>OY744481.1:104604476-105804476 GCA_963556165.1 Tipula helvola
TGATTTGCGCGACTCAATCAATTTTTTTTTGTTCAAAAACCAGCATCGATGCATTCTACCTCGAAGTCTGAATCCATTTTGTATTTTATTTAGTTTGTTTTGACAATTTGACATAAGTGCTACTAAGGATAGCAAAATAAATTAAAACCGATAGTGTATAACCGCAAAGATGAAACGAAAGCAAATTGAATTGAATCAATTCATCCGTTCGTTTTCCTTCCGTTTCTTCTGTATAACTGGTCTAGTAGGTTTTCATACAATCAATTCGTTCGTTTCATTTCATTCCGTTTCGGTTTCGGCTATATAACTATCCTAGAACTCGGAACTAAATCGATTCCTCACAATACGGACAAGATGATATCAAGCACTTCGTGGGTTAGCCCCCCCCCCCACACCAAAAAGTAATTGATCTAAAATTCTGCGGATACTCTATTCTAAAGAAGAACTTATTTTGGAATAAAGTCAAGCGACTCTATCTTAATTTACACCACAAATACCAAGAATAAATGAAAGAGAAATATCAGTCCACCAGCTGCTTGTACTATTCTTCTGCTGCCTTCCTTTAAAGGATAAGATGATGTGCCTTGATTGGTATAAAAACCTGTAAATAGTTTTTCTATTCGTTATATTCTTTCTTAATTTCCGCACGTTTCCTCATCTCCAACCATTGATGTTCATTAGATATGGTTTGCTTCTAAATTAACTCAACCCCTCACAACAATTGCGCTCGTTGGAGATGAATTCGAAATTAAATTTGCACATAATGGAGTGGGTTTAAGTTTCGTAATTAAAACCTTTACAAAGGTACCAAACTTGGGAACAACGCGATCTCACAACGAGAACCTGAACACAATCTATGCAACGAATATTTCAGTTAGAATCGAAATTAGAATAAATTGAATTTCCATTCCCACTATAGTTCCAGAAAGCAAAGGATCCCAAACTTCAAAAAGGAATCCTTAAGAATGTAAACACTACAATTTTATCGCGAGAAGACCTGAAGAAGGTGCTTACGATTGATGATAATAAATCTAGATTATGAAGGGAAAGCTGTAGTGGAATTGATGGTACTAACTACGGCTAATGTCGCATTCAGAGGTATACCTGAATTATATTAATTCTAAGTACTTGTAATAATCAACCATTTTAATAACTTGATTATTATATTGTAGTCTAAAATTTAAAATTTGTATTACTATCCAAAATTTGGGTTTTAAACAATAAATATGTATATACTTACATAGTTTTAGAAACATTTAAAATTAACTCACTTTTTCAAACCACTCCTGTAGCACAGGAACATGTCTGCTGAGTTTTACAATCGGTATATAAGCCAGAAGATATCGATAGGTATGGAAATTCAAACAATGGTTAAAACAACGCAACCATACTAATACCTCAAAATTGAGATCATTTATTGCAATGAATCAAGTAGCTTAATCAAACGAATACAAAAAGTTTTTTTTATGACTAAAAAAAAACAAAATGGCGACGCTAGGGAAAAGCGCAGGTCCTGCTAGTTAACTAAAGTTAACGACACAATTTTTTTTCATTAAAATAAGTCATTCCGCTTTGCATGAACCTAAATTTAAGGCAAAAAAAAAAAATTAAAAATTTGAGGACAAAACGAAAAAAACGCTTTTTCTATTCATTTCAGGAGTTGGAAACAGGTTTATTCGCTTAAGAGTTTGACAATAGTCTTTAATTCTGTCAAATAACGCATAGTAATTTTCGTCTAAATACTATCGACTGATTACCACTTAAATTTAACCGATAGATTTAACCGATTTTTTACTTTCGGCTAGAAATTTTCGGCTGTATTAACAGGGTTCTGCATTATCAACTTTTCAATTTCGGCTTGCAACTTTCAGCTAACTTTAAAATTGCTAATCCTTTCCAATCTTTCGAAGTTGATGTAAAAAGGGGGTACGACAGGCTAAATAATTGGAATGTTGGAAAATATTTTGTCTGGGTTAATACTATAAAAATAGATTACGTATTATGCATCTTCCTACTGATCGGTGGGTTACCGCATGATTGCTAATAGCCAAAAAAGTGTGTATATAGGTACTACCAAAAATAATCTCGCATTAATTTGTTCGCTGAAAGTATTTCGTGTTGGAAATCCTATTTTGATACTTGACACAATGAGTATAAACACGCATAAACAACCAAGAAAAACATCTTAAATTTTGACATTTCAATTGATAATGGCCCCGTATATACATATCTACTTTCGAATATTTAATGAAAATAAACTTTTGCTAATGAAAACCATTAAAAGCGAACACCCATAGAAAAAATAGAAAAATATTACATTAAGTAAAAACCACCCTCTTCAAGTTTAGTGTGTATGTATAAAAGTTAAAACGAACAAGAAGTAGCAAGCACACCATTATCAAAAATGAGAGGAATAACCAAATGCAAAAGCACAACATAAAAACTCATAAATTGTTTCAGTTTATTGCCATTCATGTGTTTATCAGTTTATATTGTTGTTGCTAGAGTTATCGTATGGTTAGGTTAAAGTGAAGGTGGTTATTATATGAAGAAGGTGGTGGTTATTATTATTTTTATGTGCATGAAAATGTCCATATCACATAAGGATAATCATAACAAGTGAATTTTATATATTCTCCAGGTAACATATAAACGCATAAACTTGCTGCGTGTGCGTTTAATTACAATGTATTTGTTGTTGGTTTATAGAAAATAGAAACTACCAACAATAAATTCCCTAATGATGTTAATCACCAAAAATAAAAATACATAAAATCCAAAATGTTTTTCCAAAAGTATATTTTCATTAAAAATAATCAAAATAATGGAATTTCAACGGAACCATCAATTTTATGTATATTTCAATATACTCGTACCATGGCTGTTTATAACAATAGAATCCATTAAAAACTGAAATCCTATTCAAACCATAAAAAAGCAAAAGTACAATAAAATCCTTAAAAAAAAATGTGGGATAAACTAGGACTTAATTTTATTTTCATGATATTTTTTTTTTTGTATTTTATATTGGTTGAGTTGAATTTTAATTGACTTTTTATTTTTTCGCTGTTATATAAAAAGCATTTTAAACGCGCAAAGCTTTACAATAAAGCTCAAAAGCAATATTAAAATATATAATAAACAAAATAAAAACTCTGTGCAGATTTTTGTATATAGAAAAAAAAAACAGCAATATTCTTTTTTTTCATGGCTGCGAGTTTAATTAACCAGATTTTATTCATTATAAATAGTAAACAAATACTCCTCTAAATACGCGGTGAATATTGAGTGTGAGAAAATTATTAAAATTGATGGTTTATAAAACTATGGAGGAGGGAATATAATTTAATATTATTTTAGGTGTAGATATTTTTAATTAGTTTGGAATTAAAAGTTCATTTTAAAACTTGGCGGAAACTAAGCTTATTGCTTCTTTGCAAAGATCTAAAACAATGCATACCTACAGATACGGATTGTTTAACGTAATTCGACCGTTCAGGGTTACTGTGGGTTTCCACTTGGAATGCTTTTATAAATAATTGCAATCGGTTTTACATTTTTTCACATGGATAGTATACTTTGAAAAAAAAAATACATATTGGTATATAGATTTGTCTACGCAAACATAGACATATTTGCAATACGATTCGCAATCAAAAGTAGTTATGCCTACATCTTTTTCCATTGCAATTTTTGCATTTACAAAAAAAAAAAAAATTTCCCTTATTTTGTTAGGAACATTTTCAATCCTCCGATAAACAAAGCAAGCTGAAATATTTTTCCTCTATGTCTACTTTATTGTTTTTATTATGATTTTTTATTGATGTCTAGAAATGTCACAATTGACAAAATTATTTCATAATGCAAATACAAAATGTCTCTAACTATTTGCAATCTATTTTAGGTGTAAACTAATAGTAATGTTTCTTTAAAAATAGACGTGGGCCCAACTACAATTAAATTTTCTGAAGGAAACCGCTCATCCCCAAATATATATGGTGAAAAAACGTGAAATCACACATTTTTGTAAGTCATATTTGAATTTTATGATTTTTATGTTTTGAATTTGTAGCCTTGAAAAAAAAAAATTTGAAGTGCTTTGCTTTTTTTTGTTGTTGTTGTTGTTGTTGTTGTTGTTAAAGATACAGTGTGTCAAATTTTGAGAAAAATTATATTCATGATATTGAATTTATGGCAATAAAATATAAAATATAAAATATAAAATATAAAATATAAAATATAAAATATAAAATATAAAATATAAAATATAAAATATAAAATATAAAATATAAAATATAAAATATAAAATATAAAATATAAAATATAAAATATAAAATATAAAATATAAAATATAAAATATAAAATATAAAATATAAAATATAAAATATAAAATATAAAATATAAAATATAAAATATAAAATATAAAATATAAAATATAAAATATAAAATTTAAAATATAAAATATAAAATATAAAATATAAAATATAAAATATAAAATATAAAATATAAAATATAAAATATAAAATATAAAATATAAAATATAAAATATAAAATATAAAATATAAAATATAAAATATAAAATATAAAATATAAAATATAAAATATAAAATATAAAATATAAAATATAAAATATAAAATATAAAATATAAAATATAAAATATAAAATATAAAATATAAAATATAAAATATAAAATATAAAATATAAAATATAAAATATAAAATATTAAATATTAAATATTAAATATAAAATATAAAATATAAAATATAAAATATAAAATATTAAATATAAAATATAAAATATAAAATATAAAATATAAAATATAAAATATAAAATATAAAATATAAAATATAAAATATAAAATATAAAATATAAAATATTAAATATTAAATATTAAATATTAAATATTAAATATAAAATATAAAATATAAAATATAAAATATAAAATATTAAATATTAAATATTAAATATTAAATATTAAATATTAAATATTAAATATTAAATATTAAATATTAAATATTAAATATTAAATATTAAATATTAAATATTAAATATTAAATATTAAATATTAAATATTAAATATTAAATATTAAATATTAAATATTAAATATTAAATATTAAATATTAAATATTAAATATTAAATATTAAATATTAAATATTAAATATTAAATATTAAATATTAAATATTAAATATTAAATATTAAATATTAAATATTAAATATTAAATATTAAATATTAAATATTAAATATTAAATATTAAATATTAAATATAAAATATTAAATATAAAATATAAAATATAAAATATAAAATATAAAATATCAAATATAAAATATAAAATATCAAATATAAAATATCAAATATAAAATATAAAATATAAAATATAAAATATAAAATATAAAATATAAAATATAAAATATAAAATATAAAATATAAAATATAAAATATAAAATATAAAATATAAAATATAAAATATAAAATATAAAATATAAAATATAAAATATAAAATATAAAATATAAAATATAAAATATAAAATATAAAATATAAAATATAAAATATAAAATATAAAATATAAAATATAAAATATAAAATATAAAATATAAAATATAAAATATAAAATATAAAATATAAAATATAAAATATAAAATATAAAATATAAAATATAAAATATAAAATATAAAATATAAAATATAAAATATAAAATATAAAATATAAAATATAAAATATAAAATATAAAATATAAAATATAAAATATAAAATATAAAATATAAAATATAAAATATAAAATATAAAATATAAAATATAAAATATAAAATATAAAATATAAAATATAAAATATAAAATATAAAATATAAAATATAAAATATAAAATATAAAATATAAAATATAAAATATAAAATATAAAATATAAAATATAAAATATAAAATATAAAATATAAAATATAAAATATAAAATATAAAATATAAAATATAAAATATAAAATATAAAATATAAAATATAAAATATAAAATATAAAATATAAAATATAAAATATAAAATATAAAATATAAAATATAAAATATAAAATATAAAATATAAAATATAAAATATAAAATATAAAATATAAAATATAAAATATAAAATATAAAATATAAAATATAAAATATAAAATATAAAATATAAAATATAAAATATAAAATATAAAATATAAAATATAAAATATAAAATATAAAATATAAAATATAAAATATAAAATATAAAATATAAAATATAAAATATAAAATATAAAATATAAAATATAAAATATAAAATATAAAATATAAAATATAAAATATAAAATATAAAATATAAAATATAAAATATAAAATATAAAATATAAAATATAAAATATAAAATATAAAATATAAAATATAAAATATAAAATATAAAATATAAAATATAAAATATAAAATATAAAATATAAAATATAAAATATAAAATATAAAATATAAAATATAAAATATAAAATATAAAATATTAAATATTAAATATTAAATATTAAATATTAAATATTAAATATTAAATATTAAATATTAAATATTAAATATTAAATATTAAATATTAAATATTAAATATTAAATATTAAATATTAAATATTAAATATTAAATATTAAATATTAAATATTAAATATTAAATATTAAATATTAAATATTAAATATTAAATATTAAATATTAAATATTAAATATTAAATATTAAATATTAAATATTAAATATTAAATATTAAATATTAAATATTAAATATTAAATATTAAATATAAAATATAAAATATAAAATATAAAATATAAAATATAAAATATAAAATATAAAATATAAAATATAAAATATAAAATATAAAATATAAAATATAAAATATAAAATATAAAATATAAAATATAAAATATGAAATATAAAATATAAAATATAAAATATAAAATATAAAATATAAAACATAAAATATAAAATATAAAATATAAAATATAAAATATAAAATATAAAATATAAAATATAAAATATAAAATATAAAACATAAAATATAAAATATTAAATATTAAATATAAAATATAAAATATAAAATATAAAATATAAAATATAAAATATAAAATATAAAATATAAAATATAAAATATAAAATATAAAATATAAAATATAAAATATAAAATATAAAATATAAAATATAAAATATAAAATATTAAATATTAAATATTAAATATTAAATATAAAATATAAAATATAAAATATAAAATATAAAATATCATATAAAATATAAAATATAAAATATAAAATATAAAATATAAAATATAAAATATAAAATATAAAATATAAAATATAAAATATAAAATATAAAATATAAAATATAAAATATAAAATATAAAATATAAAATATAAAATATAAAATATAAAATATAAAATATAAAATATAAAATATAAAATATAAAATATAAAATATAAAATATAAAATATAAAATATAAAATATAAAATATAAAATATAAAATATAAAATATAAAATATAAAATATAAAATATAAAATATAAAATATAAAATATAAAATATAAAATATAAAATATAAAATATAAAATATAAAATATAAAATATAAAATATAAAATATAAAATATAAAATATAAAATATAAAATATAAAATATAAAATATAAAATATAAAATATTAAATATTAAATATTAAATATTAAATATTAAATATTAAATATTAAATATAAAATATAAAATATAAAATATAAAATATAAAATATAAAATATAAAATATAAAATATAAAATATAAAATATAAAATATAAAATATAAAATATAAAATATAAAATATAAAATATTAAATATTAAATATTAAATATTAAATATTAAATATAAAATATAAAATATAAAATATAAAATATCATATAAAATATAAAATATAAAATATAAAATATAAAATATAAAATATAAAATATAAAATATAAAATATAAAATATAAAATATAAAATATAAAATATAAAATATAAAATATAAAATATAAAATATAAAATATAAAATATAAAATATAAAATATAAAATATAAAATATAAAATATAAAATATAAAATATAAAATATAAAATATAAAATATAAAATATAAAATATAAAATATAAAATATAAAATATAAAATATAAAATATAAAATATAAAATATAAAATATAAAATATAAAATATAAAATATAAAATATAAAATATAAAATATAAAATATAAAATATAAAATATAAAATATAAAATATAAAATATAAAATATAAAATATAAAATATAAAATATAAAATATAAAATATAAAATATAAAATATAAAATATAAAATATAAAATATAAAATATAAAATATAAAATATAAAATATAAAATATAAAATATAAAATATAAAATATAAAATATAAAATATAAAATATAAAATATAAAATATAAAATATAAAATATAAAATATAAAATATAAAATATAAAATATAAAATATAAAATATAAAATATAAAATATAAAATATAAAATATAAAATATAAAATATAAAATATAAAATATAAAATATAAAATATAAAATATAAAATATAAAATATAAAATATAAAATATAAAATATAAAATATAAAATATAAAATATAAAATATAAAATATAAAATATAAAATATAAAATATAAAATATAAAATATAAAATATAAAATATAAAATATAAAATATAAAATATAAAATATAAAATATAAAATATAAAATATAAAATATAAAATATAAAATATAAAATATAAAATATAAAATATAAAATATAAAATATAAAATATAAAATATAAAATATAAAATATAAAATATAAAATATAAAATATAAAATATAAAATATAAAATATAAAATATAAAATATAAAATATAAAATATAAAATATAAAATATAAAATATAAAATATAAAATATAAAATATAAAATATAAAATATAAAATATAAAATATAAAATATAAAATATAAAATATAAAATATAAAATATAAAATATAAAATATAAAATATAAAATATAAAATATAAAATATAAAATATAAAATATAAAATATAAAATATAAAATATAAAATATAAAATATAAAATATAAAATACTAAATATAAAATACTAAATATAAAATACTAAATATAAAATATAAAATATAAAATATAAAATATAAAATATAAAATATAAAATATAAAATATAAAATATAAAATATAAAATATAAAATATAAAATATAAAATATAAAATATAAAATATAAAATATAAAATATAAAATATAAAATATAAAATATAAAATATAAAATATAAAATATAAAATATAAAATATAAAATATAAAATATAAAATATAAAATATAAAATATAAAATATAAAATATAAAATATAAAATATAAAATATAAAATATAAAATATAAAATATAAAATATAAAATATAAAATATAAAATATAAAATATAAAATATAAAATATAAAATATAAAATATAAAATATAAAATATAAAATATAAAATATAAAATATAAAATATAAAATATAAAATATAAAATATAAAATATAAAATATAAAATATAAAATATAAAATATAAAATATAAAATATAAAATATAAAATATAAAATATAAAATATAAAATATAAAATATAAAATATAAAATATAAAATATAAAATATAAAATATAAAATATAAAATATAAAATATAAAATATAAAATATAAAATATAAAATATAAAATATAAAATATAAAATATAAAATATAAAATATAAAATATAAAATATAAAATATAAAATATAAAATATTAAATATTAAATATAAAATATTAAATATAAAATATAAAATATAAAATATTAAATATTAAATATTAAATATTAAATATTAAATATTAAATATTAAATATTAAATATTAAATATAAAATATAAAATATAAAATATAAAATATAAAATATAAAATATAAAATATAAAATATAAAATATAAAATATAAAATATAAAATATAAAATATAAAATATAAAATATAAAATATAAAATATAAAATATAAAATATAAAATATAAAATATAAAATATAAAATATAAAATATAAAATATAAAATATAAAATATAAAATATAAAATATTAAATATTAAATATAAAATATAAAATATAAAATATAAAATATAAAATATAAAATATTAAATATAAAATATAAAATATTAAATATTAAATATATAATATATAATATATAATATATAATATATAATATATAATATATAATATATAATATATAATATATAATATATAATATATAATATATAATATATAATATATAATATATAATATATAATATATAATATATAATATATAATATATAATATATAATATATAATATATAATATATAATATATAATATATAATATATAATATATAATATATAATATATAATATATAATATATAATATATAATATATAATATATAATATATAATATATAATATATAATATATAATATATAATATATAATATATAATATAAAATATAAAATATAAAATATGAAATATAAAATATAAAATATAAAATATAAAATATAAAATATAAAACATAAAATATAAAATATAAAATATAAAATATAAAATATAAAATATAAAATATAAAATATAAAATATAAAATATAAAACATAAAATATAAAATATTAAATATTAAATATAAAATATAAAATATAAAATATAAAATATAAAATATAAAATATAAAATATAAAATATAAAATATAAAATATAAAATATAAAATATAAAATATAAAATATAAAATATTAAATATTAAATATTAAATATTAAATATTAAATATTAAATATTAAATATTAAATATAAAATATAAAATATAAAATATAAAATATCATATAAAATATAAAATATAAAATATAAAATATAAAATATAAAATATAAAATATAAAATATAAAATATAAAATATAAAATATAAAATATAAAATATAAAATATAAAATATAAAATATGAAATATAAAATATAAAATATAAAATATAAAATATAAAATATAAAACATAAAATATAAAATATAAAATATAAAATATAAAATATAAAATATAAAATATAAAATATAAAATATAAAACATAAAATATAAAATATTAAATATTAAATATAAAATATAAAATATAAAATATAAAATATAAAATATAAAATATAAAATATAAAATATAAAATATAAAATATAAAATATAAAATATAAAATATAAAATATTAAATATTAAATATAAAATATAAAATATAAAATATTAAATATTAAATATAAAATATAAAATATTAAATATAAAATATAAAATATAAAATATAAAATATAAAATATAAAATATAAAATATAAAATATAAAATATAAAATATAAAATATAAAATATGAAATATAAAATATAAAATATAAAATATAAAATATAAAATATTAAATATTAAATATAAAATATAAAATATAAAATATAAAATATAAAATATAAAATATAAAATATAAAATATAAAATATAAAATATAAAATATAAAATATAAAATATAAAATATAAAATATAAAATATAAAATATAAAATATAAAATATAAAATATTAAATATAAAATATAAAATATTAAATATTAAATATTAAATATTAAATATAAAATATTAAATATTAAATATTAAATATAAAATATAAAATATAAAATATAAAATATAAAATATAAAATATAAAATATAAAATATAAAATATAAAATATAAAATATAAAATATAAAATATAAAATATAAAATATAAAATATTAAATATAAAATATAAAATATAAAATATAAAATATAAAATATTAAATATTAAATATTAAATATTAAATATAAAATATAAAATATTAAATATAAAATATAAAATATTAAATATAAAATATAAAATATAAAATATAAAATATAAAATATAAAATATAAAATATAAAATATAAAATATTAAATATTAAATATAAAATATAAAATATAAAATATAAAATATAAAATATAAAATATTAAATATTAAATATTAAATATTAAATATTAAATATTAAATATTAAATATTAAATATTAAATATTAAATATTAAATATTAAATATTAAATATTAAATATTAAATATTAAATATTAAATATTAAATATTAAATATTAAATATTAAATATTAAATATTAAATATAAAATATAAAATATTAAATATAAAATATTAAATATTAAATATTAAATATTAAATATTAAATATTAAATATTAAATATTAAATATAAAATATAAAATATAAAATATAAAATATAAAATATAAAATATTAAATATTAAATATTAAATATTAAATATAAAATATAAAATATAAAATATAAAATATAAAATATTAAATATTAAATATTAAATATTAAATATTAAATATTAAATATTAAATATAAAATATAAAATATAAAATATAAAATATAAAATATTAAATATTAAATATTAAATATTAAATATAAAATATAAAATATAAAATATTAAATATTAAATATTAAATATTAAATATTAAATATTAAATATTAAATATTAAATATTAAATATTAAATATTAAATATTAAATATTAAATATTAAATATGAAATATGAAATATTAAATATTAAATATTAAATATTAAATATTAAATATGAAATATTAAATATTAAATATTAAATATTAAATATTAAATATGAAATATTAAATATTAAATATTAAATATTAAATATTAAATAATAAATATTAAATATTAAATATTAAATATTAAGTGGGGGATGCCACGCCCAGATACGAGAGGCAGGCTTATATTAGAGATGGCCGCCAGAGTAGGACTGCTAGTTATGAACGTTGGGACGGTCACAACATTTCGCCGCCCTGGCTGTATGGAAACAATCCCTGACATCACTCTTGCGTCTGAGGGACTTGTGCCACTCGTCCATAAGTGGAGAGTACTGGAAGACTTCAATGGGAGCGATCACCAATACATCAACTTCCAGATAGGCGATGAACGGCAGTTGCGAGTAAAGGAAAAACCTCTTAGGTGGAACTTGCGGCAGCTCAATGTTGAGGCGTTTGAAAGGGAGCTTGCCAAGGGCGTGCCGTTGATGGAGACAATAGGTGAATGTGAAAGATCTGCAGCTGAGGCTCTGATCGCTCATACCATGTGCCTTATCACCTCGGCGTGCGAGGTATCCATGCCAAGGAAAAAACCGCGACACGGTAAGCCGCCTGTTTATTGGTGGACGACTGAGATATCAGAGATACGGAAAAAATGTCTCATGCTGCGGCGCAAAGCGCAACGTGCAAAGAACCGAGCAGAAGCAAATAGCATGTCTTCCGAGTATAAAGGGGCAAAGAAGGAACTTCGACGAGCAATCAACCACAGCAAAGCGTGCTGCTGGAGAGTTCTAACAGAGGACATAGACCGTGACCCATGGGGCCTGGGTTACAAAATTGTCACGAAAAAGCTCGGTGCCCAGAGGCCAACAAGTGTTATGGATTCGCGCACAATGGGAACGATTATATCAGCCCTCTTCCCAAATCACCCAGAACGAGCTGCAAGGCAATTTCGCGAACAAGTAGACGTTCCCCTTTTTTCCGAGGAGGAACTGGAGGAAGCTGTTTTATCCGCAAAAAATCGGAAAACTCCTGGGCCCGATGGAATACCAAACGAGGTATTAAAAATGGTGTATCGACAGGATCGCAGTATATTGCTGAATTTGTTTAATACATGCTTGACAGCGGGCGTCTTTAGTTCTCGCTGGAAATGTGCGAAGCTTGTGCTTATTCGCAAGGGCAATGGCGATCCCGGGCTTCCATCGTCCTATCGACCTTTATGTATGCTTGATACTGTTGGTAAAGTTTTCGAGAAGCTTATCAGGTCGAGGCTTAACGCCGCGATCAAGGCAGCAGGGGACCTCTCACCCAAGCAGTATGGGTTTCGAGCGGGCCGATCCACTTTGGATGCGATCCAGGAGGTTGTAGAAGCGGTTAAGAGAGCAGAGCAGCATAATCACTTTTCAAAGCGGATTGTTTTGTTAGTGACGCTCGATGTGAGGAACGCATTTAATTCTGCGAGTTGGGGGGATATGCTGGGCGCGTTGGAGCAGTCTTTTAAAATACCGGAGTACCTCATAAGGATACTGGACGATTATTTAAAGGACCGAACCTTGACGTATGAGACTGAAGAGGGGAAGCGAAAGATAGCAGTTACAGCAGGAGTGGCCCAGGGATCAGTATTAGGACCTGACCTCTGGAATGCCTCGTATGACAGTCTGCTTCGAACCGAGATGCCAGATGAAACTCTACTGGTTGGGTACGCGGATGATGTCGCGGCACTAATCGCTGCCCGGGATACAAAGCAGGCCCAATTTAAGCTAAATCAAGTCATGAGAGCCGTGATGAGCTGGATGTCGACGCATGGGTTATCTCTAGCGCTTGAGAAGACCGAGATAGTGGTCCTCACAAAAAAAAGGATACAAACCGCGTTACCAATGTGGATTGGCAATGAAGTGGTCGAGACGAAGCCAGCAGCAAAATATCTAGGTGTCATGATCGACTCGAAAATGACTTTCTTTGAGCAGATCAAGAAAACAGCAGACAAGGCTGCGAAAGGGGTCACGGCTCTAAGCCGTCTCATGGCAAATGTTGGCGGTCCAAAAGCAAGTAAACGACGTCTTTTAATGTCCGCGGTTCAGTCCGTTCTGCTCTACGGTGCTGAAATATGGGCCGATTCCCTTAGCAAGGAAATGTATAGAAAACGCCTAGCACAAGTGCAAAGACGTGGTGCTTTAAGGGTTGCCTCGGCATACCGCACGGTATCTGAGCCTGCGGTATTGGTAATAGCTGGGACGATCCCAATTGAACTACTAGCCAGGGAAAGGCAAGCAGTTTATCGCCGGGCTGATGAATTAAATAAGAGAGCTGCGAGTCTACAGGAGAGGTCCCGCACTATTGAGTTATGGCAATCGGCTTGGGAACTAGAGGCTAGAGGAAGATGGACAGCGAGGCTTATAGAGCAGGTGAGCCCCTGGATCGAGAGGACGCACGGAGAGGTTGGATACTATCTGACGCAGTTCCTGAGTGGCCACGGATACTTCCGATCATATCTCTTTAGAATGCGGAAGGTGACGTCAGCAGAATGCCTGTACTGCCCAGGTAGTATCGACGATGTGGAGCACACATTCTTTTGGTGCCTGGCATGGGAGGAGCGGAGAATAAGATTGGAAATGGAGGTGGGGGCATGGTCTCCGGAGACAGCAGTGGAGATTATGCTGCGAAGCTCGGTCTGGTGGGAGCTCGTTTCAAGGTTCATAGAGGAGATATTAAGAACAAAAAAGGAAGATCTAGATAGATTTCCGTAGTACAGGAGACAGCTCGGGGAGCATAGGAAAAAAAAAACGGTCTACCCCGAAGTAATGTGATAAACGGTCCCAGGGTAGTCCGGTAGAGGGGGGAAGGTGTTTTTAGTCGGTAGGGCAGAAATGCGAGTCCGACACTCTGTGCGTAAATGGCATTTTCACCTTCCCCAGAAAAAAAAAAAAAAAAAAAAAAAAAAAAAAAAAAAAAAAAAAAAAAAAAAAAAAATTAAATATTAAATATTAAATATTAAATATTAAATATTAAATATTAAATATTAAATATTAAATATAAAATATAAAATATTAAATATAAAATATAAAATATAAAATATAAAATATAAAATATTAAATATTAAATATAAAATATTAAATATTAAATATTAAATATAAAATATAAAATATTAAATATAAAATATAAAATATAAAATATAAAATATTAAATATAAAATATTAAATATTAAATATTAAATATAAAATATAAAATATAAAATATAAAATATTAAATATTAAATATAAAATATAAAATATAAAATATTAAATATTAAATATTAAATATAAAATATTAAATATTAAATATAAAATATTAAATATTAAATATTAAATATAAAATATAAAATATTAAATATTAAATATTAAATATTAAATATTAAATATTAAATATTAAATATTAAATATTAAATATTAAATATTAAATATTAAATATTAAATATTAAATATTAAATATTAAATATTAAATATTAAATATTAAATATTAAATATTAAATATTAAATATTAAATATTAAATATTAAATATTAAATATTAAATATTAAATATTAAATATTAAATATTAAATATTAAATATTAAATATTAAATATTAAATATTAAATATTAAATATTAAATATTAAATATTAAATATTAAATATTAAATATTAAATATTAAATATTAAATATTAAATATTAAATATTAAATATTAAATATTAAATATTAAATATTAAATATTAAATATTAAATATTAAATATTAAATATTAAATATTAAATATTAAATATTAAATATTAAATATTAAATATTAAATATTAAATATTAAATATTAAATATTAAATATTAAATATTAAATATTAAATATTAAATATTAAATATTAAATATTAAATATTAAATATTAAATATTAAATATTAAATATTAAATATTAAATATTAAATATTAAATATTAAATATTAAATATTAAATATTAAATATTAAATATTAAATATTAAATATTAAATATTAAATATTAAATATTAAATATTAAATATTAAATATTAAATATTAAATATTAAATATTAAATATTAAATATTAAATATTAAATATTAAATATTAAATATTAAATATTAAATATTAAATATTAAATATTAAATATTAAATATTAAATATTAAATATTAAATATTAAATATTAAATATTAAATATTAAATATTAAATATTAAATATTAAATATTAAATATTAAATATTAAATATTAAATATTAAATATTAAATATTAAATATTAAATATTAAATATTAAATATTAAATATTAAATATTAAATATTAAATATTAAATATTAAATATTAAATATTAAATATTAAATATTAAATATTAAATATTAAATATTAAATATTAAATATTAAATATTAAATATTAAATATTAAATATTAAATATTAAATATTAAATATTAAATATTAAATATTAAATATTAAATATTAAATATTAAATATTAAATATTAAATATTAAATATTAAATATTAAATATTAAATATTAAATATTAAATATTAAATATTAAATATTAAATATTAAATATTAAATATTAAATATTAAATATTAAATATTAAATATTAAATATTAAATATTAAATATTAAATATCAAATATTAAATATTAAATATTAAATATTAAATATTAAATATTAAATATAAAATATTAAATATAAAATATAAAATATAAAATATAAAATATAAAATATAAAATATAAAATATTAAATATTAAATATTAAATATTAAATATTAAATATTAAATATTAAATATTAAATATTAAATATTAAATATTAAATATTAAATATTAAATATTAAATATTAAATATTAAATATTAAATATTAAATATTAAATATTAAATATTAAATATTAAATATTAAATATTAAATATTAAATATTAAATATTAAATATTAAATATTAAATATTAAATATTAAATATTAAATATTAAATATTAAATATTAAATATTAAATATTAAATATTAAATATTAAATATTAAATATTAAATATTCCCGTGTGGGGTTGGCTAGCTCCTCCATCGGGCGCCTCCCCAGGTGGCGGATAGGGGACAGCCCGCCAGATATGGCAGGTACCGGGGAAATCAAATACCCGGGGTGGACCAAAAGCTAGCACACCCAAGCTAAGGTGGCACTACATACGCCGATAGCTGCATGGCTAAGGGGATGCTTAGTCGCAAGTATGTGAACTCCGGTTTTAGGCGACTTCCGGTTTAAATCATAGCCTTCCTATGATAACGCAGAGCTCTGTCATAGGTGACCTTTTTTTTCTCGTGCTACTCGTGGGAACAGAAATGAATACAATCAATAAATTAATTAATGAAAAGGAGGATGGTGCTTCTCTAATAGCGCCGCAACAGCCAAGTGGCTCCGTGGATATGCATGGAGGAACGGTAGAAATGGTAGACCTTACAAGTGCTGAGGAAAACGTTGAAAACATTTTTAAAAAAGACGCAAGAATACAGAGGACCCCTCCATCTAATAAAACAGGAGAAACCTCAGTGGACATGGTGAGTGAGAACGATACGCCACAGCGCAGTGTCAAAGGCAGGGAAGAGGGTAATGAGAACGGTAGCCAGAGGGCGAAGGTTCCAAGAATAGGAAGAAACCTCTTTGCAGAGCGACCATGCACCCCGGTAAATAGAACAGAGCAGGAAGAGTTACTACAGAGGGGCAAGAACATCATCAACAAGATGAAGGCCGCAACTTTTAAGCAAAAAAATATTTCTAACAATATTAAGATGGGGTTGATGGAATTAGAGGAAGTTTTTAGCATTATTGCGTATGGTATATTAACGCAGAGGAGACCCGAAACTCTTTCATCTGAAGGTGGAGGGCTGCAGCAATTTAATAGAACCCCCAATACATCAGGGAGTCAGAAGAGACCTGCAGTGAGCCCTGCAGAGGAGCAGAATCAGCAAGAGAAGAAGGTTAGGGACGAGGCATCACTCACCCCAGGAGAAGTTGCCTGGGAAATACAGTTGCCCAGAAGGGGGAGGAGACCGGAAAATCCAGAAGCCAACAAGTTGGATACTAGGAAACCGGAGAGTACTAAGTCCACGGCTGAGCCCGGGGGAAACTCAACCATAAAAAAAGCGCAGAGGAGTGGTAAACGTCGTAGGTTTCGGCCCGAAGCGCTGATCATAAGACCAGCAGAGGGAAAATCCTATGCAGAGGTCCTAGGTGAGATCCGCAGCAAGGTCAGACCTGAAGAATCCGGGACAGAGATCCAGTCGATCCGGCAGACCAAAACAGGGGACGTTCTCCTGGAACTGGGGCCGAACAGCAAGGCTAAAGATGGCTTTTGTGGCGCGCTGAGAGATGCTTTAGGGGAACAGGCCAAGATCGTAAATCTGCAGCCTAAGGTGTCGATTGAGATCCGCGACTTAGATGGATTTACCACGGAGCCAGAAGTGGCAGCAGCACTGAAAAGGGATATGCCAGACTCAGAGAAAATGAAAATTACTCTTTTCCCTTGCCCCAGAGGCCAGCAAGTGGCCATCATACAGATGAGCAGCAACTGGGCAGCCAAGCTCCTAAAAGAAGGGAGAATTAAAATTGGCTGGGTGTACTGCAGGGTGCGGGAAAGGGCAGTTGCTACACGGTGCTTTAGGTGTGCAGGGTATGGCCATATGGCCAAGGAGTGTAAAGGCCCAGATCGAAGCAATCTGTGCCACAAGTGTTTCGGGGCCGGGCACAAGGCAAGAGGGTGTACCGCCGAAACACATTGCATGCTATGCAAGGAAAAGGGGTTTGACCAGGCGGAGCTCGAACACTTTCCAGGATCTGGCAAGTGTCAGGTGTACCGCGAGGCACTACAGGTGGCTAAGAACAGGCTATGATCAGAATCCTACAAGGAAATATGAATAGGAGCTGGACTGCTGACCGCCTCTTGCAACAGTTGGCAATAGAGAAAGGGGCCGAGCTGCTCATCTTAAGTGAGCAGTATCGAAATAAGGAAGCGACTGGGTGGTACTCAGATCAATTAGACACAGCGGCTATATGGGTACTTAAGGGAGGTGTGCATGTTGAACAACATGGTGCAGGGAGGGGTTTCGTATGGGTGAAAACAGCAAGCATAACCTACTTTAGCTGTTATTTTACCCCTAATGAAAGCATCGCGGACTTTGTAGCAAAGTTGGAGGCACTGGAAGATGAGATCCTCAGGATGACGGGATATCTGGTGCGGGATATCTGGTGATAGCTGGTGATTTCAATGCAAGAGCACTTGAGTGGGGAATGCCAAACACAGATACGAGAGGGAGATTGATCCTAGAGATGGCTGCCCGAACAGGACTCCTGTTACTGAACAGCGGCTCTGCCACAACGTTTCGGAGGCCGGGCTGCACGGGGACGATCCCCGATATCACCCTTGCATCGGAGGCCCTAGTGCCACACATCCTGAACTGGAGGGTTATGGAGGATTACTGCGGCAGTGACCACCAGTACATTGCTTTTAAGGTTGGCAGGAGACAAAGAAACGACTTGCGGGATAAACCTTGTAGATGGAACCTGCAAAAAATGGACGTTGAACGGTTCAGAGAAGTGCTAAAGAATGGCAAGCAGCAAATGGCGAGCAATGTAATAGGGACGGATGGAAGAGCTGTGACTGAGGCTCGGGTATCGTCCACCATGAGTCTTATCGTCTCGGCATGTGAGGTATCCATGCCAAGGAAGAGACCAAGGCACAGCAAACCGTCTGTGTATTGGTGGACCGCGGAAATCTCGGACGTAC
This sequence comes from Tipula helvola, assembly GCA_963556165.1. Lineage (NCBI taxonomy): Eukaryota > Metazoa > Arthropoda > Insecta > Diptera > Tipulidae > Tipula > Tipula helvola. Next base: position 104,624,784 of record OY744481.1, read on the forward strand.
GAAGGAGATGCTTTGCACTCCGACGAGAGGCCCAGCGAATAAGGGATCGTGCTGAAGCTGGCCGCGCTTTCGAGGAATTTAGGGTCGCCAAAAAGCTACTGCGCAGGAAAATAAATGAGAGCAAAAATCGGTGCTGGAAGAAGCTTATAGAGGATATTGACGAAGACCCATGGGGACTGGGCTACAAAATAGTTACGCAGAAACTAGGAGCCCAGATACCAACACGAGTAATGGATGTTCGCACCACTGAAAACATTGTTAGAACTCTCTTCCCAAGTCACCCAGTGAGAGAACTAATAACAGCTAGGCAAGAAATAGAGGTTCCACTTTTTACAGAGACAGAGCTACAGAACGCTATTTCGTCTTTAAAAAACAAGAAAGCTCCTGGCCCGGATGGAATTCCAAATGAAGTCCTGAAAATCGTTGCCCAGCAAGATCCTAAAATGATGCTGGAGATGTACAACGCTTGCCTAATGGAAGGAGTTTTTAGCCTTAGATGGAAGAGGGCACGGCTGGTGCTAATTAGAAAAGGAGATGGGGACCCCGAGCTACCCTCATCCTTTCGCCCCTTATGCATGTTGGATACGGCTGGCAAAGTTTTGGAGAAGCTAATCCGAGCACGACTCATATCGGCGATCCAAGCAGCAGGAGACCTCTCGCCTAGGCAATACGGCTTCAGAGCTGGGCGCTCCACGATCGGCGCAATCAAAGAAGTTACGGAAGCAATGAAGAGAGCGGAGGATTACAACCATTTTTCACGGCGCATTGTTTTGCTGGTGACCTTGGACGTGAAAAACGCCTTTAATACCGTGAGATGGAGGGATATAATCGACGCCATGGAGCACCAGTTCCATATTCCAGCTTATCTAGCGCGGATTCTGGATGACTATATGAGGAACCGCACCCTCACATATGACACGGAAGAAGGGCAGCGAAGCATGGCGGTTACAGCGGGAGCAGCCCAGGGATCAATACTGGGACCCGACCTCTGGAATGTTTTCTACGACGGTCTGCTAAGAATAGAGACACCCGACGAGACTCGTTTGGTGGGTTACGCGGACGACGTGGCGGTGATTATTGCTGCGCGCGATACAAAGCAGGCGCAACTGAAGTTGAACCAGGTAATGCGAGCCATAAATGGATGGATGGAAGAGCACGGTCTAGCCCTAGCACTCAATAAAACCGAAATAGCTATTTTGACGAAGAGGAGAATCCAGCCATCTCTCCCGATGTGGGTTGGTAGCAACGTCATAAATGTTAAGCCAGTAGTCAAATACTTGGGTATATACATTGACTGTAAAATGAGCTTTTTCGAGCAGATCAGGCGGACTGCAGACAAGGCTGCGAGGGGGGTTACAGCTCTAAGTCGTCTAACGGCTAATGTTGGTGGCCCGAAAGCGAGCAGACGCCGGCTTTTAATGTCAGCCGTCCAATCTGTCCTTCTCTACGGGGCGGAAGTATGGGCAGACTCCCTGGAAAAGGAAACATACCGGAAGAGGCTATCCCAAGTGCAAAGACGGAGTGCGCTACGAGTGGCATCGGCCTATCGCACAGCTTCCGAAGCAGCTATCCTCGTAATAGCTGGGTGCATCCCTATACATCTTCTGGCAAAGGAGCGAAAATATACCTACGAGCGAAAGTCGGAGGTTGGACGAAAAGCAGCGAGTCTCGAAGGGAGGAGCCGCACCTTGGAGCTGTGGCAGAGTGCATGGGAGCAAGGAATTACAGGCAGGTGGACAGCACGGCTTATTGAACAAATAAGCCCCTGGGTGGAAAGAAAGCACGGGGAGGTCGGGTACTACCTGACGCAATTCCTCAGCGGCCACGGGTACTTCCGTGCATACCTTTTTAAAATGAAGAAAGTAAGGTCGGCAGAATGCCTATATTGCCCAGGTATGGAGGATGACGTAGAGCACACTTTCTTCCGGTGCCTAGCATGGCAGGACGGAAGAGCAGAACTGGAGCTAGAGGTGGGTATTTGGACGCCTGAAACGGCGGTAAACATTATGCTACGAGGAGCTGTTTGGTGGGATCTCGTCTCACGATACATAGAGGGAGTCCTTATGAGTAAAAAGAGGGATTTGGATAGTTTCCCATAAGACAGGAGGTAGCTCGGGGAGAGCAATGGAAAAACAGACTAGCCCGAAGTAATGTGTTAAACGGTCCCAGGCTAGTTTGAAGGAGGAGGGGAAGGTGGTTTTAGTCGGTAGTTCTAAATGAGAGTCCGACACATAGTGCGTAAATGCATTTCCACCTTCCTCATAAAAAAAAAAAAAAAAAAAAAAAAAAAAAAAAAAAAAAAAATTAAATATTAAATATTAAATATTAAATATTAAATATTAAATATTAAATATTAAATATTAAATATTAAATATTAAATATTAAATATTAAATATTAAATATTAAATATTAAATATTAAATATTAAATATTAAATATTAAATATTAAATATTAAATATTAAATATTAAATATTAAATATTAAATATTAAATATTAAATATTAAATATTAAATATTAAATATTAAATATTAAATATTAAATATTAAATATTAAATATTAAATATTAAATATTAAATATTAAATATTAAATATTAAATATTAAATATTAAATATTAAATATTAAATATTAAATATTAAATATTAAATATTAAATATTAAATATTAAATATTAAATATTAAATATTAAATATTAAATATTAAATATTAAATATTAAATATTAAATATTAAATATTAAATATTAAATATTAAATATTAAATATTAAATATTAAATATTAAATATTAAATATTAAATATTAAATATTAAATATTAAATATTAAATATTAAATATTAAATATTAAATATTAAATATTAAATATTAAATATTAAATATTAAATATTAAATATTAAATATTAAATATTAAATATTAAATATTAAATATTAAATATTAAATATTAAATATTAAATATTAAATATTAAATATTAAATATTAAATATTAAATATTAAATATTAAATATTAAATATTAAATATTAAATATTAAATATTAAATATTAAATATTAAATATTAAATATTAAATATTAAATATTAAATATTAAATATTAAATATTAAATATTAAATATTAAATATTAAATATTAAATATTAAATATTAAATATTAAATATTAAATATTAAATATTAAATATTAAATATTAAATATTAAATATTAAATATTAAATATTAAATATTAAATATTAAATATTAAATATTAAATATTAAATATTAAATATTAAATATTAAATATTAAATATAAAATATAAAATATTAAATATAAAATATTAAATATTAAATATTAAATATAAAATATAAAATATAAAATATAAAATATAAAATATAAAATATAAAATATAAAATATAAAATATAAAATATAAAATATAAAATATAAAATATAAAATATAAAATATAAAATATAAAATATAAAATATAAAATATAAAATATAAAATATAAAATATAAAATATAAAATATAAAATATAAAATATAAAATATAAAATATAAAATATTAAATATAAAATATAAAATATTAAATATTAAATATTAAATATAAAATATAAAATATAAAATATAAAATATAAAATATAAAATATTAAATATAAAATATAAAATATAAAATATTAAATATAAAATATAAAATATAAAATATAAAATATAAAATATAAAATATAAAATATAAAATATAAAATATAAAATATAAAATATAAAATATAAAATATAAAATATAAAATATAAAATATAAAATATAAAATATAAAATATAAAATATAAAATATAAAATATAAAATATTAAATATAAAATATAAAATATAAAATATAAAATATAAAATATTAAATATTAAATATAAAATATTAAATATTAAATATTAAATATAAAATATAAAATATTAAATATAAAATATAAAATATAAAATATAAAATATTAAATATAAAATATTAAATATTAAATATTAAATATAAAATATAAAATATAAAATATAAAATATTAAATATTAAATATAAAATATAAAATATAAAATATTAAATATTAAATATTAAATATAAAATATAAAATATAAAATATAAAATATTAAATATTAAATATTAAATATAAAATATTAAATATTAAATATAAAATATTAAATATTAAATATTAAATATAAAATATAAAATATTAAATATTAAATATTAAATATTAAATATTAAATATTAAATATTAAATATTAAATATTAAATATTAAATATTAAATATTAAATATTAAATATTAAATATTAAATATTAAATATTAAATATTAAATATTAAATATTAAATATTAAATATTAAATATTAAATATTAAATATTAAATATTAAATATTAAATATTAAATATTAAATATTAAATATTAAATATTAAATATTAAATATTAAATATTAAATATTAAATATTAAATATTAAATATTAAATATTAAATATTAAATATTAAATATTAAATATTAAATATTAAATATTAAATATTAAATATTAAATATTAAATATTAAATATTAAATATTAAATATTAAATATTAAATATTAAATATTAAATATTAAATATTAAATATTAAATATTAAATATTAAATATTAAATATTAAATATTAAATATTAAATATTAAATATTAAATATTAAATATTAAATATTAAATATTAAATATTAAATATTAAATATTAAATATTAAATATTAAATATTAAATATTAAATATTAAATATTAAATATTAAATATTAAATATTAAATATTAAATATTAAATATTAAATATTAAATATTAAATATTAAATATTAAATATTAAATATTAAATATTAAATATTAAATATTAAATATTAAATATTAAATATTAAATATTAAATATTAAATATTAAATATTAAATATTAAATATTAAATATTAAATATTAAATATTAAATATTAAATATTAAATATTAAATATTAAATATTAAATATTAAATATTAAATATTAAATATTAAATATTAAATATTAAATATTAAATATTAAATATTAAATATTAAATATTAAATATTAAATATTAAATATTAAATATTAAATATTAAATATTAAATATTAAATATTAAATATTAAATATTAAATATTAAATATTAAATATTAAATATTAAATATTAAATATTAAATATTAAATATTAAATATTAAATATTAAATATTAAATATTAAATATTAAATATTAAATATTAAATATTAAATATTAAATATTAAATATTAAATATTAAATATTAAATATTAAATATTAAATATTAAATATTAAATATTAAATATTAAATATTAAATATTAAATATTAAATATTAAATATTAAATATTAAATATTAAATATTAAATATTAAATATTAAATATTAAATATTAAATATTAAATATTAAATATTAAATATTAAATATTAAATATTAAATATTAAATATTAAATATTAAATATTAAATATTAAATATTAAATATTAAATATTAAATATTAAATATTAAATATTAAATATTAAATATTAAATATTAAATATTAAATATTAAATATTAAATATTAAATATTAAATATTAAATATTAAATATTAAATATTAAATATTAAATATTAAATATTAAATATTAAATATTAAATATAAAATATAAAATATAAAATATAAAATATAAAATATAAAATATAAAATATAAAATATAAAATATAAAATATAAAATATAAAATATAAAATATAAGATGTAAGATGTAAGATGTAAGATGTAAGATGTAAGATGTAAGATGTAAGATGTAAGATGTAAGATGTAAGATGTAAGATGTAAGATGTAAGATGTAAGATGTAAGATGTAAGATGTAAGATGTAAGATGTAAGATGTAAGATGTAAGATGTAAGATGTAAGATGTAAGATATAAAATATTAAATATTAAATATAACATATATAATATAACATATATAATATAAATTGTAAAATACAAAATACATACTTATATGGGGCATTTGCATGTTGTCAAATTTCATGTTTTCGGAAGTATATATAATAAACCAATTAAAAAAAAAATTTAAAATATAATTTTTGAAACATACATATTTCTTTTTCTTTTAAATCTGGGCATGAACAAATTTGGGTTTTGCATTTTTTTTATAATATTTTGTGCTATTTTAATTTTTTTTGTTATGAACGTTACCTAAATATTCGTTTGAAAATATAAAAGATTAATATACCATTTGGAAGTAAACATATTACCAATTTGAATAAACGTCGATAAATGAAATTTATGTTTTTGAATTTCACAATTTATCTAAAATAAGTAAAGTACCGTTCAAGACAAAAAAACTCGTTTTTTTTAAATAAAAGTCCTACATAATTTTAAAAAATTCATTTTTTAAATTTCTGTATTGTGATCAAATACTTAACTTAACCCGTTAAAAATTATCTGTAAAATGGCTAAGGGGACAAAAAAATGCTTGGGGACAAAAACGTGTGAGATTTAAATGCAAATGCCCCATATAATAAATAATCGAAAATATACAATATAAAATATAAAACAAAATATTAAATATAAATTATAAAATATAATATAAAACGTAATATATGAAATAGTAAATTTTAAATTCGAAATACAAAATATAAATTATAAAATATAACATACAAAATATTAAATCTGAAATATATTCTATAAAATCGCTTGACAAAAACTAAATTCCTATTCGAATTTTTTCACTCTATACTCAAACCAAAACTTCTCGAAAGTTCATGATTGTTCCGGTAAAAAATAGCCTAAACACATTAGAACAGTTTTATCATGGCAAGTTCCATAGTAGAATTTTCCGCGATCAACTAACTTGTTCTACTCCATCCTAGGTGTCACGGTAACAATATGAAATATTAAATTGAAAATATAAAATATTTAAAATCTTGATAGACTGTGTCTCTTGCATTAGCTGGTCTCGGATATTATAAGAATTTTTTTATATTTTAAATGGGGCTGACTTATTTAAAAGAATTTTTATTTCTCAATTCCCATAAGATAGATAAGGCAAGTTTTATTATTGCGTCGGTTTGAGTAAACGGTCATGAGAGAAATAATTCTAAGAAAATCAACAAATTTAATTAAATCTTGTACATGAATTTCTGTTTCAATGGTTACAATCGCGGTTGGTAATGTTACGAATACCTCCAAAAAAATGTCAAAAAACAAACAAACCTCGAAAAATGTGTTTTTATTTCAAAATAAAATTTTGGAAAATTATTTGAATTCATTTTATACCTACACGAGAATAGCAACTGCAGCTCCCAAATTCCCACATTGACGATTTATTGAAATTTCAACATTCTTACATCTTAGAATTTTTTTTAAATTTTTATTTTTTGATAATTACTCATATTGATACTAAAATAAGAAAACTCCCCAAAGCCGCGTAGCATTGGATAGTTTGTGCTAGGAAGACAGGAAAATGACAAAACAGTTTTAAAAATATTTACATAGCGCTCCCTACAAAAAAGGCTTAATAATTATCTAGGTTACGCTTAATCCTGTTCAGAAGAATTTTATTCTGTTGTCTGAAGGATAGAAAGAAAATATAGTTCATAATCGGTCAAAATCTTTTAAATAGTATAGATTTTAATATATTCCGATTTTATCTAATTATAGGTAAGATTTTGGTTGGTGCTGCGGTGTCTGTAAAATAATTGTACATTTATCTTATATACATATGTTTACAATTTAAATCTGTCAGCTGCATTATTATCAAAAAAATCATAATTTACATTCTTCACCATGCATCATTAGAAAAATTGTTTGGAAGAAATGAAATGGCAACCCAAATCGTGCAATTATTTTCCGTACTAAATTAGCATTGGCCTCAAAAAACTAATCGGTCTGATTACCAATCATTTCATTTTTACGAAATCAATAAGGAAATTTCTCAACACACAAAACATAAATGTTCACCCCAATAACGAATTAATAAATCTTTAATACAATATAATTAAAATTGATTTCGTTCAAATTTGACATTAATGAAAAAAGAAAATTGAAAATATACTCAATCAGTTTATTTTGTTTTTCTAAATCAAACCCATTGCCATTACATAATTTCACATTACACAGAAGAATTTTCACACTAAAATAAACATGTGAGCGACGGAACCCGTTCATAAAATTGACCAACAAAGGCAACAATATCAAAGCAACAAAAGCTTTAATTGTACAATAGCACCTCAAGTGAAAGTAATAGTGTAAACAAATTTTCCTAAATTGGTTTTTCTACCCTAAATGTCGTCATCGTCATGGTCCGTCCCCTCAATCATTATTAATTTTCTTTGTCATGTGATACAATTAAACCCTTTTTTCATAAACAACAACTGTATGTGTACAATTGTACAATTTAACCGAAAGTGGTAAAATGTTAATAAGACAACTGCACCATCCACCTTCGCACCATATATATTAACCTTTTTGATTTTATTCTTGTTGGCATTTTGATTGCGACGTTTGAATATATACAATATATTTAAGGAATATGTAAATATGTATATAGAAACGACTAGGGTATGTTGTTTTATAAATATGTTTAAATGTATTATTAGAAGTTCATGTTCAGGATGCGAATTAAAAATCGAGTAAATTGTCCAAATCCAAAACCACATCGAAACAAAATAAAAAAACGGGCGCAACAAAATATGTTTGATGTATGTTTGTACAAGAGGAAAAGAGGAAAATTCGAAATAACTGTAATTATCGTCAAATACCTCCCATTATTTAACTCGAAATTATGTAATACCGACCAATTTGTGTATACATGTATGTGTAAAATACGGAAAAGGGAGTATAATAGTTTTTCTTGTGAAATATAGTGCAGCTATCATTTAATATATAACATAAATTTTATAACAGAAAATTATTAGGTATACCCATATTTTTTGTGGTGTTGCTCGAGCAGGAAGAAAATTATTCCTGATTAGGGGTTGCTGATATACAAATAAATTAAAATAGCCAATTCGAATGTAACATGGCACAATAATGTAATATAATCCAAAATTATAACTCACTAATTAAAAAAATTATGTTTTTGTGTATTTCGGTCGATGGTTCGTTAGTTTTCCTAAACAAAGAAAAACAATACACAACCATACCCGACTGAATTTTCACCAGCTCCTTCTATATATTTTCGCCCAAACACTAATAATCAACGATAATAAAATCAGTAGAAAATAAAAACTTATAAAATGGCATCTGTTACCTCAAATTAACTTTACTTAGCATCACATAAAACGAATAAAATAAAAAATTTCCAAAACGAAAGCGTAAAATGGAAAAGGAAGGAAATTTTATTTTATTTTACTTTTATGCTAGTTTTTCCAACTTTTCCATTTGCTATATATTTAATAAAAAAAAAACACAACAAAAAATGAAATATTTCCGGATGCAAATGTTTATTTTTATGCTATTTTTAAACATTAACTCCACTCTGTGATATACATAAATGTACGTAGATTTTCATATTTTATAAAAAAAAAATTTTGAAAAATTCCTGCACCTGGAAATTAAAATTGATTTCGTTAGTGTAATACATTTTTGTGTAGAGTGGTAGGTAGAAACTTGTGTTATGGAACAATTAGCATGATTTTATGATCAATATTTAAAGTGCTTTTGTGAAGGTGAATATATGGTGGTGCATTAAACTCAAGGTTACGCCTATGAATCGATTAATTGAAAAATTATTTTCTCGAAAAAGATCTAAAATTTGACATTGTATGAATTGAAAATTGGTGTGCAAATTTTTTATGTCTCTTTTATGCGAAAAATAGGGTAAAAATTGGAAATTTATACAACAAACTAAAATAAATATTTGTTGTTTCATTTTAATTATGTATAGTAATTTCCCAGAAATTGATAGATGTTTGGATAAAAAATGTCATGCACGAAAATTTATTGTGGCATAATACTCCAATTTGTTTGTTTGTTTGGATTTGCAATTTTTTGTGGGCAGTTGTTTTCCACCCAAATGGCCAATTTTTTTCTGTTTTCTCCAATAATCGCATACGACTTTCCCTCATGGAAAGGGTTTTAGAAGAATTATTTACATTTTTTTCTCTTAACTAATTCCCTCGACTTGGGATTACTGATCTTTGGGATGGGAATTATTTTACTTAGCTTCCTTCCACTGATCTGAATAGGAAGAGGACTTGAGAATAAAATTGATGATATGTAACAAGTATTTTGAGACGAAAGAGAAAACTCGCTTAACGAATTTTAAATTGAAGTAATCCAGAGCAGAAGAATGATGAATTGATTTAAATTATAATGTGAAAGACTTCTATTTTTGTAGTTCTGTTTACAATTTTTTCATACAGCGGCATTCGACGTATTGAATTTCGTATAATCGAATACGTCGAATTGAAGTTGGCAGTGTCCATATACATACAATTATTAGATATTAGCACGACACTGAAAAGTCTTTTGGATTTATACCCGTTTTGTTTCCGAATTTGATGTTTCCTCAAATAGTTTTAAAATTTCTAATAGAAATTTCGATATAACTTTGGGTAAACCGGTGAATTAGATTATGACTAAATCATTTAAATATAATCTGAATAAACACGAGATTTGAGAGAGATATTACATAATTTATAATTTGTTTCAACTTTTAGTTCGGTTTGTTAAGAAAGAATTGTAATTTTTAGAATTGTGTTGTCATGTGCTAACCTTTATCTTTATCATATATAACGCTAATAACATAATACTAACCATTGGTTCTAAGGTATCTGATCACGTATACCATTAAAGCTCATTTGTTATAATAAAAGTTTGTAATTCGTGCAGGTTATAATTTTAAAGCTTCTCAAATTCAGTGATTAATTGGCTATCCTTGAAACTTAATAATTAATCATGAAGTCAATTAGGATTTGGGCTTCATAGAATAGGAAACGAACCAGTTGTTTAAGATGAGCACGGATTTTCATTATAAGAGTAAAAAGATACCTCAAACAGTTTGGAAAAATAGTAGTGTTAGGTCGTCCAAAATACATCGCTTTAGATTTTTCATTGACAGTAAATTGGTGATGAAAAAATCGCTTACTGGAATGTAAAGGCCTAATTGTAATATTGGTTGCACTTGTGGCGTAACTTGAAAGAATATTCTCAGAGATAGAATTAAAATAAATTAAAAATAATAAAAGTCCCAAAACTGAACCTTGAGGAACACCACATTCCAAATAACCAGAACGACAAAACGTATTCTAGAGCATAACGATTTGACAACGACTCGCCGCATTCACCGGTGCGTTTAGTCTTGTTGAATAACCCTCTGGACTTTTCCTCAAATTTTATTAGCGCCTGTTCCACCAAAGGACCATCTGACTTTCTTCGCTTAACTGGGTAGCTGTTTTGAAAGCCAAGTGTACAAAGCTGCGCAACTGATTTCAATAGAACTCCAACCAATTTGGAGATTTCCTGTTCCCCATAATCGAGAACATTACTGATTCCAGTAATTCTCTATATGAGTTCAAGTTGGAATTTCAAGTTTTCTGCCGCTGCATGGTCTTGGCTGCCAAATCGAATATGATGTGCATGTGATTCGATAAAGAAGCATTTTCAGACACATGCCAGCTATTTACTATTATTTTACTTCTTGCCTAATCGCATTTATGAAAGTAGGCTTTTTCCCCTTTGACAATATCAATATTATTTGTAATCAAAAATTTGAAAATGTGCTCACCCCTATTATTGATGTCTGAGTCCAGCCTATTGCGCTTGAAATTATCTATGAACCGCTTAATACAAGAAGAGGTGTCGTTTTAGCCCCTGAACCCCACTATTACAGCCACCCACAAGTCCCTGAAGATGAACTCTGTAATTTTAATAATATTTATTTGCGGGCTTACCAGAATGGCCGCTCTTGAACTCTCAGTTCCGTTATTATAAATTAACCCACCCACTTGATTTGGTATACGTTTGGTTTCATTATCTATCAACCATAGCTCATAAAATAGCTCCATTTCAATATGTTGGCAAATCAACCTGCGGCAAATGACGTCCGATATGTAGGCAGGCGATGCCAACACATAGGCAGGCAATATGTGCCTTCATTTTGGGGCCTTTTTGAGACCATTTCTACTCTTTTCCTTTCAAGGAGCATCACTGGCGATTATCCTCCAACTAATATCCACCGCTCCACAAAGCCTGGCGGTCTGGTACCGCAGCCGTCATCCCACAGGCTTGACCACTTGGGTCCCGCCCACAGAAGCCGGCTTGGCACTACCCTGCTCATTCTTGGAGTTCAATTGAACAATCCCAAATTTAAAGTTAATCCAATAATCAACCCGCTTGAGCTTGTCAACTGAGAAATGGTCAAGAGAGAAGGTGCAGAAGGCTGAAGATCCTTTCGCTTCTCTCCTGACCATCTCTCCACTGTATTGCCTGCATGTTTTCGTTTTGGCTCTTGCTGACCCAAGAAACCAAACTGTGGGTAATTCAACACTGTTTTGGGAGGGGCCAAGTACAATCTGGACTCGAGACAGGTTACAGAGGCTAGAATCCTTAGGATTTCTGATTCGGAAGCTTGAATTAAAGTAACTCCAGGCCAAACTGCAGAATCCGAGTTTGTCACTGGAACAGATTTTTTCCCTGTGCAAGTTGCTGGTGAATTACAGTCATCCGAGCTAACCCTCCTTTAGGGTGCAGGGCCCCGGGAGGAGCACTTCTGTAGAAGGAAAGGCAGGTTTTTGAGGAAAAGGCCTTCTGTACCGTTTTTTGGCAGCTACACAATATCATGCGAGGAGCCGCGATAAGTTTATCAATGAAATTGACATCCCCCTTCCGATCCTAACCAACGTTAATATTCCCACCTGCTTTCACAGAAGAGTTCCAAAACCTTATCGCCTAAGGTGTCCTTATCGGAATGAATCGGAATCATAATCCTCAAGAACAGCAAGCAGCTCCGACTCCATGGAACTTTTGCTGATGTGTAACGCTTTAGGAACTTCACCATCCCTAATTTTATTTTAACTGTAGATATAATTTTGGTCCTACGAGTTGCTGGGATTGAAAGGGGACACCTAGCTTTAATATAAGAAAGCTTAATAAAACTGGAAGGCGCCTGGTATCCAGAGTTCGCATACTTAAGACTGATTAACTTATCAGCTATTTATCTACCACAAGACAAGAACGATATGTTGTTGTTGTACAAATCCTAAATGAGACGGCGTTTTTGTGAAATCAATGAAAAAATCAAATACATACGTGTGATCTTAAGGAGACTAATTATTTTTAGAACATTTCCCACGGGTAACTTTCTTATTATAAATATCTGTTGGGATCTTTTAATTTTCCAAAATTTCGATGTGACAATGTCTTACACCGCATCTTCAGAAAATTGACACGAAATTTTGGTGTTGGTCGTGGGCAATTACTCATCAATTGTATAAGCTACATGGTCCTTGGGCTTCATGCCTCACGCATAATATTATCGCAATGACGTCATCAGGCGGTAAGGTAAGCCGTGCCGCGAACCTCTGATTTCGCGTGATTTAAATAATTCAACCACGATCGGAGCAATTCTGGTGTCAATTTTTGCGTAAAGAAACAGTGGTGGATAATTTATTTTAAATTAAAATAATTCTGCATTCTATGGTTTTCTGATAAACTTTGTAAACAAATGAAAGTTCGCGACAAATTTTATAAACTCTCCAAAAGATATCCAAATAATAAATATTTTTCCGATACTTTCAAAACTCTCAATACACAGATTAAGAAACAAATACACAAATCTAAAAGAACCTATTACAGTTTACTATTTAAATCAAGTCTCTTAAATACTACAAAAATGTATCAGTTATAAAAAGCTCTCAAGAAAGTCATCGACATCAAATTAAAATGAATGGCAAAATGATACGAGATCAACAAGCTATTGTAAACGAATTTAACTTATATTTTGTCAATGTTAGAGCTGATATTGGTAACAGTTTTCCAAATGTTGTGCCACAAATAAGTTCAACACGGCAGTATTCTAACTTACTTTCGTTATCGGCAGTGCGGCAAGATGAGGTGAATAACATAATCAATAGTTTAAAACTTGCAGCAGCAAAAGGGATTTGTCAATGTAGATATTTTAAAACAGCTTGCACCGGTCTTATGCCCTTTATGATTCAAAAATGTATTTTTCCTGAGTTTCTTAAATTAGCGCGTGTTACACCGATTTACAAATCAAGAGATTCCTTAAATCTAAACAATTACCGCCCAATATCAGTCCTCCCTGCACTAAGTTAAGTTTTTGAGTGCATCATTTATATTCGCCTCTTACAACATATTGAATTAAATAAACTAATACATAAAGATCAGTTTGGCTTTACTAAATCCAGCAGCACTCTGTCAGCTGTGTATAGTTCCATAGAACAAAAATACGTTACATCTTGTTTATTTTTGGATATAATGAAAGCGTTTGATTGTGTAGATCATTTAATTCTTTTGAGAAAGTTGGGTAATTATGGAATAGGTGGAGATGTAATCAAATTAATTCAACACTATTTGGAAGGCCGATCTCAAGTTGTTAAAATTAACAATTACACCTCAACTAAAATTACTGTAAAGCGTGGAGTTACCCAAGGATCTATTCTTGGACCGAAATTGTTTTGACTTATATAAATGATTTACTCAATCAAGATCTGCAAGGGAAGATGCAACTATTTGCTGATGATGCAGTCCTAATTTACAGCTCCAAGTCAGTATCACAGCAGAAAACTGCAATGGAAAACGATCTCCTTTAAGCTTTTAGTTTAAACTAAATGTTTCAAAAACAACCTTCATTACTTTTTCTTTGAGACAGAAACCAGGTCTCAGGACTAGATTACGCTAACCACCAAATTACAATTTTTCGGGTTTTGATGGTTTCTGAGGTTCTAAACCATCCTCTTTCGTCTGCGCGTATTTACGTTTTAATCAGGCTACCCATTCCTGAGGGAACTGGTTTTGTTTTTTCCGCTATCCACCATGCCGTAATGACCTCGCAAACTTTAATTTTGATTTTTCTCATAATAGTGATTTTGTCGCTTAGCGTACTCTAGTCCTGAGACGACGAGATGAAATTACCTTTAATAATAGTGTCATAAAACGAGTTGAAAAGGTTTGTTACCTTGGTTTGGTATTTGATTCTCAGTTATCATGGATTAACCATGTTAATAGTATAAAATCTAAAGTAATTCCAATTATTGCTGCTCTGAGACATGTCGCTCATTTCATCCCTTATTTTATTCGCAAAAATATTTATTTCAGATTCAAATTTAACGTATCTGATTCAAATTTGGGGAGCAGCGAATATTACGTATATGAGTGATTTATAGATAATTCAGAATAAAGCCATTAAAGCTATTGAACAGTTACCTCTCTTAACATCAACAAAACACTTGTATAGTTGTAACAAGAGCTGGTGGATGGATATCAAGATATCTATCTGTTACTAGAAAATATTTGTCTATTCCCTCAGAGGCTCTGGGGCGGTCATCTTTGGCCGGCTAAGCTCAATGGATTGGGGTGAGTTTTCCCAAAGCTTGAGGAAATCTGGTTAGACCGCAAGGAAAGGAACAGGAATTTAAAGGCCAGAAACAAGAGAGAGAGAGAGATCAACTTACCATCACGCTGCGAACACACTTACCACCTCCCTGATCAGTTAGCTTTTAGCTTCTCATACTGAAAGCACGAAAACGGAATTTAAACATGAGAAGACCACCAATAAAACATTAATCACTCGCCGATAAGAGAAAATAATTTAATTACTATTTGAAACTAAATTTGTATATTTTTACTCATATTTATATATAAGAATGAATTTGCTTGACAATTAAGCAGAAAAAAAAAATTACAAAATTAAATAAAAAGGTGAAAATTCAACCAAGAACAAATTTGATTGCACTATAACTAATTCTAAATGACGTCATACTAATTAAGTAAATAACTACAAAATAATTTAAAGAAATTCAAATAAAAGAAAGATATAACTTAAACTAAAATATATATAAAAAAAATATAATTATAATAATATTTAATAAAAATAACCAAAAAAAAACCTTATAATTTTTGTAAGCATCAATTCCGCTTCTGGATACGTTAGTTATTATTCAAATAATTACATAACGTTATTATTATCAAACGGCCGTAGCACTGTTTTTTTTTTTTTTTTTTCTGGTGAATAGTTTTTGACACACACAACTACTATATTAGTTAGACACTATTATATTATGATAATATACTCCGTACTATTTTTATTTTTATTTTATTAATTTTATTAAACTGAATTTTTAGTTAATTAATTTTTTTTTTTTTTTTTTTTCACTGACTGGACAAACGTCTGTCATTAATATTTCTCATTGATAATCCACAAATTACCGTATTGCTAAATATACGTTTTTATTTAGTTTTATTTTGTTTATCACTGAGTTTTAATTTTGCCAAAAGTCCGCCATTGATATTTTGGATTAGTATTCACTTATTAAAGTATTTCTAATTATAAGTTATTATTTATGATACTTTAATTTTTCACAGAATTATTAATTTAGTCAAAAGTCCGCCATTTTTAGGTTTAATTATTAATTCACTAATTACGTTATTTGGCCAAAAGTTCGCCATGGATATTTATGATTATAAATTCACTAAATTAATTTTATTATCCGTTTTTCTGTATGTGTATTTTATTTTTCACTCAAAAAAAAAATTGATTTTGGCCAAAATTCCGCCATTCTTAGTTTTTGTTTTCACTAATTATATTTATTACTAATTTTAAATTTTTGTGTATTGTTATGATATTTTCACAAATACATAGTTAATACTTAAACTAAATCACTAAATTAGTATTTACTTAATAAATATAAAGTTAAATTTCACTATTTATTTAGTTAGAATATGAGTTCCAAAAATAATTAATTTTTGCTTCAATTAGCAAATTTTCTCTTATTTTAAATGAAAAATTAAAAACACTCGCAAATGAAATACAAAAATAAATACACTCGATCAATCAAGCAACAGCTTGGATATCCATTTTTATCAAATTTTGAATATCTAGCCACAATTTATTTAATTTAGATACAAAAATCAGATCACGCCATCAAAAGAAGTGGTGTGTCCAAATATTTTTTTATTTTTGACCCCGGTGCATCCAAAAATGTTCATTTTTATAGACTACTGACAAAAATTGACAACAAAAGAAATTCCCACCCAAAACAACATTTTATTATTATTTTCGATTGTGTTCTCCTATAAACTGGATTTTCGCGGGCTTTTATGATTTTGTATGATTTTTATTGTTTGTTATTTTTTTTCTAGATTGTTCAATATACAGTTTCATTATTATCCAACAGGG
The DNA here is from genome assembly GCA_963556165.1 of Tipula helvola. Lineage (NCBI taxonomy): Eukaryota > Metazoa > Arthropoda > Insecta > Diptera > Tipulidae > Tipula > Tipula helvola. The sequence continues at coordinate 104,642,101 of OY744481.1, forward strand.
ATGTTAAACCTCCTTGGAACGCCGAGCAAAGCCATTCGTTACAATCATGGGGACGACTCACACCCAGGAGATGTCTCAAAGCCAGGCACATTTTGGAATATACAACGAAATGAACCGATCATATTTGTAACTAAGTCTTTACGTCCTTGAAGTGATAAATTCCTAAATTACGTCCTTTGTCGTCTCGAACCTCACACGCTACATTTCCGACCAGCCGAGTTACCACACATTTGATGAATTTAGGTGCAAGCTTTGCTGCGTATTTATCTTCTGCCTTACTTGGCTTAAAATTCCTAACAAAAACTATTTGACCCATAGTTATTTTAGGATGTCGAGTTCTTATGTCATATCTAAATTTATCACGGGCAGCCGCTATAGCTAGATTAGTTTGCACGTCTTCATAAATTTTATAGAGATATTCGGGTTTATCTGAACTATGAATATGGTTTCCACTAAATTGAGAAGCCTGTCGCAACAGTTCATACACTGAACCATGCGAAACTGCATGCTGACCAAAGACAATGAAATGAGGAGAATACTGGGAAGAATCATGAACTGCATTGCGCAGCGCGTGCGATATAGCTGATAGGTTTGAATCCCAGACTCGCTGATCAGACTTGATATATGACCGCAAAGACGCCAATAATGTGCGATTAACTCGCTCGGCCGCATTTGCTTGCGGTGAGTACTTTGCAGTAAACATGTGCCTAACACCATACTTTGTGCACAAGTTCTGGACAATTAATGATTCGAACTGCCTTCCATTGTCTGTGAGAATAACCTCAGGTACTCCAAACATTAAGAATACTTGAGCTTCGAGAAATTTACATACTTCACTAGCAGTTGCCTGACGAACTGGTTTGGTAATGACGAATTTGGAGAAATGATCTAGGGCAATCAGAATTCCGGTATGGCCATTCCTTGTGCGAGGATAAGGCCCCAAAAAGTCAAGATACACTCTCTGAAATGGCCTAAAAGTCATGGGAAGAGAACCAAGAGGTGGCTTGCATATTTGGTTAGGAGATTTATTTGCTTTACAATCATCACAGGAATTTATAAATTGTGTTACATCCGAATTAATAGTTGGCCAGTAATAATAACGTCGGATGAGCTCAATGGTTTTACTGATACCCAAATGAGCAGCAGTTGGAGGACAATGAGCTGAAATCATCAAGCTAAGTCGAAGTGATTCAGGAATTAGCAGTTTGTAAGGGGGAATATCGGGTAAATGAGCTTGATTGGATGCGAGATTAATATAAATTAAATGTTGTACGGTAAATAGATTTATTTTCTTGTTAGATTGTTGGAGAGAATATGCTAATTGCTCATAATCAGGATCACGAAAAGCCGGTGAAGATGTGTCGACATGAATTGGAGAATTTAGTGAGGGAAGCTGGATAACATCAAGAGATTCAATTTCTATTCGAGATAAGGCATCAGGGACTGCGTTTTGGGATCCCTTTCTAAATTCGATCTCAAAATCAAACTCCTGAAGCTTTAAGCTCCATCGAGCTAGTCGACCAGTTACATCTTTAAGAGACATAAGCCATTTAAGGCTAGCGTGATCTATTATGACCGTAAAAGGCAATCCCTCTACGTACAGTCGGAACTTTTTGATTGCTTCTACAGCGGCTAAGCATTCTTGCTCAGTCACGGAATAGTTACGTTGAGCACCATTCAGTTTTTTGGACATAAAAGCTATAGGCCAGTCGTTTCCCTCCGCATCCCTTTGGAATAACACGGCACCAATACCCGTGGAACTGGCATCGCACTGGATGTAGAATCTAGCGTTAAAATTTGGAGTGATAAGAACTGGTGCAGAAGCGAGAGCCTGTTTCAATGTGTCAAACGCCAATTCAGCTTCTTCGGACCACACAAACCTCTGGTTCTTTTTGAGTAGAGCAGTGAGAGGAGCAGATATGGTGGAGTAACCGTTTATAAATCGACGATACCATCCCGTGACGCCAAGTAACCGTCTCAGCTGTCTAATGTTCTTCGGTCTAGGAAACTTTAAAATGGCCTCGACCTTGCCCGGATTAAGTTCCAATCCTCGCTCACCAACTACATAACCCAAGTATTCGATTTCTTTCCAGCTTTTGTCAACCTCTCGGCAACATCCTGGAGCAACGATAAATGCTCATCAAAATCAGCGGTAGTGACAAGCAGGTCGTCCAGATAAACGAATACTCGGTCATGCAGTTGATGAGGAATCACACTGGACATCAATCTACACAAGGTCTGAGGCGCATTACAAAGACCGAAGGGCATGACCTTAAACTGATATAACGGTCGTCCCGGGATGGTAAACGCTGTCTTTTCCTTCGAAGCTGGATCCAAAGGTATTTGCCAAAAGGCGTCCTTTAAATCCAGACTCGAAATAAACCGGGTACGATCTAACCGGCTCAATAAACCGTAAATCAGCGGCAAAGGGAATGCATCCTTCTTAGTTAATCTGTTCAGCCGTCGAGCGTCAAGGCAAAGTCGAACACCACCATCTTTCCTCGGCACGGTCGCCATTGGGGAGCTCCACGCGCTATGGCTCTCCTCGATGACATCCAAACTTATCATTCGGTCTATTTCTTGATAGATTTGTTGTTGTCTGGCGGGTGATACAGCATAGTGTCGTTGCTTAACTGGTTGAGCATCCCCAACGTCGATCTTATGATTCAGCATATGCGTTCGCCCCTGCCCTAAACGCTCCGAACTAGGAAACATTTCCACTACAGCCTGCAGCCTTTGACGCTGACTGACCGAAAGCATATGTTGATTGCTATTAGGGGAAGTGGGTTTTTCACTAGCTGAATCTGGCAAAGACGTGGTAATGGACGAAATTAACAAGGGCTCTATTCCAAATTTACGCCAGAAATCGCAGCCTAAATATAGAGGTTGCTGTAGATCCGGAACAATGAATAGCTTCATTTCAAGAGTTTTATTATTGTATGAAATTTTTGCATTTACAAATCCATGAATTTTGAGAGGAGAACCATTAGCAATTTGAACAAATGCTGGAATCGAATACAGCGGTAAATTATGGTCCTTAATGAAACGAAGTGCATTGCTTCCCAAGGCAGAGATGTTAGCTCCACTATCTAACAAACCATAAACTTCAGTATCATTAATGGAGACCATTGCATAGGGACGATTGTCTTCACGAAATTCAATGGAACTGCAAAATTTGGTATTAGAGATGTTACGGTACATTTGTTGACGTATCTTAAAATAATTGGTGGATCGATAAATCCGGGATTTACTAATAGATTTTTCGATCTTGTGAGAAACTTTTAGTTTTGGTATTACTTCGGAGGCTGCGGAGGACTCCAGTACTGATTTGGGGATCGTGGCACGATTTGTATTGGAGAACGACTCGATCCGCCAATTGCCGTCTCCTTGATCGGGTTTAAATGCGGTAATTTTCCGTTACAAACAAGGCAATGCGGTTTCAAAACATTTCGTGTCCCACAACCATAACAAAATATATGATTACGCACCAGGTCACAATCCATATAAGGGTGTCCCACTCGTCGACAGTTTCAACAAACGGTAGAAACTGGAGGTGGGTTTACTTGACTTTGAGGTAGCTTTGATGTGTTAGGTAAAGTTGTATGAAAAGCCTCTACATTAATTGAATTTACGAATGGTAACTCGGGTATCGGTGGAGATACCAATGGTTGATGGGCATTTGAAGGAGAATGCTCAACAATTAAAGGTGGTGTTGGAGTCTGTGCATAACCACTAAAATCTTTGGTATCACGAATTTGCATTTCATTGATTCGACCAACCTGAGAACTTCTTTGTACTACCTGTTCGGGAATCAGTCCTACACTTCGCCAAACGTCTTCGGTAGCTACGCAAGTACTCACCAGGTCCGAAACAGATGATATGGGCCGACCTGCCAGATGAACTTGTAATCCAGCTCGCATATTTTTCTTGAGGATCTCTAATATCTGAAGTTCAGAGAACGGAACTTTTAATGGAATTGCTAAATTTAGGATATCATAGTAAAATTCCATGAATGGTTCTCTGGGCCGTTGTTTCCTAGCATCTATGAGACGTAAAATATCTACATCAGTTCGTCGGTCCTGGAACCGATGAGTGAAAGCCGTTTTAAATTGAGCCCAGTCGCAGCTCGGATGTCTTTCAAGAACTAGCCAATAATGTTCACCTGCAGAACCCTTTAACAGAGACGGAATATCATTGATTAATTGATTCAATGATATATTATTTGTTTTGGCCATATGCTCAGCGCGATATAAAAATCGTTCTACCGCTAATCCTGTTGCGGATCCATCGAATGAGATTCCCCATTTATGGACGGGCGTTGTACGTGCCAAATATTCTTGAGTCGTTCGAGACTGTTGTGGCATACTATCATTTGGTTTCACTACTTCTGTTGGGTAACAATATTTTGGTGCATTGAATTAATTTGTCTACCAGGATTTTGACGCAACTGTGTTCCTACAGGTTGTTGTTCATTCTGAATAAAACTATTGGTATTTGGCAAACCGATTGGATTATATGCCATTGCAGGAACAACCGAAGGTTGAGGTGGAAAAGCATAGGGTGGCTGAGCTACAGAAAATGGATTTACTGGGAAATAAGGGTAGTTATATGGAAAACCACCCGGCGGAGCCAATTGGAAAGGCATTATTGCTGGCTGGTTTTGAAAATTACCAAAAGGAGGAACATTTTGATGAGACGGAGAAGAATGCTGTAAAAGTGGTGGTTCTGCCCTAGCTGGTCGTATTTGTGCTGATCTGTCATTATTTGCTAGGTTAGATTGAACCATATCATTACTGCTCTGACCTATCGGATTATTATTTGAACTCTGCAATATGACATTTGTCTGATTAATAGTTGAATTATCGTTATTTTCCTGAGAAACAGTGATATTTTCAAACTCCAATCTTGATTCGCTTAACTGCGCAGGTTGCGGTGCCTCTACCATTAATGTTAACAAATCATCATGGTCTATTTGTGTGGTACTAAGGTCTAGCAGGGCTTGTTGCACGGTTTGCTCCTCTAAAGAAAATCGACGACAAATTTCTAATAAGGAAGTACACACATTTACCAATTTGGTAGCAGGAGTTCTGATGACTTCCAGAGTCAGAATACGTTCACCTCTTGCTTTTAAATGGCATAATTTGGAAATTAACGCAGAATATTCATTCGTGTCAAGATTGGGGTTTTGAATACAATTCAATAACTTAATTTGAAGATATTGTAACTTAAAAGCACATCTGGAGACTTCATTGTGAGGATGTACTAAAGCTTGTCTATGCGGATAAGTTAGTTTAACTGTAGGATTAGCTTCTTCTTTTTCAAAAGCTTCATCTAAATATGGCTTTTGATTCTCCACGTCACCTTCGAGGTGGCGTATTTCTAATTCAATCGCTAACTCCTCGGGGGATAAATCCTGAGAACGTATTTGAAACGTTGCCATGCTGATAAAAATTAATGATTATAATTAATATTAAGGAGAAATATTTAAATATTTCACAACTCAAAATCAATAATGCTAAAAAAAAAATATACAAAATGGTTAACCTACAATTTATGAATTCATTGATATTATTGTAATCCCCCTGGATTTTACAATAATTATAGTTTATAATAATAATTAATAATTTTGTACATATAAAAATGAACAGTTTTGGATTGATTTAAATCACGATCCGTAATCAAAATTGACACAAAAAAAAATAAATTATAATATAATTGAAAATCGAGAAAAAAAAATTAAATTAAATCATGTATGAAGAGGAAGTTGGTAAGGTGATCACAGCAATTCCGACAAATTGTTTCTAACGTAAGTTGATCCCTGTCCTATTGAAATTAAAGGAGAAAAATCTGGAAAACTCACAAATGAATCGACACTATCAAATCAAAATATTGGATGCATTTGCGCCAGATTATGGTTTGGGGAATAAATCAGACTGTCTAACTGGAACTGACAATTGAATCCACAAAAAAAATACTTTAATTGGATGCACTTGCGATATTGAATGACAATCTTGATTATAGAACGAAAATTTATTGATGATAATCCATAGAATCACACGAGAAACACTAAAATCAACATTCTTAAATAGAATAGAAATAACGCGATTGTGATTCCATAGAATTATCATAATTGGAGAAGAAAACAAAATTGGCTGGAGTAACCAACGAAATCCCAAAACAAACATCAAAATCAAAATTCCTAAGAATAGAATTGATGCGATTAGGACTCGATTGGATTACATCAGCTTGAGGATTATAAGGATTTTGACAAAAATTGACAACAAAAGAAATTCCCACCCAAAACAACATTTTATTATTATTTTCGATTGTGTTCTCCTATAAACTGGATTTTCGCGGGCTTTTATGATTTTGTATGATTTTTATTGTTTGTTATTATTTTCTGCTTAATTGTCAAGCAAATTCATTCTTATATATAAATATGAGTAAAAATATACAAATTTAGTTTCAAATAGTAATTAAATTATTTTCTCTTATCGGCGAGTGATTAATGTTTTATTGGTGGTCTTCTCATGTTTAAATTCCGTTTTCGTGCTTTCAGTATGAGAAGCTAAAAGCTAACTGGTCAGGGAGGTGGTAAGTGTGTTCGCAGCGTGATGGTAAGTTGATCTCTCTCTCTCTTGTTCCTGCCCTTAAATTCCTGTTCCTTTCCTTGCGGTCTAACCAGATTTCCTCAAGCTTTGGGAAAACTCACCCCAATCCATTGAGCTTAGCCGCCCAAAGATGACCGCTCCAGAGCCTCTGAGGGAATAGACAAATATTTTCTAGTAACAGATGGATATCTTGATATCCATCCACCAGCTCTTGTTACATAGTGACCAAATATTACCGCTCAACTATCTTATTGAGTATGAATATTTAATGAAAATTTACAAAATAAAACACGGGCATACTAAGAGTAATATTGAACTACAAATCAACTTCTCAGTTTCGGAGAGGCCAACTCAAAATCATTGTCACTATCGGGTTCCTAATTATACATTTCAAACCACGCAGAAATGGAACCATGGAACAAATGGATACCATGGAATCTATAGCTTTTCAATCAACTGACTAATAACGAAAAAAGCTTAAGAATTTCTGCATTCAAATTTAACCTTAAAAATAAGCTTTATTCAAAATTTATTACAGAAAGATATGTTTCATTGATGTTTGCTTGATTAATTAAAATATTTATTGATTAATGTTTCACACTTTTTTTTCGCACGATATTTGTTCATGCTAATTTAATTTAATTTAACATAAACTTTTATGAAATTTGCTTATTTTTCATTTTTAAACCATATTAAAATGTTTAACTTATCAGAAAATATTTTGCTGTATAAAACAAACTTGGATTTTTTTAAAACACAACTTTTAATTAAAATTACAAACTACCAAATTGCGATTTAAGCGATCATAGCTGGAGTGTATGTAATAACGTAATCTGCATTATCGACTTATTTTCTTTCAGTTTGAAACTTTCGGCTAACTTTAACAGGGTGGTTTCCAGTCTAATGTTAAAAGCATACATGGACTGCATTAATAAATTTGACAGTAGTCTTACGTGAACAGCTAACTCATGGAGATAGATTGCACTGATCTGATTTGTAAATAGCTATCGATGGAAAATAATTCTTTAAGTTTAAGTTTAAGTTTTTCTTGGAAAATCTGGAAAAAATCGATGTTCCCAAATTCATTTGAAACTTTTGCTGTGTGCCTCATGTCGATATTTTTGACTAAATTTCTGACTAAACTTAATTATGCTATTAACCACCAGACGGCTAACGAAATGTCTCCTTGCTAGGATGATTTTCGTTTTAGTTATCATTTTTATTGAGAGAGTACTTGGATGAAGCACTTTTCATTATCAACAATTTTAATCAGTACCACAAGTTGGTACCGATTAATGGTGATACATACGATACGAGTTTTTATCGTATTTGAATTTGATGGTTTTTTAAGTTTATAATTTTTTTTAAATATTGATTTGATTAATATTGTCTTACTTGACAGTGCATGATTGTGGCTTGAAATGGTATTATCAATAGTATAACGGGCAGTAAATGAACAAATTTAGGGTAAAGGGACTTATTAGTTTATGCAAATAATATTCCATTGAGCTCTCTGTGATTGCGATCTGAATCAAGAATACAATCTTGCGATAGTTAATCTATAAACGCAACCTTTTCCGAAATAAATAAAACCAAGTTAAATCAGTTTAAAACCGATAAGTACATAAATCACAAACACATTAATGAATTTATAAAAACTAAAATGAGATTTGAGTAGTCTGTGTAGATGTGGTTCATTTAACCCTACCTTTGATTACGCCCTATAAATTAGAGTCTCTCATGGTGCGCAATAAATTGATATCCTTTGATAATTGAGACGATCTTTTCTATGTTCGTTAGGATCGGATAAAACGGAGGAAAAAAACATTTAAACGGGCTTGCGCTGCTTAGGCTCCTTTACCTGGATAATTTTATGACAAAATCAACAGATAAATATTTATCATAAAATAATATTGAATGGCACATGAATCACCTACAAATTTTGCTATTCAGTCAGGAGGTCATAAAGAATTTTATGATGAACCATAAAAAAAACTGTGTGAGTGACGTACTCTAAGGTTAGTTTTGGTTCGATTTAATTTCGATTTATTTCTGGGCACTCAAGAAAATTAAAATACAGTTCAGGTAGCAACTATTAACGACAATTTTAAGGGACAAATCCGATTCTCTCAGTTTATCTTCAGCTCGATAAGGCAATCAATTACTACAAATAGTAACCAAAAGATACAACAAACAACAATCGAAACAATGTTCGTCTTTAATTTGCTGGCGGTATTTTTCAAACTATCGCATAAATTGTAGAAAGGTATCGTATAAGAATTGTTTTGTGACGGAAATTATGAGGTTCCTTATCATGAATGACTTTTTTGAAGCAGCACAAAACTAAAGAAGTTTCTTCTGTTATAACCGTACTTTCTACTTTTGTAGGTTCAATTAATTTTTTCCTATTTAAAACCATTTTAATTATTTAACCTTTAATTGGTAAAGGGTTATTTTAATCTGGAAAAGTACACGGCCTTCACAAAATACGTCGAAGGATATGGAAGAAACTTATTAAGAACTAAGAGAAACCCAAATCAAATATAGAATTGAAACAGTCACAACATTAGATTGGGCTAATTTCCCCTTAGACACGTTATATTTTATAAATTTTCGTGACACCATTCATTCCACTCGAAATTAGTTTCATTCTTTCCGTAAAAAGGTTTATTCATTTCGGAATAATTGTTATTTATTTTAAAAATAGTTTCACCTTAATTGGAGAAGGTTTCGTTTAATCCGAGATTTTGCAAAAGTTATCAAAATTAATCAAATTATTCAATAAAATTAAAATTGTTGTCATATTTAATTAAAGTTTATATATTTTTGTACATAAGATTTTAAATTCAACTTTCTGTTAGGAATTATATTGTAAGTCAGATCGTCTGTAGACAACACGGATTTGGTAAATTTTTGGGTCGAACGGAGAGACCATCTTTATTTGGTTTACCAACGCTAAAATATTCTGTCTGGTTTTGTCGAACTCATCAACGACTTTGCAAGTTTTTAGATTTTCTTATATCGCCAATAAATTAATTTAATATTTTATAGATAATTTTGTTTACGAAATATTGAGAAATTCCAAAAAAAAAACAAATTAATATGGTAAACCAACTTGCGCCGTTGCGCGCGAGTCAAAATGAAAAGGAACAAAAATTCAAGCAGGATTCCTAGTTATTTAAGTCAAATAGTAATAATCTAATAACATAGACTGTTGACGTTCCAAAAGTTGGAATTTAGAATAATGAAGTCAGGCACAGCTTGTCTTATTGACCCTTATGTCATCTATTAACAATCGGTACGGACTAGTCGACAATTTAGAAAAGTCAACAATTTCGTTTGGCGTGAATTAACAGAGTTAGCTGAATGGGGCATGCTTATAGTAACAATTATCGCCAATGTTTTTAAATGCAGCACTCTCGGTACAGGTTAGAATGTCAAATGTCATTAGTGTTTTGTATCGAAACAAAATAATGTTTATAAGTCGTTAATCGCCGCGTTCGAACTTCGAAGCCATAAATTAAACGTCAAACATTATTGTAACCTTTACCACGACGGTAATGACATCTGATGTGCGGAAACAAAAACAAACTCTTTTGCACGCCCCATTAACTGAATCAAGTAAAGTGAATTGAGTGATCGATTCACAACTCTTCACTTCAGTTAAAAATTAAGCAACTGAGTTATCTGAATATGTATTTTGCTCGTGTAGTTAATTTAGTTAGGTGATTTTTGTTGTATTTTTTGGCATTTATTTTATTGTGTTTAAAAATTTTTCGCGAACGAAATTTTTCGTTTTGAATTAAATAAATAAGTCTGTAAAATTCGACATGATTATAGATAGATTGTATATTCTTAACAATCTAATATAATATATAATTACCCAATTCATTATGACCAAATATTTTACTATAAATTAAATATTCCGCTTTATAATTATTACAGTAATTATACTAGAAAACACGTGGTACAAGTTTATTTTTGCGCCTAAATGTATGCGAACACTACTATAAGTTATTTAAAAACTTTTATATTGAGTTGTAGTAAGCCATGAGAAATTTTTGTTAAACATTTTTCTCCTATCATAAACTTCATAGCATGCTATGTTTGAAACAATATAAGTGGCTTAGTAGTAACGTATTGGACTAGAGCGGCTAAGGTCTGGGGTTCGATTGTGCCCAAGGCATTTTAGTTTAATATTTCCAACTTATATTTTTTTGACGTGATCACCTCTTACACCGCATGTTCAGAAAATTGAAACGAAATTTGGCTTTTGGTCGTGGGCAATTACTGTAAGCATTACTTTTAATTTAAATGTATAATTTCTTAGGTTGGTCCTTAGGCTTCATGCCTCACGCATAATATTATCGCAACGACGTCATCAGGCGGCGAGGCAAGCCGCGAACGATTTCGCACGGTTTAAATGCTTGAAGCAGAGAATGGCTCATCCGATTCGAGCAATTCTGAAGTCAATTTTTGCGTAAAGCAACAGTGGTGGTGTTAAATGCACAACCGCCAACAAAGGGTTGAACATTACAACCGCCAACCAAGGGTTAAAAAATCGACTGTCAACAAGCAGTCATGAATTTCAGTTCAGTTGTTTTTTTTTCTTTTCATTATTGTAATCGTCAATTCGCGACCAATCGGCATTATTAGTTTTTCTTTTCACCTTCTTTGTGTTTGGACGCTTTGAATTTTATATTTATAAATAATAAAAATATTGTTAAAACGACTCGTAAATTGGTTATTTATTTTAAACGCTAATTTAGAAATTACAGTCCATTAAAACCGTGCATGTGAACAAACAAATTGCAACAAAGTGTTTGGTCCTTCAAGCAGGATTCTTGTAAAAATAAATCTAACCATATCGAATCGGCCATTTCAAGTAGTACAAGGAAAGAAACGGTGAATTGACACGTCATCAAACACATGTTACATTTTGCAAAAATACAAAAGTTATAACAATCAGCAACGCTATCTACCTGCAAACAAAAATACCTAAATTTGGTATAATCGGACAACAAATAGTCGAACAATGAAATTCAAAATTTTAATCGCAATAAAACTAAAAACTAAACAAAATTAACTATTGCAAATAATTTTCAATACACGAATCGTGATGGCTGAAGAATTAGCCCAATTACTCAAAAAACGTAAATACATAAAATCTCGACTCACAAAGCAGGAAAATGCAAGCAAAAAAAGTGAAATTGGCATATTCGAGTTACAGTCACGAATTCCAGATGTAGACAGCATATTCAAGGAATTTATTTCCATTAACGAAGAAATTTTAGGATCATCTAATTTCGCAGAGGAACATATGACAGAACAAGAAGATTTCGAAAATCAATATTACACTGTCAAAGCAACAATGAAAGAACGAATCCACGAGTTAGAACTATTGGATGAATCTACATCTACACACAAGTTACAAAACAGTGAGGTTAAATCAAATAATCATCATTTACCTCATATTCTTGTGAAATTACCGGATATTAAATTGCCAACATTTAATGGAAGTTTCGATAAACACATTTGAATCTCTAATCAACCAGCACCCATTGATAACTGATATACAACGTTTTCATTATTTATTAAGTGCAATTGAGGGTGAACCAAAACGACTTATTGAGACAATTGAACTATCAGAGGATGGATATGCTCAAGCATGGACAGCATTACAGCAACGTTTCGATGATAAACGCGCGAAAAATATATACACGAAATATTTCAATTGAAGTCAATGAAATCAAATACATCAACAGAGTTGTGCCGTCTTATAGATGATTGTTGCAATCATTTAGCTGCGTTAAAAGCTCTAAATCAGCCCGTCGATCAGTGGGATAGTATTATTATATATATAATGAATTCTCGCCTGGATTCTGATACACGTAGAGTATGGGAAATGTCACATGCTTCCAGTGAATCACCGACTTGGTCTAAGATGTTAGAATATCTAAACAACAGAGCTCGTGTGTTGAATCGAACTGTACAAACGATAGAAAATCGATCGAATACAATACGCAAATTTTCATCAAACACAACTTCTAATTCTGTATCACGCACATTATTGGTATCCAGCCAACCTAATATACACTGCAAGGTATGCAAATCGACGACTCATTATATCCAACAATGCGATCAATTTCTAAAGTTGTTAATAACCGAACGGATCCAAAAGATTAAGCAGCTTCAGTTGTGTTTAAACTGTCTTCGTAGTGGACATCAAATCACACAATGCAGATCGTCTTCCTGCAAAATATGTCATAAACGTCATAATACATTGTTGCACATTGCAAATACGGTCGATACACCAACTTCAGACAGCTCGAAAAAACAATCCGATAAGCCATCATCAACGACAGCAGCTCAATCAATTGTCAATGAGCAAGGTACCAACAAAACTCTAGTTTCAAATTGCTTTGCTATGACCGAACAAGTCATACTTTCAACAGCCATAATTCAAATAATGAATAATAATGGAGAATACATCAATTGCAGAGTGCTTTTAGATTCGGCATCCCAATCATGTTTTTTCACAAAAGCATTCGCCGATCAATTAGGCGTGCCGTATCAAACAATACAGCTTCCAATTAATGGCCTAAATGGTTTATCAAAACAAATTAAAGCTTACGTTACAACGAAATTAAAATCGCGAATTAATGAATTTAGTGCTGAGATTCGGTTTTTAATTATACCGAGTATAACAGCTAACCTTCCATCAAGATACATACCTCCGAGCGTTATTACAATTCCAGAGGGCATTACTCTAGCTGATCCAGAATTCAATGTACCAAGGGACATAGATGCTCTCATTGGAGCCGAGCTTTTCTTACATATTCTTTTGGGCGAAAGAATACAATTATCAGAGGAACAACCTGTGTTTCAAAATTCAAATTTCGGCTTCATAGTGTGTGGAAAAATTGGTAATTCCAGTTCAATTAGCATGACAACCACAGTGGGATTGTCAAAAGAAACCAATACGGAATTACTACAGCTCGTCAAACAATTTTGGCAATTGGAATCGGTGGATGTCAGTTTCGTCCTTACAGCTGAGGAAAAAGCTTGTGAGCAGCATTTTGTCGATACTCACAAACGTGACGCGCAAGGCAGATATATTGTTCAGCTACCACTTAGTCCTAATATTACACAATTGGGCGACTCTAAACAACAAGCAGTGCAACGATTTAATTATTTAGAGAAGCGATTACAAAATAATGAAACCCTCAAGGTTATATACGATGAATTTATGAGCGAGTATATTGCACTCAAACACATGATTAAGGTAAATGATGATACAATCACCTCAACAGAATCACCCAGTTATTACATTCCCCATCATGCGATCACAAAACCACAGAGCATAACGACGAAGTTACGCGTGGTCTTTGATGCATCGGCAAGTTCGTCCACGGGAATTTTACTTAATGATGCACTGATGGTAGGACCTCGAACACAAGACGATATTTTTGCCATTATACTTCGATTCCGCAAGTATCAAGTGGTATTCATGGCGGACATTGAAAAAATGTACCGCCAAATTCTCATAAGTCAAGATCAGCGTTGTCTACAAAGAATTATATGGAAGCCCGAAACAGATCAACAATTTTCGGCATATGAATTAGCTACGGTGACGTATGGAACGTCTTCTGCACCCTTTCTGGCCACTCGCACCTTGAATCAACTCGCGAATGACGAGAGAGAGAGATTTCCAGCAGCTCACGCAGCCATCCGCGATTTCTATGTGGATGATTGTATGACTGGTGCCGATACAGTAGAGCAAGCAATAAAAATAGAAAAAGAATTACGCGAAATGCTTCAAACAGCTGGTATGAGGTTACGAAAGTTTACGTCAAATTCAACAGCACTATTAAACGATATTTCATTAGCTGATAGAGATCAAATTAATGCAACTGATTCCAATCAAACAATAAAAACCTTAGGTTTAATCTGGAATCCTGACAAGGACATTTTTATGTTTTATAACCAGCCAATAATGAAGAATTCATCTCGAATAATCACAAAACGTAGTGTATTATCTGAGCTAGCCAGCATATTCGATCCTTTGGGTCTTTTAGCTCCAATGATTGTCACAGCTAAGATTTTTATACAACATCTATGGCAACTGCAACTAGACTGGGATGATCCATTATCAGCCGAGGATGAGAGATTTTGGAATGAATACAGATATCAATTCGAGACGACTTCATCCATTGAACTACCACGGTGTGTTACAAACTCTAACCCAACAAAATTCGAACTGCAAGGATTTGCCGCCACGAAATCATTCGTGGCAAACCGGGTGTCAGAAATACAAGAGCTAACATCGAAATACAAGTGGCATCATATCGATACAACTAAAAATCCTGCCGATTTAGTATATCTCGGGGAGTTATGCCAAAGGATCTTCATTCGAACACACTATGGTGGAAGGGTCCTGAATTTCTAAGGCTACCACATTCTGAATGGCCAATCAAAGATTTTCAAGTATCAACTAGTAGCCTCATCGAACGGAAGTCACTCGAGACTTTCACAATCACTGTTCAAGAACCTTGTGAGTTAATTGAAAAATTCGGAGATTCATTTACAAAATTGATATGTGTAGCGGCATATTGCTTTCGATACATCTCAAAATTAAAAACCAAGACACATGAACCTGGTCCACCTAGTGCTCGATATTTAACCAAAGATGAACGTTCAAGCAGTCTAATTCGCTTAATCAAACTTGTTCAACAGCAAACATTTAATCAAGAAATTCAAATCATCAAATGGCCGATAAATCATAAAAGTCAAATAAAAAATCTTTTACCATTTCTTGACAAGGATGGTATTCTTCGAGTTGGCGGATGTATCAAAAATGCCCATATTAGTTTTGATCAACGACATCAAATATTGCTTCCGAAAGGTCTTCATTTTACAACATTAATATTTTGCCATGAACATAAAAAACATTTACATTGCGGTGCGCAAAATTTACTGGCACAAATGCACCAAAGATATTGGCCGATACACGGGAAATCTGAAGCAGTGCCCAAATAAGACTTATGTAGCAGTTTTTGTTTGTTTCTCCACGAAGGCAATACACCTAGAAACAGTCAGTGACCTCACTAGTCAGGCATTTATCGCGTGCCTCCAACGGTTTGTTGCAAGACTCGGACGTCCAGCTATTATCCATAGCGACAACGGTACAACCTTTGTAGGTGCTTCCACAGAACTTCAATAATTACAAATATTTCTCACAAAACAGTCAACATATGAATCGATACAGCATTTTTGCAATACGGAAAATATTACATGGAACTTTATTCCACTACGCGCCCCACACTTCGGCGGATTGTGGGAGTCTGGTGTCAAGGCGGTTAAATATCATCTCAAAAGAGTCACCAGAGACCAACCGATGACATTTGAAGAGTTATCAACTTTGATCACACAGATTGAAGGGTGCTTAAACTCTCGACCTCTGACTCCGTTATCAGACGATCCCAAGGATTTGGAACCGCTCACGCCAGCACATTTTCTGATTGGGTCCTCAATTACATCGATAGCTGAACCAGACCTTCAAGATATTCCATTGAATCGTCTCACGCGATGGAAGCGAATTCAGCAAATGAAGCAATCGTTTTAGACTAGATGGTCTACCGAGTACATCAATACTCTACAAACTCGACTAAAATGGAATTTTAAGAAACCTAACGTTCAATTGAATGATCTGGTAATTATCAAGCAAGATAATCTTCCTCCAACGTCCTGGATGTTAGGTCGGGTCCTCCAATTGCATTACGGAACCGATAACAATGTACGAGTTGTTTCTCTTAAAACCAAAGGTGGCATCATTAAGCGAGCAATTGTTAAAATTTGCCCACTACCACGAGAAGACAACGATCATTCTTTTGAAACAGGTGTTTCAACGCCGGCCGGAATGTTAAATGCACAACCGCCAACAAAGGGTTGAACATTACAACCGCCAACCAAGGGTTAAAAATCGACTGTCAACAAGCAGTCATGAATTTCAGTTCAGTTGTTTTTTTTTTCTTTTCATTATTGTAACCGTCAATTCGCGACCAATCGGCATTATTAGTTTTTCTTTTCACCTTCTTTGTGTTTGGACGCTTTGAATTTTATATTTATAAATAATAAAAATATTGTTAAAACGACTCGTAAATTGGTTATTTATTTTAAACGCTAATTTAGAAATTACAGTCCATTAAAACCGTGCATGTGAACAAACAAATTACAACAGGTGGTTAATTTATTTTAAATTAAAATAATTAATTTCCACACTAATTTTAATTTTAATTAAATTCACAAAATGGAGATTTACAGGGTTTGACTGCACTATAGCGAGACAATGCCTCTTCTTGTCGGAGTAATTCTGGTGCTGATTTGTGCATAGAAAAAACTGTGGCAGATAATTTATTGTAAATTAAAATAATTAATCTCCACATACATTTTAATTAAAATTAAAATCTACAAAATAGCGATTTACAATGCTTGTGAGCAATGTAGCGAGAGAACGCCTCTTCTGATTGCAGCGATTCTAATCTCAATTTGTGAGTAAAGAAACTGTGGTGGATAATTTATTTTAAATTAAAGTAATAACTCTCCACATAAATTTTAAATAAGCGATTTAAAATATATAATTATATAGCTTAGAACACTGTAGAGAGAGAATCCCTCATTTATTTATGCGTAAAGAAACTTTGGCTTATAATTTATATTGAATTAAAATAATTAATCTCAACATCTTATAAACGTTATCACGCATAATACCTACGGCCGTTTTTTTTTTTTCTTTGAAGGAAAGCACAGCTCCCGCCGCTGTTTATCGGTCTGTAAGGTTTTTTGTGGGATGTCCCAAAACATGTAAAATCATCCTTAAAAGCCCTTACTCTTTGGTTTAAGGTCTATTTCAGGTACAATGGGCGCTTTCAGTTCCTCCAACATGTTGGCTTTGAAAATTTACTGATGGAAAAATGACATTCGATCTATCACATTGCCATGAAATTTTCGATAAATCGGTTGCATTCAGAAAACATCATGATTATTTTACTCAACATGTTGCCAACAGTTGGCGGACCTGAAAGCGCCAAATAATCCTTAAAGCCTTAAATCACGAGCTGTTCCTACTCGGCTAAAAATATATCAAATGTTCAAATGGTGATTGTGGCAGCAACCACAGGACATCACCATTATATATAAATTGTATCCGTCCTAGGACGGGCTGTACCCCCTAACAAAAACCAAATTTTAAATGATTCTTTGTGGCATTTATCTGAAGTGAATGGATCCAATCGAACACGCAATTCATTTCAGTAGCTTAATTATCTAAACAGCAACTGAATTATCTAAATAGTAACTCAATTCTAATTCAGTTAATTCACGTCAATCGAAAATGCCTAGCGTCAAAAAAATCGACATTAGGCACACACCATTTGTGTAAAATCAGCATCTAGCTTCAGTTTTACTTAGCTTTATATGGTTTTAGGTTTATTCATAAATATTGTTCTTCATATGCCTCTAAATCACCGAGGAGATCAAAATTTGCTCACATATTTATGCGACACAAAATTATCTGTAAATACACGGTATGCCTTAAAGCTCAAAAAATAAAATTAAATAAAAATTCCGATCGAATTAATCGAAATCCTTTATTCAAATCCACGAAACATTTTTTCAACCATACAATTCGTTTGAATAAGTTTTCCAAACATTTCTATCGATGATTACAAATTCTCTCTTCAATCAATCATAAAATACATCTAAAAATATATTCAAACTAACCGAAACGAATAAAACTCCAAAACCAAGATTTCATCAAATTTTTTTCTGAGGATGAACCGAAATTCCAACTGATAACGAAACATAAAAGTATATACATATACATATATATAGTATACGAAAAAAAAAGTCTTCGAAATAATGTAATCACTCTAGAGAAATTTGTTCGATTTATTGGATTTTTTGTGCGCGGCGCTCAATTCAATTGAAGTGTAAAAAAAAGAAGATTTTTTTTTTTTCTTGTATTGTAAATCGAATTCCCAATCAAATAAGATAAATAAAAATAGCGAAAAAATAAATGTGAGAAAAACGGATAAACCGCGCATTTTATTATTTATTTTTTGTGATAACAACAAAACAGCAAATACATAAATTTAATTTTGAAAGATTTTCTTTTTTTTTATATTTTATTCGGTTGATCAATTTTTTGTTATTTGTATTGTGTTAAGAGATAATATATTATGTACAATTTATTTGTAATCCTGTTTTTCAAGGATATTATTTATTTGTAATGCGCAATAGAAAGAAATTGCAATTTGCATTTCTTTTGTGCGTAATTCTGTTTGCTTGCCATAATTGAAATTTTATCCCTTTTTTTCTTGTATAAAAGTGAATTAAACTATAAAAGGACAATAGGACAAAAGGACATACTAATAATATATACAATAGAAAAAGAAAACATTTAAATTAAGATAGTTTACTTTGCTGAAACACCATTCTCTATTCACAGTTCAAAATTTAACCGTCATTTTTTACTTATTGTTTATTTCCCCGTTAAAATACTTCCTTTTGTATTGTTTGGATATATTTTATATTACATATGCGGTTGATTTATGTTTGAATAGAAGAAAGTGTTTTTTTTTCTATATACTCATAAATAAATTGAAATCCTTTAAAAAGGATTTTATGTTTTATTGAAAATTGTTTTATTTTTTATTTTTGTGTGTGAACATAAAATACGTATACAGCGGTGCGGCGCGACGGCGGGATATGGAAAAAGCGGTTTTTATTTTGTGTGGATGGTGCTTATTGTTTATCGCACTTTTTTTTTTAACAAATACTAGAACGAGTTGGATTGGGGAAAGGATATACCCGGATTACTTGTTGTTTTGAATGCGGGAACTCGAACGAAATTATCAATCAGCACAATAAACATTTTCCGTTTGTATTTTATTTTATTTTATATAACATTTATCTTATTCTTATCCAACTGGAAATCTTTTGTAAAACCAGCAACTTGTTTTTTGTTTGTGAAATTAAATAAAATTATCATAATAATATCCGTTGTAATATAATTCAAATAAATAATTCATTTATGATAGAATTTTCATAATTCACACAATAATTTTTCCCGTATTTTCTTTTCGAAAAACTTTTGTCTTTTGTTTAGTATACACATTATAAATAGTAATATTTTCATTCTTATCGCAGACAGAGGAAAAAATTTGAAGATAAAAAAAAACGAAAAGGTTAAATGTTAATGAATGAAATTTAAGCTTTGTTGTGTTGTGAGTATTGTATACGTATATATGAACCGTTGATTAATGTCCATTTTTCAAGCCTTTTGAGCGAAATGTATAGAGCATTAAAAATGAATTTAAGTATTTACTTTGTAAATAGAAATTTTGTATTTTGTAGTTAAGGGTTAGGTCAGAGATCAGTAAACAATAATTGCTAAACTTTGTATTAACGTAGTCCTTTGAATAATTTGCTTAACATTTTGCTTGAATTAACTCTTTCGCAACAAAAATTAGATAACTAAGTAACTTCTTTAACCAACCGTAAATACAAGTTTTAACATTTTTGGATAAAATTAGTAATATGTACAACATTATTTGCTAAAGTAAGGCTATACAGTTTTGGATGACATAATTAAATTTGTAAAATAATTTAGTGTTTTAGGAAATTTTACGAATTCATGCGAGAGGCAGTTCAACTAACTAATATTTAGTTTAAGAAGCAAAATTTAAGCTAATTCATCATGAAATGTTAAATTTATTCATTCCAAACCCGACAAACAATTGATAACCGTAACAGCATTCACGGTTTCAAAACCGTAAAATGTCGGTTGAAAAATTAAAGCAAAACAGAAAATATCTACACGAAGGCTATCCGATTTAAAAAAACACGGAACACAACAAGTACATATTAAGCGAACACGATTAGATTATTTAAAAAAAATTACTTATCGACAAGACAACAACCGATTCAAACACGAAAACAAAACCCAACCTAAATCATTGATGATTATTTCGGGTGTCAAAAAAATGTAAATGTATTGATTACAGATTTACATCCGGACAGTTTTAAGTCCGGTAAAATTACCTGCATTTTACGGTAAAGCCACAGAGGAATAATACCAGAGACTTATCTTCTACACAAATTTGATACCTGAAAATAAAAGTTGTTATAATTTTTCGAACAGTCTTCCACGAAAGGGAGATATATTTGATCTCGCTTCAACATCGTATTCACGAGACTGTTATACATATTTATGTTCCTACTACACAACACACCCACACATATATGTACTTACATGCATTTTACAAAATAATATTTTTCGTTTAGCACATGCGTATAATTCGGTTTTTATATTATTATTCTTGTCACTAACTTCTCTATATTTCCAATTTTGTTTCATTTAATTACAACTATGTGTAAATGATTATTATTACATGTGTAGGAGATCAAAGGTAAATACGAAAATGGGTTTTGTGTGGCTGTGTACGTTTGATCACAGCAATTTTGTCCTTGAAATTCATATGCCATGCCAAACAATTTTTTTTTTATATATCGCTTTTCGATTTTTGAATACTTAAATATTTTGACAAATTTTAATAAGTTTCTCTCTTGTTGAAGAATAATTCAGCCAGACAGTGAACTTTACAAAATGTATTTTACAGAAAGTTCAATTTATACAATTATTTTAGCGATAGAAAAATTTGTTGATTTCTACAATAGGTCATTAACCTTTCGTGTTTTGATGATATTTCCCTTTACATTTGATATGTTGCTTCTTCCTGATTCGGATCTAAAGAATATTTTTGGCGACGGTGCGGTTTATTGCATTTAAATGTTCCATTTAATTAAAACAATAATTAAAAATAAATTAATATTTTATTTTAATAATTTTAAATTCCTTATTGTGGAATAAATTAAAAACAAAAAAAACGAAAAAAATTTATTTTGTCTTAAGAAGTTTAAATTTAAATTTAATAAGAACTACCTACCTATTCGTTTTTTTAAAACTGGAATACTTATTTACGTGCACATTACTAAATTCAGTTACAGATATCCAATTATTTACCGTTAAATATTACGGCTGCGGTCGAATTCTGGAGTAAATCCATTATATACTATAAATGCAATTACCTTTTTAAAAAAGGTAAATGTGTACTTTATTCTTTATTGTTATAAGAATTGAACGAGTACAAAATAGAAAAAAAATCGTAATTTAACAAAAAACGAACACTAAATATCTAAATTTACCATAGTAAATCATTTACCCAAAAATTTGACCGCAGCCTATAGACGAAATTTATAAAAAGTACAATTCACAAAAAACAGGTGTTTGATCAGACGACTAACACTGTGAATTTTCACCTAAATGGCTTCGCGATTATTCTATTAGTCTATAAATTCTAAATTTTTTCTCTTTAATATGGACGTTCAAAAATTTACAAGGAAAGTCCCCCAAGTTAGCTGTTTATCCAATCTGTTAAGGAATGCCTTATTTTATGTAACGGATAGGGTATTTGCGGTACGAGCAAAGCGATCACACAATTTACACTAAATTGAATTTCCTAAAGTGTTTCATACAAGATTTCTCCAATTTTGATAAAAAAAAAGTCTTTAAATTGATAAAATTTCATATTAATTCAAATTTTATTGTAAATTAAGTAGGCGCAATCTAGAGTGGAAATGAACATTTCATCACTAGCTGTGAAATATTCTTAATCAGTTTTAATCTTTGATTTTAGTAATGGTGATTATGTCTCTCTAAATGGATATCTTGAAAATATTTCCTGCGATTTCTTTTATAATGAGATGGATATCGAAATTATGACTAACCGGTTTTACGAAATTTTGTATGCGGGGATGGATCTATTTATTAAAAAAACTGTCAACAAACATAATTCGTATCGTGAAAAGTGCTTCAACAAAAAACTTGTTAAATTATATAACCGTAAAACCAAGGCACACAAACGGTATAAAAGGACGAACGCATCTGCTGGTTATGCATTGTATTCTCACCTTCGGCACAGAGGAATAATACCTCCTCTTACGTATTATCCCTCTGTGCCTTCGGAATGAGTTTAAGGTTTTGAATCAATTTATGTATGGTAAATTACATACTTGTTAGAAATTGAATCTGGTATCAAGTCAAATCCATCGTGCTTTTGGAATTATATAAACTCTAAAAGGAAATCTGTTGGTTATCCAATACCCATGATTATAAGGATAAGGAAACTCATGATCTAAATTCTGTTTGCGAATTATTTGCAACGTTTTCCAAATCCTGAATAAACGGATTTGAAAAACGTTGCATAATGTTTTGACTTCTGTCTCTGACTATGACATTTTCAATAATCATATTCACGGTATTTCTTCTTTTACGGGGGAACAAATTAAAACGGCTTTAGATGGTTTCAATACTAAATTGTCTATGGGCCCTGATGGTATTCCCTCATTACTTTTATATAATTGTTCCGAAGCCTTAAGTGGCCATTTACCTCATTTATTTAATTACAGCCTTAGGCAAGGTATTTTTCCCCAGTGTTGGAAACCCTTGTATGTAGTCCCAGTATATAAATCTATGACAAACAAGTTTAGTTGAGAATTATAGAGGAAAAGCTATTTTATCTGTTATCCCTAAACTTTCTGAAAAACTGGTTAAAGATGGTGTTTATTTTAATATCAAAAACTTAATTGTTCCCCAACAACATGGTTTTTTTTTCTGGTAGATCAACGACAACCAATCTGGCGGTATTTGTTAATGATACGATATCTTGTTTAGAAAAAGGTGCCCAAGTTGACACTATCTATACAGATTTCAGCAAAGCCTTTGACCTGGTTTTCATACCTGGTGGAGGCCGTATAGGAGGTCTGAGCACTGAACGATATATCGAGGACATTGTCTTGGATCATGTAGTGCCCTACGCAGAATATACAGAGGAAGATTTCATATTGATTCACGACAATGCCTGGTGTCACATAGCTCGAACCACTAGGCAGTTCATGGATAAGGTTGGACTCGAGACGATGAGATTGCCAACCCTCAGTCCAGACATGAATCCAATTGAGCATTAATGGGACGAACTAAAACGGAGGGTACGAGCCAGAAATCAGATACCATTTAGTGACCGCAAGATTGCGTTGGATCTGGGGTGGGGAGTTACATACATCTAACGAACCAACACCAATACATACCTGCAACGAACCGACATCCACTTCCGTATTCTAGCTGATGAAGTTAAACATAAAATACCAAACAATTTGATGTCACGTTGCATATACACCAAATCAATGACTTCGGATTTGTAGCTGACACAACACACAACCGGATGGATGTAACAAAATAACATATCACGTTGCGCCTACCAATTATTATACCGGGAAATTACCACATATAACATGACCCCATACATTCTGCCTAGTTTGCTAAATTAGGCACGAGTAAAATTTGCCATACATTAAAATTATATTTTAAATTCATTATTATTTTTGTATTCATCCAGATATCTTCTCCAGCATGTCTTTTCTATATGCATATGCCTACGCAATGCCTACACGTTTTAAATTACGTGCTAATAAACAATTTCATCAATGTGAACGAGTTAGCAGACTTAATAATAAATAATATAAAATTGTGCCAAGAAGTGTTAAATTTAGAAGCCGTGATGTTAACATGTGATCAAGCCGCAACGAACGTCGCCGTTTAAAAACATTTTGGCATTGGCTTGGCCCCGAAAAGCCTTTTATTAAAGTTAATGATAGAAAAATGTTCGTACAGTATGATCCACCGCATCTCATAAAATCTGTTCGGAATTCATTTATTAAACATCAGTTTCAACAATCGGACTACGGTGCAACTGACTTTAATGTAGTTAAAGCCATTTATGAGAATGACAAAACTCAAAAAGTTAAATTGGTACCAAAGTCAACCAAAAACCATATAGACTCAAATAATTTCCAAAAAATAGGTGTTAAATTGGCAGTTCAGATATTAAGTAGCACTATTTCCCATTTTCACTATTTATAAAAAAAATTTAAAAAATGATGTAGCACTATTTCTTGTGCTATACGTACGGCTTTTGAAACTACTCCATCCATTTTTCGAAACTATTTGGAACACGTAATTCCGACAGCGAATATTATTGAGAGATTCAACAATATTTTTGATTGCCTCAATTGCCGTAATTTTTCATCAAAGAATCCTAAAGAACAGGCACTTAGAGTAAATAACGAAATATACGTTTATTTAGAACAAAGCTTGGAATTTTTAAGTAATTTAAAAATGTTATCTATTTCAAATTTGTTAAAGGGCTTGACCTAACCATACGCGCTCAATTAGGATTGATGTACCACTTAAGCGAAGAACCAACTAGAATAGAATTTCTACTAACTGGAAAAACAAACCAAGACGCCATAGAAATTTTTTTCTCTGCATTAAGAGGCAAAGGAGGGTATAACTACATGTGATAGAGCTATGACATTGGAGTACATTTTGCCAATATCATCGTCATAAAAGTGTTATTTCATTCCGTCCATGCCAATTGCTTCCTGACGATGCTGTAAATTTAAAACTAGATTGGAAAACATTTATGTATGACTATGACTATAACATCAGTCTTAAATATACAGTAACGGAAGAACCCGGTCCATCTGAAATAGAAACGTTATTCACTCGGTCAGAATTTAGCGTCTTAACATCCAATGCAATATCCTATTATGCTGGATACTGTGTATTTAAAAAAGTTGATTGTGAAATATGCACTTCGAAGTTGTTAAAGCCTGACACACACATCAATGGAAATAACGTATTTTTACAACAAAAAAATTTCAAAAAAGACATTTCCAATTTCGGGTCATTAAAACCACCATCGGACGAATGGTTTTATAACGCTTTATAATGTTATGCGTTTACAAATTTTATTAATTAAATAATATTTATTTATAAAAATATATTGTTGTTATAAATTACATATTTGTGTGTGTAGGTTTATAATTTATTTTATAATTTTTATTTATTTATTTAAATTTTTTACAATTTCTTATACAACACTTATCACCGTTTTGTTATATTAATTTATCCACCGCGACAAGCGCGCGTGTGGATGCCACCAAATCCGAGATGAGACTAACTATTTATTGATTTTATTATTTTGTTTTGTCTCTTTGTATGGAAGAGTTTATAGTTCGGTTGTCGTTGTTTGTATTGGGTGTATTCTGTTTTGTTTTAAACTGTTCGCGATAGAATTAATTTTGTGGTGGCGAATGCATACTTTTAGGCGCCTGATAAAATGCATGAACCGCCACATGACTCCCCCACGAGTAAATTTCCCCCCTCTGTAAATGTGTGTGTGTGTTGTTTGCTGTGTGCGAGTGTGTGTGATGCTTGCGTGCGTGTGCAAGTGTTTGTGTGATGTGCGAGTGTGTGTATGATGCTTGCGTGTGTGAATGATGCTTGCGTGTGTGTGCAAGTGTATGTTTGATGCTTGCGTGTGTGTGTGCAAGTGTGTGGGTGATACTCGCGTGTGAGTGTGTGGGGCCGTAAGCAAAACTGCGACTTGCCAGGAGGCCTATTCCCGAACACATAATTGTCTATTCACAATTATGCCAATTTGACAAAAATGCTACACAATTTTATGTGAAATTGGCATTCTCGTACACAAGTTTAAGGTGTGTTTCTTAGCTAAAAAATTGTAGTAGATTAAAATATATTTTGTAGTACATTCCTCTAAAAGTGTCAAATTCAAAACAAAAGTTACGTTATATGAGTGAAAAAAAGTAAAATTCAACATAGAATGGATTGGATTTTTTGGGGCTTCGAAAGCAGCAGTGATGAAGAGGACATTTATGAACGAGCTATACAACGAAGAATTTTGCGGGATAATTCAAATCCATTGGAATTTCGGGAGATAACGTAAGTTAAACTTATAAAGTACACGCATTTTCAAAATTTAATATAAAACTACATGTACGTTTATATACAAAGTTTTCAGACACTGTTTCGATTGAGCAAAGAGGGCTTTTCATTTATTCTGAATAAAACAGAATTGAATTTTAAAAAATCTACACGATGTACCCGTATTTCGCCAACTCAAAAATTACTTGCTACATTAAGATTTTTAGCCCATGGAAGCTATCAAGCATGTGTGGGGCAGGACTATTTGGTGGGCATGGGACAATCCACAGTTTCAAAAGTGCTAGAGGAAACGTTGTCGATATTAGAGAACGTTATGTGCCCGCTAGTAATTCATCTAGAAATGACAGCTGCGGAACAAATACAGTCGAAACATTGGTTTTTTTCTCGTACCAAAATACCTGGCGTAATAGGGGCAATCGATGGCACTCATGTCAATATCATCCGTCCAACAGAGGCAGAACATCTATTCTTTAACAGAAAAGGAAACCACAGTATGAACGTAATGGTGGTAAATTTTTAAAACACATACATAATTGTAAATTTTCAAAAATACTCGTTTAACGAAATTGTACATATTATTTAGATTTGTGATAACAACATGCTGATACGAAGCGTAAATGCAAGAAATGGCGGGGCATCTCATGATTCGGCGGTATGGAGTGTAAGCCCAGAAAGGAAGTTCTTAGAAGAACGATGGAAAAATGGAGACAAAAATTCGTGGTTACTAGGTAAATATAATGCTCGGATTATCTCGTTCCATATCTCAATTCACTTATGTTAAATTTCAGGCGATTCTGGATATCCCATTGAACCTTGGGTAATCACTCCATATAGGCAAGCTTCAGGCGGAAGTCCAGAGGCTTCATTCAATCACCAACATTCTAAAGCCCGGAATATAATTGAGAGAACATTTGGGTTACTGAAAGGCCGTTTCCGTTGTCTTTTGTCGTCCCGCGAGTTACATTATACCCCAGCCAAAGCGGCAAAAATCGTTAATGTTTGTTGTGCCTTGCATAATGTTTGCAAAAAATTCACTACATTAGAATTATATGTTAATGAAGAAGTCGATAATAATGAAACTAACACCAATAATCTGGAACAGGAAAATTCTTTAAGTGAAATAGCGAGGGCAAGACGAACAAGGGATGAAATAAAAAATAGTCTTATAATGTAGTTACAAAATATTTTATTCGTGAAATTCTTCAGTTACGTAATAATAAATAATTGAGTTCTATAAACTTAAACTAAAACAGCCTTTCATTTCTTTATTTGGCAACATAATAATTAAAATAAATTTCTGGAATTAATTTTATTCCGGACCAAGTCTCGCCTGTTTTATTTCCAAGAGTTGCAGTTTTAATTGCATTTTGTCTGCATGGTTTTTCATTTTATCTAAACGTTCTAACTTCAACAATCCAAGTTTTTCTTTTTTTAAATCTAGCATTTCTTGTTGTAGTTGATTTGTTCTATTTTGTGCAGCTAACAATTTTTTAAGAAGTTTTAGTTGGTGTTGCATGTCAATTAGAAACTGTTTGTAGGTTTCATTTTGAGATTTTACTTGCTTGGACATCAAAGATTCCCGTAATTGTTTCGAAGTTCGATTTCGTATTCTGGAACGTCTCGATCTAAGTGGCACCGGTGTTTCACGAAGTTCCTCAGCACATGAATTATTTTCTGGAATATTGAGTGCAAATGGCGTTTCTGGTCTTGGCGAAGAAGAATCCTCATACGGTATTGCATAATTGCCAGTAGCTCCTTCCTCTATATTCGATACATCGATAATTGTAATATTCGGGACGCCAAAAGTCCTTACCCCTGCCACCCCTTTAATAGCGTCAGTTAAAGCACATAATTCGTCTACTTTTTGTTCCATTGGGGTTAGGTAAATGGTTTTGTTTGGATCTTCAGTTTTATTAAGCGCCTTCACATTTTGCCTCAGCTTCTTTTTAATATTTTGCTTTAAATCCGCCCAAACCTATAATTAAAATTGTTAAAACTATATACATACGTCGTTTATATGATTTTACTTACTCTTTTCCATTCTGCGGTCTCTCTTAGAGGGGGGCCGAGAGAATTTAAATTACTCGATAATGTTTCCCAAAGCAATTTACTACTACTTCTTGCATCTTGTGATATAACATATCCACACGCTAATCCCCGGTTCTCTTCCATATAATCAACCATCGCTTCAAATTGGTGTTGATTGGTTATTTTTGGCCTGCAAAATAGGTTATGTTTTCGTACAAATACATAAAAAAACATTTTGGAATATGATTTGTTATTTTGTTTAATGTTATTTAAAATGGCAACATACCAACTAAAAGTAAAACAATTTAAATAATTTAATACAATTATTAAATACTTACGTTTGCTTGCCTGCCATTTCAAATAATAATGTTTTTATTGATTCTAAATTCTATTAATTTATTTTATTTTGTCGCATACAAAACAAATGAAAAAGCAAATGCGTTTGTGGTTTTGACAGTAACTATATTGTTATTGCCGGATTCACATTATTGTGTAAAATTTAACACCACTTTGGTGTTACATGATACAAAATTCACAATATTGTCAAATTTCACAATATTGTGAAAGCATTTATGTGTTAGGGAATAGGCCTCCAGTGTTTGTCTGACGTTTACTTGTCACAGTTTGCCTGCCTGACCTCAAAACATGCGCAGACCAGAAGGATATTCTGAAATCTACGTGTTTTGAGGTCAGTTCTGTCCTATGTCGTGTCAGTCTGGGGGATGTTTAATGGGGAATGGCTGGGTGGTCGTTTTGCCGTACGACTTTTGTGTGAGCCATTTGAGAAATAAAAAAACAAAATTAAATGTTCTTATTGCAAAACCAAATAAAAAAAATGAAAACAAATGAATCGGTATAAATGGTCTTAAACAAAAAAAAAATATATGTTGATGATGGTATTGTTGTCGGTGCTAATGGCAATGATATGATGGCTGTGATGATGTTGGCGCTGTCGTCATGGTTACTGGCAGCTGGTGTGACGATAGCGATGAAGCTGTTGTTGTTGCTGCGTCATGAAGGTGGCGATGATGTTGACGATATTACCGCTGCTCATGATGACCTTTATGGCAGTAATGATGTTGCTCTTTCTCGTTGCACCCGTTGCATGTAAGTGTGTTTTTTTATTATCGCTTGCCGATTTTACTCGTAACGGCGTTGGTTATGACGATGGTGATGATGATGTGCGCCGTGGAATGATACTGGCGGTGATGTTGTTGCGTTATTTTGATGCTGTTTTATGGTGAAAATGTTATGGTGATGATGATGTTGCATCGTATGCGTGACGATGTGATTATGGTGTGACGTGTGACCGTGGTGATGCTGACTCCATATTTGTGCAGGTAATGTGGTATGTCTCCGCGTTTGTGTGTGTATATGAGCTCGTGCCACGTGTTTGTAGTGTGACTCCATACCACATATTGTATGTATTGTTGTATCCACAATTTTACAGACACAAAAAAAAAAAACTGTATATTAAACCGCGTGTTCGTAGGTCCATAAAAATGGACGTCGGTTGTCACCAATATAACGCTTTATAATGTTATGCGTTTACAAATTTTATTAATTAAATAATATTTATTTATAAAAATATATTGTTGTTATAAATTACATATTTGTGTGTGTAGGTTTATAATTTATTTTATAATTTTTATTTATTTATTTAATTTTTTTACAATTTCTTATACAACACTTATCACCGTTTTGTTAGATTAATTTATCCACCGCGACAAGCGCGCGTGTGGATGCCACCAAATCCGAGATGAGACTAACTATTAATTATTGATTTTATTATTTTGTTTTGTCTCTTTGTATGGAAGAGTTTATAGTTCGGTTGTCGTTGTTTGTATTGGGTCTTGGGTGTATTCTGATTTGTTTTAAACTGTTCGCGATAGAATTAATTTTGTGGTGGCGAATGAATACTTTTAGGCGCCTGATAAAATGCATGAACCGCCACAGTTTCAACCTGCAAGCTTTTTGGTTCAAATATTTGAAAATTATTTTAGCCAAAAAAACCACTCCAATAATATATGCGAGGAAATGGCTAAAATCAGCATTGAAACAATAAAATCTGAGTTTCCAACATTTTTACCGGATGAAAATGATGTATGTTTTGATCATTATAAAAAATTAATACATTCTTTTTTATTGGTTTTGCTGCGGAAAAATTGTAGATGGTCAATTTCAAATAAAGACCAAACAAAAAATAAAAAACCTAAAAAGTTAAAAATTTTAACTAATTAAATATTAAAATCGTTTATTATTGTGATTTTTACTTAAAGATAACTGGTCCATGCACCATTTCTTATAATACCCAACTAGTAAACCCATCTTCAAAATAAGTTTGTTAAAATGTCATTTACTTTAACCCCAGATACATTTAGTTATAAAGAAAAGTAGAACTAGAAAAAGAGTTATGCATTTATGCACAGGTGTTCTGTAAAGCAATTCTTGTAAAGTTCATCGATACCTAACTTATCTAACTACATTTCTAATTAACAGGCAAGGAAGATTTTCTCTCTAAATACATATGAAACATGCATACTCAATAGGTTTAAACTGTTTTATCTGAATCTTCTACTACTAAAAAAACAAATGTTTATTAAATGCGCAAGTGCAAATCTGAGCTCCAGATAGAACGAGTCAACCAAAGTAAGAAGGATAATCATCAAAACACAAAATGTTAATGACCTTATGAAACAAAACAAAAACTTTTCTGTAAATAATTCAATCCATACAAAACATAAAATCAAAATAAAAATTAGTTCTATCTTGCTTTTGTTTATTAGGATTTCAAGGGCAAAATGTTTAAGCGCACGCGTAAAGCCAAATATAAAATTGTATGTTTGTGTGAACGAAGCGATATTTTTATTTCCACTTCCGATTTTTTTATTAAGGTAAATATACAATTCTGTTTCATGTTACAATATGGTTGCGAAATAATAAAGAGAGAGATGGGTGGTAATATTTTGAAATAGGAATTATAAAAACAATAGTCATATGATCAATAAAACTACGAATGGTGAAAAAGAGATCAAATATATCTCCCTTTCACGCAGTACTGTTCGAAATTGTATAACAGCTTGGTAATGTGTATAAGGTTTGGATAGAAGATATGCCTCTGGTATTATTTCTCTGTGGTAAAGCTGTAAAATATTCCGACAAACAAAGAGATTTTCCTTGAGTTTTTTATTTTTGACGAATATAATAATTCGCTAAATCAGTACGGTCTTAGTTATATATAACATATAAAGTTCGATTTGTAGTAGATATGTTATGAGTAAATGGCTCCTTTATTTCACTGGCTCACCAAGTCGAAATATTGAAATGCTATTAAAAATAATATATTTGTCTATAAACAATAGATATTTTACTTGCAATTGTTCGTCAATTGGACGGTGTTTTATCCGACACTTTCACTAACATGTTAACGGAAAAGGGACTGTAGAATATTATCTGATGCACACAAAGGGATGGTTAATTTACAGCAAATTTCGCAAGTAAATGTTCGACAGTTGCACGGTTTTATATCCAACAATTTCGCTTACATATTAAGGGAGAAAGGACTGTATAATGGTATCTGATACCCACAAAATAACAGTTTATTTACGGAGAATGTCACTTACAAATTGTCGGCAATTTGACTGTAAAATAACCTACGGTCCTTGTTCAGGCATTACAGCCCGCCCAAGGTGTTCCAAAACACGGTTTTTTTACAGTACTTGAGGAAAGTCAAGTCTGCCAAAAAATAGTTCGGTCCTCAGTCCCTCATCAGTTATTTTTCAGTACTAAATATTGAGATTGTTTGTCGGGAAAGGATTCAAAACAAACTAAAACTAAAAAAGTATACAGCACGTACTGTTACTTTATGTAAACACGTGCACCTGTGTTGTAATCCGATCCCAAATTTAATTAGTTTAAGTAACACTGCAATTAAATTTTGTGTTTATGATATTTTCGTTGTGCATGATATTGTTAAGCAATTATAAAAATTCTATTTGTATTTTGCAATTGGTATACCAATATCTATGTGCAATCTAAAAAAGACAAGATTGGTTGAGCAAGAGACGAAGGGCAGAATATTGTATGATTTGGGCCAATATATACATTGAAGTGATTGAAAAAATAAATCTTAAATTGAATATTAAATAAGATTACAATTTTATAATAATAAATAAAAATTATAAAGTTTCTAAATTTTGGTGTTTTAATAGTGAGAAATGGTGCTATAGTTAATGTGAAGTTGAGATAAAAATAGTGGTGCAAAAGATTTGATCATACGGCACAACAATATTGGTGACAGCGGTGGGATATCGTAAAAAATAATATCTCAAAATTTTCTGTTTATACCGTAGTCAAAGTCGTTATTTTAATCAAAATCAACTTCAGAATTGCATTATTCAAATTATAGTTCTCACTATTATATTTTATTAATTCAATCGTTGGCATCGTAATAAATTAAAATAAAAAATTACAAAAAGCATAAACTGTCGTTGAATATGATTAAACAAAAATGATGGAGATTTTCAACTAGTGTAGCGTCGTCGAGAATTATATGTAATAGTCATCAAACAGTTGATGTTATATTTATACATAATTATATCAAATGGCAACTATAAAGCTGTTTGCAAAATTTATGTAAATTCTGATGTGCTACGTGGAAAATGCAACGATTCAAGTTATTGGTAGCGGATAAAGGTCATCACACCACCTGAATAAAATTCCAGAACAAGGTCAAATTATCACCTGATTAAATTATTGGAACTATGTACTTTCCATTTGTTGGATCATCAGTCGTCATCCTATTTAATCAACCAGAAATACTTCGGTAATATGTCTTTATATAGTTATTTATATTTCTAATTTCTAATTTTTTTTAATTTTATGAACAACCATACTTTATTTCGGGGTTATCAATCAATTGTATGCAAGGTGAGAAGAAACCACAGACTAGAAAAATTTATAGTAGTTGAACGTCGTTGGATTTAAGAAACCGGAAAGTTGTATTTACACCTACACCTCCTGAAATCGTGAGTACTAATTATTTTGAACAACCGATCGTGTTAAACGCGTTAAATACAAATTATCGTAGCGTAGATTGCAAAACGCTGTGTCTGTTGAATCTTTGTATAGCATATTACAATTTCTTATGAGATTTTGTTAGTTTTCGGTAAACTGCACAATTGTGAATCGGTACAATAAATCGGTATTATAAATCTAGTACTATTTTGTTATGAAGAAGGTTCAACAGAGACGGCATGTTGAAATAAGAAGAGAGGGAAGATAAAAATTTTCCATTCGTTAGTTTAGTTTTTGTTATATTGCGAAAAGAGTCGCATGTGTTCTTTTTTGATAAAATAAATTTTATACGTTGTCAGACCTGTTAGGTCCCAAAGAAATAAAAATAATAAAAAAGGCGAGAAGGTGTTTTATTAAAATAACATAAAAGGAAAAAGAATTTACAAGCCATTAATTCACAAACATTTTGGTCCATACGAGACGGATTTTTGATTATATAACAACGCATTTTCGAAGAAAATTTATGCTGTATAGTGCATCATAATACATATTCTAGAACAACGCATTTTCAACGAAAATTTATGCTGTATAGTGCATCATAATACATATTCTAGAACACATTTTAGAACAACGCATTTTCGAAGAAAATTTATGCTGTAAATTGCATATTTTACAACAAAACCACATATTTGTCAACAAAATTTAATTTCCATCTTTAATCGACGCATGTCTAAAGAATATCCACACGGCATTGACGTCATCAGAACATTACATCAATTTGCATTGACAATTAGTCGAATTAACAGGTGAAATTGTTTGATAATTATTGTAATACATATTTAATTTAATTAGTTTATTGGTATATTAAATTAATATTTTAGATTTAAGTTTAAATATTGTATCTCATAAGATTTGTAAGTGTGTTCCTTTTAAAACATGTCAGACATTACAAAGTGTAGAAAATCGATAGGCGGGTTAAAGGGCCGTGTCACATATTTTCAAAATTTATTGGATTCTGAAACCCTATTCTCCGAGGGGGAGTACGAATCAATGCTAGACCGTATTAAGACACTATATGTCAAATTTTATGATGCCCAGTCAAATTTGGAAGAACTGGAACCGGCGGAGTTTGACAGTTCGGCCCGGGATGATTTCGAAGCACGTTGCAGATCTGTTGAAACTCGTGTGAGAAATAAATTGCGTGAATTTTCTACAAATAAACCCCATTTACAGAGCGTCAATAATTCAGCAACAGACCTGACAATCGTCAAACCATTTTCAATACCACTTCCAGAGATACCATTGCCAAAGTTTGATGGCTCATTTTTGTCATGGATCGAATTTCGAGAAATATACTTGCAACGAATACACAGGGATTGTAGGTTAGATTCTATTTTAAAATTCACTTATTTACGGGAATGTTTGAAGGGTGGTTCTGCCTATCATTTTATCGAAGGAATTCCGAGTTCGGAGCGGAATTACGAACAAGTTTGATCTTCAATTTTCAAACACTATGAAAATGAACCGCGGATCAAGACATTGCATATGCAACTGCTTTATGAGTTGAAACCCGTACGAAAAGAAAATAGTGCGGTTGAATTGAAACATTTTATTGATTCGTTTTGGAAACAATACAATGCTCTAAAGGCATTGAATGCCCCCGTTGAGCATTGGGATTTGTTTCTGGTGTATCATGTGTCACAGTTAATTGATCCAGCATCACGTCACCAAGTTGAAATCAAACGGCCGTTGGACAAAGATCCAACGATAAATGAGATAATGGAAATTTTAGCCAGTAGAGCTCGTATTTTGGAAGCAATGACCTCAATAAAAAGTATAAGTTCTCAGACCAACGTAGGCAAATCACAAAAGTCGACACAGTCCATGGTAACCAACGTGGGAAATTCAAGCAAATGTTTGTATTGTAAAGCTGATCACAATATTTACAAGTGTGAGAAATTTACCTTGCTGCCATGGAAGGGGAAGAGTAATTGGGTACACGAGAAAAAACTTTGTCCAAATTGTTTTGGTACGCACCATATAACTGATTGTAAATCCAAGTTCACGTGTCATAAATGCAAACGGAGACATCACACTCTATTACATATTCCGGGACCTGGACCCAGTTCAGGCCCAGTTCAGGTTTTGAATCAGTTGTTATCCTCTAAGTGTCAGGGCGGTGGTCAGGTTCAAAGTCAAGAGGCGGTTAGTGCCACTCCAAAACATACGCATGAAGTAGATCCTTCTATTATGTCAAGCACATCTAAAGTTATGGGATGTAACTCAAACATTGTTGCTAGTTGTATGGAATCGATTAGTTCTTTTCATTCATCCACATATCAGGTACTTCTTTCAACTGTTCTCCTTTGGGTAGAGAGTTCTTCTGGTGTTCGATTGCAGGTTCGCGCATTATTGGATTCAGGGTCGCAATCGAATTTCGTGACCGAAAACATATGTCAGAAATTACAAGCCAATAAAACGATGATTCATTTACCAGTTACTGGAATCAATCAGAAGGTTACTGAGGTCAAACATAAAGTGGATTTTTCTGTGGAATCCCGTTTTCAAAATTATAAACAACATCTTGATTTTTTGGTTCTATCCAAAATTACTGGTGATTTGCCATTATATCCCGTTAATTTTAATTCTGATCAACTTCCCAGTTCTATAAAATTAGCCGATCCCAAATTCCACAAGCCTGGTAGAATTGATATGTTGCTTGGTGCCGAGATTTGTTGTGATATTTTTACTGGAGAAAAAATTGAAATTTGTCAAGAATTGCCACCGTTCCAAGCGTCAGTCTTTGGATACGTAATTTGTGGGAAGATTAAAGGTACGTCTGTAGTACCATCGGTTTCATTATTTTGCTGTAGTGTTGAGGAGGTGCGGAAGGAGGTGCAAAAGTTTTATGTCATTGAAGATATAAAGCCACGAAATAACTTTTCTCTTGAAGAGAAAGCCTGCGAAAACCATTATGTTGCAAATGTTAGGCGTGATGTGACTGGCAGGTACAGTGTCGCTCTTCCCATCAAATCTAATATTGCAAACCTTGAAAACAATCAGCAAAATGCATTAAAACAATTTCTTTATTTGGAGAGAAGATTCGCAGCCAATCCCGATTTAAAGCATTTATACTGTCAGTTCATTGATGAATACATCGCGCTGAACCACATGAGGCTGTTACCGCAATTAGTCAATGACCAGTCCTATTTCCTTCCGCATCACGCTGTGATGAAAGAAAATTCAACCACTACCAAACTTCGAGTGGTATTTAATGCGTCTTCAAGGTCTTTATTAGATTCGTCATTGAACGATTGTTTGATGACGGGACCTACTATTCAGCCTGATTTGTTAACATTAATGCTTCGTTTCAGAAAATATCCAATTGCCATAACGGCGGACATAACAAAAATGTATCGTCAAATAAACGTACATGAATCTGATCGTAGGTTTCAACAGATTTGGTGGCGTAAAAATTCAACTGATCCTCTTTCTATATACCAGCTTAACACCGTAACGTATGGTACCGCGAGTGCCCCATTTCTGGCAATCAGATCGTTGAAGCAATTGGCAATAGACGAACATAATAGCTTTCCGGAAGCGTCTCAGATTCTTCTTGACGATTTTTATGTCGATGATTTGTTGTCGGGTGCAGATGATGTTGCACAGGCAAAACGTTTAAAATCTGACATGTCTGCTTTACTAGCCAAAGGGGGATTTGAGATAACGAAATGGTCTTCTAATAATAAAGAAGTTGTTCCTGACCAAAAAGAATTCAACATCGGTATTCTGGGAATTCAATGGAATTGTTATGCTGACAGTATTCATATTTCTTTAATCAAGGACCGTACCGAAAGTGTCATTAAAAAACGAACCGTTTTATCAATAATTTCACAAATTTTCGATCCATTTGGACTATGTGGCCCAGTTATATTTGTGGCAAAGGTTTACATGCAAAAACTGTGGACTGTTCCAAATTTACAGTGGGATGATGAAGTAAGTGACCCGTTCAAGTCGGAATGGCTTGAATTTTATAGTCAGTTGGACAAGCTGAATGATATAAAGGTTCCAAGGTGTATCATGAATTCACATCAAATTAAATCAATCGAACTGCATGGATTCGGGGATGCTTCTCAGTTAGGGTACGGATGTTGTATCTATGTTCGCATTTTAGATCAAAATAACCGTTATAAAGTAAATTTGTTATGTGCCAAATCGCGGGTTGCCCCGCTGAAAACTCAGACTATACCGCGGTTGGAATTGTGCGTCGCATTACTGCTAAGCCAAGTGTGTGAAAAGGTGCAGGAATCAATGAAAATGAGATTTGACAAAGTCACGTTATGGTCCGACTCCGAAATAACCCTTTTCCGTATACGATCGTCACCTTCCAAGTATGCAACGTTTGTTGCTAATCGCGTGTCTCAAATCCAAGATCTCGCTCCACCTGAAATGTGGGCTTACGTGCCATCAGAACTGAATCCTGCGGATGTGATATCCCGTGGACTTATGCCTTCGGAGTTGGAAGGTTCTGATTTGTGGTGGAATGGGCCTTCATTCCTTTCACAAGATGATGGGAGTTGGATGATTGCGAAGTTGAGGTCGATGAAAGCTGACTTTGAGGATGCGGAATGTTCAAAATCTGAAAGTCTGCTGGTTGGATTGGGAACATCAAACTGTTTCGTGGAACGTTTTTCCGATTACAATAAGTTGATTAGAATAGCCGCACTCTGTTTACGGTTTGCAAAAAATGCCAGACTGACTGTACAAAACCGTCAGTTTGAAGCTCTGTCACCCAAGGAAATTGACGATGGGTTATTGGGTATAATCAAATTTATTCAAAGTCAGAATTATGTTCAAGAAATCAAACAACTGCGATCCACCAGATTAGTTCAGAAACAAAGCTCGATTTGTAAATTAAACCCGTTTATTGATACAATTGGCATCCTTCGCGTTGTTGGCCGGTTAGGTAATTCGATTCTATCATATGATCAAAAATATCCTATTTTATTACCATCAAACAACCCATTTACATGTTTATTAGTTCGTAGGGAACACGTAAGGAATTTACACCTTGGACCACAAGCATTACATTGCACGTTGCGTCAGAGATTTTGGATTATCGGTGGGCGAGGATTGTGCCGTAGTGTCGTGCATAACTGTGTTTTGTGTTTCAGAACCAAGCCCAGTTCAATTCAGCAAATAATGGGCCAACTTCCCGCGGAACGCGTGAAGCCATCTCGAGCATTTGAAAATGTAGGAATCGATTTCTGTGGCCCCTTTGCCATTTCGTATAAAATACGATCAAAGGTTATGTCTAAAGCTTACATCGCTGTTTTCATATGTTTTGCTACTAAGGCAACTCATTTCGAAGTTGTCTCTGATCTGACAACAAATGGGTTTCTGGCGGCCCTTAGACGTTTTGTATCGAGAAGAGGACGTCCGTATAATATATTTAGCGATAATGCGACCAATTTTGTTGGATCACAATCAGAATTACGAGAACTGCAGAAATTATTTGAAACCGAACTCCATCAACATGAGGTGTTGAAATTTTGTGCTGAAGAAGGCATCCAATGGAACACAATTCCTCCTAGATCTCCACACTTCGGTGGATTGTGGGAGGCGGCCGTCAAAAGTGCCAAGTTTCATTTGAAACGGATCATTTCATATCACTGTACTTTTGAAGAGCTAAATACGCTGATTACTCAAGTTGAGGGATGCCTTAATTCAAGACCTCTCACGCCGTTGTCCAATGATCCCACAGATTTGACCGCATTGACGCCGGGGCACTTTTTAATTGGATGTCCTCTCAATTCTTTACCGGAACCTTCGCTTTTGCATTTGGATTTTAATCGCTTGGCTAGATATCAAAGGTTACAGTATTCACTACAGCAGTTTTGGCAACGCTGGTCAAGGGAGTATCTGGGTGAATTACAACAGCGCACCAAATGGGCAGTTCGTACATCGAATGTGCAGATCGGAAATTTAGTTCTTCTAAAAGAAGATAATTTGCCCCCAATGAAATGGGTTATGGGACGTATTGTTCGGGTCAATCCCGGGTCGGATGGGTTTGTTCGTGTCGTGACGGTAAAAACGTCAACGGGTGAATTTAAACGGGCTATTACCAGAATTTGTGTCTTGCCCGTTGAGACGAATTCGGAAAGTGTTGATTTAAGTTCAGAGACATTATTGCCTGCTGAAGGTTGTATGTAAAGCTGGAAATGTTTCAAGTTACATTCGACGCGTTTTAAGTTTTTTTTTTTAATCATTATAGTGTGTCATCGAATTTACGCTTTGTATTGTTATTATATTTAGTGAACACCGTTTAAATATTGTTTTCTTTACATTAAATATTTGAAATGTATATCATTAATTGAATTAAAAAAAAAAATAAAAAATCTATTAAAATTAAAATAGTATAATAAGTTAAATTGTAATTGTAAGTTTCATTGTAATCATCATCATTGTCAGAAGATTTAGTGTAATCAGATTTGATGTAACGTTACCTTGCTAATTTATATAAGTTTTTTGAAACTGGATGTTCCAAGGTGGCCGGAATGTTGAATCTTTGTATAGCATATTAAAATTTCTTATGAGATTTTGTTAGTTTTCTGTAAACTGCACAATTGTGAATCGGTACAATAAATCGGTATTATAAATCTAGTACTATTTTGTTATGAAGAAGGTTCAACAGAGACGGCATGTTGAAATAAGAAGAGAGGGAAGATAAAAATTTTCCATTCGTTAGTTTAGTTTTTGTTATATTGCGAAAAGAGTCGCATGTGTTCTTTTTTGATAAAATAAATTTTATACGTTGTCAGACCTGTTAGGTCCCAAAGAAATAAAAATAATAAAAAAGGCGAGAAGGTGTTTTATTAAAATAACATAAAAGGAAAAAGAATTTACAGTCCATTAATTCACAAACAGTGTCTTTCCGACATTTTGCATTTGATTTGTTTGATGATTCTCCTATGAAAAAAGAAACAACGATAATGGCTTTTAATATTAGTACTACTGCTTTAAAGCTTATTCCGGAATTTGATGGTACACCATCACTTTTACATAAATTTATAGTTTGTTGCGAAATTATTTTCAAACCATTAAAAGAAACTAGTGATATTCAGAGTTGTTTAGAGATTATTAAATCTAAGTTATCTGGCACTGCTTATACTGTAGTTTGTTATGAAGACTATGACACATGGCAATCCTTAAAGGCAGAACTCGAAGAATAATTTTCCGATCATCGTCCTATTGAGCAACTGCAATTAGAGCTTGTACAAATTCGGCAGGATCATAACGAAAATGTAAGGGCTTTTGCAAACCGAGTTGAACGGCTACTTTCGGATTAAATGACGCATGTATTTTACGAGAAGGTAAGGGCTCCGCGAAACTCGTTAGAAATTTGAATACTACCACAGCCCTTAAATCATTTTAAGACGGTCTTCGAGAACCGATGAAATTAATAATAAAAGCATGTCGACTCACAAATTTAAAAGATGCCATCTGAAAAGCAATTGAAGAAGAGACCAGCATGAGTAATAAACCAAATAATTGCGATACCCTAACAAAATCAATCATTCGTTGCCAATTATGTAATAAGCTTGGTCATACTTCTCGAAATTGCTATTCGCTAAACCAAACTAATTTAAATAAATCACAGCCAGGTACCTACTCTAACACATATAACCGCTCTATTCCACAAAAGTATCCTTTAACTGTATGGCCGGTTGGTGTAATATGCAATTACTGCAAAAACATAGGTCACTATACAAAGGATTGTAGGAAACGCATGTATAACGAGCGAAAACGTCAAGATGTTAATGCAAATCAATCGAAGCAATCAATTCCGGAAAATTCGAAGCTCCTCGAACTGAATTCAAAGGATGTAGTGGTTCGAGCAGAAGAAATGTAAAGCTGCATCCGAATTTAATAACATCATCAATAGAAAAGTTAGCTGAAAATTCATTTTCTCCAAATTTAGAAAGCACATTCGAAAAACCATTGAAAGAAATAGCATACCAAATTCCGAATTTCAATGACTTAGGCGTAAAAACTAAATTTATCAAACTTTCAATGGATATTTTAGATGGTCCTGAAGCTTATTTTTTAATCGATACAGGAGCCGATATAAGTGTTATAAAGCGAGCTAACATACATAAAGATGTAAATTGTCAATAAGATTCTTTCGGCTTTTTATAGACACAATATATTAATAATAATGGCATTCACAACATTTTCGACTTGTTAATCAGAAAAATGAAGAGGCCAGTCATATCTACCAAAAAAAAAGTAGAAATATCAAAATCCCCCCCGTACTTTAACCCGAGAGTCAATATAAAATGTATTGACTCTAAAAAAATGAAAACTTTCCTTGAGCTTTCTGTGGCAGTTTGGTTTCATACTGATAATCTCAAAACAAAAAGTTCGATCTACTCATCAGGTAGCTACGACCAAACTACTAACTTATTGATTTAATACAGACAAACAAACTTCCCTTTCTATGTAAATTGTCATATACATAAATAGATAGTGCAAAATTCGTGGTATCACTCCAGAAAGTATCGAAACTTTAGCGTTATATGTAAATCACAAGTTTTTCGCATGAATTCCAGATTATACCAAATAATTTTCCAATTCCATGTTCTGGTATAATTGGGAACGATTTTTTAGAAAGGTATCAGTGTAACATAGATTTCTCCAAAAAAATACTTGAAATTAAAATTACAAATTCCGATTCAGTCTCATTTCCAATTTTTAGTTTACCTTTAAAAGTTCAAACCATTCGTTGCGATAAGATAATTTTACCTGAACGTGCCGAAAAAATAATATCATACAATTCGTAAACTCTACTAATTTTGACAAAGATTATATTATTTTATCCGAAGAAATCAATTCTGGTGTTTTCATTGCCAATTATGCCGTAAATTTCAAAAATGATACCTGATTGATATCTGATTATAATATTTTTAATCTTCAAAGTTGGGATGATGAAATCAAAAATCGATTAAATCTTCTGTGAAAGGAAATAAATATGACACATCTTAATGACCAAGAGCAAAAGTCAATAATAAAAATTTGCGATGATTTTAATGATGTACTTTGTTTACCTAACGATAAACTTTCCATTAACTAACGCGTGTTTACATGAAATACCATTGAATTCCAATTCACGGCCTATACATATAAAACCGTACCGTTTGCCAGAATCTACTAAAATTGAGATCAATAAACAGGTTGATCAAATGCTTCACGATGGTATTATTTAACATAGCGTAAGTCCGTGGAATGCACCTCTACTAATTGTACCAATAAAATCAACTAAAGACGAAAAAAAATGGCGAATTTTTGTCGATTTTAGGAAACTTAAATCAATTACAATAGACGATGTATACCCTCTTCCGAATATTACGGAAATACTTGATCAACTGGGAAAATCGCAGTATTTTTCTACTTTAGATCTGGCAAACGGGTACCACCAAGTTCCACTGTGTCCAGATGATAAAATCAAAACAGCATTTAGCCCTCAATCTGGACATTTTCAGTTTTGTAAGATGCCGTTTGGGTTAAAAGGGGCACCAGCGACATTTCAGCGTCTTATGATTCGAGTGTTATCTGGTTTAAATGGAATCCACTGTTTTGTATATTTAGACGATATCGTAGTTTACGGATATGATCTGGATGATCACAATCAATAACTAGTTGATGTTTTGAATTGTCTAAGAAAATTCAACTTAAAGCTCCAACCTTCTAAATGTAACTTTTTAAGAAAGGAAGTTTGGTATCTTGGGCATGTAGTTACGAGTTCTATGGTGTAAAACCAGATCCCTCAAAAATTGATTCTATAAAAAATTTTCCAATTC
The DNA here is from genome assembly GCA_963556165.1 of Tipula helvola. Lineage (NCBI taxonomy): Eukaryota > Metazoa > Arthropoda > Insecta > Diptera > Tipulidae > Tipula > Tipula helvola. The sequence continues at coordinate 104,685,543 of OY744481.1, forward strand.
CAAGAAAACAGAAGGAAATTAAATCATTTTTAGGACTAGCCAGTTACTATAGGAGATTTATAGACAATTTTTCCCAGATATCTGAACCACTTACCTACCTTCTCCGAAAAAATTCTGACTTTAAGTGGGATGCTACATGTGACGATGCATTCAATAAACTGAAACAAAAGCTAATTTCTCCACCAATACTTATTTATCCGGATTTTGCACAGCCTTTTAACGTGACTGCCGATACGAGTGATTATGCAATTGGGGCTATTTTATCACAGAATACAAAAACAGGCGATCTGCCTATCGCATACGCGAGTCGATCACTAAATTCTGCTGAAAGAAACTACCCAATAATAGAAAAGGAATTGCTAGCCATAGTATAGGGGGGTCAAAAGATTTCATCCTTATCTATTTAAATTCCGAATAATTACTGATCATCGTCCTCTAGTATGGTTAGCCAAACACCCAAAACCTTCGTCACGATTGTTAAGGTGGTAAATCGATCTAGATGAATACGAATATGACATAATATATAAACCTGGTAAAAGTAACCAAAACGCAGATTCTTTGAGTAGGATTGTTCAATCACCTAATGCAAATGAAATTTTTGCAGTTACTAGATCTCAGTAAAAACAACTCGCTCCAGAAAAAGAATCTATAAAATTAGATAATATTTCGACTAACTACGATGAATCCTTTAATAATAATTCAAAGCGTGTCCCGACCGACGGTCCCGTCTGAAAGCCAAAAATGTTGAGATGCTAATGTTCTTACATAAAATCGATTGGCTACTTTTTAAAACAAAGTGGAAAACTGGGAAACTTTCCGATTATAGTTACATAACTGTGATTTTTTTAAATTTACCTGCCTTGAATTTGATATTTTCTGGTTCTAGTCAACCTATATTATGTAATTGAATATAGCTTTATAAATTTATTATCCGATAGTATCGATAGTATATCGATAGTCTTTCAATTTGTTTCGATAGTTTTCTATCGATTGTTTTTACTTTTCCCACTATAACGAAGTTATATTGGGTAAGTATTGTAATCGCGAAAAAATTGTTGATCCAGATTTTCACATTTCTCGACGAATTAGGTTACCAGGACCTCGAAACACCGATCAGAAAAATGTCGTGTCCGTCCTTCCGTCCTTCCGTCCGTCCATCCGTCCTTCCAGTCGCACATTTTTATTATTTTTGTTTTGCCTCCCATTCTCACAAATATTGATAGTTTTGGTCGAAATTTTTTACAAAGATAGATTTCAGTAATAAGCAGTGTCTGTTAACTTTTAGGTCCATTTGAGTATAGAATAGAGGGGGTTACAGTGGAAGAGAAAACTGCCAAACAGATTTTCTCAAAAACGAGACCGACGATTTTTTCTTATGTTGATGATAAATTTGACAATTTATCATCTACTTGTTCACAAAATTTGAAGCCGATTGAAGCATTGCGTGGGGGTCATTTTAACAAAAAGGAGTAATATAAATTTGTTTATCTGTTTACCGAGGTAATGTCAAACTTTTCGAAGAAATATTATTCTACAGTTAATACACCTTGCAAATTCTAACAATTGTTCCCTAGGTGTCTTTAAGATAAAATGAATAGATTACCGTGTAATATGAAATTTAAATTTCTAAATTTATCTAAAATACTTTGCTGGTAGCAAATAATATCGTCAACATTGAATAACGATTATATCTAGTGAGCTTTTATATATAGCAAGATATTCCCGTTTCTATGACATTGACATTTCTGACATTGAAATTTCTGTGACGTTTTATTGATATTTTAATGATGGAAATATCAACGACATATTGATCGATACATTATTTGTGATTTTGTGAATAAAAATCGCTTTTAAAGGTATTATTTCTGGGTAATAAATTCTCTTGATATTCAACGCCGTATATACAACTCCTAATAGGAAATTACTACGGGAGGCTTTAAAATAATATCGCGCCACTAGGGTGGCGTAGGTTTAGGAGATCGGGGAGATATACAAAATGAAATGCTATATGACAAGGAGGTGGGATTCGGTAACAAATAATAGTTAACGTTAATTCTGATTTTGTATTGTTTGTGTTTTATTATTTTGTATATTTTCGAATGGTCCACAGCGATGCCCCGTCTAGACTGGAACACTGAGTAAAGAATTATTCCGGCAAATTCTCACGTTGCTTTCATAATATTGTGATCTGAAGAGACGGCACAAATTTTCAGAAAATAAATTTTTGAACATTGTGGAGACTCTCTGAATGGAGTAAATTAAATTCTTAAGGACTTTCAATGGTATACTAGAGATGCATACCTGGATCTAATTGTTAAAGGTCGAAGATGAAAAATGGCGAGTACGACTTTGATTGCTGCGTCAGTTCTAAATATTCTAAGATTATTTGTGAATCTGTGATTTGGCGGTATGAGAGTAGAAGATTTAAATTGTCGTGGTCAATTGTGATATTGGGGAAGAGCTCTCCAAATTTAAGGAAACCCGTGACATATTATGCCAGCCCAAAATAACGCCTGCTCAAAATAACGGGAAATGTTTGTAAAATATAAATGGTTGGTTTGGTGTTCTTTAAAGATGCTTTCTGGGAAAAGTGTCGTCCGAGAGTAGGATAGACCCAATTTTTGTATTTTCGAATTGTCCACAGCGATGCCCCGTCCAGACTGAAGCACTGAGTAAAGAATTATATCCGTCTAGTGTCGTCCGAGAGTCGGATAGGCCCAATTTTTTATGTTACTATCGCAACTATCGATAGTTGAAATTATCGATAGTTTTCCACCTCTAGTGTGGGTTGCACAATGTTTTCAACCTTATCTATATTGTAGAGATTTTATAATTTATACTGACCATAAACCACTAGTTTGGTTATGTTCCATTAAAAGCCCCACATCGAGATTGATGCGTTGGAAACTCAGGCTGGAGAATTTGACTTCAGTATTAGGTATAAATCTGGTAAATCTAATTCGAATGCGGTCGCGCTAAGTCGAGTTATTATCGAATGCCCAAATGAAAATAAAATTCATGTCTTCACTAGATCAGCAGCTAGACAATTAAACACAGATTAGGTATATCTCAGATACAAGTGGTAAATCGAATATTTCGAATAAATTTAACCCAATTTTGTCAAAATTATATCCTAAAGGTATACTAAATTCAACCGACTATGAAAGCAGAAATGATGGATTGATCACTCCTCATTTCGATAAAATTAATTTTCAAAATCTTTCAATTGAGAAACCAAATGTTTTCAGTCATTTTGAAAGTCCACCTGCTAATAATACTAATACATATATTTCTAGTGATAGACTAACTAAAGTCTCGGGTCGTAGAAATAGTGTTCTTCCAAAGTCAAATAAAAATTCAGCTGAAAAATCTGCAGATTATTTATTAAAAAATATACAAACTTTAGAAAATGAAAACGATATAAAAACTTGTATCCAAGAATTTCATAAGTCTCCACTAGGAGTACTTGAAGTTCTTTATCGGACATACAATCGTATAAAACAATATTTTTTTTTTCCAAAAATGCTATAAGTAGAATTAGCAATTTCATTAAAATGTGTGAATCCATGTCATAAGCAAATGGGTAAATTTAAAGAACCTATGAAGATAACCAGTACGTCAACGAGACCATTTCAAAAACTTTTTCTGGACATTGTAGGACCACTCCCTTCTACTTATTCAAATAATAAGTATATTTTAACTATATGTAATATGATATAACAAAATATTCGCTTGCTATTCCAATACAGAATTAGGAAACGGAAACTATTGCTAGAGCTATGGCCGAAAATTTTATTTGTGTTTTTGGAGCACCTGAAACTATTTTAACAGACCAGGGATCAAATTTTACTAGTGCACTTTTTAAACGAATATGCAAAGTAATGCAATTTAAAAAAATATGTACGAGTGCTTATCACCCTGAAACAAACGGAGCTCTAGAGAGATTTACAGTGGTCTAGTGAGATATTTAAGACAATATTCTGAAAAAGACCCTCTAACATGGGATACATGGGTCACATATGCATTTTTTTCTTACAACAGTACTCCGCACACTACAACAAAATTTGCACCATATGAGCTAGTTTTTGGTCATAAACCCTTAATTCCAAATTCGATTAGCAAGCCTAGGGTAGTGGATGTGGTATATAATTATGATGATTATTTATATGATTTGAAATTTCGATTGCAAAAATCGTTTACGTTAGCTCACGACAACATTTTGAAATCAAAAACTGTTTCCAAAAGTTACGAAGCTAAATCCAATAAACTCGACCCTCCATTCATTGGACCATAGATAGTTCAAGAAATAATTTCTCCAGAAAATACAGCTGTGCAAATTGGAAAGACAGTTAAAATAGTACACAATAATAGAATCAAACCGTTTACAAACGACAATTGTGGGATTACAATTTAACCGTTTACAATTGTTTAACAAATGAAGCCTTTTGCTATATGTATACAAAATTGCTTCTTGGCTTCTTGCCTATTTCGACATCTTATGGGTGAATAACCGCTGGTATAGAACACACATATTTACAAATGTACAATTGCTACATAGTATAGTGACTGTTGTGTATTTCTGCAATATAGCGATAATATAAAAATGATCGACCACAAATTTCTTGTGCCAGGGCAAACGCATATGGAGTGTGACATGGATCATTCTATAATCGAAATAAAGAAAAAAAAATCAAATGTCCAAATTCACTACCATGGCGAATGGTACCAGTTTGTTCAATTCGTAATTTTAAGGTAATTGAGATGGAATAAAATAATATGGTAGTCAACCATTGCTAAGGTTTTGAAAACTAAAATCATATGTGGCGTAAAATGAACAAAGATGGTGAACAATTTAAATGGGCCGATGTAAAGTGGTTGCGGTTTAATAGAGATTTCGTGAAAATTCAATACAAAAAATACTCTCAAGGAAGATGAACCATTCAAAGTACTGAATATTTATCGACGTGGTATACCAACTATTGAAATATCAAATTTATCGAAATGCTATGACGGCCCACTAGCAATAAATCCGGCTAAAAAGAAGGATCTCATTGACCAATTTCCATTAATTAATCAGATTTACCATAACTTTTATTTAAATTTGAATGATCGTCATGTGCCAAATATTGATCCCGATCTGTCCGATGAAGAATTAAATTATAGCAAATCAATTCATAAATACATAAATAAAACTGAAATAAACGCCTAAGTTACTTAAGACTTTTATTTGAAGAATAATTAATTAGAAAGAATCGCTTAATTGGTAAATTTCTTAATTTTATACACATATTTTATTCTTTGAATCATAAAATTGCAGTAAACTTAACAATTTTCTATCAGAATGAAATTATTTTTATAGTTTGGTTTAAATAACTCAAATATTACAAAAAAATAAAAACGATTTACTTAAACGACATTCATATAGGTTGAAATTCAAACATTTATGAAAATATTTCAGAAATCATAATTGAGAATTTGTAACGTTTTCTAAGTCTAAACTCGATTAGTTTCTATAGTAGATAACAAGATCAAATCCCACAATCGAGAGGAATACCTTGATACCAATTTATAATTTCGGTTTTTAAAACCAACACTCAACAATAGGTACAAGCACACAGTTTAGTAAGAGAAAAAGGACCGCTTAACGAGATTTATAGACGCTTTTATCAAAATTTGACTTGAAGGGCTTAACCATAAGTTAAGGACTCGGTTACCAAAGCAATTCACTAAACCACTAGACAAGGCAGGAGTACCTCAGAGCAGTGCATTACAACTAGTATTACGCCTACTGTATACTACTTATCTTCCTGTATTAAAACACGACACTATCATAGATGTTGGAGAGGGCAAGAAAGAGTCAAGACAAAAGATACAATCAGCTATTACTCAAATACATAAATGGACAAAAAGATAGTGAATAAAACTAAATCAGTTAACCTCAACTTAATAAAAATGGTTCGAACGTATACCAGTTACCATAAATCGGGAGCTAATACTACTCTAACTGAACCACTTTTCAGACACGACAATAAAAAACACAATTAATATATTTGATACAAACTTGATAAGAAGTAGTAGTAGTATAGTAAGTAGACGAGGCACGTGTGGGAAAATACGGGTGGGAGTAGTACTTCCATCTCGGAGTCCTTTAGTTCCAATGCTACCGCTTTTCTAGCAGAAGTAAATGATATAGGTAGTAAATATCCGGCAGTATTATCAGGTTCATTAAGAGCCTGAATATTGACTGGACGGATAATTAGGCAGGGCTTGGAGCACAAAAGATCTTCTAGGTCGCAGCGCGAGGTGGCTAAACGCCCACATGACCCTACAACACTAATTCTAATAAATCAACGCAAACTACATGTTCAGAGCCACTTCCCTCGTATAGTACGCAAATCGAAGAAAATGGAAAACTTTCGTTTACAAATCAAGTTCCAATGTTCAGCAACAATTGTAGTGTACAAACGAAAGAAATTATACCAACGCAAACCGAAATCGCTGATTTGAGAAAACACTGCAGGAAAAAGGATAAAGTGATTTATTCCATAAATCGCATTTTCACCAAAGGGCAAATAAAGAAGCTGGGATACCCAGAAAAGCAGGTGAAATGGACAATAGACGACATTACTAACGCCATCTCACTACACGTAGCAGGAGCGAGAGCACATACCGACTGCTACTTACAAAAGAACTATCCACTACCAGCAGTGATAATGCTCAAGAAATATTGCGCGAAAATTGAAGTCTATCCCTGCATATTGAAATGTGTGTTAAATATTATGAAAAACGTGGAAATCAAAATTATCGACAAAATGTGTGTTGTGACCAAAGAAAAAATGGTCTAAGATAAATCTATGGACGAGACTTTAAAAGCTGGCAGATACGTCCAAGTTTGCATGTTACGTGGGTTGTTCGGGAACTGGAAGTAGCCCATTTACTACGAAAACGACCAAAAGATGACGAAAGATACTTTATTCAAAGTTATAAAATCCATTCAAGCCTGCGAGTTTCATGTTGTAGCGGTGGTGTGTGATTTGGGCGGATCGAATCAAGGTTTAATCCAAGAATTAAACATAACAGTTAAGGCAACGTCATTTCAAAATCATGCTCCATGATCATCCCGATCGCATTGAGTTCATGTATAGGCTACGGTCATATATACTTGGTCGAAATGAGGGAAGTATATCCTTAGGTGGCAATACAATGGCCGATGATAAACCGAATTTTGATGCAGTTGCTAATTTAACTGACGTTGAAGTTAAATGTAACATATAAACCAAGTAAGAACGAACTGGAGTCACTTCAATACGACGGTTTAGAACATCTGGCAGGATACATGCCACAGAGCTAAACACCCCGATTTGGTGGTTCCTAGTTCCGTAGTAAATACATCTCAAGATTCATCATTTACATGCATGGACAAACAATAATCTATGGTGGCCTTCAAAAACCTACTGAGAAATTTATGAAGGAAATGTAGAAGCTTGAATCCATTTTCAAGCAATTTAAGGAAGACAGAATTGTGTAGGTATTTTGTTTTCTCGTATAATTTGCAATTTCGGTCGTACCGGTTGTTCTGTTCTTTTTTTTTAGATGAAATTTTTGACTTACCCCCGCTAAAGATGTTTTCCCATCAAAAAGTTACGTCGACAATGTAGACTTAAATAAGAATTGTTTCATAAGGTGTTGTCAAAATTATCGATAAAATGCATCTTTTAAAAATATTGTTTGGCTCAATAAAGAAATAATAGAATTAATAGTCAAAATTAAAAATTCGGTACGATTACAATTTTGAAGCAACGCAACAAATCCGAATGAGAATATTTTCAAAATTGATTTGCCCAGTTCAAAGATGTCTTTACTAACGCGACATAACTGACTTCTGCGAAAGAAACAACCTTGTCCAGAGATATGGAAAATGAATGCATATAAATAAAGAAAGTTCTGTTTCATACGTTAGAACTATAGCTAAATTAGACGAGACAATACAGGCACTTGTTAATTTTTTACAAATTTTAAATTTAACAATAACTTGACAAGTAAATTTTTTATTTGGGACTAATAAAATAAAAATATGCAAAATCAAATTTATAATTTTATGTATACTTCTTAAATTCGACTGTAACTGAATTATGCGTTCGAAATACTTTTTTGAATGTACGAGATTACCCATTGAATAATTAAATTGATGCCTGAACATCGTATAACAGTTGCATGATTGGATAATTCATTAATCCAAGAACGAAATTTACTAACATGTGTATATAGACCAGGAGAGCTTACGTTACCACAGCTTTTGCTGGATAAAAAGATGCCAGTTAATCGTTCTCCACACATTAGCGGATCACCAGAATCCCTTGTTTCTATTAGATTTTCACTGCCAATAGAACCAGCACATATTGTAAATTTTGGTATACTTCCTCCAAATAAACAGCGCGAAGTACAAAAATGCATTGATTTAATTTTAACTTCAGTTTTACGTAAAATTTGTGGCAAACCATCACGTAAGGTTACTGTGGTAGCATCCCATCCAGAAATTACACATATCGTGTTAGGCACAGGTGTCGATTTGTCAAGGGTTATTAATTTAACATAAGGAGTCTTCATAAATCTTGGATGGACTCGTATGATAGCCACATCATTTTCTAAAATTTCCGGAACAAAATCGGGATGAGGAAATATTTGAATTGAATAACGAATTTGTCTCGATAATGAACGATCGCCAATTCTTATATCACCAGCGATAATTCGAAAATCCAAAGGATCCATAATTGTGTAGTCCGAGTTTTCGTTTCGCCGTACAACACAATGGGCTGTGGTGAGAATATAACGCCAACCAATTAAGCTACCACCACAACTATGCTGGTATTTGTATTGTATAGATACCATTGATGGAAACTCTTTGAATTTTGCTTCTGTTCTGTCAGTAATTAAAAAAACGAATGGATCAGCGCATAAAACGACAACGAGATACGTTATAAAAACACAAAAAAATTTTGAACCAAACATTTTTTTAAATTTTAATACACATCACATCAAAGATGTGATGATGCATCAAATTTTTATGTATGACTGACATTTTATTTAATGCATACTAGATGTGCAGTGTTGACTAGTGTGAATATAGTCACGGTTATTGTGAATTATCTGAAAATTAGACTTCCAGTATTTCCTAATTTGTTTTAATTTTGAGTTGTATTGGCCGCATAACATTTGTACAAGTGACCTATTATTATTATTATTACTTGTAGCCACCTCGCACTGCAACATAAAATACCTTTTGTGGTGAGGAAGCCAGTAAGCAGCCTCAGCTCATGTTTTCTAAGTAAAAGCCATTCCTTGACCCTGGCTGACGAAGGTGAAATAAATTCCTTCGCCTTTCGCAAACCTGGAATTCCGCGCCAGTAGGAAGACTTTTGCACATCCTCCCAGTGTTTTATCGGCTGCCTCGTTTCCCACAATTCCAGTAAGACCAGTCACCCAAACAAGTGTTACCTTATTATAGCTTGCAAGAATCTTAATAACTTTCAGACAATCCCATACCAGCCTTGACTCAATGGTAAAAGACCTAAGAGCCTTTGAGTCCGATTAGCTGTCTGATACAATATAAACCTTTCGTCGTTTAGGCCTTTAGATATGCCAATCCTTGCGCAAAGTTCTATAGCTTGCACTTCTGATTGAAAAACGGTAGCATTGGTACCCAAGGACTTCAAGAGGGATGTCCCACTTCCGTATATTTCTACCCCCGCCCAATCTTCCGTTTTTGATCCATCTGTTAACCACACCATTGTTCCGCTCAAAGGATGGTCCCCTGTACTCTACAACTCCCGATTAGGTAATCTAACACTAAATAGTTTGTGGAAATCCAGTTTAGCTGGCATACAGTCGGAAGGCATTCCTATACTCTAAAATCCTTGAGGATTTCCAGATGGCGCGCCATATTGCCTGGTTTGATGTTACCCTACGCCTGCATCTTAAGGGCCAAAGTAGCAGCATCCTTTTTTACATACAGATGCAACGGAATTAGCCGTAGAAGTGCCTCCATTGCTGCGGTCGGACATGTTTTTATTGAGCCGGTAACCCCAATGCAGGCAATACGCTGAACCTTATTCAATAAAGTTTGCGCTGTCCTTTGTTCGGTTTTATGCTACCATACTAGCTATGCGTAGGGACCATAGGCCTAATGATTGTTAGAAATAATTAGTAGATCATTTTTGGTTGTAGTCTCCAAGTACGTCCTTAGAGTCTCTGACAGGCCCAAAAAGCCTTTGTGGCTCTATTTTGAATTTTTTGTAAATGTTGTTCCCAGTTCAGTTTATGTTCTAGGATAACCCCTAGATATTTAACTTTTTTGAAAAAAGCGACAATAGTACCGTATAATGAGGGAGCTATAATATTTTTCCTCAGCTTACTTAGCGCCCCGTTCCACCAAGGGACCAACTTAATGGACTCTCTTCGGTTAACCGCGCAGCTGTTTTCGTAAGCCAAGCGTATAGAATTATGCAGCTGGTTTGAACAGAATTAGAAGCCCTCTCGAGACTCTATGTTCCCTGGAACCAAGGGCATTTCTGATTCGAGTGAAACTCTATAAGAGTCCCAATCGGTCAGTTTTAGAATTATAATCTCCTGCCGCTGCATGGTTTCGGCCGCCAAATCGAACCTGATGTGCAAGTGATCCGATAAGGAGGCCTCTTCAGACGCATGCCAGTTTTTAACTAAATTGCTAAAATGCGGACAAGCAAGCGTCAAATTTAAGATGTGTTGCCTAATCGCATTTATAAAGGTAGATTTTCTTCCCCTATTGACAATATCTACATTATTAGTAATTATATATATACTCAAAAAGGTACTCACCAATATTATTGATGTCCGTGCTGCCCACACCGTGTGGTGCCCATTGCGCTTAAAATGAGCTATGAGCTGCCTAACTTCGAGTGGGGGTGTCATCTCTGAGTCTCAAGGAAAGTAGGCGGAGGCCATTATATCCTTCTGTTTGCCTCTTACTAAGAACCTAAAGATAAACTCTGAAATGGGAACAAAATTAATTTGCAAACTGGCCGCTCTTGGACTCTCAGTTCCGTTACAATAAATCAACTTACCCACTTTCTTTAGCATACCTTTAATTTAGTTACCTGTTACCCATGGCTCCTGTATTAGAGGCATGCCAATTTTCTGGCAGATAAACCTACGACAAGGGACGTTCGAAGACGCCTTTGCATGATGCAGGTTTATCTGTAGGCGGGTTATATGTGCCTTCATCCTAGCGACGTCTGCTGAATGCCTAGATTAGCCTCATTAATCGCATCGCCATTGCTAGATGGCGAATCAATCTTCTCCATCTTGCTACTGCTGTCCATAGCTAACTGAGAGCCACCAGGACTCACCAGTGGCTTGCGCGGGGCCATTTCCCCTCTAACCACTAACGCCTTCCTCTCTCTTTCCCTCCTTCTCCTCGCCTGTCTCATAGAGAGGGCCGCCACACCAGTGGTTTTAGCCACAGGTGCCACGATAACCTCAACAGGCTTGACCAATTAGGCCTCGCCTGCAGAACCTGGCTTTCCACCACCCTGGCCCCCTTGGGGTGCAGTTGGACAATCCCAAACTAAAAATTGACCTTAAAGTCAATTCGTTTGAGCTTTTCGACTGAAGAGTGGTTCATGTAGAAGGTGTAAAAGGCTGAGCAGCCTTTCGTCTCGTTCCTGACCACTCTCCAGTTGATCGCCTGCATGCCCTCGTTTTGGTTTCTAATAAAACCCAGAAGCTTATCCGTGGGTAGTTCGGCACTATTTGGGAAGGAACCAAACACGATCCTAGCTCGAGGCAGGTTTCCCGCCTCAGCCACAATCAGCTTTGCACCCATGGCTTGATAGTCCCTATAATCTCCATGAGCCACTGTACAGTTGCCCGGACGGAGCAGATCACTAATGGCCAACCAAGCCGGAGCTGAGTGCCAGGGAACTTAGGTTTAAGCAAAATTTCCTTCTGGACCGCGTTAAGCTACTCTCCAGTGAGGGCAACCTCAGGAAAACCAGAGGGCAAGATCCCAATTATCTGACTCAGCAGCCTGTCCGAAGGTAACTCCAGACCGGACAGCAGAATGCAAGACCATCAGGACATGTTCCTCCCCCTGGCCTTTTCTTGCGCTGGTCGAATACCATCACCCGAGCGGTCCGAGAAGTGATCTAATCCCAAGCGGACACTGCCGCCAACATTTCCGCTATTGGGAGGACAATCGACTATATTAGGTTGTGTAACTTTAGTTGGGTAAAGCAATTTCGGCGTATTGTCGACATTTATTAATAGTGAAAAGGTAGCTGAATTTGAGACTACTAAAATAAAAATATGCAAAATTAAATTTATAATTTTATGTACTTCTTAAAGTCGTCTGTAACTCAATTATGCGTACAAAATACTCTTTTGAATGTACGAGATTACATTTTATATAAAATAACCCATTGAATAATAAAATTAATGCCTGAACATCGCTTAACAATTGCATGATTGGTAACATCTTCAATCCAAGAGCGAAATTTACTAACATCTGTATATATACCAGGATATATGACGTTACCACAGCCCTTGCCGGATGAAACGATGCCAGTTAATCGTTTTCCACACAATAGCGGACCACCAGAATCACCTTTACACGAGTCACCTCTGTTTCTTTCATTTAGATTTTCACTGCCAATTGAACCAGCACATATTGTAAATTTTGGTAAACTTCCTCCATATGAACTGCGCGAGGTACACAAATGCATTGATTTAATTTCAACTTCAGTTTTACGTAAAATTTGTGGCAAACCATCACGTAAGGTTACTGTGGTAGCATCCCATCCAGAAATTACACATATCGTGTTAGGCACAGGTGTCGATTTGTCAAGGGTTATTAATTTAACATAAGGAGTCTTCATAAATCTTGGATGGACTCGTATGATAGCCACATCATTTTCTAAAATTTCCGGAACAAAATCGGGATGAGGAAATATTTGAATTGAATAACGAATTTGTCTCGATAATGAACCATCGCCAATTCCTATATCACCAGCGATAATTCGAAAATCCAAAGGATCCATAATTGTGTAGTCCGAGTTTTCGTTTCGCCGTACAACACAATGGGCTGCGCTGAGAATATAATGCCAACGAATTAAGCTACCACCACAAAAATGATGGGTTTTGTATTGTATAGATACCATTGATGGAAACTCTTTGGGTTTTGCTTCTGTTCCGTCAGTAATTAAACTAACGAATGGATCAGCGCATAAAACGACAGCGAGATACGTTAGAAAAACAAAAAAAAATGTTGAACAAAACATTTTTAAAATTTTAATACACATCACATCAAAAATTGTGATAGTGCATCAAATTTTATGTATGAATGACTGACATTTTATTGAATGCATACTAGATGTGCAGTGTTGACTCGTGTGAATATAGGCACGACTATATTGTTAATTATCTGATAATTTGATTTCCAGTACTTCTTGTTTTTTGAGTTTGCGATTTCCCGATAAATTACCTATCTCGAGATATCGAGAATTTTTTTTGCCCTGTTTTCATTTCTCGAAAGTTCGGGAGTCTCGTAATATTTACACGAGTGTTTCGGGAACTCTCAGGAAAGTTTCTCAGTATTAAAAAAATAACTATAATACGTTTGTATTGCAAAAATTAATTTGAAACGAGTGTAATTTGTGGTTAACCGAGTCACCCATTTGTTCTACTGGGTAGCTCCCGTGGATACACTCAGTGCTTTTCCCTTGAATTTCAACCCTCACCATATCATAGTACTTATATATTAGGTTCATAATAGTAGTTGGTTGGCAATCAGTAATTTTTTTAGTAGTAATTTCTTCAAGTGATGAAGAAATAATTTCTTCAAGTGATGTCCGTTTCGTTTGTATAAAAATGTTGTGGGATTGGAATCACTGACAATCACTGAAATTTTGGATTTTTACGCCGATAAAAAAATAATTTTCGGTTGTCAAAAAAACCCAAGTAAAAGTAGAGTTAAAAATACACCGACCCTTTTTATGACTTCGTTTTTTTGTTCAAAAAAACTCCGATTTATTTTACCCCGGTGGCCATCAGCGAACACTATGAATTTAAAATTGCTTTGTAATAGATCGTGATATTTGTTCATTTTAGTACCGCAATTGTCGCTAGTGTGAATTATCTTTTCCATAACAAATGAGGTAATTTACACTAGCGCACCTAGCGTAAATGATGGCGAAGTTGATGTTTAGTAGAAGTGCTAAACATGATCTATAGATTGTGAAATTAGTTCATAAATCTTTCACTAGTTTCGCTAGTCCGTGTACAAAAACGTTTGTTTACGTTTTTTTTATATAGAGTTTTGCTAAAAACAGCTATAATAAAATTGAAATAAATTGAATAAAAAATACCACGATATGAAGTTTAAAGTAATAATAATAATTAACAATAGATTAATACATGTATTTTGAAAAGATAATAATTCATAACCCTTTAATATCCACGAAAACCATAAGTTAAAACAGCTAATTTTGACATATTTATAGCTGATTTATCAACTAAACTTATTGTTACATTTATATTTTTCGATGCAATTAATCAACTTTCTCTTTATTTTATATTTTTAAATACAAAGTATTGCTCAAATCTCATATTTTATTGACTAATAAATTTCCAAAACAAAGGACATAACCTCATAAAATACCAAAAATGACCACATTTTTATTTGTAATTTTCTTGGATGTTAAAGGGTCAACGGATTATTTAATTTAAATAAAATATGTTAAATAGTATTTCAAATTATTATTATAGCCATCAACGTTTCTTCAAGATAATTTTAATTAAGAATTTTGCGATTTAATTGGACATGTTTTTACCGAAACTTCATATAAAAAAAATGTAAACAAACAATTTTGTACACGGACTAGCGCCTCTTGCGAAAATTTATTCGAAGCAGTTGTACTAAAACACGATCTATAGATCATGTTTAGCATTTGTACTAAGCATCTACTTCGCCATGATTTACTCTAGGTGCGCTAGTGTAAATTACCTCATTTGTTATGGAAAAGATAATTCACACTAGCGACAATTGCGGTACTAAAATGAACAAATATCACGATCTAAAGATTATATTCAATTAAGAAGAGTTCGTTCGATGCGATTTTAGTACTAATGCCATAATTGCGCAAATTTTGAATATTGCTATAAATTAACTTAACATAAATTTAAGCAAAAAAGGTGTCTTAAATTAAAAGAAAGCTAAAATCATTCTCTTCTTATTTTGGCGTTTGATCTAGGAACATCAAATTAAAACAACATTTTTTGGAAACATAGAAATTAAAACCAAATTGTATTTCATCTTGGATTGCGAATTTTATTTTCATCTTCTGCATTATCCAGCCATTGATTGCAACAGTTTACAGGGATAAATTTTACTTGAGCGAATCCAGCGTTAGTTCAACAACAACAATTCGCTGTATTCACATACACGAGGGGTTCTTCTTTTCTTTTTTGATTCCAAGAAAACTGCCGCTGAAGTTCACCGATTTCTTTGTGATACTTATGGTAATCAAACTCCATCGAGAGCAAGCTGTTTCAATTGGTTTCATCGATTCCAAAGTGGTGATTTTAACTTGACAGACAAAGAACGGCCAGGTCAGCCAAAAAAGCTTGAAGATGCCGAATTACAAACATTATTGGATGCATGTAAAACGCAAAAAGAACTTGCAATGCAGTTAAACATTGACGGATCAACTATTTCTCATCGTTTGCACGCAATGGGACAGATTCGAAAGCTAGGAAGATGGGTCCCACATCAACTGTCCGAAAATCAATTGAGAGCACGAATTGAACCATGCAAAAAAAATCTTGCTGAGTACAAAAAACATAGTTTTTTGCAACGAATTGTTACTGGCGATGAAAAGTGGGTCCATTACGACAACCCCAAACGTAAAGCAGCTTACGTCGATCCAGGCCAAGCAGGACCATCGCAGCCAAAACGAGATATTCATTGCGATAAGGTTATGCTGAGTATTTGGTGGAACCAGAAAGGTGTAAGGTTTTATAAGTCTCAATTGCCGTACCTGACAAATTACGAACTTGACATTCCACGAGAAATTCATCATTAGTTAAGATTGCCATGAAGTCGCCTACCACGATTTCCGAAGATGAATTATTAAGGTATGTCAAAAAGAATATGCGTCCAGGTTTACAGTTTCATCTTCAAATGACCGAGAAGAAAATTAATTCAATTGATCAGCTCATTGCATTGTGTGTGGGCTGGGAGCAAACCTGGAATAGAAACGGTTATTGCCCTGAAAATTTTCTTCAACAAAAGAAATCTATTCATGAACTATCTTCGTTGAACAATTCAGTCGACGTATCATTTATTCCGCGTGATATAGATCATACTCTTGAAGCTTACAATTTACCTAGGAAATCAAAAGTATCTTTTAATGATTATCCTAGATCACCACCCAAAGGTAATAACCTTCATTCATCAGCAACACCTAATTCCAATATTTCAGGAAATTCAAGTCTTATATGCTGGAATTGTTACGATATAGGGCATGGTTATCCAGATTGTTCGGTTCCGTCTACGCACATTTTTTGTTATGGTTGTGGTGCTGAAAATGTGATCAAACCAAATTGTGTCAAATGTAATCCCACTAATTCGGGAAACTTGACAATGGCAATGCGCACGACTGGGCGAACGCATTACCCCAGACCACCGCTACCCAGATTCAACAATACCACTCCCCCAAGTTTTCCAGAATCGGATGGGTTGAGACCTCGGACGCGCACTGCCAGCCCGACCACCAACCCCAAATAAGTTCCAACAACACGTCTTACTTTCCATCATCACAGTTTACTTCGCCTACCTATTCTCGAAATGCTAAGTATTGGTACAATCGACGCAGGCTTAAAACCAAATGCTTAGAAACTATTATACAGGACGAAGCCGATGGAAGACCTTACGCAGATGTGTTGATCAATGGGCTTAGTATGCGTGGACTTTTGGATAGCGGTGCAAATATAAGCGTTCTGGGATCAGGAAATGAAGATTTACTCAATTCTCTTAATATTAAATTTCATCGATTGCCTTCGTATTTGTTAACCGCAAGTGGACAAAGAAACGTGATTCTTGGCCATATCAACATTCCAGTCACGTATTTAAACAAAACCAGAAATATACGTTTGCATATCGCACCGGATTTACAGCAGAATTTGTACTTAGGGATCGACTTTTGGAAAGAATTTGGGTTAGCTCCGGTTATCGTCGAAGATTTATTTCAGCCCCCAGCAAATCCAATTACGAGTAACCAGCACGATCTCTCGGATAAACATTCCAATGAGCTGAAAAAAATCATCGCCCTTTTTCCATCATCAGAACTGCTCGGGTTAGGGAAAACTTCCTTCACCACTCATTCCATTGACGTCGGGTCAGCAGCCCCTATTAAGCAGAGATATTATGCTGTTTCTCCTGCCATCCAGGTTGATATAAATAAAGAGTTGGATCGCATGTTATCCTTGGGTGTGATCGAGGAGAGCAACAGTAGTTGGTGTTCGCCTGTTAATCTAATCAAAAAACCAAATGGCAAAGTTAGACTCTGTTTGGATGCGCGTAAATTGAACGCGGTCACGGTAAAAGACGCGTATCCGCTGCCCCTCATTGATGGATTACTGGGAAGACTGGATCAAACTAGATTTATTTCGAGTATTGATCTCAAAGATGCCTTCTGGCAAATCCCTTTAAATTCCAGTTCCAGGCAATATACCGCTTTTACCGTACAAGGTCGCCCGCTGTATCAATTTCGCGTAATGCCATTCGGCCTGTGTAATGCCCCTCAGCGCATGTGCCGACTCATGCATAAAGTTATCCCCTTTCACTTACAGGATCGCGTCTTCGTCTATTTAGACGACCTTTTGATTACGTCTGCTAGTATAGAGGAACATTTTTCTCTGTTGCGAGAAGTTGCCAAATTGCTACGTAACGCTAACCTCACCATCAATGTCGCTAAAAGCAAGTTTATGTTAAAACAAATTAAATATCTAGGTTATATGGTTGGTGATGGTTGCTTACAGGTCGACCCCGAAAAGATCTCCGCTATTGAAGATTATCCTGTGCCTCATACTCCTAAGCAGATTCGTAGGTTTTTGGGTATAACTGGATGGTGCCGCAGGCTCATAGCCAATTACGCTACCATTAGTGCCCCTATGACGGATTTGTTGAAAAAAGGAAAGAAATGTGTTTGGAATGCGGAAGCTCAACGCTCTTTTGAAACGTTGAAATCGGCTTTGATAATCGCCCCGGTTCTGCGAAATCCTGATTTCAGCAAAACATTTTACGTGCAATGCGATGCCAGCAGTACCGGAATAGGAAGCGTATTGTTTCAAAAGGGCCTAGATGACGAAGAATTTCCGATATCGTATATGTCGAAAAAATTAAATAAAGCTCAACGGAATTACTCCGTTAGTGGCTCGAGTGTTACGCGGTAGTGCTAAGTATTAAAAAATTTCGAGCCTATATCGAAGGATTTCATTTTGTAGTCATCACTGACCATGCAAGTCTCCAGTGGCTAATGTCTCAGAAGGACCTTTCTGGTAGATTGGCTCGCTGGAGCTTAAAATTACAAGGGTTCGATTTTGAAATCCAGCATAGGAAAGGAGCTCAAAATGTGGTGCCTGATGCTCTCTCTCGTGTCAATGTCGATGAAATAAGAGGTCCCCCTAAACCATTATCCATTACATATAGATTTGAATGCAGCAGAGTTTACCACGGATGAAGATTATATTAATCAAATTCGGAATTTCCAAAAGCTTGATAAGGTCCATACTAATTTACGCCTGGGAGACAATAAACTACTTATTTGTCCCTCCTTTGGTACTAAAATCTGCGACACTGATTTATCGGAGTGGAAGTTGATTATACCTCAGTCATTAAAAGGTCAGCTGATGGAACAGGCACATTCTCCCCCATTGTCAGCCCATTTTGGCGTAGCCAAGACTCTGGAAAGGCTTCGAAGATATTTTTATTGGGCCAATATGTCTAAAGATATAAAAAATTATATCTCGAACTGTAGCGTGTGTAAAACCTGCAAGCCGGTAAATTATGCCACTCGACCTCCGATGGGTGATTTCGTGGAAGTTCATCAACCATTCCAATGGTTGTATTTGGATTTTCTGGGTCCTTACCCTCGTACAAAGCGTGGTAATTCTTACATTTTAATAGTTTTGGATAAATATTCACGATTTGTATTCCTGAAAGCTTTGAGAAATGCCAACGCAGCAAGTTTAGTTGATTTCGTTGAGAGCCAAATCTTTAATTTATTTTCTGTTCCAGAAACAGTTTTAACCGACAACGGAAAACAATTTATATCTGTTCAGTTTAAAAACTTGCTAGCTAAATATGGAGTAAAACACCTTACGACACCCAAATATACTCCACAATCTAATTCTTCGGAACGAGTGAATCGTTGTATATTGTCAGCTATCCGCTCTTATATTAAGTCCGATCAGCGTGAATGGGATGCACATCTTAGCGAAATCGCGTCTGCTTTGCGTAATGTCGTTCACGCATCTTGCGGATATTCACCGCATTATCTTGTATTTGGCGAGCACAAGATAAATCATGCTTCTGATTATGCATTACGCAAGTTATTGTCACAGCCCAGTGATAACGAAATAGCAGTCACAACCAAACCTACTAGACTAAATTTAGCTCGTGAATCCGTGTTAACTCATTTGCGCTCTGCTTACGCTAAGAACGCTAGTCAGTATAATCTCCGAAGTCGCATTCGTCGTTTCGAACCAGGCCAGAATGTGTTAGTGAAAAATTTTACTCAAAGTGATGCCTCGAAAAATTTTAATGCCAAACTTGCCCCTAGAGCGATTCCCGCGATTATCTCTAGAAAAGTAGGCCAAGTAGCCTTTGAATGTAAAGATTCCAAAGGGAATATATTGGGAGTGTACCATATTAAGGATATTTATAATAATCCTGAATATTCTTGAATTTTATAGTTAGCCCGGCTTTGTGAGACCTCTCAGTGGTGTGAGTCGTCCCCACGATTGTAACGACCCCTTTGAGTCGATTACATTTCAACCTGAATTTAACTTACAACCGAAAATTAAATCCAAACCTTGGCTGTTACCATGTTTTTTTTTGTTTGTTGTTGATCTATTAATTTGAATAGCGGAAAATGCTTTGCGCGCGAAATCATCGAATGTACCGAGAATGTACATAACATAAAACAATAAAAATACAAATAAATCAATTAGTTATATATTTTGGGATGGGCATTAAGTGATTATACGTTCGAGAAACAAGAAGTGATTTTTTAAAATTTATTTGGTTGGCCTATTAAATTGGCTGTGATTAAGCTAAGATAGAAAGATTTAGCGCATCTATCAAATTACTAGTTTTCAATTGTTAATTGTGAAATAAAACTAAAAATATTATAAAAAAAAAAACATAAATAATAATAAGAAAAACAAAATTTTAAGTTATGTTCATAAAACGCGAGTGGTGTGATCAATAAAATGTAATATCAATTGTTAATTTTTGTATGGAAAATCATAAATCACACTTGCAAAATTTTTAAATACTAAATATTAAAAGCTAAGATAAAACCAAACATGTGTATCGGTGTATGCTGTAATCATAGTATATAAAATTTGTACATAAAAAAAATTAATAAAATAAAAGACAAAACTGTTGAGCTAATTAAAATAAAACAAAGTATAAAACTCATAACGTCATACTTATGAACTGTCGTGTAATTGTATGTTGAATTATAAAACAAATTAAATTAAAAATAAATTTTATAAAAATAAAAACTATCACCGAGTTTTGATTAGTGATCCACTCAGTTTCGCTATTTGTCGTTACATCGCCCCTCAGGAAGAGGAAATTGTGAGAAAATTAAAATTTACCAGTGCAAATTTCTCACATTCAAAACGCAACGTATACTGGATGTCAAAGTGTTTATAATATTGCCATCAAAGTTTATATGAACAACATATTCCCCAGTGGTGACGTAAATACTATACCGGGTGGTAATAAGACTTTTGTGTGGACATCTACTGGAATAATCCTCATCGAATATCATCGATAGCTGTGGAATTATTACAAATTTCATCAGATTCTACATAATCATCTTTAGTACTGTACAGTGAAACACTAGCGGTGGGATTTTGGTATCAGGACATTTCAACGGTTAATTCAGGTATATGATTAATTTTGTTTCATTAGTTAAGTTTGGGTTAATTCAATTATTTTCTTTAGTTTACGTATCTTGAATTCATGTCTTTATTTAATCTGTGCAATATAATTGTAAAGATGCGTTAAATATTTAAACAGGTGGTGTCGGATATAGTGGTTGGGCATGGAACACGTTAACCCCGTATATGCACAGTTAGACATGTTCGAAAGGAGCCTGGAAAATACCCCATGACCAATACCGTGAGTCCGTAGCCGGCAAAACTGTGCCCAGGAATTCCGATCGAATGATTTTTGTAGCGGTCGCTCAGGAGGTGGCCGTTACAGTGTGTTGTATTATGAGCTGTTAAATCCAAATGAAACGGTTACAGGTGATCGCTACCGACGCCAACTGGACAATTTGGCACGTGCATTAGACGAAAAATGGCCAGCAATAGCGAACAAAAACTATAAAGTTTTGTTTCATGATGACAATGCCAGACCACATCGTGCAAAAACCGCTCAAAACAAGGTAGAGCAACTCGGTTGGGATCGGCTTGAACAACCTGGATATTCTCCAGACCTTGCACCTTCCGACTACCATTTGTTTCGATCAATGCAAATAGGCCTGGCTGACGGATGCTTCCGAAACGCCGGAAAAGTGCGAAATTGGATCGATTGCTGGATAGCTGGGAAAGTTGAAGGCTTCTTCAAACGAGAAATCCACAAACTTCCCAGGAGATGGCAGGAAGTCATAGCTAACAATGGCGAATATATTGGATAGCATTTCTTTTTTATAAAAAAGTCTAAAAATTAATTCACACACCCAATATATAGAGTCGGTTATACAGATATTGCATCTGTTGATAATACATATACTAAAACTCTTCCTTCTTTGTCTCCTCCTTCCTTTATTCCTTCTCTTTTCTTCGTTTTTTTTTCATTTTAATTTTAATCAAAAATTCATTAATATAATAAAGTAAATCAATTAAATAACATCATTTCCCCCCTCCCTACTTAGACTTCGAAGCGCTTTGGTTTAAAAATTTTCCGTTTTAGACGATTCGGTTCACCCTCTTTCATTTCTTCTGATTCCAAGATTTTATCCAATCTATTTCCGACATCTGCTGGTCCAGGAGACGGAACCCGTTTTAAATGAGTAACTTTTCGACGGTAAGTTTTCCCACCTGTTGATTCGACCCAGTACCCTTTCGTTCCACAACAGTAAAATCGTCGGAACCAAATTCAGGGGTCATCTTGTTATGTTTTACAATTTCATTCACCAAAACAGTATCGCCGACCTTAATTTCATTTGCCTTGGCTCCGCGACGTTTCTCAATATATATCTTCACCTTTTCTTTCATATTTTTGTCCTTTTCAATCACTTCTTCATCTACTTCCATTGGCATTCCCCATTGCGGTAGTTTGTCGCGCATGATTCGGCCCCCAAACATTAATTCTTCAGGCGATTTACCTGTTGTTGGGTGTTTTGTCGATCGATAACACAATAAATAATCCAGTAACTCATTTTTCCAATTTCCCCTTTATTGGTGACTGATAATAATACGTTTTTTCATAGATCGATTTTGACGTTCAACTTCTCCGTTCATTTGCGGCCAGTACGGAATACTTGGAACAGATTCAATGTTACATTCTTCTAAATAGTATCTGAATTCCAGTGAGTTAAATTGTGGCCCATTAACATGTCTGATTGATATTGGAACCCCGAACCGAGTAAATATGACTTTCAACCGATTTATTGTTTCCTTTCCATCTATTTTGGTCATTATTTCAACTTCTTTATAATGTCTGTAATAATCGACGACTACCAGTAAATAATTTCCGGAAGGCAAAGGCCCCATAAAATCAATGGCTAAATCCTGCCAAGACTCAGTTGGCAACTATTTCCGCTTTATCGGTTCTGGTGGATCCGGTCTCGCCGTAATTAAACAGGAACGACAATTTTTTAATGAACACCGAACATCCCGGGTGCCCATAATGTGTGCCAATTCTAACGTTCTAGCACTCAGAAAAAGACCCCAACGACCTTGGGATTACAATTTTTGTGCCTCGCAATAAAATATCTCCCGAAAAGCACAATTAATTTTCAAATAATTTATAGATTTTTGTATCTTCCGTAAACGTGCCAGAATCTAACCCCATTTTGACATTATGTATATCAACATCTCTTCTCGATTCTAGGTCAATATCTATTAATTTAATCGCGACTGGTCTAACCGCTTCCACTAATTCATTTATGTAATTTTTAGAGTCATCATCGAATGGCTGCGGTTGGCCAATTTAGGTATACACCCGTGACAAAGGATCCGCGATATTATATTTGCCTGGTCTGTAAATTACAGAATACTAATACGCCTGTAGTCGCATTACCCATCGTTCAATTCGTGCACAAGGTCTCGAATTTGTACCAAAAATTATTTCCAGTGGCTTGTGATCGGTAATTAAATCAAATTCCTTTCCGAATACATAAAAATGAAATTTCTCGACAGCCCAAACTAGTGCCAGTGCCTCTTTTTCTGTCTGGCAATAACGTTGTTCTGGTTTGGTCAAGCTTTTACTTGCATACGATATTATTTGCGTTCTATTTTCATCATTGTAATACCCTAGTTAGGACAGTCTCACTTGATAATCTTGATTTTAATTAATCAAATGATTCCTGCTGCCTCGGGCCCCAAATGAATTTTTCTTCCTTTCTTGTTAGTTTCCTCAATTCAAATTTCACCGTCGCTAAATCAGGGATAAACCGTCCCACATAGTAATACCGCGTTTAGCGGTGATCTAAATTGCTTGATTGCGTGAACTTTATCTTATTGCATCACTTGACAATTCATGACTCAAAATTACAATTTTACTGACCCCGAATACACATTTGCTTTTGTTTAATGTGACGCTCCATTTTTCTAATGCTTTCAGGACTTTCTTTAATCGATCGTCGTGTTGTTCCTTTGTTGAGCCATGACTATGATATCATCCATAAAATTCATACAACCGCAAATTTGTTCCATTAACTTTTGGAATATTTCGGGAGCGCACGAAATTCCAAACAACAACCGAGTATGTCTGAATAAACCTTTGTTGGTGATAAACGTGGTGAGATGTCGTGACTGTTCTGATATTTCCACTTGGTGAAATGCATTACTAATATCTAGTTTCGAGAATATCTTTCCATTGGCCAAATGCGGTAAAAAGTCTTCAATCACTGTTAGTGGGTGATTCTCTCTTTTATTTGCTTTGTTAACACGTCTCATGTCAATACAAATCCCTACTTGGCCATTTCCTTTTGGTACCACGACCATGTTGGTGCACCTTTCACAGATTCAATTACTTCTAGTGCTATTAATTCCTCAATTTTCTTTGATACCGCTTGTTCAATGGAAACTGGAACTCTGCGGTAAGGCTGTGCAACTGGTTTTACTGATTCATCAATGGGCAAATCAACAATTACTACCTATAATTTTACCCAGTGGTCGCAGTTGTCAAATACTGTTTACATCCACTTCTGGTCCTATTTTTAAAACTTTTAATAGTTTTGCCGTAAGTAAACCCAATAATGGATTAACCGTGTTTTTTACCACATAAAACGTCGGTATGGTTCTATTTTTAGCACAATAACTCGAAATTTTCTCCCAATTGACGTGTTGCAGTAAACGGTTAGCTTTGACAAAATTGGTACCGTTATCGCTGTAAATGTAGCTCGGTCTTCCTCTACGATGTCTAAATCTGCTCAAAGCTTCGAGAAACCTGTTAGCTGCTAATGTCGTAACCAGCTCAAGATGAATGGCACGGTATACTGCGCAGGTAAATAGCCAGATGTAGTACATTTCACCTTCTCGTAAAAAGAGAGGTCCAGCGTAGTCTACTCCCGTGATTTCAAAAACTTTTGCATCTCCTATTCTCCTTGCGGGTAGACTCGTAGGCGGTGCTTTTAGTGTTTTTCCTGCAAAACGGCAACAGGTAACTCACTTTTGTATGACATTTTAATCCAAAAATGTTCTCTCAAAATTGTCAATATCGTATTGATGCCCGCGTGATTACTTTTCCGATGTGTAATTGTGTAATAAGCAGTTTGACCAATTCATGATTATGGCTTAAAACTATCGGAAATCTGAAGCCAAAACTGTCATCACGATTTGAAACCAGTGATTTCGTTCTGATTAATCCGGTGCTTGCTTCTTTATAGACTTCGAGGGTCTTTAATCGTGAATCGTTTATTCCTTCAAAGGCCTCGTCTTGGCTGATTTTCAAAATTCGCAATTCTGCATCAATAAATTCTCTCGCGCTGATTTCCCACTTTTGGCGGCATTCTGGATTTACGTTGCAATTTCGCGCAAATCGAAAAATCTAAGCAATGATATCAGATGCAATGATCGGCTGGCCAGTGATCAGGAGAATTTTTTAGCCAGTCTGGTCCCGCCCACCATCTGGAATTTATGAGCTGTCTGGCTGTACACCCTCGTGACGGCAGATCGGCCGGATTTTGATTACCTGGTACGTGTCGCCAAATTTTGATATCAATGGTCGCTCGTATTTATGTTATTCTATTCCACACAAAAACTACCCATTGGCCATTACGACGAATCCAGGACAAAACAGTTGACGAATCCGTCCAAAAAATTACCTCTACCTTCTTTAATTTTAACGAATCGATTGTGGTTTTCATCAAGCGTGCTCCAAGCATTGCTGCCAAGAGTTCCATGCGTGGAATCGAAATATCTTCTCGTGGCTTAACTCGTGATTTCGCTTGTACCAGATGAACGGACGTACCATTTTCTCCTTCCACTCGAACAAAAAATGCAGCCGCGTATGCGGTTTTGCTTGCGTCTACAAACATGTGAAACGTTACTTTGTCATCTGTGTCTTCGAAAATCCATCGTGGAACACTTAGATCTCGAAGTTCAGGAATTTGATCGTACCAGGCTTGAAACTGTTTTTAGTAGTCATCTGGGATCTCATCGTCCCAATTTAATTCTTTGATTCCCCATAAATTTTGGAGCAATATTTTCGAAAGTAGCAAAGTGGGAGTGGCCCAACTGAGTGGGTCGAAAACTTTATGCGCCGCGGATAAAACAAAACGTTTCGTAATTTTGTCTGCTCGTTTTTCCGTTATTGTTGAATTAAGTCTCAATGTATCTTTGTCCTTGTTCCAAATCACTCCGAGTACGGAGTCTCTCACCCTCGGAGGTCAAAACAGGCTTCTTACATGATCCGTGTAGTTCCGTCTTGGAAATACTAGGCCTCCTTTTCCGATTCCACGCTCGTGACACAATTATCGACGTAGAATGAGTCGCGTATTCTCTCTATCAACACTGATTCTTCAATGCTCGTGGATTTTTGAACCATTTTTTCCAAATGACAATCGATTGTTGCTCATAGCAGAAATGGGCTACAGGTCAACCCGAAAACAACGCGACGGTGTTGAAATGTAATAATTTTTCTTGGTTCAGTCTTGCTTCACCAAAAAAAATTCAAAAATTGTCTATCCGAAGGCGCAATGTTTATTTGTAAAAATGCTTTTGCAATATCAGCAACTATTCCAATTTCATGATTCCTGAAATCTCAACAAAATATTAGGGATGATTTCTATTAGATTTGGGCCAGTTTCAAGGCATTTGTTGAGTGAAACTCCGTCTTTTGTTTTCGCGGAAGCATCGAATACTGGTCGAACTAGTGTGGTGCTACTAATTTTTAGAACATGACGATGTGGCAAAAAATAATCGTGCTCTGATAACTGATCACTGAGCCCTTCTTCGATAATGCCGTCTTTTTCCCAAAATGTCAATAAATCGTCGTACTTCTCAAACAAGTGTTCATTTTTCAATTTATTGGTCAGATTAATCAATCTCTTTTCGACCATAAAACGATTATTTTCTAGTGGAGGGTGCTTCTCCTTCCAGGGAAGCGCCACTTCGTAGCGCCCTTCTTGAGTGACCCGAGTGGTGGATAAAAAATTTTCCTTTGCTTGAGCGAGATAATTTTCCTTTGAAACTCTCTCAGCTGGATCTGTAATTCCCCGCGCATCAAGTCTCCATAAATCCGTAATATCTGCTTCTCTATAGCAAACATCGAAATAACTGTGAGAGCAGCATCTTGGCGTTCCAAAAAATTTGTTGAATTTTTCCCCATTATAGTCCAGCCAAGGAGAGTTTCGACGGCGGTCTCCCCACTGGAAATTTGTACAATTTTACCTGTGTACAGCCGCCCTACCACATCCGCGCCTATCAACACAGCTATAGGTTCGGTGTCGTTGCCAATGTCGCATAAGTAGATCCCTTTACTTTTCAGCTCGTTCAAACGTGTGCTGTTTTCATATGCCGCAATATTTTGACAAATGATCTCCTCATGAAATGCCGTAAAAGTACACTTGAAAGTACCATCAAGTTTACTTAGTGTGATGCATGAAACTTGGTATTGTCGGGGTTCTGACATCCCCCCACCAAACAATAAGTGCACCATCTTCTTTTCGCCGATACTTTTGAAACCTAATTTTTCGGCAAAACAGGCTAACACGTACGATTTATGCGACTCGGTGTCAATGACCGCGCGAACTACTCGTTCTCTCGTTGGCCCTTTCAACTTGACGCGGAGCGTCTGCAAATAAACTTGGGGATCTTGGAAGGTTACGCTGGCGAGAGCGAGATTTTTTGTCATTGTCTGGATTTCACCGACGGTCTGATGGCTATCATTTTTGGTTACTTCCCGACACATCAACAAAGCATGTTTTTTACCACACCAGGCACACTTTATTCTAGAACGACACTTATTGTAGCTGCGTGGTTCACTCAAACTCAACTTGTTTGCTCTTTCACACGAATCGCTGTCGTGACTCTCTCCGCAAAAAATACACTTACTTGGAATTTTGTTTGTTTCGTTCGGTGTAAACAAAGCAGCCGCGGTTGGTATTGAAGTTTCTGTCACACTTCTGTTTTTCTTCGTACTTTTGTTGTTGTTGTGACTTGGTTTTCGCTAGTCGAATCCGTTTATCGCTAATAAAATTCCCTCTTCGTTTTGCACTTCTGATTTCAAGAATTTCATGAAGACTTTCAATCGATCTTGGGCATTATCAACCCTAGTATTTTGGCGTTTCCAGGCACACAAAATCTCTTCGGGTATAGAGAGGATTCGACGAGAGGAAATAACATTTCGGCGCACATTTCCGTGGTGACACCTAATGATTCAAGAGCTCTCAAATCCGTTTCCAACTTATCGTAAATCTGTGTTAAATTACCTTTCGACTTGCTGAGCATGAGTTACAATAATTCCCGAACGTAAATTTCTATTAGAAGATCTATAGGGGATGGCAGATAGTGCTTTGCCCCATGAAGTTTTTTCTATAGGAGTCTGCGAGGCTTACGCAGGAACCATATATGGCGTGGGCTGCGGGCAACAAATAATTAAAACATTAACACGATCGGCCTTTAATGTTAAAAAAGTTCTTTCTTTATTTCAACCAAAACAAAACGTTATAATTCTGATAAAAACTCCGTTGGTAATATTTATGTGAATATGGAATTATCCAACGGCTTATAGCTGATTGCCCTCTTATTGCTAGTGGCGATGTGGTTTGTGTCCTGGACGTCGTGCGAAGATTGTTGTTTTTTTTCTCTGTGTTAAAAGCTTTTATACCAATCGATTTGTTTTCTTTGCATTAGCTAATCGATCGGCAAAAATCTGAAACTACTAACACATATATTTTCCCCACTAATCAATCCTACTCTGACCGGCGGATAGATGGCATTGTTGCCCGCTGAGGTGAATAAAAGGAGCAGATAATTCGGGGCTACTCTGTCATTAGCTGTCAAATTTGTCATTCTTAATTTCTTAATTTAGTTAGTAGGTATGTCGTGCAAATGCCAAAACGCCACATCACCCCCTTACCAGCGAATCACCGATCAGTGATAACGCATAGCGTGTTGGTATTCTTGTGTTTCTGCCGGGTCTTGTGGTTACCGTTCTCGGCAGCTTGACGGTTGTTGTTGGATTGTCGCTCGACTTGCTGCTGGATGATGACGGTGCTGATTGGTCTACTACTCTACTAGATTGAACCGTACTCTGTTTGTCTGTGCTTGTCCGTCAGTCCGTTTTGTTGGTGTAGTCAAGTGGCGAGTTGTTGTGTTTGTTGTAGTTCCGTTGTGCGTCTCCGTTGGTGTGCTATGGTCTGGTTGTGAATTGTCTCGTTCGTCTTCTGTAAAGCACGGTTTCAATCGGTCGACCGACACTTTGCAGTGCTTACCTTTAACTAGCAGTGTGAATGTTTTTTTCGTCTCTGTTAACCACTGGAAAGGGACCATCGTATGGAGGTTACAGAGATCTTCGTAAGGCATCCGCACGGACGAAAACATTCGGGCACGAATTTAGCTCCGTCGCTACAAATATTTTTCCGGCACAATGCCGCGAAGGTGGTGGTGGGCGAATTTGGTCGAAATGTTTTCGCAATTCCTCCATGAATTCTGACTGGCTAGCGATGCTAGTGTCTTCGGAAATCAATTGGCCAAACAACAATTCCGCCGACGTCGTCTTAAAATCACCCCGGTAGGTTGTTCGAAACCCCAGGAGCACTGTGAGCAGTATACGTGCCCACTCTTATCTCTGGGGACACATTATAGCTGCCTTGAGTGTTCGGTGGAATCTTTCGATTGCGCCGTTGGACTTCGGATTGTATGCTGACGTTCGTTTGTGAACGAAACCCAGTAGCTTGGCGAACTCATTGAATAACTCAGATTCAAATTGCGCCCCCTGATCCGTAACTATGTTTAGGGGCACCCCAAACCGGGCAATCCAGTTACCGTATACCGCCATAGCGACGGTCCCCGCTCTGATGTCCGGCGTTGAGATGACCTCTGTCCATCGGGTGAATCTATCTACCAGGGTTACGCAGTAGCGCTGCCCCTCCGATATTGGTAATGGACCGATTATGTCCAGGTGCAGTTCCTCGAAACGATTTGCGCCTGGTGCATACTTTCCCGTCGGACTTTTTGTGTGCCTCGCGACCTTTGCTTTCTGGCATGCTAGGCAGCATTGGGCCATCTGTTTCACTCCTCTTTTTTCCCCGTTCCAAACGAATTGCTCTGTGATGGCTTTGACGGATGCTTGCACCCCTGGATGTGACAGGTTGTGTACCTCCTCGAACACCATCTTCCTGAAGCTCGGCGGGATGTTCGGGCGAATTTTCCCGGTGGATACATCGCACAGTATCGTTCGTCTGGATGCGAACGTGACTGGTACTTCCTTGAACTCCAAATCTGAGACCATTTCTCTAAATTGCCTAAATCCCTCGTCGGATTGCTGTGCTTCGGCTATTGCTGCGTAATTAATGGATTCCCCGATTTCTAGTGGTTCGATCCGTGACAGCGTAGCGGCTACCACATTTTCGCTGCCCGCTATGTGTCTGATATCAGTCGTAAATTGTGCGATGAAATCTAAGTCACGAAACTGGCGTGGCGAGGCCTTAGCCGGGTTTTGTGTGAACGTGTAAACTAGTGGTTTATGGTCCGTATACAGCGTGAAAATTCGCCCTTCGACCATATGACGGAATTTCTCTACCGCGGAATATGCAGCTAGGAGCTCCCTGTCATACGCACTGTACCTTTGTTGTATTGGGCTCAGCTTGGCGGAGAAAAATTGGAGGGGTTCCCATTTGATCTCGTGTCCGTTTCCGCTCTCTTCGCTCTGCTCAAGGCGAGTTCCGCGGAGGACGATGGGTGGCTCAACAACTTAGCTTCGTAAAGTTGTTTATTGGACAATTCGAACGCTTGTTTCGACTCTTCTGACCATTCCACTGCCCTTCAAATACTCGTTGAGTATTGCCTGGTTACGGGCCGCGTTGGGCATGAAGGGTCTGTAGAAATTGATCATGCCTAGAAACCTTCGTAGCTGGTTAATCGTTTTCGGTAGTTCGTGTCTGGATATATCGTCTACTCGCTCTGGAAGGGATCGGATCCCTTCTGCCGAAACCGCGTGTCCTAGAAATTTTTCCTCTGTCTGGGCGAAGTGACATTTATCGATATTGATATTTATCCGGCGTCGCTTAATTTTGAAAAAATTATTTCTAGGTGTTCAAAGTGTTGCTGAATATTCTGGGAAGCTACCAAAATGTCGTCTAAATAAATAAAACAAAAATTTAGGCCCTGAATACCGAGTGCATAAATCTTTGGAAAGTACTGCCCGCGTTCCTTAATCCGAGCGTCATGCGCGTAAATTCATACAGGTCGAATGGCGTGGATATGGCTGTTTTTGGTATATCGCAGTCTTTGATGGGTATTTGATGGTATGCCCTCACTAGGTCGATCGTAGTGAAATGGGTTGTTCCCCATAGTTGCTGCGCGAAATCGTGGATGAATGGTATGGGGTATCTGTCGGGTATCGTCACGTTATTCAAACCGCGATAATCCCCACGTGGTCTCCATTCTCCGTTTTTCTTGGAAACCAAGTGCAACGGACTCGCCCACGGATGATCTGAACGCCGACAGATACCTTGCTTCACCATGTATTCGAACTCTTTTCTTGCGGTTATCAGTTTTTCGGTGCTTAGTTTGCGGGTTTTTGCGAAAACTGGAGGTCCGCGAGTAACGATATGGTGTGTAACAGGGTGTTTTGCGGCTGGCCATGACTATCGTTCGCGCGTAATCTTCTTATACTACTCTAGAAGGTGGACAACGCGCTGATTGATATTGACTGCATTGATCACTCGGATGGTTGGTACCAATACACAAGTTTTTGTGGCTAACGCGAAAAGTGACGTCAACGGGTCGAGTAACCGACTGTGCTGGATATCGACCAAGAGTCCTGACTGAAGAAATCCGCTCCTATGATTGCCATCGTGACCTCGGCTATAACGAATGTCCAAGTAAATTGTCGGCGAAGACCCAAATCCAGATGGATCCGTTGTTCGCGAAACGTTTTAACGATGGACCCGTTTGCCGGAAGGTGAAATCCGGGTTGGGCTTCCTGTGGTCGGCTTTGGTGTGGGTGTGTCTATTAAATAGGTAGTGAGATAGGTGACGATTTATCGAAAATTTTGAGGCGGCAATTAACTTGCGCTCCGTCGCATGCCGCTGTTTGCGCCGGAGGACTTAATTTTTTGCTTTGAACTCCTCCCACTTAGGACAGTTTGTCTTGCAGTTCCGTGCAGCCTCCTGGAATTTTGTGTAGTAAAAACACAGTCGTGGGCTGTCGTTACTGCCGTCCCTATTGGTAGGTCGCGCTGGCGTGGGGTCACGACTCGTTCTCGGTCTGTTTCGAGATTTACTTCTCGACTGGTTCCTGACTAGTTGTCGGTCCATGCTCTCCAACCGTCGCATGATTTCGCTAATTTGGGGCTGTGGCCATCACTTGCGTCTGTGTCATGGTCTCCAAAACCCTATCGGTCAGTGTGGCTAGCTGGGTGGCAGTCAATGCGTCGGCAGTCGTAGCCAGCACCTCCTGTACCCTGTTCGGCAATCGTTTCAACCAGATAGTTTTAATGAACTCGTCGCTGACGGTCTGGCCTCCATTACTCTGTAACTTGCGCAGTAGCTGAGACGGCGTCATGTCCCTAAACGAGTTGATTAGTGGAGCAAATAATCTCACTGGGCTTGGTTTTTTTTTAAAATATATTTTGAAGCTTCTGACCAACAAATCGATTGGTATAAAAGCCTTTATCAACAATAGAATTACAGCGGTTACAACAATCTTTGCACTTACCATTGGTTGCGCTCCTGCGTGATGACAATGGAGCCTGATTCCTCAGATGCTGGTGTGCGGACTGCGGTTGCGATGGCACTTACCATTAAGGCCTTGGATTCTCGTTCCCAAGACGTACTCCGATGGTGATACTCCTGTGCGGACTACGGTTGCAGCGGCACTTACCGTTAAGGCATTGGGTCCTCGTTCCCAAGATGCATTCCGATGGTGAGAATCCTGTGCGGGCCGCGGTTGCAGCGGCACTTACCGATGTTACCTTCGGTCCTCGTTCCACAGCTTACTCGTGTAATGATACCAGGGTGCGGACTGCGGTTGCAGTGGCACTTACCGTTCGTATCTGGTGGACTGCTTCTTCGTTAAATAAGCCGGCCCTTGCTCCCACGTCTATGGCTGCTCCTGTTTAACGGATCTGGTTGCGTCAGATCACGTCGGGGTCACCAATTTATAGGGGATGGCAGATAGTGCTTTGCTCCATAAAGTTTTTTCTGTAGGAGTCTGCGAGGCTTACGCAGGAACCATATATGGCGTGGGCTGCGGGCAACAAATAATTAAAACCTTAACCACTTATATCTTCTGTCTCAAAATCCGCTTCAGAGCTATTGGCATTCATCATGTGTTCAAAAAACTTCTTGTTTGTTGTTCAGGATCAGAAGCTGAAAAGAGAATATAAAAATTATATTTATTATTATTATTATTAAAGTAGTATATAGTACAGTTTATACTTATCTTATAACATTTTTCTTTAATTGTTCATCAATTTGCCTAAAATTAAATTTATATATTTTATTATTTTGTATTATTATTATTAAAACTTTATAATTAGCCAAATTAACATTACCTACTGTCAATAACATTTGACAGCTGATCATTGTTTTTAATAATTTGCCATAAAGTTTCTTTGTACGTATTATATTGCCATCTATGATTGGGCATATATAACTAAAGTTAATTTTATTCTCCATATTTTATTCGAAATAATGGTGAAAGTCAGTTGGCGCTTTTAATTTTATGACCAAATGACTTAACAATTTTTTGATCGGTCACTTTTTTGGCGAACGAGCTGCGAACATCATCATTTTTTTGAAATCACGATTTATTGAAATTATAAATAAAAATTTTTTGGATTATAACGTTTTGGAAAAATAAATTGTTTTCATGTTTTTTTAACATCAATTATCTGATAAATACATCCGCACATTTTTCTGGTCCTTCGAGCCGGATGCTGTTATTGATCCAGTTATACAAAAATCCAGAGAAAACACATTAAAAGGGAAACATCCAGAAATATCCAGAAACAAGAAAACGCATTGAGTATAATTTTTTTTTATTTTATTCTATCACTATACAAAATTTATTTCATAAACTTTAATTTGAAAATATATAATTTAGTTCAATAAACTATATTCTTGAATTTTATTATAAACGATACTTACTTATAATTTTGTCGAAAATCGCACGGTGAAAGTGTATTATCTAAACCAAGTGAAATTAAATGAAAAGTGAATTAAATCTGGTACAAACATTGGTATAGTGTTTAAAATCATATTAAAATTATACTCCAACTTTGAACGGTTTTCTTATTCCCACGTGTTATTATTTTTTTTTTTCGTGACAAAAGTTAACTAAATTGATCGAAATGGAAGCTCTAAAAGGAAAGAGAACCTATATTAAAGGTCAAATTACGCGAATTCAGAATTTTGCTCGAGTGATTAAAGACGATGTAAGCGTAGATGAATTGTCTGTTAGATTGGAGAAAATTCATCAGTTATAAATAAGGATTTCGTTGATGTTGAGTACCAAATGATTGAACTGTCTGATGTCGTACAAACTGATATAGAAACAGTCGATTCCCAATACTATTCGGTAATTGCCAAACTACAATGCGCTATACGAAAGAGGAACTCACTGACTCCATCTCCGCCAAACCTAGATCAAACACTAAATGTTCCGCAAACGCCAACTAGCGATTTTCGATTACCGCGTACTAATATTCCACCTTTTGACGGAAATTATAAAGAGTGGCAATCGTTTTTCGACCTTTTTGGTTCAGCAGTGCATGAGAATACAAACCTTTCTCCCGCGCAAAAGTTCCAGTACCTCAAATCTTCTCAATAAATGATTCAAATTATATCGAGGCGTACCAAAAGCTATGCAAAAGATATGATAAAAAACGTTACATAGTAGAATCTTGCATCCAAACCTACTTCGATCAACCTACAATATCGCAAGCAACTTCACACAACATAGCACAGTTACACGATACATGCGATGAAGTCGTGGCCTTAAGGCTCTTGGTTCAGCAGCACAGAGTAGAGATCCGTGGCTCATCTACATTGCCACACAGAAGATGGATCCCGGAACCAGGCAAATGTGGAAGTTGGAAACATCGGAAGAAGATTATCCAAAATTTGAAAAACTCTTAGCAGTTTTGAATAAACGAATGGATACGTTACAAGGTATAGATAGCTCCAAACGGCATTCATCTTCTTCAGAATTAGAGAGCCACAGTGGTGGCTGGCAACGCTATCGAGCACTACTTGACTCCGGGTCGCAAACGTCCTTTGTAACAGAGGAGTGTTTTCAGCGACTTGGACTGAAGATGGAAAACGGGAGAATTTGGATTCAAGGTCACAATGATGTGACTTCTGGAATGTCGAAAGGTGCGGCAACCGTAAGCATCAAATCTAGATTTAAGAATGACACTTACAAAGCAATCACGAAAGTATTGATAGTCCCAAAGATATCATCGTATCAACCGTCAATTAAGGGACCAAGGGATTTGAAAGGTTTGAGCAATTTTAAGCTGGCAGATCCAAATTTCAACAAGGAAGGCAAATTGGATATTCTGATTGGCAGTGATTTATTCATCGAACTAATTTGTGAAGGCAAAAGGTATATTCCGCAGTCGAAACTAATTGCTCACAACACTAGAATAGGATGGGTGATAGCGGGGACGCCAATTCGGACCGAAGTTGGCAATCAAGTAGTTCCAGTCAATCTCCATTTGGATATCGATTCAACACTGCGAAAATTTTGGGAGGTCGAAGAGATCAGCGTTTTCATTCTTTACACCGAAGAAGAACAATTCTGTCTCGAACACTACAATATAACAGTGGCAAGGAAGGTTTACCAAGCTTGGGAAATTCAAAAGCGATGGCGGTAAAACGAATGTACCACTTAGAAAGAAGATTCGCGCGCGACAGTGAATTCAAACATAAAATCGTTTGGTTTTCACCGCCGACGTAGAAAAAATGTTTCGGCAAGTTTGGGTGAATGAAGCGGACACCGAATACCAGAAAATCGTTTAGAGAAAAGAACCCCATGATGATCTACAGGGGTCTACAAGTTAAGGACCGTTACATATGGCACACCTTCTGCTCCTTTTCTAGCAACCCAGACGTTAAATAAACTTGCTTTGGATTACAAAACAAAATATCCAGAGGCTTCAAAAGTGACACAACGCGATTTCTGCGTTGACGATCTGATGTCGGGAACGGACGATCTGAAGAGCGCGAAATTGGTTGTCCAGGAGTTAATAAGTTTAATGAGTGAAGGAGGATTTAATCTTCGAAAATGGTCATCAAACAGTCCAGAACTTATGAAAGCTATTCCAGAAATACACCAAGATTCCACAAATTTGGATTTTAAAGATGAAACTAACGCGATTTATATACTTGGGGTAAAATATTCTACAAGAGACGATATTTTAAAATTTAAAGTAAAATTGGAAGATCATGAACTAACGAAGCGCTACATGTTGTCCGAAGCCTCGAAAATTTTTGATCCGATCGGCTGGCTGTCCCCAACAATAATCAAAATAAAAATTTTGTTCCAGAAATTATGGTTATTAGGTTCGATACCTGGGATGATCTTTTACCAGAACCAATTTGCCAAAGCTACACGGCCATCAGAAATAATTTAATAAAACTCGAGGACATCAGGCTGAATAGATGGTTGTATGCAGATGGAGAAGAAATAGAATTACATGGATTTGCCGATGCTTCAGAATTAGCATACGCAGCAGTAATTTATAGCAGAGTGAAAACGATTAATGGATACAAAACAAATCTTTTAACCGCAAAAACAAAAGTGGCACCAATTAAGGCTATTAGCATTCCACGCCTCGAGCTCTGTGCTGCAGCCCTGTTAACGAAATTAATGGTATCAATTTTGCAAGTATTCCAAAATAAAGTAAGCAGTTACAAAATGTGGATAGACTCCACGATTGTGCTTAATTGGATATCATCGTGTCCGAGAAAATAGCAAACATTTGTCGCAAACAGGGTCTCATTTATTTTGCAACACACCAATCGTAGTCAGTGGAGTCATGTTTCATCAACAGATAACCCAGCCGACTGTGCTTCGCGAGGATTGTTTCCAGATGAGTTGGTCGGATATCACCTGTGGTAGAATGGTCCAAGCTGGCTTAAACAAGAGGAAGTTGAAAGGCCAAGTCAGATGAATCACATTCCAGAGTTTCCAGAAGTCGCACTAAAAGAACAAAAAATTAATTCGTTGGTACTGATGAATGCAGATAATAGCAACGATTGGCTTGACAGACTCATTGAACGGTGTTCAAAGTTTTCAAAAATCGTATTTGTTGTTGCCCGAATTTTAATGCTATTTCGAAAAAAATCTTCGTCCGGAACTGCTGAGGAGCCAATTGTCCAAGCTAAAGCTGACGCATTCAATTTCGTGATGAGATGGGTCCAGAACAAATGTTTTGCATCTGAAATCAAAGCGCTCACCAATCTTAACCCAATTAGTAAAAAGTCGAAACTAACATCTCTTTTTCTCTTTATAGATGATAAAAGGGGTCATTACGAGTTGGAGGTAGACTATCTAACGCGAATGTTCCATATGACATGATGCATCCACTTATACTCCCAGCAAGGCATCATGTGACAATGTTAATTATCAGAGATGAGCATCTGAAACAGCTACATGCAGGTCTATCCATTTTGACGTCTACATTGAAACAAAAATTCCACATAATGAGATGTAAAGATGAGGTTCGAGCAGTTGTTGGAAGATGTGTCAAATGTGTAAGACTAAAGGCAAAGGTACAACAACAGCTTATGGGTCAGTTGCCGTCACACAGAGTAGCATATCATCGACCTTTCTATTCCACTGGATTGGATTATGCAGGGCCACTATTAATCAAGGCATCCAGACTGCGAGGTGCTAAAATTCTAAAATGCTATTTGGCACTTTTTGTATGTATGTCAACTAAAGCTGTACATTTAGAACTGGTTTGTGACATGACAACTGAGGCATTTCTAGCTGCTTTACGGCGATTCCATGCACGTCGAGGTATATGCGGCCACATCTACAGCGATAATGGGTCTAATTTCATAGGGGCACAAAAAGAACTACAACAAAATTTATTAATGATATCAAAGGACGAACAATTCATGCGATACACCACAATTAATAACATACAATGGCATTTTATTCCGCCAGCTGCTCCAAATTTTGGAGGTTTATGGGAAGCAGCAAAAGTGCTTAAGCTTCGCTTTGGTAACGCCTAGGCGAGATTTTGCAAATTTATTTGAAGGGTTGCCACACCTAATTTGTTTTAATTTTGCGTTGTATTTTCCGCATAAAATTTGTAGAAGTGATCCAACACCATACGGACCGACACTGCCACCAACATTTTCGCTATTGGGAGGACAATCGTTTATTTTAGGTTGTGTAAGTTTAGTTGCGTAAAGTATTTTTGGCGTATTGCTCGCTTTATAAAAATCGCAATGCATATAACCAAGAATAATTTTAATCAACATTTATTAATAGTGTAAAGGTAGCCGAATTTGGGACTAATAAAATAAAAGTATGCAAAATTAAATTTATCATTTTATGTACTTCTTAAATTTGACTGTTCCTAAATTTTTCATTTGGTTACATTTTATATAAAATAACCAATTGAATAATTAAATTGATGCCTGAACATCGCTTAACAATTGCATGACTGCGACTGATCACATATTCAATCCAAGAAAGAAATTTACTAACATCTGTATATATACCAGGATATCTGACTGTGCCACAGCCATCGCCGAATGAAATGACGCCTGTTAATCGTTCTCCACATATTAGTGGACCACCCGAATCACCTTGACATGAGTCCCCTTTGTGTTTTGCTTCTGGATTTTCAATGCCAATAGAACCAGCACATATTGTCAAATTTGGTACCCTTCCTTTATATGAAGTGCTCGAATTACAAACTTGCCATGATTTAATTTCAACATCAGTTTTACGTAAAATGTTTGGCAAACAGTGACTGTATTGTTCCCTGAATGCACCCCATCCCGAAATTATACATACCGTTTTAATCTCAGGTGTCGATTTGGAAAGGGTTATTAATTTAACATAAGGAGTCTCCATAAATTTTGGATGGACTCGTATGACACCCACATCATTTGCCATAGTTCTCGGAACATAATCGGGATGAGTAAAAAATTCAGTTGGCTTTCTAGTTTGTCTTGAAAATGAAGTACCTTTAATTCTTATATCACCAGCAATTATTTTAAAATCCACAGTATCCAAAATTGTATAGATATTTGTTCTTGGGATTGCATTTACAAGACAATGGGTTGCGGTGAGAATATGATTCCAAGTAATTAAGCTACCACCACATTTTTGGTTGTGTTTCTCTTGTATAGATACGATTGATGGAAACTCTTTGTGTTTTGCTCGTGTTCCGTCAGTAATTAAAATAACGAATGGATCAGCGCATAAAACGGCAGCGAGATACGTTATAAAAACACAAAAAAATTTTGAACCAAACATTTTTAAGAAATTTTAATACACATCACATCAAAGACGTGATCGTGCATCAAATTTTTATGTATGACTGACATTTTATTGAATGCATACTAGATGTGCAGTGTTGACTAGTGTGAAAATAGGCACGACTATTGTAAATTATCTAAAAATTGGATTTCCAGTATTTCTTGTTGCCAAACGAAATTCATTAAATTTACAAACATCAGAAATTGGAGGATAAATTCTAAGTAAAGCAATCAAACTTTTCGCTGTTAGCCTTAAATATGCTGCCTACACATTTGAGATGATTACGATAAGGCGTATGACGAAGGCTATAACATTTTTATTCAGCTAACAAAAAAGTGGACTTCTACGAAACGATCAACAAGTCATTTATTCATTACAATTTATCACAACCAATTACCACAATGACTATTAAATGCAGTGATACATGCAAAAATTTGTCCTCTAAGGTAAATAAATACAACGCGCTGATTGATTGAAATATCTATCAGTTTTTTAAGTTTATGTAATCTATATCTATGTATATCTATATTGTTTTGTCCGGATAATTGCTATTCGACACTCCAAGAAATTAGAATTAATTTATCTCTGTATTTCTGCTTGTTATTGTCGCTCCTTATCCACTTAGAAGATTTTTCAATAAGATTTTTTAATGATAACACTAGATGCTTTCGCGTTGTATTCTGAATTTATTATAAATCGATGTCTTCTGATTGGATCACCGCTAATGGCCTTGAATTCATGATAGCCTCGATCTTGGTAATTAAAGTTGTAAATTCCTCTAGAGTAAGTATTGTATCACCAACAACCCTCCCTAGATGAATTTTAACCTGCTTGACCGCCGCCTCCCATATTCCACCCATATGAGGTGAACCAGGTGGGATAAATTTCCACTCAATTTTATGCTGCAATAGTGCCGCTGCGATGTCAGACGTCTTGGATTTCAAAAGTTGATATAACTCCCGCAAATGGTTGTTTGCTCCGACGAAGTTTGTACCGTTGTCGGAATACAATGTATGACAACTTCCTCTTATAGATATAAACCGACTTAGTGCTCCTAGGAAGCTGTCGGTTGTGAGATTACACGTAGTCTCTATATGTACAGCCTTCGTACACTAGCAAACAAATATGCATATGTACACCTTCATGAGTACCTGGCCTCTCCTTCTGGTTGGCTGCACCTTGAACGGTCCACAGTAGTCTACACCCACCTTATAGAATGGATGTACATATTGCACTCTTTCTATCTATTTGCCCTTGACTATCTAAAATCTGCGACGAATTATACTGGTGAGAAGACTTACTCCCGGAAGATTATATAATATATGCGCGCCTCTCACTAAGCATTTCACTGCATGATGGTTCATTGGTAATATAATAGGATGTCTTGCATTAAATGGCACACAAGAATTTTGGATTCGTCCTCCTACCCGAAGAATACTCTGGTCATCTATAAAAGGATGTAAACTTATTAGATTGCTTCGTTTTGGTAGCGTTCCGTGATTTTGCAATTCAATCATCTCTGCCGCATACTGAACTCGTTGAATCTCTCTTATCAGGATGTGTTCCGCTTGATCGATTTCTTTACGGATCGTGTCTCTCTCCCTTTGCCGGTTTTTAAGGTTGCCGATATATCTTCGTATGAGCGCTAATATCTTGGTCATTTTGTTGAAGCTTGAGTATCTGCTAAGGAAATTTTGCATAAAATCGTTCGACGCTACTACAAAATTTTCCGTCTTTGAAGGACGAAGTTCTTCAGTGGTCATAGTTTGTGTTCGTGTGTCCCTTGTTTGCATGACTTGAATCTGTTCAACATCGACTAACCATTGAAGTCCAAACCACCACAGCTTACTCTTGGTTAGTTCTATAGCATTTGTACCTCGGGATGCAATATCAGCCGGATTATCCTTGGATGAAACATGCCACCAGACCTCTCGTTTATATAGCTCGATTATTTCACTCGATCTGTTCAAAACAAAAGTTGTCCATCGTCTTGGATGTTCTGCTAACCAATCTAATACGATTTGTGAATCTGTGAACAGAGAAACATTAGTGATTTTCACAGTTAAGGACTCTTCCACCGTTTTCATGAGCTTTGTTAATAATAAAGCACCCATCAATTCCAATCGAGGTAGGCTAATCTGCTTCACCGGTGCTACTCGTGATTTAGATGTAATTATATTAGAAACTACACCGTGACCTGTATCCACCACAGCGTAAACAACGGCAGCATAAGCGTTTTCGCTTGCGTCGCAAAAACCAATCAATTTGACTTGGCTGCCTGATTGTATCCATCTTGGAATGTGAATAATGTGGGACTCGCATAAATCAACTTTGATCTCCATCCATGCCTTTAGGATATGTGGGGGAAGCTCATTATCCCAATTCACACTTTGCATCCAGAGCTTCTGGAACAGAATTTTCGCCTTTATTATTATCGGAGACAACCAGCCAAGCGGATCATAAATGCGACTCGCGTCTGATAATAATGTACGCTTCGTGTGTAGATTGCGATTCGGAATGTCAACCTTGAACTGGAATACGTCTTCAAAAGGATTCCATTGAAGATCTAATACCTTTGATGAATCCGTATGTTCTCCGATCTCCTTAACATCTTTCTCCATTGTGTTGTGAATAAATAATCGGAGTTCGTTGTTGTTTGTGAGAAACTTTCTTAGTTTGAAACCATGAACTCCTAGCGCGTTTGTTACTTGCTCTATTAATTTTTTGGCACATGGTATTGAACTTGCTCCGGTCATTATGTCGTCCACATACATGTCATGAAGTATGGCTTCTGCTGCTTCTGGCTGAGTTGTCTGTAGTTGCATACCTATGGCTGTGAAAGTTCGGGTTGCTAAAAAGGCTGCAGGCGCGGTACCATAAGTAAACGTTTTCAGTTCATATGTATCTGGCTGATGATTTGGACTGATTCGCCATAAAATATTCTGATATTTACGATCCTCTGGTGACACCCACACTTGTCGGTACATTTTCTCCACGTCCCCACATATCACAAACTCATGTTACCGAAACCTAACAAGAATATTGATAAGCGGAGTTTGTACAGTGGGGCCCACCATTAGAATATCATTCAACGATAAGCCTGTAGATGACTTGGTGGAAGCATCAAATACCACACGAAGCTTCGTGGTTAAACTGCTTGCTTTCAGTACTCCGTGGTGTGGTAGATAATATTTATTTTCTTTCTCGCACCTTTGCATTCGTACCATGTGGCCTAA
This sequence comes from Tipula helvola, assembly GCA_963556165.1. Taxonomy (NCBI): domain Eukaryota; kingdom Metazoa; phylum Arthropoda; class Insecta; order Diptera; family Tipulidae; genus Tipula; species Tipula helvola. The sequence goes on from OY744481.1 coordinate 104,728,455, forward strand.
TTCCTCATACTCTTCCATGAATGTTTTATACATTTTGCCAAATTCCTTGTCTCGTTCAAACTTTCGTTCCATGGCTTTTAGACGGTTTAACGCAGCATTGTAAGTTGTTCGAAGCATGCTAGCTGATTGTTTGAATGGCATTTTTACTTCAAATTTATTGTCTTGCGCTTGCTTGGTCGTTGTAAGAAACAAATCTTCGCATTTTTGCTCTTCTGGGGTTTGCTTTATACATTTGGGAACTTCTTCTATTTCCCGAAACCTGCGAAGTGATTTATCGATATCCAATAATAAATTAAAATTCTTTACCTCGCTATTGGATTGCTATTGCGCTGATTCCGTTTTGCCAGCTGCTATCCAACCGAAAATGGTCCGTACCGCTCGTAGACCGCTTGGCAGTTGTAGGTTTTCCTTTTGTATTGCTTTAAAAAATATATCTACCCCTAGTAGTATATCAATGTGGCCGCGTTTGTTATGTGTTGGATCAGCCAAAAGTAATCCATTCAGCATTCGTAGATCTTCCTCTGCTAATGTGAAATCGCTGAATGTACCCGATACCTTAGGTATGATGAACGCTTGAGTAGTCAATGTAGTTTTACTGTCATTCGCTGCTATTATCAGATCAACTGAACCCTTGGTTGTTCCCACTCCAGTTTCGCCTAAACCTTTAACCAAAATTCTGGCATTTTTACGTTTGATGTTTAGATTCTGCATACACGCCTCTGTGATGAACGACTCCTGCGATGCCGAGTCGAGTAATGCTCGATAAGTCTGCCATTCGCCATTACCATGTTTAATTTTTACGAGTGCAGTTGGTAGTATTCCTCCTCGAGTTGCATGGATTGTAGCGTGTGCTAAACATCTCAAAGTTCCTCGATTAAAGACGAACGTTTCTTTGGGAACCCTAAATAATTGTGAGGCCGGTATCTCCCGAGGAGCAACTAACTTTAAAATTCGATCGATTTGGGACCAGGAGTATCAGTTACAAATTAGTGCGCTAATTATACCTACCATTTCTACCAAGTTACCGTCAACAAGTATTGAAGCTAGTTACCGTCAAATATCCAATTTATCCCTACCGCTCGCTGCGAGCATCAAGAATATTACAAACCAGCTCCGATCGACATTCTTCTTGGCTGCGACCATTGATTGACGGAAAAATTAGTTTAATTCCTAATGTTCTGATTGCCAAAAATACCAGATTCGGTTGGATAATTGGCGGGAACTATAATCAGGTATCCATTAATTCAAATGTAGAACCTTTGACCGTGTTACATATTCAGCCAAACATGGAGATCTGTAATCTAGAGCAGACCTTAAGGAAGTTTTGGGAAACAGAGGAATTACCAAATCAACATCATCTGTCCGATGAAGAACAAAGGTGTATCGAATCCGTGAAGGCGAAAGTTTCATTCATCAACGAGAGAATTGTTCTACCAATACCGTTCAAACAAAATCCACCGTTGATAGGAGAGAGTTATTCCCACGCACTAAAAAGGTTCCATGCTTTAGAAAGAAGATTGTCAGCTAACCGCGAATTAAATGATGAGTACACACAGTTCTTGAGAGAATATGAATCACTAGGACAAATGGAACTAATTCCTAAATCCGAAATATACACAAGCCATTTAACGAATTGTTCTACTTACCACACCATCCAGTTTTCAAGTAGTCGAGCAGCACCACCCGATTACGTGTCGTTTTTGATGCCTCCGCCAAATCTCAAAACGGCCAATCGCTGAACGATAACCTTCCAATTAAACCTACTACCATAAATTCGTAATTTCCGCCGACATAGAGAAAATGTTTCGGCAAATTCTCGTAAGTAAATCAGATGCCGACTACCAGAGAATATTGTGGAGGGAATCTCCTGATGCTGAAATAAACCACTATCGTTTATATACCGTAACATATGGAACCACAACCGCTCCATTTCTGGCTACCTATATGCACTTCAACTATTAGCAGAGAAATATGAGAAAGAACTCCCGATTGCCCCGGCTGTGCTCAGGTCGGATTTCTATATGGACGACCTTATTTCCGGCGCAAATACCCTGGAGGAAACAATAAATCTCCAAAGGGACCTAATTGCCCTACGGAAGAAAGGTAAATTTAGATTACGCAAATTTTCGGGAAATCATCCAGCTCTGCTAGATAACATTGACATCGAAGAAAGAGAGCTCTCGTCATGGAACATAACCGATGGGACCAAAATGATTTCAGTATTAGGTATAAAGTATCATCCAATTAAAATTTGTTTTCTTTCAAGATCGAGCTACCTGAAGTCACAAAGTTCACCAAAAGGATTTTTTTATCGGAGACGTCACGCATTTACGACCCTTTAGGGTTTTTGCCACCCGTAACCGTAGGCCTGAAAATCCTATACCAAAAATTATGGATTGCAGGGATTGACTGGGATGACGAGTTAACTCAAGAGTTACAGGAAGACTGGCTGCAGATAAGGAAGCAACTTGATCAATTATCCGAAATAAAAATTCCTAGATGGCTTTATACGACACAATCAGATATAGAATTGTACTGTTTCGCAGACGCATCCAAAGACGCCTATGCTGCCGTGATATACTCACGTACGGTTAATGATGGCACTGTAAACACTAACTTAATCGCATCCAAAACGAGAGTGGCCCCTATACCCAAACTGGAATTATGCGGTGCAACCCTACTAACCAGATTATTACGACTAACCATTGAGGCCTTAAAACTTAAAGAAGAACCCAAAATTTGTTTGTACACTGATTCTATCATACAATCACACTAAGTTCGTTATCCAAGCCACCCAAGGTATGGGAAACATATATTGCTAACCGTATAACATATACCAAGCATGGAAATTTCCGTGCATCATTCCACAATCAAAAATCCACATTCCGAACTATTACTAACTTTGCTAAATCGTATCTCCAATTTTCGTACAATGACGAATGTTTTAGGCTATAACCTGAGATTTATCAAACACTCACGAAACAGACCGTCGGAGAAGAAAGTTGAAATATGTCTATCCGTGTTGGAGTTTCAAGAGGCTCAACATTTTATTTTTAGAATGGTGCAAGCTGAGTCTTATGGACTAGAAATAAAACATTTAAAAAATAATCTACCATTACCGAAAAAATCTAATTTATTTTCTTTTCATCCTTTTTTAAATGGAAACGAGCTACTACGGGTTGGAGGAAGATTGAACCATGCAGACATAAATTATGATGCCAAACACCCTATTTTATTACCGATGAAACATCCCATTACCGAAATGATTGTGAGAGAAATGCATCATAAACACTTACATGCTGGATTATAACTAATGATGTCAACCATACGACAACAATTTCAAATACCCAGAGTAAAAACCCTGATACGTCAAATAATTCATAGATGTGTAGTCTGTCGTCGTCACAAAGGCCAGCAGCAACAACAATTAATGGGACAATTACCATAATATAGAGTTACCAGAGATGTCAAGCCATTCGTTCAAGTAGGAACCGATCTTGCTGAACCCTTTTTCTTAAAAACACATCGCAACCGAGGCGCTAAAACATATAAGGCATACCTGGTCATTTTCATTTGTATGGCCACAAAAGCAGTATCGCTCAAAATTGTCTCAGATTTGAGCACCACTACGTTCATCGCAGCATTGAAAAGATTTTGCGCCATACGAGGATATTGTCATGAAATATTTTGTGACAATGGCACGAATTTTGTCGGTGCTTCAAAGGAAGTTCGCGACTTGTACCAAACATTCACCAGCGAAGTCGACTTAAACAACGTTCAAGCCTGGTGTAGGTACCGAAAAATTATGATAATAAAATTTCATTTCATTCCTCCAGCAGCACCTTCATTCGGAGGCCTTTGGGAAGCCGCAGTGAAGTCCTGTAAATTCCACATTAGACGAATATTAGGAGAAACTCGTCTAACCTACGAAGAATTTTTGACGCTTATAAAACAGATCGAAGCGTTATTAAACTCCCGACCAATTGGAGATCTGTCTCCGGATTCTTATGATCCACTGACACCGGGACGTTTCATAATTACCAGAACATTACCAGAACCGAAAATGTTGTTCACAACATTACCAGAACCGGATTTAACACCTGTAAAGATGAATACCTTAACCAGATGGCAACTTACCCAACAAATCTACCAAAGCTTTTGGAATCGGTGGTCAAAAGAGTACCTCACGTCACTAAATAAATTCCAAAAGTGGCACGATCTAAATTCAGATTTTAAAACGGGCGACTTGGTGCTCATTTCGAACCAGGGTTTACCACCATCCAAATGGCCACTTGCTCGAATATCATCAGAACATCCGCAGGAGACGATGGTGTCGTTAGGGTCGTTACCCTGAAATTACCAAATGACACTGTTATGAAGCGACCGGTCAACAAATTGTGTCTGTTACCAACAATTCATCAAATAGATTGACTCTTTATTGAGTCTAAGGCGGCGGAATGTTTGATTTCAGCTGCACAATATCATTACAAAACTGAAATAATAATTATAATTTGTATATCTAAAAACCAATAGATTCGATGTTACCTCACCTGTCCTAATCCTAAACTGAAAATAGTAGTTTCATACTAAACGCCAATAGTTTATTACTTTATTTAGTTTATTAGTTACTTAAATAATCAATGATTGTTTCATAAAATCAATTCTGGGGAAGGTACTAAAAAATATTGTACGTATAAACTGATTTCCTTTGAAAAGTACTAGCGTTTTATATTTGAAAATAGCATCTTCTACAAGAAACAACCTTGGATTCAAATTATTGTACGTACAAAATTGCCTTAGTTTGAAAAAACTTCTTTTGTTTTTCGAAATGTCATTTTCAACCACAGTTCGCGGTAAAACGTATCGAAGTGGACGTAGTTTTAATCGTTTTCAATAAATTAATATTAATTTGTGTTTCGAATGCCGTTGTTCTCGATTAGTTAGCTATATTGCAATAAAATAATTGTTGGTGATTATTTTCCAGGTATTAAATATTATTTCAAGTGAATATACATTCTTATTAGATTTAAGTTTTCAGTTTATAAACGTGTTAATCTACACAGTAAAAAAAAAAATTGAATTTTCAATAAAAATTTTACCACCTTTGTATTGTAAATTTCAAGTTTTACTGCAATAACGTAAACCAATAGCAGTTTTACAAACATTTTTATGTAAAATACTATATTTCTGTAATATTAAACTGGAATTAAAAATTACAAGAAGTTTCTAGAAAATTTACGTATTATTTCAATCATTTTTCCTTTCCTGTTTAAATTTGTGAGAAATAATATTTAAGCAACATACTATTTCATGTAAAATTCTGTAAATAGCGTAATTTAACGAGGCAAAACGCATAAAAGGAAAGTGTTCGTGTTTCATCGTGATTAGGTTAATTTGTATAACGTTTTTGAAGAAGATGGTTCAGTCGTGTCAAGTTAATGAAAAAAATTTAAATAAAAGTGTTTCTACTTAATATAAATTTGTTTCTACTTAATATTTTTGAATAGACTAGTTCAGTAATCGTACTCGTATAAAATTAATAACAAAAAAATTAAAAAAGTGGTTTTACGAAACATAATTATATTTATCATATTCGACTTTAGATCATAACCTACAATATTTTTTGTGCTAAACTACAAATTAATTTTCTATCCTGCGCATTAAGGTAAGTAAATATTGAGATTGTGTTTATTACAACGTGAACGTGTTTGTGTGAATTATTATTTTAGTGATGAGTTCATATATTTTACTTTCTTTTACGTAAGTAAAATAAAGTATAGTAATCATGAAAATTTTCGACCTTGAGATTATTGAAGATTTATCTGTTTTGAGGTCCCCTGAGTCCGAAAAAGTGGGTTTCGAAATGATGTCTGTCTGTCAGTCCGTCTGTCTGTCCGTCTGTCTGTCCGTCTGTCTGTCCGTCTGTCTGTCAGTCTGTGTCCTCTCTACAGCCCAGATGGCTTAACCAATCGAATTGAAACTTCAGATTTAAGCTTCTTGGATAAATTGGGAGGTCCCAGTGAATTTTACTTCAAATCGGTCTACCGGAAGTGGCCACTCCCTTGGGCCAGAAAATTTGTTTTGCAAATATCTTAAAAAGTATAAGGTTTACAAAAAATTACTAATACAAAATGTTTCCAAAAATCAAAAAAAAATAAAAATAAACAAATTAAAAATTAAAAAAATTAAAATTAAAAATTAAAAAAAAAATTTAAAAAAAATTTAAAAATTTTATAAAAAAAAAATTAAATATTGTTTTGCCAACACATAAATATATGTGTATATATAGCCTAATTATGCTAATTATAATTAATTTGCACACTACAGTGGCATACTTCCGGTTTTTAATGCAAATATTACATAATTGAATGTGGATCATTTTTTCATGTTTCTTAACTTTTTTAACGACTTATTAGGGTTTGTAATACTTAAGTATATATATCGTTTTATAATTGCAAAAATATTTCGCAACTCCTGCCCCCCCCCCACACTTTTTTACAGGGAGTTACAGCAGTTCTTGCATTTGTCATTTTAATTATTGTGTGTATTAGCCCAATTATGCTAATTATAATTAATTTGCACACTTCAGTGACGTACTGTATGTTATAAAAATATTTAGCCTACATGTATGTTAAATTGCCAAATCGGTCAACCGGAAGTGGCCACTCTCAGCCCGAAAATGTGTTTTGCACATATTTTAAAAAGTATAAGATTTACAAAAAATCACTAATACAAATTCCAAAAAATTAAAAGAAAAAATGTAAATTCATAAATATCACCTTTTATTTCTTTTACGTGTGTACTAATGAGTTCAAAAAATTGAAACTGCAACTTCATGTTTAAACTTTTTACATAAATTTTGGGGTCCCAGTTCCCAGCTCCCAGATTCCGTAAAACAGAAAATTTATTTTGCAAATATTTCAAAAATATACAATTTACAGAAAACATAAAATAATAAAAACAATCTTAATTAAGTTTGCGGGAAATTTGAATTATAAAAGTTTTTCAAAATTCGCTGTTCGTAAAAGAAAGTCGTGTGTTGGCCACACCTCCATTTTTTAATTGATAACGTGATATTTGGCGCATCCAGTACATGTAGAGTCTACGTCCAGTACATGTACATATACCGAAATTCTAGACTTAACATGCGCTGGTTGCGCCATTCCTTCGCATTTAATTTAAATAAAATTTCAGATCCTCAAACTAGTTGGAATCGACGATTAATTATCAGTTCCATTTCACTAAACATAAAGTATATACAGTAACAATGTACGTTTGTGGCAATTGTGGTGAGCAATGTGACAATGAGAAAAAATATTTTTTCCATGTTAGATCCCATAAAAATGACCTTAATCCCGTATTTAAGTGCGTATATAGTAGTTGTAATCGAGTTTATTCAAAGTTCATTAGTTTTTCGTCCCATTATTATAGAAACCATCACAAAATTACAAAGCAATCTAATCAAAATAAAATATACTTAAAATGCCAAACGAAGGATTGCACTTTTAAATCTTTCATAATAGAGGAATTATTACACCATTTACTAAAACATTTGCGAATGTCTCAAGATTGTATAGTTTCTTGTCCGATTAGCGGTTGCATCAAATCATTTAAAAGTGAAAAAACTTTTAGAAACCACGTCAACTATTCACATAAAATAAGATTCTTGCGAAACAAGAAACCTAACCCTCATTTAGAGTTAAACTCTTGTCAAATAACTGAAGCGTGCAAAACGTATATTAATTGTCCTTATAAAAATAACTCGAAGAAATCTGTTGAAAGTGAGAAAAATTTAATTCAACGAACTGATATTAAAACTGTAAATGATATTTTATTAACTAATTTGAAGTGTGAACATAATATACCCGAAAGAATAATATCCCTAATCGCGGATAATTTTTCCGTTTGTTCAGATTTACTTGAAACAACTGTTCGTGAATCCATTGAAAATGTTTTTAACCAGCATGAGTCCCAAAATAAATTGAAACATGAAGTTTTAGCGGCAATCCTTCCCCAACTTAATTTAATTTCTCAAAATTCCTTATCTACTTATAAACGTAATCAAAAACTTACCTCTGAATCGTATATTAAACCTATTAAAATTAGCTTGGGTGTAAATAACTACCATAAATCGTGTTTCTATTATTACACACCAATTATTGAAACACTTACACAATTATTTCATGACCCTGAGATTTTATCACAGTTCAACATCAAACAAAAAACCAATTATTCGAAATTTTGTGATTTTACTGACGGGCTTTTATACAAAAATAGTAATTTTTTTTATCACCAAAAGCGAATTGAGCTTATTTTTTATATCGATGCATTCGAAGTTTGTAATCCTTTAGGTTCTGCTAAATCTAAGCACAAAGTTATAGCGATTTATTTTATGATTGGGAATTTATATGTTCATAACCGGTCTAAAATAAACAATATAATGCTAGCATTGCTTTGCACGGAATCGCATATGAAAACTTTCGGGTTAAACAAAATTTGTGAAAAATTGTTAGCAGATCTCAAGAAGCTAGAAACAACTGGTATCGTATTTAATCAAGAGATGGGATATATTAAAGGTTCCCTTATTGCAATTTGTGCAGATAACTTAGGTGCCCATCAAATTGGAGGGTTTTTAGAAAATTTCAGCACATCTGAATATTTTTGCAGATTTTGCCATTTAACGCTAAAAGAATTTAGAGAAAATTTCCTCACGAAAAGCAAATTAAGATGCCCTTCATCTTATGTTGCAGACGTCGAACAATTAGGATTACAAGATTCTGTTCATGGAATTAAACAAAATTCGTGTCTCATTGATTTAAAATATTTCCATGTCAGCAATCCTGGTCTTCCGCCCTGCATCGCTCATGATTTGTATGAAGGTGTGATTGCATTCGACGTGTGTTTAGCCATTCATTATTTCGTGAATATTAACTGGTTTTCATATGATTATCTTAATCTTAATTTAGACCGCTTACAAAAAGCTTTAAAATATAATGTAAGTTTTCCTGAAATCAAATGTAATAATAGAAAATTAACTGGCCATGCGCTCCAGAACTACTATTTTCTTATTTTATTACCACTAGCAATAATAGATAAAGTTAAAAATCCTAGCGATTCTGTTTTAGAAATGGTCACCCATCTTTTAGAAATTTCACAAATTGTTTCGTCCCATATAGTAACAATCACCCAAATTCATATCTTAGAAGGCCTGATTAATAGATACTTGGAGTTGCGGATATTGCTATTTCCGAGTGTGACACTTAGACCAAAGCATCATTTTCTACAACATTACCCTGAATTAATAAAACAATTAGGTCCCCTAATAAAGTTTTCCACTGTTCGATTTGAAAGCAAACATCAATATTTTAAGCAGATAGCCGTAAAATCAAGAAACTATATAAATTTGTTAAAAATATTTGCAGAGAGACATCAAATCTTGCAATCTACTCTTACGGGAAAGCGCGTTTGTAATGAAATTTCAAAAACCAAGTTTATGAGATTTGAACCTGATAATAGGCCCGATTCTGCCTTCCAAAATTTTATGTTATGATATGTTATTTTTGTTTTTTCAATACAAATTCATATAGGAAGCGGGGAAATAAAATAACATAACATGAATTTTATCGTTCCAGAATCGCTAAATAGCACTTGTATTTCAAACAAATAGCTTGACACATAATAATATAAAATATTTCTCCGGACAAGCACTTGCGATTTCTAATATTAATAATGGATATGTTATTTGTTCTACCATAAAAACCATTTTGGCTAATAAAACGGTTTCTGAAATAGCATTCTTAGGAAATTACTTTAGAATGATGTTTAATTATTAGTTAGGACTATTTGAAATAACAGACTTAGATACCGCCCTGAATATCATTTCCTTGTTTAACCTTTCCTCTCCTTTTCCCTTTATTCCGATAAAACTTGGATCAACAACATTTGCCTCTTTACAATCAGCAATTCCAATTTATTGGTACGTTCTCTCTGATTGAAAAAATAAACTAAATTAATGTTTAAGAAAAACAAAGAAACTTATTTATTTATTTTATATTCGAAGATATTTAACAAATACCAACCACAACATGTCATCTCAGCAACGCCTGCTCATCAAAATCTGGGACCGTGATCGTATTATAAAAAAAAGTTTTATGTGTGACGGAAATTTACAGATTTTAATTGAAAAGGGTAATTTTGTTATATTGTTATGTTTGTTAGCGCCAATCACATTTTATAATTAAACCATTTTACTTTCAGCAAATAATGCAGGTATTCCAGGCTCAAAATTAGTACTCGAGGTAGATGGGACGGAAATAGATGACATAGAAATTGTTGAATATTTTTGTCAGAAAAACGAAATTTTTCAGCTCCTTGAGTGTACAACTTCATGGATACCACCACCAACAACTTCAGACTGGGCGTCACGGCCATCATCTTCTGGAACCCAAATAAAGTATATTTGCGATGACAAACTACCAACGGATAATGTAGCAGACCCAAATTCGGAGAATATAATAACATGGATAGCAACAAGCGACAACATTATGCCAGCAACAGACGTAGAATCGCCGGATAGTCCCTTAAGTTCAACATTGACAATGTCGAGTGGTAGAGTTACGTCAATAAGCTCTGATTTTTCCTGTAAATCGGAGAGCATTGGAATGAAGCAAGCAGAAAAGCTTTTCTTAGACTATGAATTTCCAAGTGAGAAAATATCGGGGGAAATACTACGAATATTAAATCAGGGCAAGTCACTTGGCTATTTATTTTCTGATTTCGTTCACAGTATTGTAAATGATATGCGCTGCAAATCATTTTACATTCCGCAAAAAGTATTTCGAACAGTTTCAGCGCGGCTGATTCAACAATTCCCCCTGAGTTTGGCAGTTGTGGATAGTAAGGGAAAATTAATTTGCACTGAGCCAGTTACGTTGGCAACAAAGCTTTGCAATCACAATAACTATCTAAATCGAGCTTCGGAAAATCGCAGTTCGACTCAATTATTAAAACGGAAAACGAATTTATCAGACAGCGTACCTAACTTTTTTAAAAAAAGTACAGTTGAAAAACTACTATCAGATGACCAAGCAAGTGACCAAAAACTATGGCTTAAGGAAATTTATGGGCGAGATGCATCAAATGAAGAACTGAATAAAGAAATTTTAGAAGCGTTTAAGCAAACCTTTACACAACAAAGAATATTTTTAAACGATAACCCTACAATCATAGAAGTAAAAGAACATTGGCCGCACCTGTTATCACAAAAATATCTTAGTTGCCATTTTTTCGAATTAATGGATATCGATGAGCATTTATTCTTCAATAATTGGAACTCGATGAAACCTACAGTTCTTAAATTCGGCAGTACTATTAGAAATATACCTTTACAAAATTTTACTGAAGAAGACGAAGATCTTAAAGTTCTCCAAATCATTACAACTCATTTTAAAGAAAACTTAGATGTGCTATTGAAAAAATATCCGGTAATTAATATTATTAAATTTTTAATTAATCATCAAAACTAACCTACATTTATTTTCCAGTTAGGAACTTCATTAAACGAGATAGAAGTGCTTATTCCTACGCCGTACTTTGGTATAATTGGTAATAATATGTTAATTTGTTTATTTAACTCATATTTTATATTTATTACAGATCAGGCTGAAAATGATAAAATCATTTACTTTTACATTGAGGGGCATTTATTGGATATAAAGTGCAGTTCCAGTAAAACCGCAGTATTCATGATAATGGCTGCTTATTTTGTTTTTAATATAAAGTATCCTATAGAATTGTCTCAGTCACTAGAAGTAATGCAGAAAGCATTCTTAGATATTAACGTAAATTTCTCTCGGTCAAAAAAGAACAAAATTAACTTTAAATCGAAAGTCGTTAATTTTTTAAAAAAAATTTTGAATACTTAATTTAACTTACTAATTTACACTTGGTTAGACGAAACATAGTTGCAATAAAAATATTTAAGGTCGTACAAGCTTATCTATAAATCAAATAATTTTTTTTAATAAAATTGAAGTACAATTATTTTTTTAAATTATAATTTTTGTAATGTTTTTATATTTTTTACTATTAGTATTAGTGAATAAGCTTATGAAAATAAAATGAATTGTATTAATTAAAATATAACCTTTTATATAGGTAAACTAAATAAACAACACAAAATCCTAAAATGTATTTCATTTACGCAGTAATTCATGTAAAATTATGTGTTTTAGTTTGTATAAATATTAGAAGTATGTAAAATTACAGGAAAGTTAATGTTTACAAGTACAAGATTTTTCTCGTTCATGTACATACGTCATGTAAAATTACAAATATTCTCATGGAAACCATTACATGTTTTGATAGCAAATTTATGGTTTATTGCGTTTAATTTCAAATGGTTTTTTATTAATAAAATTTAAGGTAATTTTACGTGAAAAGGTTCGGCAATTTTGCCCACCTGAAAATTCACGTAATATTCAATGAATTTTTTTTACTGTGTATGATTACTTTTTGATTGTAGATAACATTTGATTTTGCTTAAAAAAAATTCCGTAAAGATATTTTCAAACGCAGTTCGCGGTGAAACGTATCGAAGGGAACATTAAAATACTAATTTCTGTTTTGAATGCCCATCATTCCTGATTAATTAGCTACACGTTTCATTTTTGCTTAAAAATGCCACCGAAAAAAAGATCAATTGGGCAGGTAACTGCAAAGTCGAAGAAGATTAGAGCCGCAAGGGTGGTTGAATCAAGCGAACAGCGTGAACTTGGAAATGATCGAAGCTGTACGTCTACTTCTAGAGCTAATGAAACAACTAAACAGCGTGAATCACGACTTGAAAATGTTCGAAGCAGGATGTCTTCTTCTAGAGCTACTGAAACCATTGAACATCGTGAGGCCCGCCTGGAAGTCGATCGGTTACGATATGGACGATTAATAGAAACTTTTAGAGGTGATTTAAAGTTAACAGCATTCAATTACGAGAAAGACTATGATTACAATGTTTCAATTGGGCAAATGGAAAACATTTGTTTGTATTGTCATGTTTTAAAGTTTCACAATGAATCGCCTGGAATGTGTTGTTCAAATGGAAAAGTGAATTTGCCTCCTCTGGATGATCCACCTGAACTACTTCTATAGCTTACGTCTACGGAACTACTGAGTTATCCAGACATTTTCTACAAAATATTCGAAAATACAACTCATGCTTTCAAATGACATCTTTTGGAGCAACCCAAATTGTTAAGAATGAAGGTTTTATGCCCACGTTTAAAGTACAAGGACAAATTTATCATAAAATTGGATCACTTCTTCCTCTCTCTAACAACGACTCCAAGTTTTTTACAAATTTACTTCATGGGCAACGAAGAGGCGGAGACTTATCAACGTTGTGCTATTAGTCCCGGAACAAAACGTGAAATAATATCAAGTTTACAGATTTTATTCCATGAACGCAATCATCTGGTAAATTTATTCAAAACTGCATTGGAGCAAATGCCATCAGATGACCACAGAGTAGTTATTCGAGCAGACAAAACACCGGGTCGGGTCAACATGAAAGACGATTCAATGCTCCAACAATCAACGAAGTTGCTATTGTTATGGTCGGAACGGATTTCAACCGACGTGATATTATTATCCATAGACAAAATGAAAGACTACAGCGTGTTACTGAAACACACAGATCGTATGATGCTCTTCAGTATCCAATACTGTTTTGGCAAGGAGAAGTTGGGTATCATTTCATCGTGATGCAAACTAACCCAACAACAAGTGCTGCGATGACGAAAAGGGTTTCCTGCATGAATTTTTATGCGTATCGTATTATGATTAGAGCACAACAATCAAACCACATCCTGAAGTGCCGTCAACTTTTTCACCAATTCATTGTGAACGACTTCTTTTCATTCGCTTAAATCAGAAAAAACTTCGTTCCGAGGAATATATTCACTTGCGCGATGCAATTGCAAATGATGGAAACGTTGCTGACATTGGGAAATTGGTCATATTACCAGCTACGTATACGGGAAGTCCAAGGCAATGCACGAATACGCTCAGGAAGCCATGACGTATGTCCAAAGATTTGGACGTTCTGATCTATTTATAACGTTTACGTGTAATCCAACATGGACTGAGATTATAGATTTACTTCTAATTGGGCAATCATCGACCAATCGGCATGATCTGACAGCTAGAGTTTTCAAACAGAAGCTCATAAATCTCATGAACCTCATAACTAAAAATCATATTTATGGAGAAACTCGCTGCTGGATGTATTCTATAGAATGGCAGAAAAGAGGCCTACCACATGCTCACATTTTGTATTGGTTAAAGGACAAGATTACTCCGACTCAAATTGATAGTGTTATATCAGCTGAATTACCCAATCCCCCAGAAGATCCGATACTTTTTGAAATCGTTAACAAAAATATGATACATGGGCCATGTGGAGCCGTGAATCCCAATTCACCTTGCATGAAAGACGGAAAGTGTTCGAAAAAATATCCCCGAAAGATGTATCAGGAAACACAAACTGGTGACGACGGATATCCACAATACCGGAGACGAAAACCCGATGACGGAGGACACACATCCACTATCAAAGTAAACAATGTGCATCATGAGGTAGATAATTGCTGGATTGTTCCTTACACTCAGTGATATGGCAATTTTTGGACTTTCGAATACAAATTCACCATTCGATGAAGTCACGCAATTTCAAATAAGACGTTACATCAGCAGTAATAAAGCTGTCTGGCGAATTCTGAGTTTTAATATTCACGAGCGTTATCCAACAGTTGTACATCTTAGTGTACACTTAGAAAATAGACAACGAGTTTACTTTACGGAAGAAAATCTGTTACAGAGAGCTGCGCAACCAACGAATACGACATTAACAGCCTTTTTTCAATTGTGCGGAACAGATTTATTCGCAAAAACGTTGCTGTGTCATGAAGTTCCAAAATGTTATACATAGAACACGTCGAAGAAGCAGTTTTTCAGAAGAAAGCAAGGCACAATTATTCGGGAGTACCCTGGAATATGTGGTTCTGATGCCTTGGGTCGAGTTTATAATGTTCATCCCAACAATACGAAGTGTTATTTTCTGAGAATGCTGCTTCATGAAGTAAGAGGACCAACGTCTTTTCAAGCACTGATAACTGTAAATGGCGAAGTATGTCAAACCTACAGAGAGGCATGTCTTAAACTGGGCTTACTTGAAAATGATGAACACTGGGATAGAACACTAACCGAAGCATGTCTTATGTGTCGTCCAGCACAAATACACGGAAAAAAATAAACTGGTTCTCAGCTAAGAAAACGGACTTTTAATTCAAGAAAATGTACTTTTTCTTGATTTAAAAACTAATTTTCTTATTTCTTTCGAGTTTTTCTTCATTTCAAGAAACACAATTCTTACATATAGAAAAACTCGATAGAAATAAGAAAATTAGTTTTTAAATCAAGAAAAAGTACATTTTCTTGAATTAAAAGTCCGTTTTCTTAGCTGAGAACCAGTTAATGTTTTTCCGTGTATAGATCAAATATAATAGTGGCCCTAGCACACTGCCTTGTGGAACTCAAGCGAGGATTTCGTATAAATTGGTGGATGCGCTGTTATATTTCACGAACAACTTTCGATGAAGCAGATAATTTTTAATGATGTTGGAAAAACTTTTTGGTAACTGTCTTCTAACTTTGTGTATAAGTCCTTTATACCATACTTTATCGAAAGCTTGCGCAATGTCTAAAAACGCTGCAGAGCAGTACTTTTTTTGTTCTAGGGCGTTCCTGATTTCAGAGACGACTCTATGAACTTGTTCTACGACTCCGTGTTCTTCTCTAAATCCGAATTGATGATCAGGAATAATTTTTTTCTCGTGCAGAATTGGTTTAAGTTTTTGCAGTAGCATTTTTTCGAATAGCTTAGAGAAATTCGGTAGTAAACTGATTGGACGGTATAAGTTTACTTTTGTTTCATCTTTACCATGTTTTAGAATCATAATGATTTGCGAGATTTTCCAGGTTTCAGGAAAATAGCATCAGCGTTGAAAATGTATGTTATTAATATGATACATTTTTCCGGAAGATTTTTTAGTATTTTGCCACTTATCAGATCATGCCCTGGTGCTTTTCTTGGATCAATATTTTCCTTGATTTTCTTTTGTACTTGGCGCCACTTGTATTTAATTTTCTGGATTTCCTCAGCTTCTGCATCATCAGGTATAAATTCAGGGCTTCCAATCTGTTCGTTGTAATATGTACGATGCTGGATTGAATTAAAGCAATAAGTAATGTATTTCGTCATTTTCCAAACACGAACTGACTTTTCTTTTTAATCCTAAAACAATTACATTTTTACTCTGATGTCCGAATACCCTATTCAGGTGACAATTACAATCTTGCTAAACAAGTTTACATGATACTGACTTGTCAATACAGTACAACATCTGATATCGCTACGCGACATATCACGTTGGGTATAAATACCTTACTAAGATGTTTAACAAATATGTTTGCTTTATCTGCATCACTTCGATGGTCATGAAATCGGAGGTCATGAAATCGGAGGATTCGATCGGAGGTCATGAAAGTGTTGGTCATTTCAGCTTACGTATGGCTTCCCACAGAGAATAATCTGTTGATTCGGTCGCTGTGAGTTCACTGAGATAATGTTGAACCCCTTCATCACGTTCTTTTAATAAGGCCGTTTTCAGGGTTTTGGTCGTGTAGGCGATCTGTGTAGTTGCCATTGTCTGCGTATTGAGCGTTTTATCATTAACAGCTGCTGAATATTCTGAGACGGTTTGTCCAACTTTAAGTGAACTGAGCTACATGGTGTCGCATCCGCTGCAGCTTATTTTAATAAAGCCGTTAGGCTTTGTACTGCTGCATCAATTTCATGTGTTGTTTTTAGTGGGATGTTTAAAGAACATTTTTTGTTTAACGTAGACTTGAACTGGGTCCAATTAGTATGTTGATTCGTCAGGAATCTAGGTGGCGCTAGTTTTAGAACTTACATGTTCAGTGTTATTTTAATATCGGTGAATGATCAGAAGATAGATCATAACAGGTTTCGGCCATTATAATAGGTTTAGCTATACCCTTTGTTACACAAAAATCCAGTAATTCGGGAATTTTTCGTCTCTCAGTTGGCCAATAAGTTGGGTGGCCAGTAGATTTGTGATCTAATTTTTCATTTTGCATACATTCCCACAGTTGTTTTCCTTTCGAAGAGATTAGTCTGGAACTCCACTGGATATGTTTGGTATTGTAGTCACCTCCCGCAAGGAACTTATCTCCCAGAGTTTTGAAGTAGTTTGGAAACTGATGTCTTTTCACTGAATGTTTCGGTGGACAATAAACTGTAGATATGGTGCATTTTCCTGACCATTCATCCAGACAGATGCTAGTTGCTTGTATATGCTCCTCACTATAGGTTTGGAGTTCATAATGTCTTATTCTGTTCTTAATAAGGATATAGCAGTTCCCCCATGCGATATTCCGCTAGGATGCGTGGTGTCATAAAATGTGTATGCTTTTATTTTGAAATGGCTCGTAGTTGTAAAATGGGTTTCAGAAATCAGCATAATATCGATGTTGTGTTCAATAAGAAAATTTTGCACCTCTAGTTTACGTTGCACTAGCTCATTGGCGTTCCAAACAGCTAATTTAAGTTGATTCATTTTTGGTTTTTCATGAGAAGTTGCATGGGGGTATTCATGTTTTGGAGAATGAGACCCATATTGGTCTCCATCATTTGCATAAATTTATTCATTGATTCATTGAGGGTATTAATCACATTATAAATTCCCTGGCCTTCGTTTGGGGTTGGATTAAGAGGTTTACCTCTCACAGCTTCCGCGTACGATATTTTTGGATTGATTGCAGCTGACATTTGACCAGCATTGGTTCGACTTTTGAAAATATGGTTTAGTGTTTGCTGTTCCGCTCTTTGACGTGGAGTCATTTTTTTTCTTAACTCCTTATACACCACGCACCCTCTATAGTTTGCGGTATGATTTTCACCACAATTACTGCATTTTCTAGCCTCTGTTTTGCTTTTATCCAGTTCACAGTTGCGGATTTTATGCAGTTTGCCACATATTACGCAAACAGCCGGGAGTTTGCAGTAGTTTGGGAATGTCCATATTCCTGACAGTTGGTACATTGTAAAACCGATTTACGTTTGTGTGGCTCCTCCATTATAACTTTTCTGTACAATAAATACCTAATATCGTAGATTGCTTGTTTACCCTTAGTTTTTGTTACTTCGGGTTCCAACTCAACTTTAAATATTGGTTGAGGTTTTCTGTCACGATTTATAATGTTTATTACATGCTTCACTTTAAAGTTCATTTTTGACAGCTCTTCGCTTATTTCCTCTGGCTGCACAGTGGACTCGATTCCTTTTATCACGACCGTGATTCCTTTTGCGCTCTTTAGACAGTATGTGTAAAAATATTTTCCATTTTTTTCAGGAACGGCTACAATTTTTCTGCAACCGTCGATGTTTTTCGCTTGAATCCTGGTTTCGCTGATGTTACCACGTTTAATGTGCGCAATGAAAAAGTTTTCACTTGTTTCTGCATTTAGTGTTGTCAGTAACAGTTTTGATGGCGCCTCTCTTAAGTAGATGGGAGGTGGTCTCTCTTTAGGCTCTTCCTCCTCATCCTTTTTATCACCTTCCACTTGTAGAACTTCGGAGTGGTTACCAGATATTATTCCGGATTGATTTAGCTTTACGCTCTTAAGATTTGAAGCTGCTTCCTCTGGAGATTTTGGGTTTCTTTTTCTTTTTGACGTCACCATAACATAATGTTCAATTCCCATTTGCACTAATGTTTGTGTTAGAGATACATTTTCATTATCTTCATTCTCAATGTTTTGCACAATTTTATTATTTGTGTCCCTCGTATTACTTTCGTTTTCATTCATTGCAATGTTTGATGAGCTTGCACTTTTTAAGTGGAATTTTTGTATTTCAATCAAATTTGTTGACACTGCATTGCTTTTGTGACCATAAGTCGTTGTTCTTGGGCTATTCACATTAGCCTTAGCTCTATGTTCATTTAAGTTTGGTATTGACTGTGATTGATGACCAGCTGGAGTCTTTTTCGGAGAAAATAGACCCATCGTCACGTTTTACACATTGTATAAAAAAAAACTGTTCTTAAGTTCGCACACGTAAAAATAAGTAAATAAAAATAACTAACACTGCCCTTTTTATTTTTATTTTTTTAAATTTACTTTCTGCACGCATCAATTTATGTCTAAACTGCACGACGGTTTTTGATGTACATTTAATTAACGATATTAAAACTTAAAGCTTATTTGTAAAAAAATGAATACAAAAAGGAATACAAAATTGATAGATGTTTAAAATGAATTCAAATGAATTTGATTCGGATGCCATATACTCCCCTGCCAGATCGTTCAACGGTATCGAGCCGGTATTGTTATATGTCGCTTGGATCGAGGTTGATCGGTCGATGTTGTTGCTTCTGCTGAACGTGAGCCATATGATGGTTGTGACGATGTTGGTTCGGTGTGAATATCAAGCTCTTCATTTGCGATAAACGCCGGTTTTAGGCGGTCGATTGAAATGAGCACCTCTTTTCGTTGCATGCGTAGTTTATAACATTTGTGCTGTCGTTGAATGATCTCATATGGTCCGTTGAATGGTGGAGTAAACGATGGTCTCACACTGTTGTCGCGTACGAAGACATGAGTGCAATGCTCCAACTGTAGTTTGGCAGGCGATGCTTTAATATTTACTTTGACGGCTGTTCGTAGCGCGAGCATGATAACTGGTAGTCGATCCACCCAATTATCCTTATCCGAACATAGAATTGCAGCCTTACGCGTTCGATGAAACCGTTCTATTAATCCATTGGATTGTGGATGATACGGGGATGTTCTAATTTGCCTCGTTCCGAGCATTTGGCAAAAATGACGCATCAGGAACGACTCAAATTGACGACCCTTGTCAGTTGTTATGATGCTGGGAGTGCCGTATCGTGATATCCAGGTCGATAGTAGCGCCTTCGAGTCTGCCTCTGCAGTCATGTCGGGAAGCGGAGCGATTTCGGGCCAGCGTGTAAACTTGTCGATTATCGTTAAACAATAGCGGTTACCCTGGCATAGCGGAAGTGGTCCAATTAAATCGACGTTTATGTGCGAGAATCGGTTATCTGGCGTTCTGATACTTTCCAATGGTGAACGAATGTGACGTTGGACCTTGTTTCGCTGACATTCCATACAATTCTTGACATAATTAGCAATGAACTTCTTCATTCCCGGCAAACATATCGTTCAGTGAGCAATTCTGTGGTAGCACGCACGCCTGGATGCCATCTGGTGTGTCAACCGAGTGACAATTCGTCTAAATTTGGGTGTGGTAAAAGGACGCACATTGTTTGTTGAAGTGTCACAGAACATCTTTTGCACTCCACGTGGAATGAGTAAATGTTTAATATTAAAATAAGTTTCAATATAACCGTTTAAAATTTCTCGAAGCTCGTGATCGTTGCGTTGATCGTTGGCTAGCTGATCGTAGTCGAATTGGTTGAATTGCTGAATTCGTGATAATAAATAAAACGTTGTCGCTCCCACTGATGTGTTATATGTCAGTAGTGAACTGACCGATGAAGTCAAGATGGCGTATTTGACGAGGTGAAGCCTTCTCCATCTTTTGCTTGAATGCAAATGTCAACGGCTTATGGTCGGTAAATAAAGTAAACGCCCGAGCGTTTACTTTATTTACCGACCATAAGCCGTTGCCTCAAGCATATATCGGAAGTGCTTAACGCCAAGATATGCGGCTAACAGCTCCTTGTCATACGTGCCCTAGTTGCTTTATGCACTTGTAAATTTTTTGGAAAAGAATCCCAATGGCTGAGAAACTCCATTTACTTCCTGGTGCAGAGCGGCCCCCACTGCATAATCAGATGCACCGACGTAAAGTGCTAGATGTGCATGATGAGCTGGAACTGCCAGATATGCTGCGTTAACTGGTTCATTTCGGAAATTTTCGGTGGTGTCTTGTCATTCTTTTTGCTTCCGTTGATCATTTACTGGAGTTGTCGCTGATTGCCGGCTGCATTAGGCAAGAATTTGCGGTAAAAATTGATAACGGCAAGAAGATTTTTTAGGTTCTTCGCTATAGTTGGCTTTGCAATTTTTTTAATTGCTGCTATCTTCTCCGGTAAAGGGTACATTCCATGTGGTGTAATCACGTGGCCTAGGAACTTGATTTCCACAAAATGTCCTTTGCAAATCTATCTTTGAAATGATTTCCTTGCCAAACAAATTCGCAGTGAAATCCTATATGAAGGGTATCCGATAGCGGTCACGTGCATTCAACCCACGATAATCGCCACATGGGCGCCACGAACCGTCCGATTTGCGACCATGTGTAACGCAACCAAGTTGCTTGAAGAGGGGCGACATATGCCTTGTTTCATTAGAAATTCGAATTCTGCTCGACCAGCAGCCAATTTGACAGGGTCTAGTTGTCTTGGACGTGCGAAAACTGGCGAGCCTATGTCGTATCAATGTGATGATAAATTTCCGAGTTGATAATTTTTGCTTTCGCTGGGTGCGTTAAATCGCTGAATTCGCGTTATAATTCTGCAAATCTTCCGGTTTCGTCAAAACTTTTTAGTGCCAGACATACCAGAAAACATTCAAACATTCAAAGTAAAAGTTGACATTCAAAATATGGACATAGCACTTGTGTGGTCTGTAAGGTATAGCCAAATAAAGCTGTAACTACCAAAAATAAGACTCAAATAATCTGTTAACGTCTTGAAAGTTCTGAAAAATTTCGGCCTATTACCACTACTGTGTCATCCAAACCTATATCATCTACCAGCACAATTGCAAGTACCGCACTTACAATATCCGAAGATCCCAAACCCATTAATTCGAATGAAGCTACTTATTTGCATTCATCACATTCCAGCAAAAGTGCTGATGCATTGTTGCCGACTGCAATTGTTGAAATTTGTGACAAATTCAGAATATGACAACCCTGTCGAGATTTATTGGACTCCGCCTCAACTAGGTCTTACATCACCGAAAATTGCGCAAGCCGACTTAATCTGTCAAGATCAAATGCAAAGTTCTAAATTAACACTTTAAATGGTGAAAATGCCGGTAGAGAAAGAGGTGTGTGCTCACCTGTAGTGAGATCAAGAACCAACACCCAATTTACCATCGACATCAACGCGTATAACTATAATATCGAAAATTACATCAAACCGGCCGTTGCAAGTTATAGACCGTGAAAAATTGACGTATCTGAACCAACTGTCGCTAGCCGACTCGGAATTTCACATACCCGGCACCATAGATATTTTGATTGGATGCGATAGATTTTTAATGCTCATATCCGATGGTCAGATAGTCGATACAGTAGAAAAGCCTATCGCGCTAAATACGAAGTTAGGATGGATTGTCGGAGGAGAAAACCAAATATATGAGCAACCCAACGAATTCATAACGTGCCTTTCTGTTGACTATGAAATTATTATTGATCGGTATTTGATAAAATTGTGGGAAACGGAGGAAATATCAGTTGTTGCACAGTTCAGTGACGAGGAGGAAATTTATCATCTCATTACCATTCAAATCAAACAGACCTATGTTAGGTGATTCACTTAATCAACACTCAGAAGGTTCAGCTTACTTGAACAAAAACTGCAAAAAAAAACGCAACTTTACAAGGACTACAGTAAATTAATGGCGGAGTAGGAAGGGCCCGGTCATATAGAGTTAATACCATCAGGTCAAATCGACCTACCAAACGATAAAAAATATTATCCACCTCACCACCCGATCTTTAAGGAAGCCAGTACGACCACCAAGCTACGCGTTGTGTTTGACGCTTCAGCGAAAACATCTTCCGGTGTATCTCTTAATGAAACATCGATGGTACAGTCGGCCCTGTACAACAGTCGCTAGCAGAGATACTAATTAGATTCCGTAAACACCGTTATATGTTCATGGCGGACATTGAGAAAATGTTCCGTCAGATCTGGATCGAGAAGTCAGACCCCGAATTCCTACGTATTCTTTGGCGAAACTCTCCGGCAACACCTATAAAACATTATCGTCTTCTTACAAATTGAGAATGGGTGGGTACCATCTTCGCAAGTGGGCCAGCAACGACGTGCAGCTACTGGAAAATATACCCGAAAACGACACAGAGATTTCTATCCGTGAAATAAGCTAAGGGAACAAATTGATCTCGATACTAGGTATTAAATTCGATCCACAAGCTGATAGTTTTTCCACCAAAGTGTCAATCAAATTAACCAAACGAAGCATTCTATCCGAAGCATCACGCATTTTCGACTCAATGGGACGGGTGTCCCCGGAGACGGTTAGGATAAAGATACTTTTTCAGTGCCTTTGGTTATTAAAACTCGATTGGGATGACCAACTTCCAGCAGATATTGAACAGCAATGGATAGACACAGGGGCAAACTAGAATCAATTGAACGGGTCAAAATACCAAGATAGCTAAATACATATACAACCACAACACTGCACCTGTGTGGGTTCGTCGACGCATCACACTCTGCATACGCCACTGTTATACATGCACGAACGCTAAGTGCGGATGGAGAAGTACTGACCAACCTAATTTGTGCAAAAACCAAGGTCGCGCCGATAAAATTCACCACAACAGCAATATTGGAATTATGTGCGGCGATCGATTGCTAACGTTTGTATAAAGTCGCTGGAGTTGAAAATTTCCCCAAAAATAGCATTATGGTCTGACTCTACTACGGTATTGGCTTGGTTGGCAAATCCACCGAGAAAGAAAAACATATTCGTATTCAACCAGGTTACTGAAACACTAGAATCTACAAATGTCCAGCAATGGTCCTACGTTCCATCAAATCAAAATCCGGCAGATATCGCTTCTCGTGATGTTACCCCTGACGAGCTTCTGAACGGCTGCGTTATGAACCTGTACAAGTTACAGAGTAACCCAAAAGACCAGCAAATACAAAGACAGCAACATCCAGTTTCCTTCTTAAGGAAGAACCAGAAAATCCTTTTAATGTAAATTCACCAATTACCGAAATAATTGAGAAGTTTTCAAATGTTAAAAAAACAACTTGGGTCCTTGCTTGGGTCCTACGGTATAAGCAGAATTTACGGAATTCCAAAAACAAGGTTATCGGTCCGCTTACCGTAGCAGATTTGCATGGAGCATACAATATAATAGTGAAAGAGGCTGAACTTACAAGTTTTTCGGCGGAAATTAAGTGTTTACATGGTAAACTGCCGGTGGTTTGGCGTCTATTGGAGGGGGCTCCGTAACCTTCCAGTAGGCGCAAGTGTACGTACTGCCTCCTCGCGGCACCACTGGTAACTGTAACCATTAGGCAGAATATGGCCTTTTGTGACAGGCTAAAGTACGGCGCTAAAGGAGAAAACCTTGACAAAAAATCCCTAATCTAAGGTGGAACAGCATATGCCGATGGATGAATGGCTGATAGGTTAATCAGTCTATATATGCGGACTCTGAATACCAGGCACCCTCCAGTTTTATTTAGCCTTCCTGTAGTAAACCTGGGTGACCTACAGGCGACTTTTTATACCCAGCAACTTGCAAGAGTTAAATCAAAACGGTAGACGTGACACGGGAAGGAATACACGGGAGTGGGTTTGCCCTCTCGAAGTCCTTGAGTCCCAATGCTACCGCTTTTCTAGCAGAAGTAAATGTTATTACATCTAGGAGGGAGAGCAATGAGCCCAGATAGTATGTATCACGTACCGGTCGGCAGTATTATCAGGTTCATTAAAAGCCTGAATATTGGCTGGACGGATAATTAAGTAGGGCTTGATGCATAAAAGATCTTTTTGGTCGCAGTGCGAGGTGGCTTAACGCCCACATGGCCCTCAAGTAATAATAATAATAATGGTAAACTGCAATTAAAGAAATCTGATATTTCTTCTCTTAATTCTTTTTTAAATGATGCGGGCATTTTGCGAGTAGGTGGTCGCCTGGAAAACACAAGATTTTGAGGTACGAGGAGTTATACACATTGTTAACTCAAATTGAAGCCTTACTTAACTCATTTCATTTTCTTGAATAAATTTACCACAGCAAATTGCTTAGATTTATGCAATCTGGTTTGGCTGTATTCAGTCGGATTAGATCTATTTACGTTTAATTCAGATAGTTATTTGCTGATTGTGGATAGCTACTCTGATTAAATAGACTTTGAGGAGCTTAACGGCACACATTCAATACTAATAATAAACCAGTTACAAAAATGGTTTTCTGTGCACGGAACTCCAGAAATATTAGAAACTGTACTCGTCATATGAATTCAAAAAATTCGCAGTAGAATGGCATTTCAGAAATCAGACATCGAGTCCAAGGTTACCTAGGTCGAATGGTTTGGCCAAACACGGGGTATAAACAGCTAAATTATTGCTAAAGAAATATTTTAAAGATGGAACAAACTCGGTGGGGCTTCATGAATCAGGTGTAAAACTAGCTAAATTTCACCTTCGCCGTATACGATGGGCTAAGCTAAGTTCATTTATGAACAACTATTGACGCTTAAAATACAACTAGAGGCAGTTTTAAATACTCGGCAATTTTTGAGTCAATTTCAAACAGTGTTTTGATATTTTCTGATTAAATGACCGCTTAATTCTGGTTGACTGACTGCCGTACGAAACCAATTTTGCAAGTCAATTTTATCATCGAACATTTTGGAATCGCTGGTCAACCGAGTACCTGCGATCTCTTCAGCAACGTCATAAATGAACCAAATCAACATGAAACCTGTGGCAATCGGGGATTTGGTGGTCCTAATTTAGGAAAATCTGCCACCTCTTAAATGGAAGCAGGGTCGAGGATAATCGTTTATTTTAGGTTGTGTAAGTTTAGTTGCGTAAAGTATTTTTGGCGTATTGCTCGCTTTATAAAAATCGCAATGCATATAACCAAGAATAATTTTAATCAACATTTATTAATAGTGTAAAGGTAGCCAAATTTGGGACTAATAAAAACAAAAGTATGCCAAATTAAATTTATCATTTTATGTACTTCTTAAATTTTTCGTTTGGTTACATTTTATATAAAATAACCCATTGAATAATTAAATTAATGCCTGAACATCGCCTAACGATTGCATGACTGGTCACATCTTCAATCCAAGAAAGAAATTTACTAACATCTGTATATACTCCAGGAGTTTTGACGTGACCACAGCCCCTGCCGTATGAAATGATGCCAGTTAATCGTTTTTCACATATTAGTGGACCACCAGAATCACCTTGACACGAGTCCTTTTGGTTTTTTTCATCTAGATCTTCAATGCCAATAGGACCAGCACATATTGTAAATTTTGGTAAAGTTCCTTTATATGAAGTGTTCGAATTACAAATATCCCATGATTTAATTTCAATTTCAGCTTTACGTAAAATATTTGGTAAACATTTACTTGAGTGTTCCGTGGTTGAACCCCATCCCAAAATTACACACTGGGTGTGAGGCTCAGGTGTCGAGTTTTCAAGGGTTATTAATTTAACATAAGGAGTCTCCATAAATGCTTTATGGACTCGTATGACAGCAACATCATTTCTTAAAGCTTTCAGAAAAAAATCGGGATGAGGAAATAATTGAATTGGATAACGAATTTGTTTTGGTAATGAATCACCTTCAATTCTTGTATCACCAGCCATAATTCGAAAAGCCAAAGGATTCATAGTTGTATGGGCTTTTGGTCCGTTTGGCCGTACAACACAATGGGCTGCGGTGAGAATATGATACCAACTAATTAAGCTACCACCACAAATATGGTCGTGTTTGTATTGTATAGATACCATTGATGGAAACTCTTTGGTTTGTGCTTGTGATCCGTCAACAATTAAAAAAACGAATGGCTCAGCACAAAAAACGACATCGAGATACGTTAGAAAAACAAAACAAAATTTTGAACCAAACATTTTTAAGAAATTTTAATACACATCACGTCATCAAAGATGTGATGGTGCATCAAATTTTTATGTATGACTGACATTTTATTGAATGCATACTAGATGTGCAGTGTTGACTAGTGGCGCGACTATTGTGAATTATCTGAAAATTGGATTTCCAGTATTACTTGTTTGCCAAACGAAATTCATTAAATTTACAAACATCAGAAATTGGAGGATAAATTCTAAGTAAAGCAATCAAACTTTAAGCTGTTAGTAAATTACCTCCAGAAAGATGAACATTTGTGACCTTAAATATGCTGCCTACACATTTAAGATGATTACGACAAGGCGTATGACGAAGGCTATAACATTTTTATTCAGCTAACAAAGAAGTAAAGTTCTACGATCAACAAGTGTGCGGCAGTGTAAGGCGCAAAACTTTTAGGGGCGCAAAATTGTATTTTAAACTCTAATGGAACTTGCTAAATGTTGAATATAAAATAAGAAATTTTTTTATCATCCTGTATTGCATCCTAATGTCACCATGTCACTTCTATACACATATGTATTTCGGTAAAACAAATTATTTAATGTGTTGAGGTTTATGAAATTCATAATTCGATTGTATCAGAAGTTCCTTCGATCGAAAATTCTAACGAAAGCCCTTCAATAGAAGATCTGTTAATTTCTCCATCTGTATCCGACCAATTAAACGTTGATGATTCTGCAAACTTAAACTTAGGACATTTTTCAGATCCAGCTTTATGGCCTAAAACTCTTAACAATAAAATTACTGATTATTTGGTCGTTAAAGGTTCCAGGCTAGTTCAACTTACACGATATCCTAAAGATGCATCCAACCGTCATTTCTCCAATAATCATTACTTCCGTGTACTTTCTAATAACGAACTTGTACCGCGACGATGGATATTATATTCTGAAACTGCGGACCGTGCATTTTGTTTCTGTTTTTTATGTTTTGATCGAGGTGGCACGAATTCGAAATCAAGTTTAGCAAATGTAGGCTACAATAATTGGATCCACATATGTATATCTAAAGCAATTAAGTTACTTGAAATTAGCCCAAATCATATGATACGTTAGAAACCGTGGGTATAGGAACAGAATCAAGACTGAAATCAGAATCAACAATCGCTCGAGCGGAACGACTTATAATTCAAAAGGAAACAGAGCGCTGGAAAAATGTTTTCAATAAATTGATGAGTATATTACTCTATATCTTGCGCAAAATAATATGGCATTCCGTGGTTCTTCTGGTAGGTTACATGCAGGAACACGTTCGTCGAACCCTTAAAACCGAGTTATCTGATCATTCTGTGCTCGAGAATTAAAAGGGCTTAACTCGATTTTTATAAAAAAAAACTCTGCGCTTATCTGTTTAATTTTTCCAATTTTTAAGGTAATATCAAAGAGAGTAAGATTTTTACTCTATTTGATATAACCTTATAAATTGGAATGAGGAAATTAAACAGAAAATGCGCAGAGTTTTTTTTTATAAAAATCGACTTAAGCCCTTTTAATTCTCGAGCACAGCATTATTGTGGAAAAAATATTTTAATCGAAATAATTGAATTGATGGCTGAAAAAGTCACTCAAAAAATTATTTCGTGTATTCAAAATGCAAAGTATTTTTCATCATTGCTGACTGTACCTACTCCGATATCAGTCATATAGAGCAATTATCTCTGACTATAAGATTTGTGGATGTATCAAATGATAAAGTCGAGATATGTGAGAGATTTTTAGGTTTTACTGTCTCATCTGATGCTAGCGGTGAAATTTTATCCGATACGAATTGAAGTACTGCCGAGGTCAAGAATACGACAATGGCGCAAATATGAAAGGCAAACAGTGGAGTTCAAAAGAGAATTTTAAATCAAAATCCATTGGCATTTTTCATGACCTGAGGATGCTACAACTTAAACCTGGTGTTATGCGATGCAGCTAAATCGTCTTTAAAGTGCTTGTAATTATTTGTAATATTGGCAAGGCTTTATTGATTGTTCGCCGCGTCTGGTAATCGTTGGCAAATATTAACTGATCATGTCAATTCATTGACATTGAAAAGACTTAGCGACACACGTTGGAAATCTTCACGATGCACTTGTCAATCTTGGTGAGAAGGAAGAGAAGCACGATACAGAAATAGCACACGAAGCGTTCAGTTTAGCTCGTCACTGAAAGGACTTTAATTTTCTTGTATCGTTGATCATTTGGTATGACGTTTTGTTTCAAATAAATATATACTAACAATCTATGCAGTGTCAAAAAATCGATGTCAGCAAAACCGCGGATTTAATCAAAGGATGTATTAATTTTTTCAAAGATTACAAACAAACCGGTTTGGAGAAAATTATTTTCGTCGTCAAAGAACTTGCCGGCCTCCTCGATGCTGAAACTGACTTTCAATCAACAAAACGAATAAGATACGTAAAACTTCAATATAATACACACATTTTTAAAATTTTTTAAAAACACTTGTTAAATATTTCGCAAAATTTTGCGAAATATTTAACAAGTGTTTTTAAAAAATTTTAAAAATGTGTGTATTAAGTGTGTTTCGCCAAGTGCCTACGGCAGAAAGTGTAAGAAGTACTTCAATATAATTATGAGGGTTGAGATGAGCCCATTTTAACGCCCAAAAAACAATTTGAAATAGAATTTTTCAACATATTGCTTGATACTGTAATGATGTCAATTCAAGAAAGATTTGAACTAATTAACCTGCATGCCGAAACCTGAGGATTCCTCTATGACCTAAAAAATCTGCCAAAACGAGAAGAACTTGAAAAGCACTGTAACGATCTTCAGTTGGTTTTAACAGTTGGTGAGACTTCCGATTTTAAATTGGATATTTTATGTGATAAACTCATCAGTATTAAAAAATTTGTCGAACTTCAAAATCATTTCATCGTGATGTGTCGATCCCGGATCCACACAGTAACCAAAATCATTTATAATACAAATTAGGAAAACAATCAATAACTGATATAGGTATAATACATGATTAATTCTTCACTTAGGCTGCGTACCAATAGTCGGGTAAATCATTTAGTACAGTAAATTTCAATTTTAGTACATATTTACCTCAATTGGCGTATCAATTCTCTAGAAGTAAAAATGGTTTGATGGACACAAATTATGGTTCGGAGGGTTAAAATCGCTGGCGGCTAGGTGCAAAAGGAAACGTCAAATATTTTTTAATATTTTTATTTCGTAAAATAAAAATAAAATTTATTTTATTAGCTTTGAGTACGTATTTATTTATAATGAAAAACACGCAAATTTTAACAAAAATCACTAAAACGTCATAAAGTTAACAACAACGTCATTTATTTGTTTCTCCTATTTTACCCAACTTTTTAGTACAGTATTTCAATTTAACCTGTACACTGTTAAAAAGTAGGTAAAAGAGCAATTTACCCGACTATTGGTACGCAGCCTTAAAAGGAAAGTAATCAGTGTTGTGCACGTAAATTACCAAGAGTAATTCACATGTAAATTAAGAGGTAAATAATTATTTTTTACATGAAAGATTAATTTACATAATGTAAACAAATATGTAAAAAAAAGTAAACAACTAAATAAAGTGACATCTGTTATGAGCTACGGCAAATTGGTATTAAAATATATGAGTTTAGTTGATAAAAAACCCTTTGGTAAATGTCATCATAGAACACCCTGTTAACCTCAAGAAATTTTCTTAAAAAAAATTGCAAATCATCGTCTGGTCCCACTTCATTGCAAGGCACTATTGGCAAAGCTTATTAATGCTTTTAGAAATAGTTAGGACAGCTTAGGAACAAATCGACGACCGATTTTAAATTTTTAAATTAAATATCATCACAGAACACCCTGTCAGTCTCAAGAGATTTGTAGAATGTGTAGAAATGTGTAGAGATGTGTAGAAATGTGTAGAACGGGATTCCTACAGGGAATGCGTAGAAATATTTGAGCGATTTAAATACCCGATGGCTTCCCAATTGCAGGTCCCAATACCTATTGATAGAGGTATCAATCATCGAAATCAGAGCACAATTGCAGATTTTCGATTTTTAAAGCTCGGAATTTGTGGGCTATTGTTCAGTTGATTTTCAATAAAATTAAATTTTCCACAAAATGTGTAGAAATATCGGAGCGATCTAAATACTTGATCGCATCACAATTACAGGTCTCAACACCTATTGATAGAGGTATCAATCATCGATATCGGAGCATAATTGCAGATTTTCGATTTTTAAAGCTCTGAATTTGTGGGCTATTGTTCAGTTGATTTTCAATAAAATTAAATTTTCCACCAAATGTGTAGAAATATCGGAGCGATCTAAATACACGTTGTCATCCCAATTTCAGGTCCCAATACCTATTGATAGAGGTATCAATCATCGAAATCGGAGCACAATTGCAAATTTTCGATTTTTAAAGCTCTGAATTTGTGGGCTATTGTTCAGTTGACTTTCAATAAAATTAAATTTTCCACAAAATGTGTAGAAATATCGGAGCGATCTAAATACCCGTTGGCATCCCAATTTCAGGTCCCAATACCTATTGATAGAGGTATCAATCATTGAAATCGGAGCACAATTGCAGATTTTCGATTTTTAAAGCTCTGAATTTGTGGGCTATTGTTCAATTTATTTTCAATAAAACTAAATTTTCCACAAAATGTTTAGAGATATCTGAGCGATCTAAATACCCGTTGGCATCCCAATTTCAGGTCCCAATACCTATTGATAGAGGTATCAATCATCGATATCGGAGCACAATTGCAGATTTTCGATTTTTAAAGCTCTGAATTTGTGGGCTATTTTTCAGTTGATTTTCAATAAAATTAAATTTTCCACAAAATGTGTAGAAATATCGGAGCGATCTAAATACACGTTGTCATCCCAATTTCAGGTCCCAATACCTATTGATAGAGGTATCGATCATCGAAATCGGAGCACAATTGCAGATTTTCGATGTTTAAAGCTCTGAATTTGTGGGCTATTATTCAGATGATTTTCAATAAAACTAAATTTTCCACAAAATGTGTAGAAATATCGGAGCGATCTAAATACTCGTTGGCATCCCAATTTCAGGTCCCAATACCTATTGGTAGAGGTATCAATCATCGAAATCGGAGCACAATTGCAGATTTTCGATTTTTAAAGCTCTGAATTTGTGGGCTATTGTTCAGTTGACTTTCAATAAAATTAAATTTTCCACAAAATGTGTAGAAATATCGGAGCGATCTAAATACCCGTTGGCATCCCAATTTCAGGTCCCAATACCTATTGATAGAGGTATCAATCATCGAAATCGGAGCACAATTGCAGATTTTCGATTTTTAAAGCTCTGAATTTGTGGGCTATTGTTCAGTTTATTTTCAATAAAACTAAATTTTCCACAAAATGTTTAGAGATATCTGAGCGATCTAAATACCCGTTGGCATCCCAATTTCAGGTCCCAATACCTATTGATAGAGGTATCAATCATCGATATCGGAGCACAATTGCAGATTTTCGATTTTTAAAGCTCTGAATTTGTGGGCTATTTTTCAGTTGATTTTCAATAAAATTAAATTTTCCACAAAATGTGTAGAAATATCGGAGCGATCTAAATACACGTTGTCATCCCAATTTCAGGTCCCAATACCTATTGATAGAGGTATCGATCATCGAAATCGGAGCACAATTGCAGATTTTCGATGTTTAAAGCACTGAATTTGTGGGCTATTATTCAGTTGATTTTCAATAAAACTAAATTTTCCACAAAATGTGTAGAAATATCGGAGCGATCTAAATACTCGTTGGCATCCCAATTTCAGGTCCCAATACCTATTGGTAGAGGTATCAATCATCGAAATCGGAGCACAATTGCAGATTTTCGATTTTTAAAGCTCTGAATTTGTGGGCTATTGTTCAGTTGATTTTCAATAAAATTAAATTTTCCACAAAACGTGTAGAAATATTCGAGCGATCTAAATACCCGTTCGCATCACAATTACAGGTCTCAACACCTATTGATAGATGTATCAATCATCGAAATCGGAGCATAATTGCAGATTTTCGATTTTTAAAGCTCTGAATTTGTGGGCTATTGTTCAGTTGATTTTCAATAAAATTAAATTTTCCACAAAATATGTAGAACTATCGAAGCGACGTAAATACCCGTTGAGATCCCAATTTCAGGTCCCAATACCTATTGATAGAGGTATCAATCATCGAAATCGGAGCACAATTGCAGATTTTCGATTTTTAAAGCTCGGAATTTGTGGGCTATTGTTCAGTTGATTTTCAATAAAATTAAACTTTCCACAAAATGTGTAGAAATATCGGAGCGATCTTAATCGTAAGATCGTTGGCTTCACAGTTTCAAGTCCCAATACCTATTGATAGAGGTATCAATCATTGAAATTGGAGCACAATTGCAGATTTTCGATTTTTATAGCTCTGAATTTGTGGGCTATTGTTCAGTTGATTTTCAATAAAATTAAATTTTCCACAAAATGTATAGAAATATCGGAGCGATCTAAATCGCAAGCTCGATGGCTTCACCATTTCAGGTCCCAATACCTATTGGTAGAGGTATCAATCATCGAAATTGGAGCACAATTGCAGATTTTTGATTTTTAAAGCTCTGAATTTGTGGGCTATTGTTCAGTTGATTTTCAATAAAACTAAATTTTCCACAAAATGTGTAGAAATATTCGAGCGATCTAAATACCCGTTGGCTTCACAATTTCAAGTCCCAATACCTATTGATAGAGATATCAGTCATCGAAATCGGAGCACAATTGCAAATTTTCGATTTTTAAAGCTCTGAATTTGTGGGCTATCGTTCAGTTGATTTTCAATAAAATTAAATTTTCCACAAAATGTGTAGAAATATCGGAGCGATCTAAATACCCGTTGGCATCCCAATTTCAGGTCCCAATACCTATTGATAGAGGTATCAGTCATCGAAATCGGAGCACAATTGCAGATTTTCGATTTTTAAAGCTCGGAATTTGTGGGCTATTGTTCAGTTGATTTTCAATAAAATTAAATTTTCCACAAAATGTTTAGAAATATTTGAGCGATCTAAATACCCGTTCGCATTACAATTACAGGTCTCAACACCTATTGATAGAGGTATCAATCATTAAAATCGGAGTATAATTGCAGATTTTCGATTTTTAAAGCTTTGAATTTGTGGGCTATTCTTCAGTTGATTTTCAATAAAACTAAATTTTCCACAAAATGTTTAGAGATATCTGAGCGATCTAAATACCCGTTGGCATCCCAATTTCAGGTCCCAATACCTATTGATAGAGGTATCAATCATCGAAATCGGAGCACAATTGCAGATTTTCGATTTTTAAAGCTCTGAATTTGTGGGCTATTGTTCAGTTGATTTTCAATAAAATTAAATTTTCCACAAAATATGTAGAAATATCGGAGCGATCTAAATACCCGTTGGTATCCCAATTTCAGGTCCCAATACCTATTGATAGAGGTATCAATCATCGAAATCGGAGCACAATTGCAGATTTTCGATTTTTAAAGCTCGGAATTTGTGGGCTATTGTTCAGTTGATTTTCAATAAAATTAAATTTTCCACAAAATGTTTAGAAATATTTGAGCGATCTAAATACCCGTTCGCATTACAATTACAGGTCTCAACACCTATTGATAGAGGTATCAATCATTAAAATCGGAGTATAATTGCAGATTTTCGATTTTTAAAGCTTTGAATTTGTGGGCTATTGTTCAGTTGATTTTCAATAAAATTAAATTTTCCACAAAATGTTTAGAGATATCTGAGCGATCTAAATACCCGTTGGCATCCCAATTTCAGGTCCCAATACCTATTGATAGAGGTATCAATCATCGAAATCGGAGCACAATTGCAGATTTTCGATTTTTAAAGCTCTGAATTTGTGGGCTATTGTTCAGTTGATTTTCAATAAAATTAAATTTTCCACAAAATATGTAGAAATATCGGAGCGATCTAAATACCCGTTGGTATCCCAATTTCAGGTCCCAATACCTATTGATAGAGGTATCAATCATCGAAATCGGAGCACAATTGCAGATTTTCGATTTTTAAAGCTCTGAATTTGTGGGCTATTGTTTAGTTGATTTTCAATAAAATTAAATTTTCCACAAAATGTGTAGAAATATCGGAGCGATCTAAATTCCCGTTGGCATCCCAATTTCAGGTCCCAATACCTATTGATAGAGGTATCAATCATCGAAATCGGAGCACAATTGCAGATTTTCGATTTTTAAAGCTCTGAATTTGTGGGCTATTGTTCAGTTGATTTTCAATAAAATTAAATTTTCCACAAAATGTGTAGAAATATCGGAGCGATCTAAATACTCGTTGGCATCCCAATTTCAGGTCCCAATACCTATTGATAGAGGTATCAATCATCGAAATCGGAGCACAATTGCAGATTTTCGATTTTTAAAGCTCGGAATTTGTGGGCTATTATTCAGTTGATTTTCAATAAAATTAAATTTTCCACAAAATGTTTAGAAATATTTGAGCGATCTAAATACCCGTTCGCATTACAATTACAGGTCTCAACACCTATTGATAGAGGTATCAATCATTAAAATCGGAGTATAATTGCAGATTTTCGATTTTTAAAGCTTTGAATTTGTGGGCTATTCTTCAGTTGATTTTCAATAAAACTAAATTTTCCACAAAATGTTTAGAGATATCTGAGCGATCTAAATACCCGTTGGCATCCCAATTTCAGGTCCCAATACCTATTGATAGAGGTATCAATCATCGAAATCGGAGCACAATTGCAGATTTTCGATTTTTAAAGCTCGGAATTTGTGGGCTATTATTCAGTTGATTTTCAATAAAATTAAATTTTCCACAAAATGTTTAGAAATATTTGAGCGATCTAAATACCCGTTCGCATTACAATTACAGGTCTCAACACCTATTGATAGAGGTATCAATCATTAAAATCGGAGTATAATTGCAGATTTTCGATTTTTAAAGCTTTGAATTTGTGGGCTATTCTTCAGTTGATTTTCAATAAAACTAAATTTTCCACAAAATGTTTAGAGATATCTGAGCGATCTAAATACCCGTTGGCATCCCAATTTCAGGTCCCAATACCTATTGATAGAGGTATCAATCATCGAAATCGGAGCACAATTGCAGATTTTCGATTTTTAAAGCTCGGAATTTGTGGGCTATTATTCAGTTGATTTTCAATAAAATTAAATTTTCCACAAAATGTTTAGAGATATCTGAGCGATCTAAATACCCGTTGGTATCCCAATTTCAGGTCCCAATACCTATTGATAGAGGTATCAATCATCGAAATCGGAGCACAATTGCAGATTTTCGATTTTTAAAGCTCTGAATTTGTGGGCTATTGTTTAGTTGATTTTCAATAAAATTAAATTTTCCACAAAATGTGTAGAAATATCGGAGCGATCTAAATTCCCGTTGGCATCCCAATTTCAGGTCCCAATACCTATTGATAGAGGTATCAATCATCGAAATCGGAGCACAATTGCAGATTTTCGATTTTTAAAGCTCTGAATTTGTGGGCTATTGTTCAGTTGATTTTCAATAAAATTAAATTTTCCACAAAATGTGTAGAAATATCGGAGCGATCTAAATACTCGTTGGCATCCCAATTTCAGGTCCCAATACCTATTGATAGAGGTATCAATCATCGAAATCGGAGCACAATTGCAGATTTTCGATTTTTAAAGCTCGGAATTTGTGGGCTATTGTTCAGTTGATTTTCAATAAAATTAAAATTTCCACAAAATATGTAGAAATATCGGAGTGATCTAAATACCCGTTGGCATCCCAATTTCAGGTCCCAATACCTATTGATAGAGGTATCAATCATCGAAATCGGATCACAATTGCAGATTTTCGATTTTTAAAGCTCTGAATTTGTGGGCTATTGTTCAGTTGATTTTCAATAAAATTAAATTTTCCACAAAATATGTAGAAATATCGGAGCGATCTAAATACCCGTTGGTATCCCCATTTCAGGTCCCAATACCTATTGATAGAGGTATCAATCATCGAAATCGGAGCACAATTGCAGATTTTCGATTTTTAAAGCTATGAATTTGTGGGCTATTGTTCAGTTGATTTTCAATAAAATTAAATTTTCCACAAAATGTGTAGAAATATCGGAGCGATCTAAATACCCGTTGGCATCCCAATTTCAGGTCCCAATACCTATTGATAGAGGTATCAATCATCGAAATCGGAGCACAATTGCAGATTTTCGATTTTTAAAGCTCTGAATTTGTGGGCTATTGTTCAGTTGATTTTCAATAAAATTAAATTTTCCACAAAATGTTTAGAGATATCTGAGCGATCTAAATACCCGTTGGCATCCCAATTTCAGGTCCCAATACCTATTGATAGAGGTATCAATCATTAAAATCGGAGCACAATTGCAGATTTTCGATTTTTAAAGCTCTGAATTTGTGGGCTATTGTTCAGTTGATTTTCAATAAAATTAAATTTTCCACAAAATGTGTAGAAATATTTGAGCGATCTAAATACCCGTTCGCATTACAATTACAGGTCTCAACACCTATTGATAGAGAGGTATCAATCATTAAAATCGGAGCACAATTGCAGATTTTCGATTTTTAAAGCTCTGAATTTGTGGGCTATTGTTCAGTTGATTTTCAATAAAATTAAATTTTCCACAAAATGTGTAGAAATATCGGAGCGATCTAAATACCCGTTGGTATCCCAATTTCAGGTCCCAATACCTATTGACAGAGGTATCAATCATCGAAATCGGAGCACAATTGCAGATTTTCGATTTTTAAAGCTCTGAATTTGTGGGCTATTGTTCAGTTGATTTTCAATAAAACTAAATTTTCCACAAAATGTGTAGAAATATTCGAGCGATTTAAATACCCGTTGGCTTCACAATTTTAAGTCCCAATGCCTATTGATACAGATAACAATCATTAAAATCAGAGTATAATTGCGGATTTTCGATTTTTAAAGCTCTGAATTTGAGGGCTATTGTTCAGTTGATTTTCAATAAAATTAAATTTTCCACAAACCGTTGGCTTCACAATTTCAGGTCCCAATACCCGTTGGCTTCACAATTTCAGGTCCCAATACCTATTGATAGAGATATCAGTCATCGAAATCGGAGCACAATTGCAGATTTTCGATTTTTAAAGCTCTGAATTTGTGGGCTATTGTTCAGTTGATTTTCAATAAAATTAAATTTTCCACAAAATGTGTAGAAATATCGGAGCGATCTAAATACCCGTTGGCATCCCAATTTCAGGTCCCAATACCTATTGATAGAGGTATCAATCATCGAAATCGGAGCACAATTGCAGATTTTCGATTTTTAAAGCTCGGAATTTGTGGGCTATTGTTCAGTTGATTTTCAATAAAATTAAATTTTCCACAAAATGTGTAGAAATATCGGAGCGATCTAAATACCCGTTGGCATCCCGATTCAGGTCCCAATACCTATTGGTAGAGGTATCAATCATCGAAATCGGAGCACAATTGCAGATTTTCGATTTTTAAAGCTCTGAATTTGTGGGCTATTGTTCAGTTGATTTTCAATAAAACTAAATTTTCCACAAAATGTGTAGAAATATTCGAGCGATTTAAATACCCGTTGGCTTCCCAATTTTAAGTCCCAATGCCTATTGATAGAGATAACAATCATTAATATCAGAGTATAATTGCGGATTTTCGATTTTTAAAGCTTTGAATTTGTGGGCTATTGTTCAGTTGATTTTCAATAAAATTAAATTTTCCACAAAATGTGTAGAAATATTCGAGCGATCTAAATACCCGTTGGCTTCACAATTTCAGGTCCCAATACCTATTGATAGAGATATCCGTCATCGAAATCGGAGCACAATTGCAGATTTTCGATTTTTAAAGCTCTGAATTTGTGGGCTATCGTTAAGTTGATTTTCAATAAAATTAAATTTTCCACAAAATGTGTAGAAATATCGGAGCGATCTAAATACCCGTTGGCATCCCAATTTCAGGTCCCAATACCTATTGATAGAGGTATCAATCATCGAAATCGGAGCACAATTGCAGATTTTCAATTTTTAAAGCTCGGAATTTGTGGGCTATTGTTCAGTTGATTTTCAATAAAATTAAACTTTCCACAAAATGTGTAGAAATATCGGAGCGATCTAAATCGTAAGCTCGTTGGCTTTACAATTTCAGGTCCCAATACCTATTGATAGAGGTATCAATCATTGAAATTGGAGCACAATTACAGATTTTCGATTTTTAAAGCTCCGAAGTTGTGGGCTATTGTTCAGATGATTTTCAATAAAATTAAATTTTCCACAAAATGTGTAGAAATATCGGAGCGATCTCAATACCCGTTGGCATCCCAATTTCAGGTCCCAATACCTATTGATAGAGATATCAGTCATCGAAATCGGAGCACAATTGCAGATTTTCGATTTTTAAAGCTCTGAATTTGTGGGCTATCGTTCAGTTGATTTTCAATAAAATTAAATTTTCCACAAAATGTGTAGAAATATCGGAGAGATCTAAATCGTAAGATCGTTGGCTTTACAATTTCAGGTCCCAATACCTATTGATAGAGGTATCAATAATTGAA
The DNA here is from genome assembly GCA_963556165.1 of Tipula helvola. Taxonomy (NCBI): domain Eukaryota; kingdom Metazoa; phylum Arthropoda; class Insecta; order Diptera; family Tipulidae; genus Tipula; species Tipula helvola. The sequence goes on from OY744481.1 coordinate 104,768,041, forward strand.
ATCGGAGCAATTCTCGAAAATCGAACAAACTCTAATAATTTTGAAACCATTGAAAATTTTCGAATAATCTTCAACAATTACGAAAACTTTTGATAATAATCTCTAACATTCTCAAAAGCATTGTCAGTCCTCGAAATTGTCGCCAAATTTAAAACCTCAAGTAGCTACTCTCTAAATAATTCCGATTAATGTCAACAGCATTCAGAGTTCTCATAGTCGTTAATTTAATTTTTTTTTTTTTTGGATAATTTTGAAAAATTTCTTCAAATAACCTTTGTAAAATTCAAATACTCTCTAAATATACTGGAGAATGTTGTCAAAACATTCATAATATTATCGAAAATCTCAGGAATCTCAAGTTTCGAAAACCTGGAATAACTTCTAAATAAACTCGATTAATTTCAAAAGCAATAACAATCCTAAAATAGATAAGTCGAAATTTGCGATCGCATACCAGGCCAAAAATATCGATGGCTAATCTTTTGGTAAGTTCTGTCCACTCCAAAATGTCCACCGCTAGGATCATCATGCAATTCTCTCAGAATTTCCAATCGATTCACAGTTGGGAAATCGATACAAAACTCCACACGACATCATGTAACCATAATCCATCCAGTTTTGGACATCGGAATGATCATGGGTTTCAAAGCAATTAATGATTTTGTTTATTTCGGGGTCCTCGATTTGATTTTGCCGGATCGTGGATCGAGATTTAGATGGGAAATTCACTTGGATAGAACACACACCGCATTCAGATTCCTCATCACATGGTGGCCGGGATAATGTATCCGCGATCACATTTGCCTTTCCCGAGACATATTCGATCGTGAGATTAAACCTCTGAATATATAAAGCCCATCTAGGGAGTCGCCCTGATGGAGATCTAAGCGACATCAACCATTTAAGTGGTTGATGATCGGTAATTTGGTACCTATACTAACGTCGGATCCGTCCAAATATCCTTAGACTTCTTGAGACCCCAGACCACTGCGAGGGCCTCCCGCTCAGTGGTGGAGTAATTACGTTCCGGTGGTGTCAATAATCTACTGCCATAAAGTATTCTTTAACAAGTCAAAAGCGTGTTGGTGTTCAGAAGTCCACGACCAAGTTGCCCTTTTTTTTGTTAAATCACTCAAGACCCTATAGATTTCTCCGCGAAAATGGGTACGAATTTCCGTTACCAACTACATGTTTGAAGAAATGTCTTCAGATGGCGAACATTTCGAGGGACAGGGAGATTGGATATAGCCAATATCTTCGATGGATTTGGTTGGATCCCTTCCGGTGTCAACACATGTCCTAAAAAGATGATTGTGTCCCGAAGAAACGAACACTTCTTACGATTGGCACGCATACCAAATTTGTTTAATTGATTGAAGACGATTTCCAAATCTTTCAGATGATCCTCGAGCGAATCTGAGATAATAATCAAATCATCCAGGTATGCAAAACTCGTCACTTCACTCCAGATATTTCGGCCTTCATACGGTCGATGAGTCTCTGGAAGGTAGAAGGACCGTGTTTTACGGCGAATTGCGTACGCTTGAATCGGACCTGCCAATACCCGCTTTTCAAATCTATACTTGACATTAACAAAATCAGCTTGGCAAGGTGGAGTAGATCGAAAATTCTTGGCATGGGGTACTTATAAGATACAGTCACCGAGTTCCGTTTGCGATAATCCACACAAAAACGATAAGAGCCATTTGTTACACCGCTTAAGGTATTCACACCCTTCAATGATATCGTCTTTCAACATTTGATCCAATTCGGCTCGGAGGCTGTTTCGCTTTGATTTAGACATTGGATAGGGTGGTACAGCCATAGGACGACTACCACCCGTTTCGATATGATGTTCAACAAATCGGTTGAATCTTCCCCTGGAGCAAAAGTCATCTCAAATCGCTCCAAGAATTTCTGTACTATCAGTTTTAGGTCTCCATCAAGTCTATAGGCCCCTCTTCTGGCCTAAGACTCAATTCCATAGACGATATATCCATTGAAGATATCACTTTATGTAATTGTACCTTCAGGTCGAACCATTTCTGGGTTCGGATCAGACATTACAATATCAGACAATAATTCAGCACTTATCGCCGTATCTATTTCATTTGACAGGAAAACGACCTGCTCAGCATAGGACAAGTCACTTGAACATTCAGAAACGATTTTATTTTTAGTCGCGTTCTCGAATTGCAGTACAAAGGTCTTTGTTGAATCATGAACGACCAAACCCTTTCATAAAAATCCAAATGAATTCCCGCATCCAATAAAAACTCTATTCCAAGGAGTATTTCTGTGGATTTTGGAAAAACAACGAATCTTGTGGGAATGCAATGGCTCTTCACATCGATATCAACTATTCAACTATGCACATCTGTATCGATTCCAGTTTATGAGAAGCGTCAGCTAATTTTACATTCTGGGTTAATTGACGAAAATTTAACAAGATGTGACGAATCACAAACATCAATATCAACTGAAGATTGATTTGTTGGAAAAGAAGGTTTTAACTTGCAATCCGGGCAATTAGAACGAATAGATCCCTTTTTTCCACATCTGTAGCATTCGAATTCCTTTTTGGAAGTAATGACGTGAGGCTATACATTAGGGTTTGCTACGTGAGGCCTTTCACTATTACCAGCTGTTTTGTATTGTTTGTCATCAAAGTGTCCTTTCTTTTTCAACTTGCTACAACTCGAAATCTTGTATTCGCGAAATTTACAAAACTTAGAATACAATATTGGTTTTTCTGTTTATTTTCCATCGGAGTAATGCAAACAGAGCACGAATTTTATTTAGAAATATGTCCGTACGTTCGTGGTCCATTTGTCTTGTCGAAAATATGTCTCGGTAAATCATATGAGAAGACTTTAGTATACGGAAAGTGGATCTCAAAAGTTTTGTGGCTTCACTGTATGACTTTACAGATGACTTAACACCTTCCCACCAGACACTCGCCTCACCTTGTAGCAGCAGTGGAAAACCTAACAAAGCATTTGCATCAGACATTCAATCAATTTGGTCGTAATGTTTTGCGTGTCTTTAGTTTTTTTTTGTATTCGCCGCAATTTTTTAATCGTGTGTTATTGTACACGTTATTTCGTGGGTGATGTCTCCGATGATGAAGCTGATGCCTCACCTGAAAAGGCAGGTGCGCCCGCGAACGGTCAGGGCAAGTTAAATAATTTATCAGCGGAGGAGTTATAAAATTTGATTGAGTCTAGGGCTCGGGAGCTATTGGACTCTCGTCTGTCTTCAGCGCGGGTCCCTTGTACATCGTCGGAAAGTGTGGCTACGGATGGCGATATGCCGGGGTGAAAAGTAAGGAAGTTCACCGAATCCGATTTGACCGGTTCGTCAGTATATCCCGAAGTTGCGCATATCGCATTTAAATCACCTCAACCACTCTTTAATCAAAATCTGTACGTATGGTTTGAGATTTTAGAACAGCAATTCCATGTGGCGGCATTAATCGTGGAGCCACCAAATATTTACATGCTGTAAGCGCCTTAGATTCACGTTTGCACAATCAGTTTGCTTCGCTGATCACTAGAAATAAAGATGCAACACCCTATACAACATTCAGGGAAGAAGTAATTCGAGGTCTAGGTATATCCGAAAAAATAATGCTCCATAACCTATTGGATGGATTCACTTTGGGAGACAGGAAGCCCTCACAATTGTTGGAAAAGTTTCGTTTGAATGCTGGTAGTAAATTCAACGATGAATCACTAAGCCAATTATGGATGTCACGATTGCCACAACAAGTATAGATGGTTCTGTCACCCTTCGAAAGGGATCTAAATTTGACGATGTTAGCCGAACGCGCGGATAATCTAATGGAAACTATGTCCCAGTTCCAAATACATTCGGTGGCATCCAGTACCAAGTTTTTTTCAAATTCGGACAGTGCATTATTACCTGAACAGCAAAAAGAAGCAAATTCCGACGATCGATGGTTCCAATTCGAGTCGCACATGATGCCCGAGGTTTCAGCGTCTAGATCACAATCGCACCAAGGTCGTTATCGTTCAGGTTCACGTGGACCCCAGCTTATAAATGACGAGTGTTTCTATCATAGACGCTTCAAAGATCGGGCTCGCAAGTGTGTTCAAGGTTGTAAACACCATGCAATTTTTACTGGTGATGCGAGCACTCAGTCGAATTCAATAAACCAATAAATCATCAACATTCGGCGACGTTTTATGATGATTTAAATACCAGTCGCCTATTAATATGGGAAAAATATTCCAACCGTAAGTTCTTGATTGATATTGGAGCTGATGTTTCAGTCATTCTCTCAAATTTCCAAACCGGTGCAACAAACCAGCAACAATTTCATTTATACGCCGCCAATGGGACGCGCATTAAAGCTTTTGGCACACGGGTGCTTAAATTAAATATCGGTCTAAGGTGGAGTTTCGTATGGAAATTTATCGTCGCGGAGGTTTCTTTGCCTATATTGGGAGCATATTTGCTGAAGCACACGGGTATCGTAGTAGATCTTAAGGCATGCCGAATCATCGATCCTGCTACTTCATTATTTGTGGTAGGTTCCTTAACGTTTTCATCACAAACTTCTCTTTCCATATTAGATAAATCAAACGTACCCACGGACATTCGCGCACTGTTGTCCGAAGTCGACGGAATTACAACAGACGTAGCTGTTAAGACGCCTGCTAAGTACAAAGTAATGGATTTTTTGGAAACACACGGACCACCAGTGGCTTGTAAAGTTGGCGTCTTTCACCAGATAACTTGAAATGCGCTAGAGAGTATTTTGAACAAATGATGGCACGGGGCATTTGTCGTCCCAGCAGTAGTCCTTGGTCTAGCCCTTTACATTTGGTTCGTAAGAAGAACGGGAATACAGACCATGCGGTGAAGTTAACGCTGAGGGTGTGCTGCCATCACAAGAGCGAGTGAAAGTTATCACTCAGTTCGAACGACCAGTTACTGCCCAGCAATTAAAGCGATTTTTAGGAATGGTAAATTTGTGTAGAAGATTTGTTCCATCAGTCGGGCGCGATCAGGCATTATTAAATAATTTTTTGAAGGGTTACCGCAAAAACAGCAAGACCCCAGTGGTTTGGTCAGACGAAACGGTGGAGGCTTTCCAAAATTGCAAATTAAAGTTGTGCGAGGCAACAATTCTAGACCATCCAGTAATCTCGGCAGGTTTGACAATTATGACGGATGCGTCAGATACGGCATTAGGAGTAGTATAGTTCAGCAGCAGATTGACCAAATATGGTAACCATTAGGTTTTTTTTCGATACGGCTTACTCCAACACAACAGAAATATAGCGCCTATGACAGGGAACTATTGGCAGCCTACCTGAGTATAAAACATTTCAGATATTTGCTAGAAGGCCGAGATTTACACTATTTACTGACCATCGACCATTGATCTTCGCATTTAAGCAAAATTGTGAAAAGGCGTCACCTAGAAAACGCAGACAATTGGATTACATAGGGCAGTTCACTACAGATGTGCAACACGTATCTGGCGCGCAAAATGCTATAGCGGACGCACTTTCACGCGTGAACCAGGTAGTATTGCCAATGCACAAGCTCAGGATAAAGAATTGTTGGAATTATTAAAAGATGACAATACAACGTTGAAGTTTGAGCAAGTACCATTACAATTTAATTCGGACAAGACTTTGTATTGCGATATGTCTACGGGTAAGTCGAGGCCATATATCCCTGCACAGTTCCGAAGAAAAGTTTTCGAATCCTTGCACAATATGTCCCATCCGGGAGTCAAAGCGTCAGTGCGACTGCTGACTAATAGCGTAGTATGACGTTCAATGAATAAGGACGTGAGAGCTATGGCTCAGTCGTGCATCGCTTGCCAACGGTCCAAAATAGGTAGGCACACAAAATCACCTACGGGTACATTTGCTTCCACGAGAGAACGTTTCGCGGAGGTGCATATCGACCTCATAGGTCCACTGCCTATATCAGATAATAACGGTTACTGTGTAACATTGATTGATCGGTATACCCGTTGGGCAGAAGCCACTCCTGTACCGGACATTACAGCGCCTACAGTTTATTTTGCAGTCTTTTCAACTTGGATTGCACGCTTTGGCGTTCCTGCTTTTATTATCACAGATCAAGGTTCGCAGTTTGAATCGCACCTTTTCAATGAACTATCGGCTCTTTTAGGATTTAAGCATATAGGCGTACAACTGGATATAACCCAAAGTGCAACGACATGATTGAGCGTTGGCATCGGACTCTCAAAGCTGCTATTATGTGCCACGATAGAGCAGATTGTTCGAAGATATTGCCTTCCGTCCTCTTAGGGCTTAGAACGATATATACATAGAGAGGAATTAGAAGCATCGTCAGCAGAGTTAGTCTATGGTGGGGGTATTCGAATGCCAGGTCAGTTTTGGGAAACAAACAAACAAGTGATTCCACAGTCAGATTTCGTTAAGGACCTCAAACATCATTTCATCGAATTAGGCCCTGCTTCAGCAACACGGCATGCCGCAAACAAAAGTTTTGTTAGTAAAGATTTAAACAGCTGTTCACACGTGTTTTTAAGAAACGATTCCTTACGAAAATCGTTACAACCACCATACACGAGTCGTCTTTTTTGTGCGAGGTAACTAATTATTCTCTTCTTAATAAAATTAAAACAGAGTTGTCCAACGTACCCATAAATGGTCCAGCACACCAATGACAGCCGACTTCATCGCATACAGCAATCGGATGCAAAATTTTTGTTACAATTAATTGGTTTTTTCGAGTCGTTGAAAATTAGACTCTATCAATGATGTAAATTGATTATTTGCTGTTCATTCACTATTTTTACTCACAACTCATCCCTGATAACTGATAACTTAACTAATTTTTATATTATTTAAGCTTCCGTAGTATGCGTTTTGAAAGATTTTAGCGCCAAAATGTCAAAGGTGGCGATTCCGAATACTACACGTTATAGGGTACATAACAGAAGTGGCAATTTCAATTACATTACTTCGAAACATCAATCGTGGACGTACTTGTGGTTATATTGGGTCAACAATATATTGATAAATCTATGTAATCTTCGTCAAAATTAGTAATGACACAATGAATTTTTTGTCTCTAATAATCGTCATATATTAACAATAATTCAAAGAAATAACGACTTTTTCTTACAATACGTAAATCAAGTTTAAAGTATTTTAAATCTCTGAACTATTAATAGGATTAAAGAAAACTCATTAGAAGTTAAAAGATTTGTATCCACAATATTTATTGAGTTAATAAAAGTGTAGTTAAACCCAATTTGTGATGTTTAATTATTTAAAAGACATTTCATGTATGGAAATATCGTCGGCTCAATAGAGATACCAAAATCATTCATAGAATACAAGAAATAATTCATGCTACTCGAATATTTTTTTCAGTGTAGCCGAATTTGGGACTAATAAAATAAAAGTATGCAAAATTAAATTTATCGTTTTATGTACTTCTTAAATTTGACTGTCCCTGAATTTCCTTATATTAGGTTACATTTTATATAAAATAACCCAATGAATAATTAAATTGATGCCTGAACATCGCTTAACAATTGCATCACTTGTCACATCTTCAATCCAAGAACGAAATTTACTAACATCTGTATATACACCAGGATATCTGGCCTCACCACAGCCCTTGCCGAATGAAGCAATGCCAGTTAATCGTTTTCCACACATTAGTGGACCACCAGAATCACCTCGACATGCGTCTGCTTTGTTTTTTTCATCTAGATTTTCAATGCCAATAGCACCAGCACATATTGTAAATTCTGGTAAAATTCCTCTATATGAACTGCGCGAATTACAAAAATGCCATGATTTAATTTCAACTTCAGTTTTACGTAATTTGTGTGGCAAACTATCACGTAAGGTTTCTGTGGTTGCACCCCATCCAGAAATTAGACACATTATGTTAGGCTCAGGTGTCGATTTGTCAAGAGTTATTAATTTAACATAAGGAGTCTCCATAAATCTTTGATAAACTCGTATAATAGCCACATCATTTTTTAAAATTTCCAGAGCAAAATAGGGATGTGGAAATATTTGAATTGGATAACGAATTTGTCTCGATAATGAACCATCGTCAACTCTTGTATCACCAGCCATAATTTGAAAAACGAAAGGATCCATAGTTGTATAGGTGTCTGATTCTTCGTTTTGCCGTACAACACAATGAGCTGCGGTGAGAATATAATTCCAACCAATTAAGTTACCGCCACATGTATGACTGTTGTGTTGTTTAAATTGTATAGATACCATTGATGGAAACTCTTTGGTTTTTGCTTCTGTTCCGTCAGTAATTAAAAAAACGAATGAATCAGCCCCGTTGGCGACAGCGAGATAAATCATAAAAACACAAAAAAAAGTTGAACCAAACATTTTTAAGAAATTTTAATACATATCACATCAAAGATGTGATGGTGCATCAATATTTCTATGTATGACTGACATTTTATTGAATGCACACTAGATGTGCAGTGTTGACTATTGTGAATACATATATAGGTACGACTATTGTAAATTATCTGAAAATTGGATTTTCAGTATTTCTTGTTGCCAAACGAAATTCATTAAATTTACAAACATCAGAAATTGGAAGATAAATTCTAAGTAAAGCAATCAAACTTTAAGCTGTTAGTAAATTACCTCCAGAAAGATGAACGAGATATGCTGCCTACACATTTGAGATGATTACGATGATATTTTATAATTTATCACAACCAATTAGCACAATGCCATAGAGATCGAACAGAACATCATAATTTGGAATGAGAAACTGATGCGGCAAGCGTAGAGGAAATATTCCTCTCTAAATCGCAAATGATGATACAACAAAATGAGCGGCAGTTAAAGAAAATAAACCAGTCAAACCAAAAAATTAAATAACTGATAGCGCAACAATGAGAGCCGCCAAATCAAGAAATCAGACAACAATTCGAGCAAATTGAACATCCAGGAAATTGCGGATGGTTTAATGAGAATGGACAAGAAGTTTTTCGAATTATCAACTAACATACGCGTAGAGAAGTAGAAAAGTTGCAAACGAAAGTTCAACAGGTTGAAGAAAAATTTCAACGTCTCGAGAAAGAATTAACTGATGTCAAGCCAAGCGGAACAACGACGCAAGCCGTACAGACTGTTCAATGAATCAAGTTAAAGCCACAAAACTTCGACTAAACAATATCTTTCGGCATTTTAAGGGACGATTTTTGGAACGATGTACATCGTGTAGCAGCTTTAAAAGTGACCCTTAAATGTGAAGCAGCGGAGGCTCTACAAACCAATTCTGAAAAATAAAACAACAGTTATCTCGAAATAACGACAGTGACCACAAGCGGGATATCTACCGAATGGGATTAAAGAGTCAGTACCAGAAGGAAGAAGAACCGCTGGAGGAATTTTCATCCGACAAGATATCGAGGCGGACGCAGCAAAATCAGATGTTGGACTTGTGATAAGATCGGTCACATCCCACGAGACGGCGAGACTGCTGGGAAAAAAGCGGACAGCAACGAAAAGCATACAGTGGCCAAGCGAAACAGGCCCAAACGACGAAGGCGCCTTTAAACTAAAAAGAATCAACTTAAAGGGGCAGAAGCTGATTGCCACAACCGATTGCCACATAACCTCCGTTCGCGTTTCGAAAGTAGCAAGAGGCGATATTGATGGCACATATTGCATCATCACCGGGTACAAATTGCCCGATTGTTCGTAAAAATCCGATCTATGGAGGTAATGGTGAATATTACGATCGGGAGAACTTTTTTCCAACAAGAAGTGCTGGTTGCAGATATTGTGGATTAAGTTACTTTGGGAATGAACTCTGTGAGGACAAATGACTTCGTAGTGGATGTTGGACGAGATTATTTTACGGTAACATCAAGTTGCCAGTTCAAAGTAGCAGTACAAGAGCAACTCCTTGGCGAATTTATGTTGATCATCGGGAGAAGCTGCCATCGAACTCAGAGACGATTGTCTGTGGAAGATTGGAGGGCGATTATTGGTCAGCCAGATTTTGGGTTGTTGAAGCTAACAAAGAGAAAATCCAAGCCAAGGAAATTATATTCGAAAATTCCATAGTTAAACCAGACAAAGACTATAGAGGTACCAATTAGAAGTCTAAATTTTTCGAATAAGACAAAAACCAACAAGAAAGGAACTGTCATTTTCAAACGTGACGAGGTATCAACGATAGTGAAATGTGAATAGAAAAGTCCGATTGGAAAAGCCGTCTTGCAAGGGCAGAGAGAAATTGTAGAATAACTCATGCGAAATGAACCGAATATCTTACCATGGCACAGAGAAATTCTGCACATCAACTACTCAAATGGTACATGCCCATATTCTACAGTACATCGGATAATAAGGGAAGGACTTCAATGGTAAAATACCGAATTAATACTATGGAACAGAGATGTGGATCGTCAATCAACAACGAGGTTGCCATTACCAAAATAAGAAGAAGTCGATCGGATGGTAACAGATATACTGGCAGCAGGTGTAATTGAATGATCTAACTGTACATGGTGCCTAATATATTTGGACGACAGCATCATCATGTGCAACGATTTCAACGAGCATATAAAGAACTTGGCAGAGGTTTTGGATCGGATTCAGCTTGTCGGATTAAAATTACGCCCAAAGAAGCGTACGCTGTTGAGAAAGGAAGTAAAATATTTGGGTCACCTGTTATAACAATCAATGGAATTCACCACACTAATGAAGAAAATGTCACAGCGGTAAAGGACAGGCCAAGACCTAAAAATTTACATGAATTACGAAGTTTCTGGGATTGTGCACCTATTATAGGCGGTCCGTGCCAAGATGCGTCATGTCTCAAAGAGTTTACACATGAAATTTATTTTGGTAACCGATGCCAGTAATGACGTGAATTGGAAAAAATTGTTGGCTGAGTGCGTTAAGCATTTCCATATAAGTATACCTTTCTGACCAAAAATTCCATTTACGGATGGATCATGGAGCTTTACGGTATAGCTGTTGCAATTGAAGAATCCAGAAAAAACAAGTAGCATGTTGGATTGATCGTCTTCAGAGCTGCGACTTCCAGATCGAATATCGGAAAGGAACGGACACGGAAATGGCGACGCATTATCAAGACAGCCATGTCCGGTAGAACGCAACTATTCACATAATTCTTTCATTGTTACACAATTGCTGTTTGACGAGGATCCGACTGACGAAATGATCAGGAAAAGGTAATTAAATAATGACACGAATTTGTCGGTTATCATGGAATGGAAGGAAAAGAAACACCGAACCACTTGGAGCGAGGTCGAGGATAAAACTACCATTGCCGAAGCTTATTTAGCTCAATGGGATAGCCTGAGAATAGAGAATGGGTATTTAAAATGAATATAGGAAGTGAAGTATTTGTTGCTGATGACAGCAAAGAGTCGAATTGTGGAAATCCTGAAAGAGTAGCACGGACGAGTAAGTAGGAGCCACCTAGGGATCAATAACTCTCTAGCCAAGATACGTTAGCGATTCTACAGATCAGAATGTTGATAGAATGGAGCCAAAAATGTGACCAATCTGCGGCTGTGAAGAGACCCGCTAGTAAAAGTCGTGGAAAAATAAATCAAAATAACGTCGGAGCACAATGTAGCGTGGCCATTTCCCAGCACCGAGAACGGTAATAAATATGTGTTAGTGTTAATGGAATATTTCAACAAATGGCCGGTGGTGTACTCCATACCCAGTCAAGGGACAACAACAATAGCTGATGCCGTGGTCAACAACTATATTAGCAGATTTGGAGGGTTCATTGAGTTTCATATCGATCAAGGAAAGAATTTTGAATCGGTGGTATTTCAAGAAATATGCCAGATGCTCAGTATAAATGAAACGAGAAAAACTACTTTGCATTGACAGTCCAACCGTATGGTCACAGAATATCCAGGAGCGACATAACGCCGTTTTTTATATGGAAAAATGTCAACTCAATTTTTGGACCTTGGTTTTGCGATGGTAAGATTTTCAGTGTTATCGTGCAGTGGCTGAAAATCCAAAATTAATATGTGAAACATAAAGTAAGAGCAAACATCTCTTGGTTCACTCATTGTCGCTTCTGGTTGTTTATTATTCTATGCTATGGTAGAAAAATTCAATGGCACATTGAAGGAATATTTAGCAAAGGTCATGGCAAAAACCAACGCAACTGAGATCGACATAAATACTGATGACTCCATTTGTTGTTTTAATCGTCACGACTCGAATATTGTTGTCGGTTCCTGGATGTAAGTGTGCTATTCTGCCCATCAACCACTTTGAAGGGGGTAGATTATTATCCTTAATAAGAACAATATCTCCGACTTTGACGTTGCTTTTCGTTTTGTGCCATTTATTACGATGCTGCAGACTGGTTAAATACTCCAAATGCCATCTTTTCCAGATGTTTTGATTTATTTGTTGTAGCATTTGCCATCTAGATAGCTTCGATAATTTTACATCTGTCAAATCTTCGCTTGGAATTTGTGTAGTGGGTCGGCCGATTAAAAAATGGCCTGGTGTTAGGTAATCTGCGTCATCATTTGACAGTACACAAATTGGTCTGGAGTTCAACATCGCCTCTATCTCAGCCAACAATGTTGACATTTCTTCCATACTGAGTATGTCCGTTTGTTACTCTCCTCAAGTGGTATTTCATGCTTTTGACCGCGGCCTCCCATAATCCGCCAAAGTGTGGTGGGCTTGGTGGAATGAATTTGAACGTTATTTCTTCTGTCAATAAGAAATTAGAAAAAATATTAAAATTTTGGCGTAGAAAATGTATATAGGTCATATAAGTGGTTGCGCGCTCCAACAAAATTTGAGCCGTTGTCGCTGTGAATTTCTTTACATTCTCCTCTCCGGGCTTCAAATCTCCGAAGTGCAGCGATGTAAGCATCTGTGGTCAGGTCAGATACTAGTTCAATGTGAACCGCTTTTGTGGCCAAACAAACGAAAATACATACATAACTCTTATAAGTTTTTTGCCCTCTTCCTCTAATTAAGTGTGTTTGGAAAGGACGTGCATAATCCACACCAACTTTAAAAAACGGACTAACTAATTCTACTCTTGAGTTTGGAAGGTTATCCATGACTTGGTTCAATTCCGTTGGATTGTACTTCACACATTTTATACAACTATGGGTTATTTTTCGAATTAAATTTCTGCCTCTCAAAATCCAATACCGGTGACGAAGTGTGGCCATCATAAGGGTTTGTCCAGCATGTAAGTAGCGTACGTGATGTTCACGTACTATCATTTCAGTTACAGTATCGTTTGCTGGTAATATTACGGGATGTTTCACATCATATGTTAAGCATGCATTCGAAAGCCTTCCCCCAACTCGTAATATACCTGATTCATCGATGAATGGTTTTAAATATTTTAATCTGCTCGATGATGGTAGTTCTTTTTTGGCTTTAATTAACTCTATCTCCATTTCAAAAAGTTTATGTTGGGTATGTTTGAGTATAATCCACCGAGGTTTTTGTAACTCCGAGCTGGTTAAGTATGGTGGTACGATCTCTTCTCTGAATAGTTTTAACTTTACATTAATAAAACGGCATACGTAGGCTAACACTCGAACTACTTTACTAAAGCTGGAAATACGTTCAATTAAATTATCTATTATATTGGGTTGATAAGCTTGAGTAGGTAATGATTGACTCCGCGTTTCTTCTGAAGTAAATGATTGACCCTTTACACATTTTGGCCAATTTTCCGAATTTACTAGCCATTTAGGCCCAAGCCACCATAAATCGAAATCTTGCAACTTTTCCGGTTCAATTCCCCTCGAGGCACAATCTGCTGGATTATTCTGGGAGTCTACATGTCTCCATTGAGACCTATTCATGTTGGTAGGTATTTCTCACGTCCTGTTTCCAACAAAGGTAGTCCACTTGGTTGGATGTACCGATAGCCAGTCTAAGACGATGGTAGAGTCTGTCCATGCCACAATTTCAACGGTTTCACCACATAACTCTAATCTAGGAATTGACACTTGTTTTACGGGTGCCACCTTCGTTTTCGCCGATATTAGTTTGATGATCGAATGACCATCTTGTGCAGTTATTTGGCCATATACTACTATCGAGTAGGCATACTTCGAAGCGTCAGAGAAACCGTGTAACGTAATCTTGCTGGTATTGGTTGTGTTGATATATCTGTTTACTTTGATATTTTGAATTTTTGGTAAATTGCCTCGAATTCGCAGCCATTCAGATGCTAAATTAGACGATAATGGTTCATCCCATTTTAGATTTTCTGCCCATAAGGTTAGGAAGAATATTTTGATGCCGACAGTTACCGGAGCAAGCCATCCCAACGGGTCAAATAATCGACTTGCTTCTGAGAGGATTCCCCTTTTGGTGATTGTTGGTTCTTCATTCAACTGCACCTTGAATTGGAAATAATCTGTTATTGGGTTCCAATGTAATCCTAATACCTTGACAGAATTTGATTCTTTTATTTTTAAAACTTCATGTTTATTCATGGGGTTACTGATCAATACTCTGTCTTCATTAGCCAACCATTTTCTTAACTGGAAACCTGAACTTGACAATATCAGATTTATTTGATCTTTCAAGATGATGGCATCTTCAATTGATTCGGCTCCTGTCATCAGGTCATCTACGTACATGCTGCCTTTGATGTGATTTGCTGCTATTGGGTATTCGTGTTTATATTTCTCGGCTGCTTCGTTTAGTGCGCGCGTGGCTAAGTATGTTGCACTAGCTGTCCCATAGGTGACGGTTTGAAGTTCGTAGGTCGCAAATGGTTTGTTTGGTGAATCTCGCCATATAATTCGTTGGTACTTTGTATCATCTGCTGCAACGCGAACTTGTCGGTACATTTTTTCAATGTCGGCGGTAAATGCTACCTTGTACAATCTGAACCGGGATAATATCTCAAATAAACTGGATTGAACTATAGGTCCGACTGCGAGACAATCGTTCAGAGATTTACCTGTAGTGGTTTTGGCGGAGCCATCAAACACTACTCTTAATTTCGTTGTGGTGATAGATTTCTTGATGACACCGTGATGGGGTAGATAATAACAGTTGAATTCATTGTGATTCACTTTGATTTCTTTCATATGGCCCAGCTGAAGATACTCTGCCATGAACTGTTTGTATTCCGTTGCAAATTCTTCATCTCGTACGAACCTTTTTTCCATGGAGTGCATTCGTTGAACTGCAGTTCGAAAGGAATTTCCCAAAATGTTCGAAGAAAGCTTCAACGGCAAACGAACTTCAAATCGGCCGGGACTGTCTACTTTTTTGGTTTGGTTGAAATGTTTCTCGCACAATTCTTCTTCTTTGGTAAGATATTGAAGTTTGGCTTGGATCTCTTCGATTTCCCAAAATTTTCTCAAAAGGTTGTCAAGCTGATTGTCTGGAGAAATAATCTATTTCTCTTTCTATAAATAATTTCGAGTAGTTCGAAAAATATGTCTGCGCCAATAATTATATCAATTTCTGCATCTTGGTAAAAGTACGGATCAGCTAATTGGTACTGCTTGAAGAAGTGAAGATCAATGCATTGGGAAATTGGTGATTGTTTCGATGTCAACTTGGGAAAAACATATGCATCAATTTGAAAACATGGGTGCACTTTATTCCATGGCGTAATTATTAAAGATACTACTCCTTTAGTATATCCATTTACTGACGCCCCAATACCCGATATGGCAAGCTTGGCATTATTTCTTTTCAGTCTTAATCTATTGACGCAGCTTTCGGTTATAAACGACCCTTGTGATCCAGAGTCTAACAATACTCTACATAACTGCTTTCCTTGTGAACCATCTGTAACATAAACCAAGGCTGTGGGTAATAGTGGATTCTGCGTTTGTTAAACTCTCATGCAATATACTGTGGTGCCTTTTATTGCAAGATTTGCACCGAAATTTCGATTTGCAGGTATAAACGCTATAGTTGTTGTTGAAATAGTTAAAGCATCGGTATTCCTTCTTCAAAAATGTATTTCTCTCATCCACTGACATTCCGTTAAACTTGACACATTCAAATAATTTGTGTTGTTCTTCAGGACACAACGAACATGATTGTGACTGGTTCGATACTACATGACTTTTAACTGAAACTTTTGGGTTACTTGATTGCGCGTGAGGTAGTCTACTGGTCGTCTTCAATGACTCGAGTGCATCAACTCGTCTGTTCAAAAATTTGAAAAACTGCTTGAGTGTTGATAGATCATACTCCGCCGAAGCTTGTGCCCACGCGCCATTGTTATCCTCATCTAGTTTGGCAACCGTAATACAAATGAGCCAGAGGTCTCTTGATTCTTACCCTTTTGTTATAATTGGCAGTCTTGTGAAATACTCCTTTTTTTAAATTTTTATTTTTATGCCATTGTTGCTCCTAAGCCAAATAAGCCAAATTTGGAGTTTTTACACGATTTAGTCTTAATCCTGTAAAAAAATCCTTAGTATCTAAGAATTTCACACTAAGTCTCTTAAGAAAAGTGGTGAATGATTTGACATCTAATTTTAATCTTGTAATAACGAACATTAACGCCTCCAGTATATACTAACCGCTCTTATATTTAAACAGTCAACTGACGCATTTTTGTAGCCTTTTCATAAGAAATCAAATTAAGACGCTTTTACTGGTGCTAAAAAACTTTACCAATAATATTTGCATTCAAACATAGCTAAAACAAAAGAAAGCTAATAATTATTGAATATTTTATTTTTGAATAAACTGCGAAATAAAATAAACAAAACGAACACTACATTTGGAATTTTTTTTAATTTTAAATGTCTGTAAAATGTCACTAATGTCAGTTAAACGATACTCTGTACAACGACAAAAACTCAAAGTTAAATCAACTTTTTATTCGTTACGTCTAAAGTCGCGTCGAGCATAATCATTTTAGAAAAAAACTTTCTTGCTGTAACTTTTTTGTTTTATTCAATCATTTCGGTCGCCTCGAGTATATCTCATGGGTTATAGCGTATGCAAAAAAATTTAAAATATTTACTAATCAAATTTAGCAGAGATGAATAAAACCATCATTTTTATTAAACAATATACATACATACATATTATTCATTTACCATTTCGCAGAATGATTCTTAATTGAAAATAAAAAGACGAATTTAATTTTTCTTTGTTTCTGAGTACACAACATTTTGTCTCATAATCCCGATGGGGCCATCAATGATTTGTTTTTTTTTGTTCAAGTCATATTTGCATAAGCTCCAATAATTCCGGGTTATGAACTTTTATCACTTGAGACTTTTATTTTTAAGACAAGTCTTGAATAACTGATCTGTTGTCGAAACTTTTTTTTTTCATTATGTGTTGTTCCGGTCCGGTGCCCAATATTGTTCGAAAAACTATTGAACCGATCGGGCTAATTTTTTGCACCCGTTTTCGTTGCATGAAAGACCACTTGGTGAACCTTTTCAGTTTCTCAAAATAAACTAGTTTTTTTGATCAGCGAAGAAGAAAATATTATCGAAAATATCGATATTTTTGATTTTATGTTTGTCATTTCACCAATTCTAACTTATATATTAGGTTTATCAAGTGATCACAGGCATATACTGACCACATCCTTTTGCCCTTCTGTTTCAGATTATTTTTCACTCCACTACAATTGGTACAGTAAAAATATGCCTCCACGACCATGTGGCTTTATCATGCTATATCCCCGTCAATTTTCAATCTTTTCTAATGATTAAAAATGGAAAATACTCGTAATAAATATTTGTAATAAACTGTCAACATTTCAAAAAATCCATTTATTTATAATTTATTTGAAATCCTAAGAATCTGCTCAATTTAGGCGTTCTAAATGGTTGTCCCCCTTTAATAATGAAATCAGCTTAATCTAACACCCAACCCAATACTCAACTCAACCTTCCAAATAACACTCTAACTGAACCCTTTGCTAAATCCCAACTTATCATCTTACTTGACTACAACACCTAAAACTCAACACCCAACTCAATCCTCAAACCAACACGGTCTTAACAGCAACAAATGAAGATGTACTCAACTCGCGAAAGCTCTAGAAAACTTTCAACTCAAAATTCAAATCTGCCCTCAACTAAGTCCTAAACCAAGGGACTTTAACAAATTAATTTAATCACTAGCTCGGCCTTAACTCAACCCCAAATTCAACCCTAAACTCAACCTCAAGCTCAACGTCCAACTTAATATTTATCATAATACAATCCGAAATTGTATAAATAAATTTAAAACAAGCTTACTTCCAACTCAACACTCAATTCACTACAAATAAATGCCTAAATCCCTAATAAAGCTTTACAAAATATAACTCAACTCTCAATCCAATCCCATACTCAATATTCAACTAAGCCAATAAATCAACACGGTTTCAATCCCAATTATATCAAACCAGTATTTATAAAAGATGGGTCAATATGTGTGGAAAATATCATGGTAATACCACGTATTGTTAGCTTTGCGGTTTTGAATCGATTTGGATGGGAGGTTAGTTCTTTATTTTTTTATCTTTCGGGAATTTTGACGTTATCTAAACTGAGTAAATGGTTTGTATCTTTCAAGTGCTGTGAAAGTGCACTAATGTTTAAAATTATATTTGAGTTTGTGCCACTTTTGTGCGAATATGACGGGTGGCTTATTTTGTTCTTGCGAAAAATGGCTGGCAAATTCTACTAATATCGATCTTCCATTTCACGTCAAATTCGTTTTAAGTTTAGGAACAAATTTTGTCCAACAACTATTGGTACTGCAATACTATTTTTCAAAATTATCTCCAATGTTGAAAGTGCAAATAACTATAGATAATTCAATACCAATGCAAACAAAAATAAACTCTATAGTAAAATAATGGGAATATTTCGGGTAGATAGATTTAGAGACAAAGAAAAAACTCACGAGTTATACTCCAGTGTTCTTTATAATAGTTTTAGGCAATATTCTAAAACCTAGTGGTGGAAAACAAATTCTTTCATTCAAAATTCTGAAGATTTCAAAAATAAAATCGGTAATGTAACCATCCCTCCAAATCGATAGCCAAATTTTATAAAATATTAGTTGTCAAAATTAGGGAAATATAAAAAGAAATGCTAAATCAAAATTAACAAAAATACAATTCTTACTGCTTTGGATATCATTTTAATTAATTCCGAATTTTCTTTTGATAACAAAATTTAGAAACAAATTTTTGGCTCACCTATGGGTTCCTCAATAAGTCCCATTATTGCAAATTTACTAATGGAAAATCTACAAAAATCAGTTTTAAACTCTTTAGATTTTCAACCATTATTTTACTGCAGGTATCTTGATGATATAATCATTATACAAAACAATAGATAAGATTGAGTATTTCATTCAAGCTTTTAACTCAATAAACAACAGAATAAAATTCACTTTAGAAAAAGAACTAGAGAACAAAATTTCTTTTTTGGACATTCTTTTGATTCATGAACCAAACGACCAAATTTCTTGTGATTGGTACCATAAAACTACTTGGTCTATTAGTGTTCAAAATGATGTCGAGCGATGAGTAATGTTTATCTGCAAAGAAAATTAAAAACAAATTGGGATATTTAAAATTATTGTAAAGTAGAGCATGTTACTAATACTTATATTATATTATATTATTATATTTATTTAATAATTGGTGTAGTAAGCACTTAGCTTATACAACACTAAACTTAGAAACAATTACAATAGTAAAAGAACATTAAAAAAAAAAAAATTAACAAAATAAAATTATAAACAATCAAATAAAATGAAAAATATTAATAAAAATGATTAAAATAAATATTAGTAAAATAAATCAAATTAAATTAATTAAATTTAAAAATAAAAATTAATATGAGCCGGATCAAGTCATGTTGCTAATAAATTTAAATGATTCTTGCTTAAATTTGGTGAAGGAGCATAAACTTCTGATGGTACTTGGCAATTCATTCCATTTCCTGAAGCAGTTAAGTAAAACTGAATCATTGAAAACGATTTTTCTATTAGTTGGAAACATCAACATATTTGTCCTTCGGGATTTGGAAAACTGAAGTTTAGCGTACAAATAATTTGGCTCACGAAAATTAATCAACTTATAAATAAAAATGACCACGCGACAGAAAAAAAACTTAGACAATGAGGTACCAAATACATTACCAAAATAATGCGATACATGATCATATTTCCGCAGTTTATACACGTATCTAACACAATTATTCAAAGTTACTTGGAGCAGATGAAATGAAATCTCATCGCAATTAGAATAAATTATATCGCAATACAATATATGAGGCACGATCAAAGACTTAATCAAGTAAAGCCTAAGGCTTTGTGGACAAAAATGTTGCGCAAGTCGCAACTTATAAAGGATTGAATTAATTTTTTGACATTTTTACTTATCTTTAATTACCCGCTTAGATTAGAATTCTTTTGATATTATAAAGTATTTTATATTTATTTTACAGTCATAAAAATATTATAAGTTATATTTTTCCTGAAAACGTTTGATAACTTTTGACATTTATTGTTCAAGTGTAATCTATATATATAAAGAAGAAAAGAATGTATGTAGGGTAATGTGGGGCAGATTCGCCACTTTTTATTAAAACCTCGGTAGAAAAATTTCTATTGATTTTTTTTTAAATCAGTTAACGGTAATAAATACTTCCATATTTTCTGAACCAATTGTGAATGTAAGGATTTTTCCTTATTATTACAAAACATATTTTTTTAATTTCTGCTGGAACTACATAGAAAGATGAAAGTGCCCCGACCCGGGGTACTTTCGCCAAATGAAGGGGCACTTTCGTCTACATAACTATTTTAGTAGAATCATTAGTAATACACATTATAAATAAAATAATTTTTTTAAATAAATAAAATAAAAATATATTTATTCAATAAAATATTAAATTTAAACTTAAACGTATAGAAGGATGCTCTGGTATTGGCAGCTTCATATAAGCATAATTTCCATAAATTAATGAAATGTCTTCTTTGCTTGGTTCAACAAATAGTTGACTTGTAGCATTTCTGCGCAAGAGGCTTTCGATGTAGGAGTTATTAGCTTCCACTTCGGTTATTTTACCCACGTTTATTTTATAAATGTGGCACGGTCGATAGTATTAAGGGCATTTGTCAAAGACGAAACTGCCCCGTAACAACTTGGCGAATGTGCCCCAAGTAGCAAAAAAAATATTAAATAAAAAAATTTAATTAATTATTTTTTATTGATTAATTCACACACTAACACTATAAAGATAATTAATTTATCTAACTATATTCAATGAAACACTCAACAAAACTAAAAAAATGCTTAATAAAAAATCTTACGTTATACATACCAAATATTACACAATACTGGTAAAAAACACGATTATACGTGTATTCTAGTTGCGTTTTCAATGATGACTGTCAAAGTACAGAGAAACATTTGAAATAATAATGGCATGATTCAGTAATTTTTTCAGATTTTTTAAACGCTGGGAAGGTAGCTAAACATAGCTTGACGAAAGTGCCCAGATGACGAAACTACCCCACTTTACTATATGTATGTTCCACAAAAGCTCTTGGTCCACTCGAGCGATTGTTTCCAAATTTTGCACAAATACTTTTTAGCAGTCGAGAAAAAACATAGGGGGGTTATTTTCAAAAATTGGTACCCCTTCCTCATGATCCCCTGTGAGGTGCCATTTACTAGAGGTAATTTTAAAACTTCACCGATTGAGCTAATTTTAGGATATTTTGTGCAAAATTAAAAATAAATCGACACGTGTATCATTATTTTTTAACGGTGATGGTGATGTTGATGATGATGGTGGGGTTGATGATGTTGAGGATGATGGTGATTTTGGTTGTGATGGTGATTGTGATTGTGATTGTGTTTGTGATGGTGATGATGATGGTGATTGTATAATGGTATGATGGTATGCAGGTAGGATGGTATGATGATATGAAGGTATGATATCAACATGATACATTGGTGTGATGGTATAATGAAATGATGGTTTGATGGTATGATGGTTTGATGATATAATGGGATGATGATACAAAGGTATGATAGTGAGATGGTTTGATGGTATGATGGTTTAATCTATCTTCTTCTATATTATAAAGAAGAAAATTATGTTACTTGATCGACTCAGGCGATTGCTTCCTTTATTTTTTTTTTGCACGAATCCTTTGGAGCAGTGGAAAAGAAACATAGGGTTCTTAGTGATAAAAAAATGTCACGGAATGGGCAAAACACGTGTATCATTATTTTTTAACGTCGATGGTAATGATGATAGTATAGGTGATGGTGATGTTGATCGTAATGGGGGATGATGATTGTGTTGATGATGGTATGGTGATGATAGTGATGATGATGGTGATTGTGATTGTAATGGTATATTAGTATGATTGCATCAAGGGTGGTGTGATGAAATGAAGGTATGATGGTAACATGATACAATGGGGTGAAGGTATGAGGGAATGATGATGTGATGGTTTGTTGGTATGATGGTTCAATATTATATTTGTATGATGGTGCGATGGTTTTGATGGTTTGGTGGTGTCATTATAATGATATGAAGGTTCAATGGTAACACGGTACAATTGTGGGATGGTATGATGGTAAACGGGTATGATATTATTATGGTATGGTGGTGTGATGATATGGTGGTGTAATGGTATGATGGTTTGTGGTTAAGACAATCTAATGGTGTGGTGGCACGATAATGTAATTGTGTTATGATGTGGTATGATGGTGTGATAGTATGATTGTGTTGTAGTATAAAGGTATGATAATAATATGGTATGGTTGTATAATAGCACGATATTATGATGTTATAATTGTATGATTATTATGTTAAGCATGTTAAGCATATTTCAACGACAACACGGAAGTTCATCTGTAAATCTACGCCTCATCGAGGGAGATTTTACGCCAACTTCTTAGATTAAGTGAAGCAAGAATGTAAGTACAATGAAGAACTTGAGAGAAACATTTTATAAGCATAGAACTCAATTACCTGAAGTATGAGGGTTTTATGATATGTGAGTTCTGTCTCACATGCTCACGTTCAATATTTTACTTCCTGGAAACGCAACCTCATACAAATAATTAGCAATTAACAGTGGCAACTTGGCACCGTAGGCAGATCTCTAGCCAACAGATTGCCAGAAGTCGATCCTTCTCATTGGGCACAAAGTACGCACCTTCATTCCGAGAGTAGGAATTTTAAAAAATTTGTGTGTTTTAGCACCGGGAGCAAAATTAAAAAATGTGGTTTACAATCAAGCATTGCGGTGAACCCAACAAATTATTTTTGCCTTGATTTTATTCAATTCACTTGAGAAATTGTATTCAAATGAGCCTTGCTGTATTTCTAATTATATTTAAAATAAAGCACCTGTTGAAGTACGCCAATTGAATTTTAACCCTGCTGAATTTAAGCATCTCGCATTACTTATATGAAAAAGTTCTTCTATTTTATGGGTATCGTTGCAGATTAGTTGTGACTTTAAAATCACCAACAATTTTGAGCGCTCCATTTTGCTTCGTCGCTATTATGATTGGCACTAAATTGAGTAGCGTGCGGCAATGTATTGTGAAAAATTAATGGTTCGAGACTTAAAATATTTTGTTTGAACTTTTGTTCTTAAACCGAAATATATATATAATATCAATTATAAACATATAACAAATCCGAAAATTAATCGAAATTCAAATGTTTAACTGTTAATTTGAAACTTTGAATTTTTTTCATTTTCAAAGGTTACACCAAAGCAATTGATAGAATTAAGTTTTTTAACCGCACTATACTAGGCAAACTGTGCATCTTTGCAATAGTACATTATTGCAATAGGGGAGTGATATACAAATTATTTGTCTGCCTATACTAATAAAAATGAAATACTGTATGTATGTGTGTATTGCTCTTTACACGTTTCCATGCCATTCATCACACCAGATTTAAGCTTTGCGTAGTGGTTTTATACGAAAATTAGCAGGTTTTCGTAGTATTTTTGAAAGGGTTGTAACAGTACCGACAGTAAACGGTCGGCTGTTATCAGAAATTTACCAGCATAGAGGTTTTGGAGCGGTCATTTGATAGCCGGCTCGAGCTCAGGGTAACGGGGTGGGGTTTTCCAAAACATATGCCAGTCGTGAATAGACCGCGAGGGATATTATTTAAGGAACAGAGAGGATACGAGGATAGGAAAAGGATACAAGGCAAGGATCTACTCACCAAGATGCAGCGATTACACTCACCAATTCATCGTCTTAGACAGGGCTTTTAGCCTCTCATACTGAAAGATAACGAATGCGGAATTCACACCAAAAATAACGGAAAGAAAATGTTGAAAATTGCATAACCAAGTAAATCACTTAACAATAATTTATTAATATTCAATTTAAAAGAAAAAAAATGAGCTTCAGAAAGATACAAATGTTGTGAAAATTTCAATAATTACAATGAAAATTAGCTAAATTAACTATGACGTCAAATATTTCCTAACTAAAAATTACAAACAATAAGATACTGGGAGAACCAGATAAGAAAGTAAGAAAACGTGAAAAACAATTAAATCTTAAAACTAAAATGAAATAAAATGTAATGTGAAAAGGAAAAGAAAAATTATATTAAACAAAAACCTGGTGTTATAGATGGTATGTTGATGATGATAGTAACGGATTTCTTTGTTGTATTTTAAACGGATTCCGTATTTTTATCAACTTGTAAATTTCTGTTCATTGATAATCAAAAGCCACTTAAATGCACATATCCGTTTAATTTATCACTACCGTTATGGTTTCTTAAACGATAATCACACATATTATTAGTTTTTTAGTTTTTCGGCTTGATTTGTGTTTGGCTTGATTTATTTTGTTTTTAACTTAGCCATAACACGAAATCCACTCACAATTCACTTTTTGTTTTTTTTCTCGGTTTATATATTGTCATAAACATTAAATCATTAATGGTAAATACGGCACTTTTATATTAATGAAAAATTTCGATTCCTGGGCGCACTTAGTAATTCATAATGTATTGTCCACAATTTATTGCCTGGTTTTTGTTCCAGAATTTTCGGTATACAATCACACGATTTGGATTTTATTTTATTTTTTTTTTTTGTTCTTAATTTTAACGTTATGTAATAAATTCTACGTTAACTTAATGGGCTGGTTCATGTGAACTCATTACTTATAAACTTAGGTATCCAACCGTTAATGTAATTTTCACAACGCGGTTGTAACTCATATTATTCACTAAGATTTATGCAACATTCACCACATAATCGGTCAACTATCTACCATTCTTGGTGTTCATATTTTTTTATTCCCGGACAGATATCACTATTAATTGATAGACATTAATTTGACGTACACTTTATAGTTCTAAATTATGTATATTATTTAATTAAAATTTCCAAAACTACCAAACAAGAATTTTACTTAAATTCAACTATTTTTGGTGTTTTTTTTTAAACACTGAAATTTTTATCACATAATTTCTGATCACACGATTCAAAAGATAAGGCAAAACTTTTTAATTACACGATCAAGATAAAGATCAAACTAAAAAAAACTGATCACCAAAATAGAACTGACCAGAACTTTTAACTTAAGAAAATTCTCAACAAAACTGATCCCGTATTTTAAAATCGTGTCCTATTTATAGATCCATAATACAATTAACCATCCCACCCGAAATATTGGAACGGAACCATAAAAAAAACAATTAATAATAATAAATTCCCCTTACAAGACGAGTTTTTATTTTTCGCGCGCTTTTTTTTTTATTTTCCAAATTTTATTGTTTATGATAAATTGAATGATGTATGTATATCGTCAAAACAAAAATTCAGTGATCAACCAGGGGTATAAAACCAACTAAATTGGAACGCCGGTTGCACCATCGTCGTTACAGGGTCTAGCCCCTTGATCTAAGTGTCCCAATAGTTTTTATAATATTTCAATTTAAAAAAAAATACAGGACTAAGTTTAGATAAAGGGTTAAATGAAATTAATCGTATACTCGAATCCGAAGTGGCAGTTTCCTTGATTTAGGGGAGTTAAAATATCTTTTACCACTTTTTGAAGAGTGCACTGGAAAAACGATATAAGTTAATTAAAAAAAAAATGAGATTTTGGTACAAACTTTCTTAAAATAAAAATATTTTATTTACCCCAGGCAACGCCGGGTACCTTAGTTAGTAATTTATAAAAGGTGTGATTCTAAAATTAAATTTTCACAAGCAAGCTTCAACCTGCTATATTTATCCATGTTGTCGTATTATGCTGTAGATGGCAGTCCAGTTGAAACTTGTTTGTGATAATTATTGTATAGTGCATGAAAGTTTGGATTATTTAATGACATAGTATACGATTGAAAAAAGACACATTTGGTAATCGCGGCATCGACAAGTTTATTTTTAACTCCAATCTTTTACGCTCTGCAGATTTTCGCATAATTAAAACTTAAATAAATCAATAATTATACAATATAATCATAAAAAATAAATTATAAGAACGAGTGTTTTCATATTTTGTTGTGGAAAGAAAACAAGTGCTATTTTTAATTGCAAGTTTGTGCATTTTTCGTTGTGGAAGCATAATAAAATACAGTTATATATCTACAAATTTATTCTTGGCTTCCCCCCACTTATAAAATTAGCACTATTAAAATTTTGGCCCAAATAATTCTAAAGCTTTCTGATACTAAATTCCATTGGAAACAAAGAAATTTTCACTCAAATCATGATTTTCAAGTCCAAACTGAAACCACACATTATTTGGCCATTCCGTATATTAAAAATCTTTATGAAAAAATAAAACATCTTTTCAAGAATTATAATTATAAAATTGTAGGATACATTGTAGCCACAAATTTAAATGACAAATTTTTTTCAAAAATGAAAGATGTAATACATTTAAAAAAAACAATCAAATATGATTTACCAAATATGTTGCAGTTGCAACGCAACATACACAGGGCAGACAAAGCAGTTTTTTAGAAAACCAGATTTACCAACACCAAAGTGGAACAAATCCAAATATAAATTCAAACATTAAACCACTTTCACAGCATTTGAAAGATACAAACCATTTAATCAGTTTAGATAACGTCAAAATTCTCGAAAAGCAAAAAAATTTAAAAAAAATCGATATGAAAAATGTTGCACATTAAAGCAAGTACAAATTCTATAAACATTTAGAAGTTTTTGCGTACATTGGTAATTCGTATGATTTGTTTATCTAAGTTTTTTGTCTCATACCCAATATTTTGTGGAGACTGACTTATTTGAAAATCTACAATAAGTCACCTCGTGAGGAGACTTATTGTAGACTTTCTTGACTTATTTGGGAGAGTTTCCACAAAAATGATATTTCATAAATTGTTAAAATCGTTGTGGCTGTGATAAATACATCGTATGGTATTTTTATTTCCTTTCAAAATAAAAATAACATTGGTAATTGTGTGAGATTATAACAATTGCAAACGCATTACCTATCCCTTCTAGCTCTTCGTGAGATGGTAAATTAATAAATGTATTTAAAATGGTTTCAAAATTGTTTAAATATTTATGGCATATCCTGACTGATGTCGTCTTTGATACATTCAATACCCTACATACAGACAATACCCTGTAACTTGTCCCGCAAGCTGGCCAAAACAAATACATTTTGCGTTCTATTTTTCTTCTCATAAATCGCGCAAATTCCAAATACTTCAGTATTTCTATGTCGTATTCTATGAGTTGCCTAATATTCCTGTTTATTAAAAAAGCTACATAGTAATATCATTTGATGCCGGCGATTCTCCGGAAAAAAGGATCACTAATAATTAAAACTGTCAATTTTGAAATGTACGGTTATGTTCAGATAAGTCTAGATTTGAATTGGACCACCAAATGACTTATTTCATACCGCCATTTTGAATAAGTCAAATAAGTCGAATTATTTGAAATAAGTCGAGATTTGGACCTCAGCCTAAATTGGTTTATTGCGGTAGCTTTGCAAAATTAAAATTTGTATAAAGATACAAGTTTTTTCTACGATAGTACAGTAACCTAAGCTTTCGATGAAGATTTTTGAATTTAAATTATATAAGAAAAGGAGCATTTGCGTCGTCTACTAAAAAGATCGTGTGGAAATATTCAATACACAACCATTTCTTAATATTACCACACGATTTGTAAAAATCCAAACGTTTCAATTTCATTTTTTGTTGAGAATAATTTCTTTTTTCTATCGTAGAAAAAATAGCGTGAGTACCTCGTGTGAAAATGAGTCATTGCAATACTCAAGTGAGTGAGCAAATTTCACTTTCGTATTGCAATGACTCGTTTTCTTCACTTGTTTACAATATAATGTATTTCATTACGCTTTCAAACAACAATTTCATAAAAAATTTGTTTTAAAAAATCCATGTTGGGCAACATGGATGCCCAATTTTATGTAAACATACAGACAGATGGGCAAACATGTTTTCTTTTCTTTTGCTTTATCGGACTCGGGATCGTCAAAGTGCTCGACAAAAGTGTTAATTATTGGTAATTGTTGGTAGTTTTTCAATAGCTTCCTGACCGGATCAAATCTTATTTCTTTGGAAATATAAACGGAGAAGTAACACGAAATGCACGAAATGTCCCTCATGGACAAAAACGACAACGTGATAATATCTAATATAGTCATACGAAACAACGTGATCGTTTCGATGTGTCGTCGGTCCAAAGAGACCTTTTTCACTTTTCTGAAAATGTCTACATTTCTCTACGTTTTCAAAGTCATTAAGTCAGGAAAAGCAAAAAAAATATCCGTCCATCTACCTGGATGTCTCTCTATACCCACGATATCTCGAGATCGGCTCGTCCGATTTGGATTTCTTTTTATCTGTGTCTACCTGCCGTACAAAATTATGTTTGAGTTGAGTACTAGATGGCGGTTAAGTTGGGAACTTATCTCGGATTGTGTTGAGAGTCGAGTTGAAAGTTTGCTTAAATTGTTTTGAGTTTAGTTCAAGTACAATTAAAGTCCTTTCATGTCGCGTTGATTTTAAGAATTAATTTAACTTTGAATTTTTGGGTTCAGTTGAGGCTTGAGTTGGGCGTTAATTGAGAAGTTGAGTTAGGATTGGGTTTACTTCAAAGACACATGCAGTTTTCGAACCGGTTTAATCATTGAGCTTGGGGTTGAGTTGTTGTTGAATTGGGATTTAAGTTGTGGATGAGTTGAAGTATAGTAAGGGGTGCAGTTGCGAATTTATTTTCGGAAGCAATATACACATATATTATTTCGAACCATGGTTATGTGGGGATTGAGTAGGGCGTTGAGCAAAACGTTGAGATTGTGGGTTGATTTATTCGTTGAGCTTGTGGTCGATTTGAAAATTGATTTGGAGTTGAATACGTGATTAAGTCGAGTGTTGGACTCGCGGTTGCTTTGATGATTGCATTATTATTGAGTTGTGGAGATTAAGTTATAAATTAAGTTGGAGGTTGAGCTGAAGTTCGAGTTAAGAGGTTCAGTTAGGGATTAATTTGGGAGTTTGATTAGATTTTTTGACCGAAGTATTGATCACACCGTGACGTTTCAGTCCCTTATATTTTTATAAAGGTTTGGCACTCACTATGGGTCACAATTGTCTCACTATGGTCGCATTGAAGATAAAATTGAATAATAATGAAAATGCGTAAGATGACAGATACTTTATTGTATGTGATATTAATTTGAATATCCCCAGTCCCTCACAAATTATCACACCATAATTATTCGTATATGAATATTAATTTTCATGATTCACGACGTATCCATCAAAGGAATTCACGAATAATTAACGACAAACAAGTGTTGGAAAGTTCAATCAATAAAATATCAAATTTATGTCGAATTCTTTACAACTAAAAATAAAACGAAATTCGCCGAAGGAGAACATACTTAAGTTCAGATTTATATGTTGTTTTGGCCCCAAAGAATTTGGCATAAGAAATAAGATTTAAGAGTTAAAGATAATTTTTTATTTTTTCTAAATATTGACTCATTTATAACACGTAAGTGAAGTTTATCCTAAATAGTAGTCTTAAGATATCCTTTTGATCTTTTTTTTTAAATTTGTTAGTGTAAAAGTCTCGTTACTACGAATTAATTCAGTAAATATTGAAATAATAAAAGCCATGTTAAAGTTTATTTAATATTACAGAACTAACTTAGAGTTTTGTTATGGCAAGATCTGATGATCTAGGACAAATTTTGAATTGAGGAACTAGCTAAGCCCGTGTTTGACAAGCGGCTAACAACATTAAAATGCCCTATATAGTGTATTCTAAGTTACCATATGGCTTAAGCTTTCAGAGAAATATTTCGCTTTTCAAAAGTAATCCCGATTAGTGTGTTTATGATAGCCGTGTTTTTCATAATCTTAATATATACCCAGAAAATATTTAATAAGTATAAAATCAGCCTCTAGAGTATTTTGTCTGTTCAAAATTCAGTGCAAGTTCTCCCTGAAAAATCTAGAAAGATTCGATTTTCCGAAAAAAAAATTGTCTATAGCTATGGACAAATCGCATTAAAGCAATACATCTCCAGGCATAACACTATATAGAGATTGATTTTATACAAATTTTCTAATGTTTTTGAAAAATCGAATTTTCACCAGATTGCCTACGGGAACCTTGAATTGGTATTTCTTCCAGCGTTAGCTATTGACAAATCACATAAAAAATACACGGGAAGTTTTTCCTAAAAGACAAAACAAATATTTTAGGAATTTTTTTAGGAAAAACTTCACGCGTGTATGAAGAATTGTGAAGTATTTCACATTCCTAGATAAATATGAAAGTGTTAGTGTAAATAATACATAAAATTCATATTAAGCTGAAATTTATATTTTTATTCGTTTATTACGTTTCTTACTGTAAAAAAATATTACTTATAAAACATTAATACGTTATATTAGGTTTGCAAGTAGAAACTCGGCGTTTTTTGGTCAAATTCAACTTTATTGAAAATATACTTATTAATACAAAGGATTATCGAAATATTCACCATTGCTATCTATTGTACTTTGACATCTATTGGGTAGTAGTTGATGGATGCCCTCGCGATAGAAATTTAGTTGTTTGAAGGCAAAATATTCATCGAGCCATTTTCGGATATATTCAATTTTCTAGAACCGCTGCTCAGTTAAATAAGTATCGATCTTAACAAATAGTAGTCGGAAGGGGAAAAGTCAGGAGAATATGCCGCATGCGGGAGAACTTCCCAGCCCAAGTTGAAGAGCATTTCCCGGGTTGCTTTTACTGTGGGTGGACAGGCGTTGTCATGAAGCAATATGACAGATCGCGTTCCTTGGCCCGTAAATGGTCGTTTTTCTCAGAGCATCACTTAATTTGATCAATTGGGCCTGGTAACGTTCAGCTGTAACAGTTCGACCTGGTTCCAGAAGCTACGAGCTTGACTCCTTTCCAATCCCACCAGACACAAAATAACACTTTCTTGGAGAAAGCAACTTCAAACCAATGTCGACTCTGCGATTTTTGTTCTCATCGGTTAGTTATGAGGAACCCGGTTTGCCTCTTTATGGAACTTTCCCATTGCATGTAATCTAAGTGATATTGGGTGAGTAACAACTAACTGTTCTGCAAGCTCTTTTTGAGTTTGATATGGATTTTCATCCAGTAAAACTTTAAGTTCTCGGTCCTCAAATTGTTTTACTGCACCTGGACGTCCTCAAGGCTAAAATTCAAAAGATTATTTGTCGTTGAGGAAATCTGTTTCTCAAAATCATGTTTTGAAAACATACTGTTTATTTATGTTAATAATGTTTTTATTAATCTTTTATAAATTTTATATTAAAATAAAATGACATTGACTAATTTAACTTAGAATTGTAGAGGCTAACGGCTTCGGTAACTCTCACGGGCACACGGTAGGTGGCTGTACCCCCCCCCCCCCCGCTTAGCCCTCCGAGGGATTTTAGTATTGAACTTCAGGAGACATAGAAGCCGGGATCAGCAAACATGTCACACTGCGTGCCGCACGTAGGAGTAGATTCTATAGAATCTATTAATGACATGTATTAGTGATACATGGCCAACTCGTAATTTAACTTAGAATTGTAGAGGCTAACGGCTTCGGTAACTCTCACGGGCATGCGGGAGGTCGCTGCGCTCCACTCGCTTAGCCCTACGAGTGCCTTTAGATTTGAACTTCGGGTATGTTAATGCAACATTCAATATTAATATATGCAAATGCAATATTTTATATCGATTCCAGAAAAACTATTTCACTAAATATTCATTATTTCACTATAAAATAATCAAAATAATTATTTCGGAAAACAAAATTTTGGTACACTATATTTTATACGGTAAGAATTCAATAAACAAGATTCAACGGCAAAACAAGATTTTGTCTTGCAGGCAAGTACCCCGAACCCTCACGAAACGACAGCTCGTAAATGACTAAAACTTGTGTCATAAAAACATAAATGGCTAAGCTATACATACCCAACATGGCGAGCGATTTGGATGCGTTCAAGTATATTTTTAATGCAACAATTTCAGAGCCGAGTTTCTACTTGCACACCTAATAAATCAAAATCATATTCTTTTTCATAAAAACCACACCTCTTTAATTGAGTTGATAATAGTTGCTTTCCAATCGACCAACCGCAAGCACCCACTAGTGAACCGCTAGTAGAATGGTTTTTGTCTTCGCTAAATTATCTACTCGTATCTGCTCTTGCTAATTTTATTACGAGCAGTTAGAAGCAGTTACGCACAATTTCGACGCCAGGTGGTTAAATGTAGAACCGCTTAATATTTATGGTAATATTAGAAATTTTAATCGATTTTGTTTAGCGCGTTATACATTAATTTTATTTTAGTGATTTTATATAAAAAAATTACAACTTTGCCGTAATAGCACATAATTACGATTTTCAGGTTATGTTTTACTCATAACATCCAAATCTGAGCTTGCCAATTGACCATAGCAAAGACAAAAACCATACTACTATGTAGCGGTTCACTAGCGAGTGCTTGCGGTTGGTCGATTGGAAAGCAACTAATAGTTGCTTTTCAATCGACCAACCGCAAGCACCCGCTAGTGAACCGCTAGTAGAATGTTTTCTGTCTTCGTTAGATTATCTATAGATAATTTAGCGAAGACAAAAACCATTCTACTAGCGGATCACTAGCGGGTGCTTGCGGTTGGTCGATTGGAAAGCAACTATTATACAAAATTTCCATGTAGGTTACTAGGATTTTGCATTACTTTACAGAATATTTTTATTAACAGGGAAACTAGGTGACTAAACTAACGTCCAAATAAACGGACACAACCGAATTAAAACACTTGAAGACAATTTAGAATTTTCGAAATTCGCATTCCGTAAAAAATTAACTATTAAAGCGACCTGCAATTTAGGAAAATAACTTTTAAAAAACTGTAACAGAAAATAAGTAATTTTAAAAAATTCTGTGGTCCCAGGCAATTAACGATTCTTGAACATTGTGTTGAGAATTATCGTATGTCGAGTTTCCCAGAATTTTTGCTGGAGTTCCTAAACAACGGAAACTTATTTAGAGTGGGTCACGTCACGATCTACTCTAATAGAAAATAAGATCTAATATAGCGTGACCTACTCAAAATAAGTTTCCGTTAGAATGGCTGGTATTTAGAAACACCAAGAAAATTCCGGGAAACTTGATATACGATAGTTCTATTGTGTTATATAATTGTCTTGTGTTGAATTTTTTAGTTATGATTCTACTTCACCACCACTCATTATTTTCGATTTGCAAATCAGAAAAATAATGGAGTCATACTCCTAATATATCTACCCAGCAAAAGTAGAAAATATTAATCCCCTCCCCCTTTTCTTTCCCGCAGAGTCAATACAAAGTGTATCAACTATCAAAAATGAGAAATCTTTTTGAGATGTTGTGTTGGTAATTCGGTTTCGTACAGAAAAGTAAGGTCTACTCATCAGGTAGCTACGACCGAACTACAAAAATTCAACTCTCGCTAAATACATTAAGTATTTAGCCAGAGGGTATAGAGTTAGCGAATTATATTCACTAACTCGAACTCAAAATCCCAAGCAGAAATCTCATTTGTGTGCATATAATGCCGCTCTCATTTTTGAGAGTAGATACACTTTGTATTGACTCTGCGGGAAAGAAAAGGGGGAGGGGATTAATATTTTCTACTTTTGCTGGGTAGATATATTAGGAGTATGACTCCATTATTTTTCTGATTTAGTATGTTGTCTATAAAAAGCCGAAAAAATTTTATAAAATTTTTTATTGTAAACCATGTATCCTGCTTAATTTCGGCTGCTAACCACTAAATTTTTCATTTTCGGCTCGAATGTTAATAACGATATGCTTGTGGTGTACTTTTATCGTTTAGAAAATTATGTTGGTTTTTGATTGGTTGATTCGGGTGTACGACAAAATGTACGGATGTTTAGCACATGAAGTTCGTCTCATCAAATATTTAAGGATCTTAAATGACCGAATCTCAGAAAATATTGGATAACTCTTAAATCGTCCTTACAGAACACCGTAAAGATCGAAAGGAATTTGCAATATTGCAGTTAAGACTAGAAATTATCTTTTTGTTCACTGGCAACCCATTCTGAATGAGCTTACGCTCAAAATGGGGTGCTTCAAAATTGTATTCGTGCAAATAAATAAATAAAAATAAATAATTAAAATAAATTTTAGATAAAATATTTTGATAACATGAAAGGATTTTCAGAGAAGTTTTTCACGATATCCGAATGTAATGATCAAAGCTACGTGATTGCCATCCAACAGATTATTAAGCACGCCGAAGTATACCATTATTTTCAAAAGCTCAATAACGTTTTATGTTTACAAGTCGCGAAGGGCTAATTAATAATTTCTTAATCATAATATTTTCCTTCAAAAATCTATTTGATCGATTTTTATTTTAATGTATGAGGATATAAAGATAACAGGATTATCTAAAGTCCTGACGTATGTTTTTGCTACTAAATGGCTACTAATCAAGAAAGTATAAACTTCAACTATAACCACCCCATGTTCGCATTTGGCGAAAGATAGTTCTATTATAATAAACTTCGGTTCACAAGCACCACAGGTTTCGAAATTTTGCCATAAATGGGCAACAATTTTGTTTGTCCAAAACCACCCTGCTGAACCTCAACTCGCCCATAAATTAAGCCCTCAAATCAATCTCAAATTAAGCGCCCAACTAAATCCTAAAATCAACATGGCGGGAAAAAGTACATGCCTACATGAACTCAATTCAAGCAAGCTTTTAACTCAACCCACAACTCTCCCATATAAATAATTCCACAACTGAACTCCTCACTTAACCTCAACGTAACCCTAATTACACTCTCACCTCCACCATCAACTTAATCCCTAACTTTAGGGATTGACCTAAATCAACGCTGCTTCAACTCAATTATAACTGAACATAATTCAACCCCCAAGTCAATCATCAACGCTATACTCAAAAAACTACGTTCTTTCATGAATTCAATTCAAAACAACTCAAGCTTGCTTCCAACTCAAGCCTCACCATAAATAAATTCCCAACTTACCCGCTGACTTCTACTCACCTCGATTCCATCATTACTACCATTAAACTTCAACTCAGCCCTATAGTCCAACCGCAACTCCACCTTAACTCTTCGTTCCTCTTTATGTTTTTCACAAAAGTGTTGATCAGCTAGATATGGCTTTAGAATCATATAAAATTGCTTCGGCAGAATTTTAAATCTTTATGAAGAAAATAACTGAAATGCATTGATGGTAATTAGATTTGTATACATGTTCTAGTGATCATAAGTGTATTTCTAGTTATTTTTTATTTAACTACATTAATCGCTAGTTATCTAATTAACAATAAATTACAGAGTTTATAGCTAAGTCACGTTCACATCAATGCATCTATGTCTTTAAGCATTTTCAAGTGGCACAAAATCATTTACCAATTCTAGTGAAATTATCTTTTAGGTAATTTCCAAGTTTTAACAAAAGGATTTGCCCACAACAATGAAATTTTCCCTTGACTGTGTAAAACGAGAAATACTCCTTATACAGCTTTGTTTAACTGCGGTGCAAATAACAAGAAAATATAACTTTTTAAGGATAAAAGAGATCATTTTGAAACAATTTTGAAACAATTCAGTCCTTCCCGCACATAAAATGAGTTCCCAGAAAGAAAAAAAAAATAAAATAAACCAAAAAAATAAAAATGAAAACCACAAAATTTAATTACACATTGTTCGAACAACGTCATAACTTTTTGAATCCGGCAATAAAACAAAACAAAAAACTTGACCAAAAATATTTCCATTATCCAATCGAATCTTTTTAATTTTTTTTTTTTTTTATATTTTCAATTCAGTACCAAAATAAATAGAAGATTCCAACATTACAACTAACTTGCAATAAAAAACTATAAACCAAAAACAAAAAAAGAAAAAACCAATTAAGAATTTCAATCCCATTAAAATTGTTTTCGAAGATTATTGTTTGATGTGCTGTATCATTTTTTTTTTGGTACCGAATCAAGGCAAGAAGGATGCGAAATGAATAAAACTCATTTTTTGATGTCGTTTCTGCCATTTTTGTTGGAATGTTAAAACCAAAAGTAAAAGCACAGGAAAAACTTTTTTTTTTTATTTGATTTTCATTTTTATGTCTTGTTCATCGTAAAGTTTTCTTATTTACGTACGGTTCATATATAAAGTATATAGTTGATAACCTATATATACATAAAGAAAAAGGGAATGAATGGCAGCAGCTACAGCATCAAAAAAAAAAATAAGTTTACTCTATTTTATTGTTATTACTATAATACTCGAGATGAGAGAATGAATTAAGTTTGAAAAAGAAACTTAAAGGATAACAGGAAAATTATTTAGTTGATTTCTATGACGCTTTTTGAATTATGCCTAAACGTTAGTATATTGTACAATATATAGATATAGCTACTTAAAATGGGTAGGAGGTTATTTCTAATTGGTGGCGGATCTCCCGAAATAAAATAAATAATGATACAGAAAAGTTTTTCTTTTTGGCAATTTATTTAATGTTTACTGAAGCAAATTATTTTAGCTATCAATACGTCATCGGATTAAACACTTAGATCGGAATGTATTTATTATGTAAGTTTTTACTTTAGATGAAGAAAACATAACCGTACATTACAACAAACAAACATAAGAACTAATCATATACGCAAACTATACACATACATAATGAAATAACATCAAATATCATATTTCGGCAAAAAAAAAAAAAAAATTCAATTTATCGTTGCTGGAAATCCAATATTCACTTTATAAAATTAGATAACAACCTAAAATAAAAATAATATGATTGAACGAGTGTGACGTCATTCAAATCATAATTTTGTATTTTCCGTATTTTCAGTTTTACCTTTTGTACAAATCTAATTTGTAACGGCAAACTAGAAATATTGATGTTATATTGTTATAAATAGATGGTGTAGTGTACGTCTGGATGTGTGTATGTGTGAAAATATTAGATAAACTAACAAATCGAATTGGATTATTATTGGTTTGGAGCTTTTGAGGGCAATATCGATTTGATGATTTGCAATTTACGCACTAGCAGTTTTTAGTGATTGGATTGATTTTGATTTTAGGAAATGACCGTTGAATTTTGTGTTGAATTTCCTTGCTTCTCGTGCAAAGTATTTGAACGTTCGCAAATGCTAACAATAATTGTGAAAGACCGATGAGATTTTTTTTTTCTAACCCTATTTTGTACCAACGAGGTGGTTATTGAAAATATGTCCCCTGGCCACATTAGCATAAAACTCACTGACAGTTACCTCTGGTTATCGTAACATAACATATTTTTGCTGAAAGATCGAATTTATTGGAGTCTAAATATGGGAGTGACCACAAATTCAGTATTAATTTAATTTCAACAGTTTATGTTTCATTGGAGGGCCCTGCAAGGGTACTGTTAAAGTTAGCCGAAAGTTGCCAGCCGAAAATGAAAAGTCGATAATGTAGATTGAATTATTGTTTAGCCTAAAAATTACTAAGGATGTATGAATAGCATTGAAGACCTTTGTTAATATTCTTGTAAAGTATAACCTGGCTCCGGTTCCTCGTGGAGAATTGTGAAAAACTCGCAAAATCCAAAAACATATTTTAATTGGAATAAAATCAGCCTCTAGGATGTTATGTCTCGAGATGGATTACATTGATGTGACTTGTCAATAGCTGTCACAGGAAAAAAATTCAGTTCAAGTTTCCCGTGGGAAATCTCGAAAAATTTGAAAAGATTCCAGCCGAAAGTAGGAAATACATGTTTCTAGCCTCTGGAGGGTTATGTCTGGAGATGGATTCATCAATGTAACCTGTCAATAGCTATTGCATGAAAAAAGTCACATCAATAAAATACACCTCCATTAGACATAACACTATCGAACTTAATTTTTTTCCAGCGATAGCTATTGTCAGGCCACATCAATGTCATTCGTCTTCAGACATAACACTCTAGGCTGGTTTTATACAAATTTTCTAATGGTTTTGGGAAATCGTGATAGCTATTGATAAGTCACATCAATATAATATATCCAGACAAAACACTATAGAAGCTGATTTTATACAAATTTTCTAATGATTTTTTGAAAATCGTATTTTCCGAGGTTTCCCACGAGAAACTTGAACTGCATTTTTTGCAGATTAGGTTAGACAAACTTTTCCACGTAAGACTATTTCTAAAATATCTTTTTTACAATCCATGTATCCTATTTACTTTCTGCTGATAACCACTAAATTTTTTATTTTCTGCTAGAATGTTAATAACGTAATCTGCATTATCGACTTTTTACTTTCGGGTGGAAACCTTCGGTTAATTTTAACAGGGTCCCGCAAGATATGATACACGAAATTATCATTGTAGGGAATTTTATGGAATATCTTTTCGTAAAAAACAGTTTTATGTCATTGTTTTCTCTAGTTCCGTTCACTTACGGCGATGTACTGCCAGAGTGGGATTTTCCAGGGAACTATAATAACTTTTTCTTCACATATTTAATAATAAGTTAATAAATACCTGCGCTGTGTTCCTAGAAAACAAAACAAAACTCATGAAGAGTTTATTAGAGTTTATACTCACTATCTCCACCACTGAGGTAAGCTTTAATCATAACTCTATCCATCATCACAATCCATCACCACCACCCATCACTATGATTGATGGTGATGATGGATTGTGATGGTGGATTGTAGTGACGGCAGGGATCTTGTAGATAATTGAATTTTATGGTGGTATGATGCAAGTTTCTGTAGATAGGTGAAAACCTTCGAAAGACACTATCTGCCTGTGCAAATAGTAGTGCCGGTTGGTGGCGTTAACCTATAAATAAAATCCCAAAAACAAGGTTCCCAAAAAATCCAATTTTTTGAAATAATACAAAATTTTGAAATATTATTTTAATTGGTTTTATGCCGTAGAGGATGTGAGCAGCCGCTCTCAGGCCCCTACTCTGATTATTTTTTAAAATTCTAACAGTCATAGTAATCAGAACGTTTTACAAAAATTATTCACATACTAAAATAAAAACCTCCTGCAAACCTGAGCATGAGTCCTCGGTGCGGAAAGATTACAAGAAATAATGGACTTAATAATAATTGAACGCGGCCTTCCTTTTTAACGGGACAATTTACTTTGTATTTTTGGGGGAATTTTATTTTTGTCACATGACTGATTCCAGTGCAGAATTCTTACCAGCTAAAAATACCTAACTTTCATTAACCGCTTCTCCTTCCCCTTCTCCACTCCCAGAACTACCATTACGTATTTTATTTTAGTGACCAACCGCTCTTTTGTTTTAGTTTGATGTAAAAAAAGGTATACTAATTACCACTGCCCATAGACTCCAATGTTGGGACATAATCCTGTCGGGGTGCAATTATTCAATCAAATATCGGAAGGATACTCCTTCGTTTGTGTAGTGAATGCCTTCTCGGAAGTGGACGAGATCCCAATGTGTTACGAAGATGTGGCACGGGAAACAAAAGCAGATGTTGCTCTAACTAAAGTGATGTCAAACGTGAAAAACTGATGGCCAATGTCAACGACCGAGTCAACAATGTCACCTTTTTTGAGCGTAAACATCAATTGACACATGATTGTGTCATTTGAGGAAGCCGAGTCATCATTATGCTGACATTGCGGAGATACGTGCTTAACCTGGCCAGGTCTTTGTGTTGGTGGCCAAAAGATGATGAGGAAATTTCATAAACTGTTTCATCTTGTGGTATTTGTCAAAAGTATCAGCGAGCAAAGCACGATGATTTTAAAGGAGCCTTATGGCCGAAAAGTGATCAAATATGGTACAGAATCCATGCTGACTTTTTTCATTTTGGTGGTAAAACATTACTGCTGATCATCGAATCAACATCCAACTGGATTGATGTGAAAATTAAGAGCGGAACAATAGCTACTGATACGCTTTGTAATTTACAGACCACGAAATTTCGTAATCGGTTTTATAGTCCATAGCTGATGATTGTATCCGAGCATTTTTTTTTTTAGTAAACAAATTGCACACGTGAGGTTCCTTATTTAAACTCATTTTTAGGGCTTCAAGCATTGCTTCATCTTGGTCTTCCATGAAACTGGTGCGCGCGTGAGGCTCCAGCAAATGGATAACGAAGTACTTTTGACTTCACGAGTATTGCTGTTACCGATTTCTTAGTCTAGCTCTTTTGTAAAAAGGTTCTGTAACTTAGGATCCTTGTTTATGCCTGACTCATCAGGGGCATGCGAAGATCCGAATGATACGTCTCCGAATGATAAAATATATAACGTCTTTGTTTTAATTGAAATATAAAAATATTTAGGTAAATATGTACTTGCCTGCATGAAACGTCGGGGTTACAAGTGTAATCTGATTATTCTTTTTATCATGAACCATTTTCGGATTTGAATTAGCCCTTCGTTTCTTTTGTATTTTTGGAAAATTTTCAGTCTTACGTTTAGGACTCGGATCCATTTGTTTTTGTTTCAAAATTATTTTTTCAAACTTTCCCTTTTTTGTTCTTACGTTGTTTTAAAGTAAATTGTTCGTCAATTTTAATTTTCATGGCTTTTTTAAATGAAGTAGAAGATACAATATAAGATTGCTGTTTAATATTTCGAATTCCTGTTTTAGCGTCTTTATAATTTTTAAAAAACTTTGAATGTTGTTTTGATTGGGCTCATTTTCATTTCTAACGAAAACTATTGGGATATCAGATACATCAATGGCTTGAGCATCTGCTGCTTTCATCTAAAGTAAATACCAAAATTAATTGGTCTACGTGCTTCGTGCTGAAAATAGTAATTTCCTGACCCATCCGATCTTCAAGGATTTTGGCCTATTCGGATTATTAGCAAGTTCGCCTTCATAATTGTTCCTCTGTTTCTGCTACTTGTGCCGAAAATGGTTATACATATATTTGACTTCCCACTGTTTGTGCTTCATCTGTCTTTAATACGTCATTAATATTTTTCAAACACAAAAATCATCTGAATGTGTTCAGCTGCTCTGCTCAAATATCTGAAACTGTTTTATTTTAAAATGACCAACAATTTCATTAAATTTTGAAAATTTTATTGTGTTTAGCTTTTCTTCCTGGTTCGCTATAGTATTTGTGTCAGCATTTTGATCTGGGGCACTCAACTTTCCAAGGCACTTAGAGAAGTCAATATCAATTGGATTTAATGAAATAAGCGACATGTACGAAACCCATTTACTATTGTATCACGTTTCGTGTATTTATTTACCATTTTTTTAATAATGGAGCAAAATATTTTTTTGTAAATTGCTCGTCCAAGTTCTCCATAACTGAACTTCTTTTGTTCGACCCAATTTTAATACTCTGAAGAGAGCAACGTTCTCTGGCTGTAAAATAAGAATTAGGGTATAGATATACAAGACTTATCTTAAGTTCTTCGCATAACTTCGAAAGATCGTATGTCAGGTGAGCCTCATGGCTATCGATATCTAGCACAATTGGAAATTTTATGAAATTCTCTTTCAGCACAAGATAAAATATTTCCTTTATGTAATATAAAAATGCCTCAGTCGTTATTCACCCCGAATCAGTTTTACTGTACCTAATTCCTTGCGGTATCGAGTCTAAAAATTTTCATAACCGCTTCTAGTACTCTAACAGCAATCTCTGAATGCCGCCTAAGAAACCGAATTATGGATGTGATAGTTTCCTGGAACTTGTGCGTATCCTGTAATAGAATTTAAAACACATTTAGAACTTTTTATAAATAATTTTTATAAAATGAACTAACCTTTAGATATATAACAAAAAAATTTTTTATTAGTTATCTAACCTTTAGATATATAACAAAAAATCACACTATGCTTAATTAACCAATTTCAGAACAAAACTTTTACAATGCATACAAAAACATACAAAACTTAAAAAAACGTTTACTAAAGTACCAAGCCACCTCATAAAAACAATTAATGATCACAATATTGAAATTAAAAAAAAAATGGCGCACAACCCAAGCATATAAAAAAAAACAAATACGTACCAACAAAATTTTACAAATAACCTGAAAAGCCTAATGGCGGAAACAGACGTGAGGAAAAACGCTTGCGTTTAAATTAGAATACACTACTATAAATGAAATGAAATACATGTATTCCGCATACTAGGCGTTTTTCCGCAAGTTGTCTCTATTTCTAATTTAGCTGCGAATCGGTAGGCTATGCACTACCAAATCTAATACGACAAAACCAACACAAATGTCTTATACAAGCCATATTATTTCCATGACGCACGCATATTATTAAATCCAAAACCTACTATTTTTTGTAAGTGTTAGTGATATTTTATACTGTTTTTGACACAAACTACAATTTAAAACCAAAGTATGTAAAGATTATACTGTATTACGACGCTAATACTTACAGAAATAGTAGGTTTTATTTTGTGTTTGTATGGCAATAATATGGCTTGTATAAGACATTTGTGTTGGTTTTGAATACGATCTACA
The DNA here is from genome assembly GCA_963556165.1 of Tipula helvola. Taxonomy (NCBI): domain Eukaryota; kingdom Metazoa; phylum Arthropoda; class Insecta; order Diptera; family Tipulidae; genus Tipula; species Tipula helvola. The sequence continues at coordinate 104,811,111 of OY744481.1, forward strand.
TTTTCATTTTTTCAGGGTAATTTTTTGTGTTTGTTGACTGAAAACAAAAGTTAGCTGACAATTGCCATAATGGGAGATACAAATTAATTCGTTTGTAACAAAATACGGTAGAATGTATTAAGAAAAATTGCATATTAAAATTAAATACGAGTAAAAATAAACGCACAAAATACGCAGTTTTAAGCGGCACATGTGTTTTGGGTGCGGAAAAGCGCGCGTTTCTGCAGTCAAAAATTCCGCACATCTGTTCCCAGCATTACGGCGATGTACTGCTAGAGTGGGATTTGAAACAAGTGAAGAAAAAGTTATTACAGAGAACTGTAATAACATTTTCTTCATTTGTTTAATAATAAGTTAATAAATAACTGTGCTGTGTTCCTAGAAAAAAACAAAACAAAACTCAGAAGAGTTTATTAGAGTTTATACTCATTATCTTCACCAGTAAGGTAAGCTCTAATCATGACTCTATCCATCATCACAATCCATCACCACCACCCATCGTTAATGATCCCCCCAGAACTACCAATAGGTATTACTTTGGTAAACGGGGTTAGCATACGTAAGATTTAGTTCCCCGGTGTCGGGCGCTGACCAAGCCAATTTAGAGTTTTGTTTATCTAGCAGAAGATAAATACATACTCGTATCGTCCAGATTTTCCGGCGGGTTTTCGTGTCCATACAATCTGCTGTACCATTACCTCCCGAAGAAGGAGCAGAACTTGCCATGCGATGCGAGATTATTGGTATTAGTGACGTTTTAAGTCAGTTGGTCATTGGGCTAGACCGTCCGTAAATTTGTATTTGGTCGCTGTTTTGTTTTAATGACAGACCGATCTTTTATTTTAGTTTGATGTATATTTAGTTTGATGTCATTCTGTTGTCGTTGTGTTCACCTTAATGTGAAAATTATGAGCGGAACAACAGCTACTGATGATGTTATTGAAAAACTCGAAAAACTGTTTTCGCTGTTTTGGTTACCTCGTGAGCTGGTCACGGATAAATTCCACTCAGCTGAGTTCAAGAAGTTTTGTCAACGTAATGGTATTTCTCTGTTGAAAAGTTCAGTGTATTTTCCCTAAGCCAATGGGTTGGCTGAACGAGCTGTCCAGTCAATGAATCACAGTCTAGTTAAATCGATCGGAGAGGAAAGATGTTTCAGGGGTGAATTATAGAAAGCTTTATTAAATGTGCTCTTCTCCTAAGGTGTACGTTTGACTTAATACAACCTTTAACTGGGAGCCTGGTGTGCTCGCAAAAGTCTTGGGATAACGACGATATGTTGTGAAGGTGGGGAAGCAAATTCGGTTGAAATGTAACATTTCCGAACATGATGTACTATAACGTTTGTAACAAAAGGGAATATGACAAGTTGGTTTGGATATCTTTACGTTTATTGATATCGATTGTTTTCAAAATACTAAGTCGATTACCTTTAGATTCAAAATGCACAATGCCTAAATTCTGAACGTTGGATCTATGATTTCCTTCCCTAAGATGCATGGAAAAATTCGAATAATATGGCCACATGGTTATTTCTTAACCGATTATAATGAAATTCAAATTGTACAAAGAAAATGGGAGGATGTAGGATGAAACGTGCATATATATTTAGAAGAAGTTTTAGACATATTAGGAAGAAACTCGGTTGTTTCTCAACCGATTTTAGTGAAATTCGACTTATACGATGGAAATTGGATTCTAAATGATATAAAGAAGAAGCTCTGGGTGGTCAAGATGATCAAGTATTGTGCTTTTTAATTGAATTTTTTATAAATGTGGAAAAAAATTGTGTAATGGTCAAAACTGTAATAAAGAATTTATTTATAATAAATTCTGGTAAATAGAGAATCCAATTAAAAGGGCAAACCTGCGATAGCATAGCCAAAATTCGAAAAGCTGTAGTAGTAATTTTTTCTTCAAATCTGGCTCTCTAACATATAACACTGTAAAAAACAAAATTTTCCTCAAACATCTATTTGAGACCAAACCATTAGTAATTTCAACAGCTACACCTACAACTTCTACTTGAATATCTTTCTATTTTAGATTTTTAGTTTTATAAAAAATAACATTTATTTCCATCTTTAGCCCCGCTCAGTTCTGATTAAGGTTTAAAGAACATGTGTGTTAAGTTTTACTGTACCATTTTCCTGTTTCTTCTGTACTACCATTTATTCCATTTTATGATGATTTGTAGGTCTATTTTTACTGGTGGAGATATCTAGCCTAGAACAACAAAAATATTAAAATGTATTAAATTCAGTTAATAATTGAAAATTAATGTTTATAGTAGATTTAAGCTGTGTACCTCATGACGATTTTTTTGACTAAATTAAAGACTAAACAAAGTTGCTTATTAGTTCATAATAGGCATTCATAGATGGCCCTAGTCAAAACAAGATAAGCTGTGCCTGACTATTTATGATACTAAATTTTTAACTTTTCCAATGTCAAATTATATGAAATTGCGCATATCAAAGTGATTTTTTTTTTGTACGAATCGATCTATGCGAAAAGGTCACATCTACTTTTTTTTCAGAAATACCGCTTTTCTTTCTACTACACTCTAAATGAATAAACTGAAATTTCTAGTGCAAACGGGAAAATCCACAACAGTTGTGGGTTTTCCCGTTTGCCCTAAAAATGTCAGTTTATTCATTAGGAGTGTAGTATAAAGAAAAGAGTTATTTCCAAAAAAAAGTAGATGTGACCTTTTCGCATAGACCGATTCATATTATATAAAACATAAGTTAAATTAATCGTAGTAATGGAGAACGATATGGAAATTGTATTTTTTGCAAATGTAATAATAAACCACGAGGATTTCTTTAAGAATAACACCACTGTGAGATTTTCAAAAAATCGATTTTTTTTTTTTGCCTTTAAAAAATCCTTTAGACCCTCAAAAATATGATACAAATTCGTTTATAGCTAAAAAAAAATTTTTTTAGAAGGTTTTCAAGCATTTTCCTGAGAGCTCTTATTGAGAAGTTATTGATACCAAAAACTTTAAACGCGTTTTTCTCGAAACCGTGTTTTGGAAATCTGTACGCAGCAGAACTCAATCAATTTTTGTTCAATCGACTTGAAAATTTAACTGTAGCTTCTTAAATAGATTTAAAATCGAAGTACCTGAGTTTTTTTTTCATTCATTAAAAATTAAAAAAGATATACAACTTTTTATACGAAAATTATAGTCGAAAAATGAACTTTTTCTTCAAACTTGTCTCAATTTGTTATTTTTTCAAATTTTTTAATTTCCTCATGTTCTTCGATGCTAATACTAATATATTTCATGAAAATATTTTATTTTTTGTTCCAGGAACAAATTTAAGACACTTCTACTGCGTGCAGCGGAGCGACTCTAGGCATAATCACTTCTACTAAAGCTACTCTAGCGCCGCCATTTTGTACTTTTTTTATATAAAAAATTGTTTTTGTTTACTTAAATATATGCCAAATATAGCCTAAAAGTTTTTTTTTCTCTAAACCCAACCCATTTCTCAAAAAAAAAAAATACCAAACTAAGCACTTGAAAATGGTAGGTCACAGTGGTGTTTTTTTTATAAAATATTATAATTCCAATTAATATTGAGGAATATAAAGTGGCAATGATTTTTGCATAAAAAATCATATTCGAGTATCGGCGAGGTCACTACATGAAATGTTATTAATATTCGAAGACGATAATCAGGGCTAAGGGTACTGCTTAACATTTAGATTGTGCGTTTTTCTATATTGCTTGTGGAGCGAATTACAGAGTGACAGAGATGTCATTTGGAATTTCCCGCTATACCATACGAACTATAATTCATAAAATTCTGAATTTATTCGTTGTGTTTTTAAAAAAAATAATTAAACCGCCAACATTTGCCGAGTAAGAAAAGATTGAAAACTATTTTAATTTATGGGCAAAGACCATATTCTTCTCAAAAGCAATTGGCGCCATAGATGGTTGCAATATTAAGATATAATACGGAAGTTGGATTACAGTTTAAATATAATGTCTGTGTGTGACAGCTACGGCATATTTATAAAATTTACTGCTGGATTTCCAGGTTCCGTCTACGATCAGAGGGTTCTGCGGAATAGCGACTTGTACAAATCTGGAAATTTTTCTCCTTCTGGTTATTATTTGTTGGGCGATAGTGGCTATAAATGCGCTTTAACTCCTGTACCAATTATAACTCCATACAGTCAGGATCATAGACTCAGAGCCCAAGAATTATAGTTTAACTTGCTGCACAGTAGAGCAGAAGCATAATTGAGAATGCATTTTGCCGTTTGAAAACTAGCTGGAGGTCAATCTTTTTAAAAAGTTTAGAATTAAAAATTGAAAATTCCAGAAAAACGGTAGAACCATGTTGTATTATGCACACCCGCATAATTATATTACCGCACCTGCAATTCTTTTTCCAATATATAGTATGTCCGAAGAAAATTTTAAATATATCATACAATCTAGAGAATCATTAGTCATTCGAGCCAGATCGGCGAAGAAATTGATATACAATTCACTACAATGGCATCACATGCTCTTATCGATTCATGAAATTCAAAATCCGCATAACTTTGTGTAAATCGCGAAGAACTATCTAACTGCAAATTTGTATAAACTATATCGTTTGTGAAATTACAAGCTAAACCGAGTAAAAATTTATAAGTGGAACTTATTGAAAATTTAAACTTTTCAATAAAATAAAAGCTGTAAAACGATCACGTGCTCAAGTAAAGGGCTCCATGATGAAACGTATTTTGTGTACATATTTAATTCGGTCAGAATTGGTTTATTTTTGTTTGGTTTAACATATTTTGTTTCGTTTGTTTGTAGTTACGCTTCTAAAGCGCTGTTTTATAAAAAGTCTGAATATGGTGCTGCATTGCTTGTTGCTTGTATAACTTAAGTTTTGTACATCATTTGCAGAGAAAAATTAGTTAAAGTAAATTAGTATTTTTTTCAAATTAGTAATTAAGATTAAATAATTTCAAATTTGGGTTATTTGCTTGGTTTGTTTTAAACTTTTGCTCAAAATAATTATTCAAAAATATATGAATTTTAATAAACATTTTTCACAATCGAAACCGAAACTCTTGATAATATCGCAATTCATGAAAAATTTATATTGTCGTGACCAATAATTATGAAAAAAAATTTAAGAAAACTCATTACATCATTTAAGATGATTCCTGCACAAAATAACAAAAAATAATTGCAAAGTGCAAATTATTATTATTCCATTGTTCAAAAGCGGGGAAACTTCAAACAAGTCAAATTTTCGTCCTATTTCGTTGTTATCAGTTTTTTCAAAGATTTTTGAAAAATTAGTAAAAAATAGAATGATCATATTCTTGCAAGAGACACAATTTTTTAATAATGATCAATTTGGTTTCAGAGCATCCTTAAATACAGAGGACGCGATTCTCAAATTGTTGTCCAATATTTACAATGGCTTAAATAATAATAAAAAATGTGGAGCTCTGTTCATAGACATTACCAAGGCTTTTGATACTGTTGACCACAAAATTTTGGTTAATAAGTTATATTATGCTGGATTTAGAGGTAAGGAATTAGAATGGTTTAAGTCGTACTTGGATTCCAGAATGCAACGGGTTAAAATTAATGATATTTATAGTAATTATTTGGAAGTTTTAAATGGTGTACCGCAGGGTTCGGTGCTAGGACCTATTTTATTTATCATTTATATTAACTCTTTGCTTAGTTTGGAATTCAAAGGGCAGCCAGTAGCATTCGCAGACGATACTGCTCTTTCATATACTTCTATTTCTTTCCGAGAGGTACAAGACTGCATGGTAAATGATTTGTATGTATACTCTGAGGAAATGGTTCAATTTGCATTCTATGATTCTGAGTCTTAAATCGAAATTTGTTCTGTTTAATATGAGTGACACTAAGTTAGATTCTAATTATGATCTTGTAATCTGTCATTCTGTAAATTGTGATAATCATTTATGTACTGATAAGTGCATTAAAATTGACAGAGTTGTAAGCTTTAAATATCTAGGTGTTACTCTAGATGATCGTTTGAAATTTGTAGACCACATTAAAAGCTTAAAACAACACATGTATGCGAGTGTTAGAAAATTTCACATATTAAGGTCACTTTGCCCGAAATATATTATGAAGTCCTTATATTATTCTTTGATTCAGTCAAAAATCAATTATGGTATTGCTTGTTGGGGAGGAACGTACTTAAATAATTTAAAACCGTTAATAGTTGCCCAAAAATATATTCTCCGAACCATTTTCTTCAAGAACAGACGCTTCCCGTCTTTTACTTTGTTTAAGTCTTCTAAAATAGGTATTACCGTTACGCCATTTATATGTATATAGAGTTTTGAAAATATTTTATGCTAAAAGTGGGTATGATAAAGTAAAAACTAACATAAAGTATAATTTAAGAACTACAAATAGGTGCATAGTTCCATTTACAAAGAAAGAATATTTTCGTCGATTTTATGATTGTTCCGCATCATACTTGTATAATAACTTACCCCAGTTTGTGAAGTCAGATAACCGAATAAATATTTTCTTACGGAATCTTAAGTTATGGCTGTTTGATATGCTTGATGACATTGAAAGGTATTTTTAAAGTAATTGTAATGAACTCGTCGTGCATTTATTCTCATTTTTATTTATACTAATTTTTCTTTTTCTTTTATCATTTTTTCTCATCCAAAGTTTTTAAAGTTCTTATTTTTTTAGTTTTTGTCTCTCTAGGTATGTTTTCTTATAATCTTTTCTAGTCATACATATACACATATTTTAATAATATAATTAAATAAATAATTGATTGGTTGCACCTCACGCAAATAAATTTGATTATAAAATATTTTATCTTGATGGGGCATTTAACACAACATTTCTATATGTTTTAAATGTTCCTAATTATTTATCTGTTGTCTTGATTATTTACTTTTAAGTTAATAGAATGTTTATTTAGGTAATTTATATTGTTATTGTATTAATTTGTAAGGCAAGGTCATTAAATAAATAATAAAAAATTGTATTTAATTCAGATAAATAAAAATAAATAAATATTTGGCGATGTATGTATAAAGAACGATTTATGGACAAAGTGTCTTATGAGGAGTTGGTCATACCTAATTTCTTTTTCTTCTTATACATAATTATTTCTTATAATTAAATCATTGAAACAACCTCATTTTTATTTATGTTGAATGGTTGGTATATGTTGGTGATCCAGAATTCCTGAAAAACACAAACAGAAATTAGTTTAATTAATCACAACAGAAACACTTGGTTAATTTAGGTTTGAACTTGAACTTCATCAATCTAGAATAATAAATTAATTAATTTATGTATATTTAATTTATAAAATTTTCTTACCATTTTTGCACGCAAGATTAAATAATTTTTATAATCTTAGGGGCAGTTATGGGGCGAGTATACGAGGAAGAAGAGACGGGGTAAGTGCGTAAGCGGGGTCAAGCAACATTTGCTATGGGAAAAGACAAATTTGGGAGATCTCAGGGGAATCGGATGATGATGGAATGAAATCTCGCCACCTCCCTCAACCACCGGTGGAAAATAGTGGAGGAAGAGTGTGAAATAATTCTTAATAACACAATAATTACCTGTAATATCAAGTCTTAAGTTGTGATTACCTTTATTTAAATATATTGTAAAACCAACTGCTTCAATTATATACTAATTTATAATTTGTTTCAGATATAGGTGTTACATTTTTAGTTCTAATTTAACTCAAATATTTTAGCAGGTTATAGAAGAAGGGCGGGTTGTTTATCGGGAACGGTTATTCGTATTATGTGATTACAGATAGTAATTATGTGGTTAATTTAGTTAAGGATTTTATTTTAATTCTAATTGACTTATAATTTTATAAGGTTAAAAGAATTGAGACGGGTTCAAATGATTAACTTTCAATTTTTAAGTTTAATTAAAATGGATTGCGTTTAGTTACGTATTACCAGAGGTAATACATGCAGTTTCATATATTTAAATCTAATTACTCTTTGTCAATATTAATTTACAAGCAATTTCAGGAATTAAGTTCTAGTAACCTTAAATATTTTTCAGATTACAAGAAGGAGGGCTAAATTCTTAATTCTTAATTTAATTTATAATTCAAGTTGGTTCGTTTAGCGGCGCGTCTAACACCCCGTACACAGACAACAGAATTGAATTATATAAATGACAGTGAATTAAATTAAATTAAATTTAAAGATTATAAATTATATAAATACAGTGACTCTAATATTATAAGACGATAATACATATTTCATTACACCAAAATAAAATAAAATTTTTTATTTTTTATTTTTAAATTAAACAGTTTATTAAATATTTAATTATCAAATTAAAAAATCAATTTATTTTCAACATCACAAATATCAATAATAACTTAACATAAAAATTATTAGGTGCGATCAATTATGAGAAGAGTCACTGTAAGTCTGTAAATGACTAATATAGAAATATTAAATTTTGGTGGTAGCAAGGTTTTCCTGCCATAATGCTTGGATGTTGTTAAGAGAGTTGAATTTTTAGTTATTTAGTTTAATTTTGTTGTAGCAGTGTGTGTTATTGATTGTTTCTGATTTGAGTTTTCAGAAGTGCGTGTAAATCCTCTCTCAGCACCCTGAAGCTTCAGGCTCCCTGCTTCATGAAACAGAATAATGGTATTGCGGTGTATTAACTGGGTTACACAAACAAATCTTATGGTTTGGGTCCTGTTAGTTAAGTAGTGAAATTTTTTAGGTGGGAACGGATTATATTGAGTTTATTTTTAGAGAAACTGTGGAAGTTCGGTTAAGGACGTACTCATAGACGAGACCTTAAATACAGTTCTTGACTAAATTGGTGGCGTAATCGGGATTTTGATGTAACGTTTGAGGATAATCTTTCAGTAGACCATGCATAGTAATTTGTTATTAATGGTCTTCTGGGTTATTGGTTTCTTTTTCCGGGTAGGAAGCGGCAGATTGGTCTAAATTCTTCGGTGAATTTATATTTTGATTTTGAATTTTTGTTGACATAAATCCTTAAAACAGTGAATTAATTTATTAAAATGGGGGACAAAGTATCTTTAAAAAAGCGTCGCACCTATATAAAGAGAAGCTTGACGAAGTGACTAAGATGCATCGTCGACATAGATCGTACAACCAACATGAAGGATATAAAGTTAGATTATCCAACGTCCAACGCTACCGCACCAAATTTATGAGTAATGAGGACAATATTGTTGCGCTCGACAATAAGGAAGAACTGGATGAAGAGTTTGTAGAAAACTACTATAAAGCAGTATCAGGCTTAAATTCGCGGATGCTTCTCTGGAGAATACACAGAGTGGCAGTCGTTTTATGACTTATACTGTTCAACAATTCATGATAGCAGTCGATTAACACCTTCTCAAAAACTACAGTATCTAAAAGGAACCCTACGAGGAGAAGCTTCCGGTTTACTCAAACATTTTAGCATAAAAATTGCCAATTATATCGAAGCACTACAATAATTACGAAGCCAGTATGATCGTAAGAAACACACAATTCAAGCATTTATAAAAAATTTTATGCTCCAGCTCTCTGTAACAACACCAAATAGCGTAAATGTCCGACGAATACACGACACATCCGATGCAATCATATGGGGACTCAAAGCATTACTAGATGAGGAAACCAACAGTCTTTGGGTTTAAGCCTCTGCAGATTACGAATTACCGATCAAGAAATTCTAGGATTTCCTCACTAAACGGATTGATGCGATTCAGTCATTCAAAGGTGGTGCTGTCAGACGCCCCCAATTTTCTGCTAAACCTTCTATAAAAAGTCATGTTGTTTCAGACTTCCAAAGCCGATTATGTTCGTTGTGTCCAGAAGAGCAACATAGATTGTTCGAATGTGCATAGTTTAAAAAAATGTCAGTAGACGATAGGAAGGTTTTATTAATAAAGTAAAATCAGTAAAGTAAAAGTTGTTTTAATTGCCTAAATAATAACTTCAATCTGGTGTAAATCAAAATTTAGATGCAAACAGTGCAATAGAAAATACTACATCCTACTATATACCAATTTAGAAACGAAACAAACATCAGAAGACCCAGTGCACAACGTCCAAGAGACCGAAGCCAGCACAACAAGCCTTACCACAAATATTCAAATTAGAAGTACAGTTTTACCCACTGTATAAAACTTGGTTGTTTTACACATTCGAAATTATGGGGATGCTTTGATTATCGCATCCGGTATTGTTTGCTCTGCTTCGAGTTCGACGGACCAATAAATAAATGAATAAATTAGGTGTATTTATTCACTTACAAATAAAACAATCGCAACAATAATCTTTAAAGGTTTAACTTATATATTTATTACACAATATCTTTGCTTGGTTGGTGGATTGATGCGGGATGGTAATTATTGGTCGATGGTCGAATGCGAACTGAATATTTATTTTAAAACGTTTATCGAAAAGTACAAAATTATGGTATATAAGCAGTACATGGAAGAATATACAAATGGTAAGGGGAAATGTTACATCTATAAAGAAACAACTTATATAATACAATAGCTGAAATTTGGAATGTGGTAAATTGGTAATGTACTCGATAATGCAATGGTAACAAATGCAATGGTAAGTTGTATGAGTACAGGAATTAATATATAGAGTATAATAGATAATAATAAAATTATATAATGCAAGAGGAAGGGATAAATACAAATACAATAACTTATCTAGAAACGTCTATGCGCGTTATATACAATAATTGGCAGACGCATAAATAATAATAACATAATATACCTACATAAAAACACTACAATACTATTTATCAACTCGTTGATGGCCAGGTATCATGCCAACTGGGCTACGTAATAAGAAATTAGAACTAGTTGGTCTAAACACCCACGACATGTAGTCCGCGTACTTGATGGACAAAACCAACTACAACTGTGTCGCGTAACTGCGCTAAGCTTGCTATAAGAGGAGCTATTTCACAGACAATATCACCATTAAAAAAACCCGTGCCAGAAATACAAATTAAAGCATTTGTGTATCCAAAATTGACTGCTAAACCGTCGATAATCAATAATATTAACTTCAAAGATTTCAATAATTTTGACTTAGCTGACCCATATTTCCCGAAAGGACTGGAAATAGATATTTTCATTAGTACCGACAAATTCTTTGAACTATACCTGCAGAAGGAAAAATGATCACATCAAATCAATTAGTAATGAAAAGAACAGTATTAGGATGGATCGCAGCTGAAAGAAGTAAGAGAATATAGATAGCACAATCACTAACTGTTACATTGAATAACCCTGAAGACAAATTACACTATTAATGGCGGAAATTCCTATCTAACTCTCCAATGAAGAGAGGTTTTGCGAGAAATACTTCAGAGAAACCACAGAAAAGAATATTACAAGTCGATTTAAAGTACGTCTACCATTTAAACTTCCTCCGCAATCATTAGGACAAATATTTTGCGCAAATGTACAAGGATTTTATGGCTGAATACATTAAACTCAACCACATGAAACCAGTAAACCACAACAAATCTGACGAAAATACGAATGGTTACTGTCTAGCTCATCACGGAGTCATCAAAAGTGCGAGTACTACGACCAAACTAAGAGTGGTGTTTGATGGTTCTTCAAAAACTACCACAGGGAAATCCTTGAACGTTTGTCTTGCAATTGGACCGACAGTGCAATGCACATTATACGAAATTTTACTACAGAAAATTTAAAGTAGCGTTCACGGCAGATATAGAACACAGAGTCGCAGTTGCCAAAGCCGATATCAAATACCAGAAAATAAAGGTCACCTATCGAAAAACTCACCTAATACATCATTCATCAGCTACGAGCTGCAGACCGTCACTTATGGAACAGCAAATGCTACTTACCTAGCAACCCGTGTACGTTCAGCAATGCAGCAGATCAAATCAACAATAGCATGTATGTCGATAACCTAATTACTGGAGCTGACTCAGTAGATGAAGCAGCGAAGCTAAGAGAGAAAATAAATACCATATTGTCAACTTCCGGATTCCACCTTAGAAAATGATTAACCAATGACAAATATACTAATCAATCAAAAACCAAGCGAACTAATCGACGTGCTTGAAATAAAACCATCAACTTATGTTAAAGTTCTAGGGCTGTATTGGAATCCTCAAATAGATTGCTTCCAATTTCAAGTAAACATTAGCAGCGTCCCAGTTGTGAGCAAGCGTGGAAATCTCTGTGAGGCAAGCCGATTGCTTGAGCCTCTTGGATGGCTTGCCCCGCTGAATATCAAAATAAAAATATTTTTTTCAAAAGCTGTGAATTGAAAACGTAAATTAGGATAACCCTAACTACCTCCTTGCTTATCCGCAGAGTGGCTTAGTATACGCAACACTTTACCAAACATTAAGGAAATCGAGATAGACAAGTATATTAACACAACCACAAAAATCGAAAAATTGATTTACATGATTCTTCAGATGCCTCTTAATATGCATATTCGGCAGTCGTCTATGGTGAAATTAAAAAAGACCACGGCCATTCTGAAATTTGGTTATTATCATGTAAAACCATAGTGCACCAGTAAAACAGTTTTCAATTCCACGGTTCGAGTTACGTGATACAACATTCCTATCAAGATTGCTGTCAAATGTCAAAGAAGGATTGAAGATAGATATTTCAAAAATAACCACATGGACCGACCTTTCGTCGACAATCGAACGGGCGTAAATACTTCCAACGATGAATCGATCCCAATGGAGACACATAGACTCCCAAGACAATCCTGCTAACTGCACCTCTACGGGAATAGAACCAGACCAATTGAGGAATTTAAATTTATGGTGGGAAGGTCCAGAATGGATCGGAGATCAAAGTAAATGGCCAACTAAGAAATGGAATACAAACACAAACACCACCGAAGAAATGCGTTCTCAAACAGTGAACATACAAATTCAACAACCTAATGTTATTGACAACCTAATAAAACGAATATCCAGCATAATAAAATTGCCCGAATACTAGCCTACGTTTTTCGATTTCTCAATATAAGATCAAATCCTAAACCTTTAGCTTTACCATGCCTTACCAATTCATAATTACAAAAGTCCCAGATTTCACTTTAATTTAGAAATCAAACTTCTTGTATCCAATAAAGAGACCTCATCTTCAAGCAAACTTATTTTCCTAAAACCCTTCATAGACGAATCAGGCTTACTTCGAATTGGTGGCAAAATTACAAACGCACCAGTAACATATAACATAAAGCATCCACTAATATTGCAATCCAGAGATGAACTAACCGAATTAATTGCCCTAGAACATCATACATGTTATACCTGCATGCCGGACCAACATTAATGATAGCAACACTTCGCACAAAATATTGGATCTAGCTGCGAAAAATGCGTGAAGCACGACGCCAAGATTCTTAACCAAATCATGGAATCATGGACGATTCGGACCGATTCAAAAGATTATGCAGACCATTTTCAATTCACCTGGTCAGAGGAAGAGGTCAAAAAACACATAAGGTCTACATCTGCATATTTATAGGTCTATTTGCCAAAGCTGTGCACATAGATCTATAGTATCCAATCTCACTTCCGACGCATATCTCGCTGAATTACGATGATTCCTATAGCATGCAGAGGAATATGCAAAGAGTTATTTACATGAACTGTTTAAATTATTAAAAGATAACGCTAATACTTCCTCTCATTTCGTTCAAACAGATGAAATCACGTTTAAATTTATTCCGCCAAGTTCGCAGCATTTCGGAGGACTGTGGGAAGCTGTAGGAAAGAGTGCCAAATACCACCTTCGCAGATTGACCGATGGGCACATACTTACTATGGAAACAAACAATATAATTTACAGTGAATATCTGCCCTTTATCTCCCGAGCATTAGTCTTGTTTAATTTACTGTTCAAAGGCAATCAATTACGGTATTTGTTTTCTGATTTCGAAGTGTATTTTGAAAATAAAACGGTGACAGATGAAAGCTGATTTAAGACTCTCTAAATTTGTTCTATTTTGACTATGTTATTTCATATTATTGTGAATTTTAGAACTTAATTATTTTGGCAGCCGTAAATGGTATTTAAAATAGGCACCAGCGAAGAAATCTTAATTCGAAAACAAAAAAAATTCTATGTTTCATTATACTTACTTATAGCCAAAGGTAAATGCTTTTCTAATCTATATAAACTTGTATTTTGTTTATTTGTACTCGCATTTGGTGATGATCAGAATGATGAGCTCATTGCTTTTATTTTGTAATTTAACAATTTATTAAATAATCTAAGTGTACGCAGTAAAAAAAAACAAAATAAGTTTGATAAGAGCTGCCACTTTACGTCAACATATTATGTTTACAATTTTCATTTTTTTTTCTTGTAATTCTGATAAGCGCGATGCGTTTTAGTTTACCTCATTTATATAAATATCTTGAATCTTACTTCACGTAGGATTGTAAATAAAAATTAATTACTAAACAATCTTACAAATTATATTATTTTGATTTATCTATAATCGTACGTGTTAAAGTGCATCGTTATTCAACACAACAATATTGAGATTATCTGCCGTGTTACGCGCTTATCATGCTTCCTGCATTGATATTAAAAATTAATTGTTAGTATGTTGAGAGCTGTCTTACTTTTTTATGTGACTTTATGACTTTATTTTTTTGCTGTCCTAAATATTTTGCGAATATGAATTTTTGTTAAAAATAAACCCTTGTAAAGGCCAAATATTTCATATGGGAAACTCATCTTGAAATAATTCCAACCTTTTGTCATAAAAATACGCAATTGGAACGCAATTTCCATTGTTGGTTTCCGAACCAACATAAACTAAGTAAATACCAATTAAGGCAGGACAATACAAATCCACAGTAAAACAACTCAACGGTGCGAATAAAATAATTTCGTCTAAAAATGCACGAATAATTAACAGCATTGAATATAGGGATATAACCTGGGCGTTATTGTTCCATCATTTATGAATTAATGTAATTACACCAATTTAGTTTCTAGCAAAACAAGCACAACAAAGTAACTTAATACCGTCAATCACTATAATAGATCTATTCTATATACGGTTTAACAATTTTGTTTTAGAAAGGTCTATTCTAATGTGTGTGTATACGGTAAACAATCGTCATTTGAATGGTAAACCATTTAAAACAGATATTTGGAATAAATATTGTTTCATTCTCAAATCTTTCAATCACCTTGGTATTAGCTCAACAACAACAAAAACAACTTAAAATCATTAAAAGAACATTCAAGGTGACATGCTCCCACCCATGTGCGCGGCCATTCGAGATCATATAATTTTATTTTTACAATCTACTATATACATAGGTATTAAATATGTTTTTTTGATCTATTAGATCCAGACAATGTCAAAAATATGTATTGTCCAATTTATATCTTCCTTAATAAAGACTGATTCAATTAATCATAGAAATTGCATCATCTAGTTTTGTCTTAATACAAGCTCTTAATCCACATTACATATGAGTAACCAATATAAATAACAAAACCGTTTCCGTTCGAGGGTTAATCAGTCGACTTAGTTATTTATAGTCAATAATTATTGATAAATCAATTAAAAATGTAAAGAAAACAAAAAACTTTCAAGCTGTTAGTACATAAATGACAGATAAACATAAATTATAATATTATGTTAATTAGAAAACTATCGGTCATTAAATTAAAGTACATGTTGTATACTCGTATATACATACATGTTTTCGTTTGTAATCGCGTATTATTACACGATTATAAAAAAATAACAATAAATAATGTGCGCAATTGAATTTTCCTTGGGCTAGGTCATAATTTTCTATTTTATAGTGTTTGTCTCTGTAATCATAAAAATGTAGTTTATCTATCTGTAATTGCTGAAGGCTTTATATATTTTTAATTAATTTTTTATTTTATTTATATATATAGATACGAGTAAATGCACCTATTTAGAATTTCATTGCTACCATTTTCGCGGTGTTTCAACCTTCAAGTGGTCGTAATGAATTTGATAGGAAAATTCATTAAAACAAAACTTATTGTTTTACGATCTCAAACGTGTACGAGCGTATATATTGTGAGGTTAAAATAATTGATCTTAATCTATTAATTAATTATTGGTTTATTAAATCGTTGTTTTATTAGATTTACGTATTTTATAGAGTAAGCTAAGTCAGAATTTAGAACGAAAATAATTTAATCGATTTGAAAATGTAAACAATCTAATTAAATTGCCGGTCACCTAAAGTGACGCTATTATACCTACAAATAACAAATAAACATCAGTGAATCATTTTTAACAAGTATTATAATAATCTAATCAGTGATTTTTATTTTATTTTTGACACTTGTGATATTGGGGTTATTTAAAACTTAACGTTTCAGGTAGTTTCTGGGATTTTCTCTACTGTATCGATATGTACATCTAATATGAGGATGCCTATAAAATGTAAACCATCAATATTTTACTAAATACTAGTATTTTAATTTTATTAATTTCTTTATTTCGTTATATAACGTGTTTCGATATAATTCCAAATTTGTTTCGTTATTTTAACTAAAATCTTCTGGCTCCTGACTGGAATGAGGTTTTCTTTTCCGTTTTCGGTGAATTTTTCGCTTTTTTACTATAGTAAAAGCACACATAACTATACCAGATGTCGATCTTTTTTTTTTCGTTAGTGCTACATCCCATAGAGGGATTTGGGCGCTTCACGCTGAACTTTCATATTCGTAATAATTTTTTTTTTAACGGATCATGAATGATTAATTTATTGATCCTACCAAGCCGTGATTTTTTTTCATCACCCGCCGGGAATCGAACCCGGGATATCCGGAGCTTAAGCAAGCAAGCTAACCATTGTGCCAATGGGGCGGCGATGACGGTCTTGTATGACCAAAATTTACATAAGTAAATTCAAGCTATGTTTATGCACGACTCAATTTTTCATAAGTCACATATTATTATTTATTTATTTATTTATTTTTTAATTGGAGTGAAAATAGAAGAATTCTTTGTCGAAAATCGACAGTTTCGAATTCTTCTAAAGACACATTAAAATTACAAAAAACAAAATGTTTAACATTATACTTAACATTATACTGATCGGCTATCAAATACAATAAAGGATGTTTTACAAAATTTCATAAGTAATGCTAATTATCTAATAACACGAAACAGATTTGTAACGTCAGGCGTTTCAAAGAGTCAATTTTTAACACTGGACAAAAATCGACTTAGAATGAATTAGCCTTCTAATCCTATCTGGTAATCTATTAAAGATGGTAGGTGATGCAACAAGAATGTAGCGGCGGAAATGATCATTATTATACCTGGGAATACTATACAAAAGTTGACGGTTAGCACGGAAGTTGTATCGAGCATCAACTCTTATTATATGCTGCCCATTACGCTTGAAAAATATTTTTAAGACCTTATAAACGTACAAATGTTGCAAAGGTAGGATATTAGTTGACTTGAATAAAGGCCAAGATGAGTCTGTTCTTTTCTTCCTCAACATGACTCGCAAAATCATTTTCTGTTGTATATACAATGGTTTTAATGTAGTTGGAAAACAACCACCCCAACAGCATAAAGCGTATTCCATTTTAGACATTACCAATGCATGCTACGTCATTTTCGAAACAGAAATAGGACATACATCGCGAAGAAGGTAAACAATTCTAGATGCGTATGTAAAATAATGTTTTAAATTAGTGACATGGGTTTTCCAATTGAGCTTAGTATCCACATGCACTCCAAGATACTTAAATGAGTCGACTAATTCGATATTCAAACAATCAGTATGACAGTTGGTAGGAGTACATTTAGAAGTGCTATGAATGATACGTAACATGGTAATCATTAGGTACAGTTATAACTCCAGAAATTTTAAACAACATAAACTTGGTTTTATCACTCAGAATTAGACTATGCTTGTCAAACCATTTATGCAGAACTTTTAGATCGGAATTAATCATGGAAATAACATCAGCGAAAGATCCAGCAGTATAAGCTAAAGCTAAATTATCAGCAAACCCAGTACTGCTGACATTTAACCTAAGTTTAAAAATAGAATTAGTATAAATCAGGAACAATAAGGGACCCAACACTGACCCTTGCGGAACCCCAACACTCACGGATCTAGGATCACTCAAAATGTCACGTCATATGCGTATTAGTAATAAAATACGAAAAACATAAATGTAAGTTCGGTTATAAATAAAGTCAAATGGCAGTTGGAAAAAATAATATTTTTTTTTTCATCTTTGCAATTTTTTGTAACAAAAACTAATTTGTAATTTTTGGTGTGTACGTACAGGGTGAGGAAAAAGTATGGTAACCCCTAAAAATCTCACGAAGTTCGGTAAAAAACATGAGCAAGGTTTATTCTTAGGTAATTTTCAACAAAGAATTTAATGGTGAGCTTGGTTGTGACCTTGAATTGCATCCTCAAAGTCATTTGGAGGTCAAGGTAATTTTTTTATATGGAAACCCCAGTTTTTGACATCGGATTCGAAAAGAGCGATAAATTGTACGTCCGAATATGTATTTTCCATGACCTCCAAGGTCACCTGCAGGAATATATTTTAATTGTAAAAGATTAAGAAAAACAGAACATTGTAGTAATGCTTGTGTTGCTATCAAAATTATAAAAACAATTAAACAATATATAATTTTAAAAATAAACAATGGGATAAGTTTTTTAAAAATATTTTGGAAAAGGAGCAATTTACTACTCTTTCTAGTATTACATATATTCTAAAAAAGGGCGGAGACATATTCTGGAAAAAAATTGGGAGAAGTTTTTTAAAAATATTTTGGAGAAGGGGCAATTTACTGCTCTTTCTAGTATTATATTCTGGAAAAGTGCGGAGACATATTCTAAAAAAAAATTGGGAGAAGTTTTTAAAAAATATTTTGGAAAATGGAGAATTTACTGCTCTTTCTAGTAATATCTGTGGTATTAAACAAAATGGAGAATTTACTGCTCTTTCCAGTAATATATTTTGGAGAAGGGCGGAGACAAATTCTGGAAAAAAAAATTGGGAGAAGTTTTTTAAAAATATTTTGGAGAAGGGGCAATTTACTGCTCTTTCTAGTATTATATCTTGAAAAAGGGCGGAGACAAATTCTGAAAAAAAAAAATTGGGAGAAGTTTTTTAAAAATATTTTGGAGAAGGGGCAATTTACTGCTCTTTCTAGTACTATATTCTGGAAAAGTGCGGAGACATATTCTTAAAAAAAATTGGGAGAAGTTTTTAAAAAATATTTTGGAAAATGGAGAATTTACTGCTCTTTGTAGTAATATCTGTGGTATTAAACAAAATGGGGAATTTACTGCTCTTTCTTGTAATATATTTTGGAAAAGGGCGGAGACAAATTCTGGAAAAAAAATTGGGAGAAGTTTTTTAAAAATATTTTGGACAAGGAGCAATTTACTGCTCTTTCTAGTATTATATTCTGAAAAAGGGCAGAGACAAATTCTGAAAAAAAAAATTGGGAGAAGTTTTTAAAAAATATTTTGGAAAATGGAGAATTACTGAGCTTTCTAGTAATATCTGTGGTATTAAACAAAATGGGGAATTTACTGCTCTTTCTTGTAATATATTTTGGAAAAGGGCGGAGACAAATTCTGGAAAAAAAAAATTGGGAGAAGTTTTTTAAAAATATTTTGGAGAAGGGGCAATTTACTGCTCTTTCTAGTATTATATTCTGAAAAAGGGCAGAGACAAATTCTGAAAAAAAAAATTGGGAGAAGTTTTTAAAAAATATTTTGGAAATGGAGAATTACTGAGCTTTCTAGTAATATCTGTGGTATTAAACAAAATGGGGAATTTACTGCTCTTTCTTGTAATATATTTTGGAAAAGGGCGGAGACAAATTCTGGAAAAAAAAAATTGGGAGAAGTTTTTTAAAAATATTTTGGAGAAGGGGCAATTTACTGCTCTTTCTAGTATTATATTCTGGAAAAGTGCGGAGACATATTCTTAAAAAAAATTGGGAGAAGTTTTTAAAAAATATTTTGGAAAATGGAGAATTTACTGCTCTTTCTAGTAATATCTGTGGTATTAAACAAAATGGGAAATTTACTGCTCTTTCTAGTAATATATTTTGGAAAAGGGCGGAGACAAATTCTGGAAAAAAAATTGGGAGAAGTTTTTTAAAAATATTTTGGAAAATGGAGAATTTACTGCTCTTTCTAGTAATATCTGTGGTATTAAACAAAATGGGGAATTTACTGCTCTTTCTAGTAATATATTTTGGAAAAGGGCGGAGGCAAATTCTGGAAAAAAAAATTGGGAGAAGTTTTTTAAAAATATTTTAGAGAAGGGGCAATTTACTGCTCTTTCTAGTATTATATTCTGGAAAAGTGCGGAGACATATTCTTAAAAAAAATTGGGAGAAGTTTTTAAAAAATATTTTGGAAAAGGGGGAATTTACTGCTCTCTCTAGTAACATCTGTGGTATTAAACAAAATCAGAATATCTGCAAAAACTCACTTTTTCAGTTTTTGCTGCTGTTCGTTCCAGAATCTGAAGCTTCTCCTTATATGAAGCAGACACACTCCTCAGTTGTGTACAGTTATTTGAAATGCGGATTAATAAGTGCATTGAAGTCGAAGGCCATCATTTTGAACACTTAATTTAATTGAAAGATGATGAGGCAAGGGGACTCATGTAAATCAAGTACCCTTTTTTCCCAATTATTCGAAATTTGCAAAATGAATAAATTGTTTAAGACTAACTTCGTGAATTTGCAACGAAACCATGGTATTTTTATTGCAGACGTATTGCAGAATCGTTTGCGTAGGTTCTCAGCAGGAGAAATAAAACAAAACTGAATATCGTCAATTAATCGAAAAAAATGTTTCAGTCAAATCCTACGTACTTTTAGCCGTAGAATCCGAATCTGCAATAAAAAGTAGGGGTTCCTATCTTAATTTCAAAGTTACCCGCCGCCCCACCTACAAGAAGAGGGAGGGGATTCTAATTTTAACACTAATGTATTTCCCCTGCGGAATAATTAAATTTTGATCTCTACCATTTTTTTCGTAGAGTGCTTATTTTCCGAGATATTTGAGTGTATCAGTTTAAAAAAATCACCCGGTATACATGTATATTGTATATTGATCTATATTTGCATATCTGAAATCCAAGAGAAAATTCTAAAAGCCGGTCAATTGTAAAGTTAGGCCTACATCTTATCACCCAACAAAGGAATCCGATGAGCAATTCCTATAAATGCATTTAGTATTTCGTCAAAGTTCGTCAACTGTAAATATGGGGGTAGTCCATATATAAATGTACATTGATCTCTATTTGCGTATCTGAAATCTATGAGAAAATTCTAAAAGTTGGTCAATAGTTAAATTAGGCCTACCATCTTTACACCTAATGAAGGAATCCCATGAGGAATACCCATAAATTCGTTTAATACGTCAAATTACGTCATTCGAAAATTTTGAAATCGGTACATATCGTTCTGTTTTCGTTTATCTTAAAATAATAATATATTAAAATATAAATTGTAATCGAAATTTATTTAGTTGAATTAAATTAATGTATAAAATATATATTTTCATTTAAATTTTCATATCATTATATCGTAATTTTCTGAAAGACGCCTAAATGGAGATGAATGTCGAAGTCACAACCAAGCTCACCATTAAATTCTGTGTTGGAAATTACCTTAAAGCTTGCTCTTTTTTCTTATTTGACATACTCCGCGAGATTTCTAGAGGTTTCCATACGTTTTCCTCACCCTGTATATAAAGCTGCATATCCACCAAAAAATCTACTTCAACAAAGCCTCGCGAGCATTTGTGCTTGATCGTGCACATTATGTTTGAAGTTCCTCCACTGAAATAATATTCGCAAACGGACGTTTGTTGCAATCAAATTGGCGAAATTTTCAATCAATCCATCAAATCAGTATGCGCTGCCAGGAGTAAAGGAAAATTATTGTGTTTGCCACAGAAATGATCCCGACAAACAATCTCAATATTTAGTACTGAAAAATAACTGATGAGGGACTGGAGGATTGAACTGTTTTTTGGCAGACTTCACTTTCCTTAAGTACTGTAAAAAAACCGTGTTTTAGAACACCTTGGGCGGGCTCTAATGTCTGAACGAGGACCGTAGGTTATTTACGGTGAAATTTCCGACAATTTGTAAGTGACATTCTCCGTATACATTCTCCGGTAACATTCTGCAGTCCCTTTGCCGCTAATATGTTTGTGCAAGTGTCGGTTAAATATCCATTCAAATGTCGAGCTTTTATATGTGAAATTTGCCGTAAATGAACCATCCCTTTATGTGTCCGCTACGTACCATTTGATGTATACCAATTCTAAATTTTGTAATAGCTGAAGTACTCCAATCTGTTTCTTCAGAAAATGGTCTTAACATATAAAATTATATTTGTTTTTTAAGACTTCTAGCGTCAAGCCTATAAGGGCATAACCCATTAATTTTTTCTAATCGGATCTTTTGGAAGCTTATAAAACTTTATTGTTTTATTTACGATTCATTTGGCGCTGCAGTTGCGGAGAATACACGCTGCGTGTTTCGTTTTACAGTCATGTTTTTTTTATAAACAATAAAAACCACTTATTGAATATTTGAGCAATATAATGAGGAAAGTTGAAATTCAGGCCTATTAAATAATCTGTGCCACTGGTAAGGACATAATATATTAATACATGCAACCTTTGTCAAGAAATCGAAATGATTTAAAGAAAAAAAATGATTATTTCATTACAATTTAATTGATGACATTCACTTATCATGTTATGAAAAGTAGGATGCGAAAGGCATATAACATCGAGGTTTTTGGCGAAACATAAAACAATAAAAGTATGGAATTTTAGCGTCGGTCATGATTAAAGTACACGCAAAGGCCTATCAAAAAATCATAGTGACATGTTTGCCGATAAAATAAAGTTTTGAGATATCTATTTTTTTAAACATGCATAAGATTCAATATTTCACTTTTTCGAATAATTGTTATTTCAATAGGTAAACCCAATATAAAATTTCAGCAGTTGAGCATGATTAATGTACACCATAGAATATCAAGGTAAGATGTTGCTCAATGAAAGAACATTTTGAGATGTCTATTTGCTTAGACTTGGATAATATTAAATTTTTAAATTGTCAAACATTGTTGACTAATATAGCTTTAATAAACTTCATTCGCATCATTGCGGTTGTAGTGGTAGTCAAATTTATGGACGACCACGATGATTTCTGTAACGAAACCATACCCAATATCCAGCAGTGATTATCATATATGTATATCATATATGAACATAAGACGGATTTGATTGATTGATTTAGTATGTACGGCCAAGCCTAAGGCAAGTTTCCAGGATACGTCGGGTCCACCGTACACTCTTTACCGAATAACAAGATCGAAGGAAAGGAAAGGAAAGGTGTGTTCGCATTAAAGACTCTATTTATTATTTTACTTAGGTTATCTAAGATAAATGCGACCGATCAACATTTTTATAATTTTTTTTTCTACATAGAAGCTGCGCAGAACAATTTAAAAAGAATTTTTTTTTAAGATCTGAATAGGACTATAGTCGATAGTTAATAAATTGGTTAGTTTTTTTTTTTTCTTTTGACACTTGTTAATCGCAAGAAAACACAATTTTTTCTACTATACAGCGCCCCTGTTGTAACCGCAAGATCTGAAAAGCCTTAATTTAATTAGTTAATTGTATCTCCACTATTTATCCCATCGGCGGTTACGCGGTGGGGTGCGAGATTTCGTTCCATCATCATGTTCCCAAGGGGCCACCCAAAGTTAGCTGAACATAAAACGGATGCATAATGAATTTTGAGCAGTCTCAAGTAATACTGAAATCATCTCAAATCCGTGTAATTAATATTTTAGGATCATGATGGATTCAAGACTCTCGTTCAAGGAGCACATTCAGTACGCTAGTAACAAGGCGGTTAAAGTTAATGCTGCTCTTTCACACGTTTGATGGCGACTATTTGCACCTATTTGGGCAATGTCCATTGAAACCAAAGCATGTAGGAATAGTACGGATGCAATATATCGGCGATGGGCGCAAAGAATGATCCGTGGATTTTGTATAGCCGATAGCGTCAGATGATGTGGCATATGTGGATCAGCAATTTACGAGCTCTCGTTAATGGCTGATTGGCAACGGCGTTGGAACAAATCAAATATATGACGATAAACATTTTGCCTCATACCAGCGTTAGATACGTGGTTAACCGCCAATATGGTGAAGAGGATTTCTGTCTGACCCACCAGCCTTCACTACCTTCCCAACAAAATCAAAAGTCTCTCAGTTATCAACGGTATACTGCTTTGAGACTCGTTTTAATGATAAATCAGAAAATATTTTATGAAATACTGCGGAACTGATAACTGCCACATCCACACCGGAATCTATCTCCATATCGATAGGCACATTATTAATAGCCAAGTTCACGATTACCGATTTATAATTTACCGTATGAATACCATTTAAAATTTAACGACGGAAACAAATCATCATCTTCATCGACCGAATTCACTTTTTTATTATTTGGACAAACTTTTTTCGCGTGACCTTTTTTAAAACACAGATAACAGGTCCAATTTCCCGCCGGACGTAATTTGCCATGTGATCGATCGCACTAACCGCGACACTTATCAAATATATAATTGGCTTTTCTTATATTTATAATTTACATGTCAAATTATTGTGAGTGACGGTGTTGATAAGTGATAAAGATTAACAATAAATTTCGACATGAAAATGGTTGGAATTCGATGCTCAGCAAAGTGCGTATTAATTCTATGTTATTTTTATTTCATAATGGCATTTCATTGTTTCAATAGGAATTGAAAAACAATAAATATTTGTAATACTATGTAATAATATATTTTGTAAAAGTGGTAGTCAACATTTAGGCAAATTATATCATTCGTTATTCAATTATTTCAAATAAACTTTTGGGTTCCATTCTCACTCCATAACGTCTTATACCGCATGCTCACCTCTTGGTCGTGTGCAATTACTCATCAACTGTCAGCATTACCATTCATCTTAAAAATCTGCCAAATAGCGATTTATAATGGTTGGTAGCACTGTAGAGAGAATCCCTCATCTGACCGGTCCAACTCTGGTGTCAATTTGTTCGTAAAGAAACTGTGGCAGCAAATTTATATTAAATTAAAATAATTAAACTCAACATCTTATAAACGTTATCACGCAAAACACATACGGCCGTGTAGACGACAAATCCCACAGTAATTACGCAAACATATAGGTGATAAGCATTTATGATGCGCCTAAATGTAAGCAAAGGCTACAATTATTATTTTATGAATTGTAGTAAGCCATATACATTTTTAAAACAATTTTTCCTGTCGTAAATAGCTTAGAGTAAGTATAAAGCATGCTATGTTTGAAACAATATAAATAATTAAAATTAAATCAAGTTTGTTATCAGAGGTTTGACTTGGTAGTACAGCGGTCAGGGCTGAAAAACCCATACCTTGCCAGTTTGTTACGAACATATCAAATAGTGAAATGATGATTGTAGCAGCGGGCGCAGGACATCACCATTAGGTGAAATATCTTTAGCAAAACACTACATAACTAAAGTTATTCACAAAATTATATCCGTCCTATCACGGGCTGTACCTCTTAGTTTTTCAATATTTGTCCCGACGTTAGCAATAGTTACACCACTATTCATTATAGTTTTTCATTCTAAAAACGCCTATGCTATATGCTGACGGCCTTGGCATACACATCATCAGATTTGAAGTCGCTGCTTGCCATCAAGAACCTTCTTTGTATAGCCTCGTTTTTTAACCCACAAATTAGCCGGTCACGTAACGCGTCATCTTTAATGTCGTCATCTATAAATAAAAATCAAAAAGTGTTTAATTGGCAAAATCATATTTGTTGTAGACAACTCAAACGATTGAATTTCATTTTGTTTTGAAAAATATAAAGCTGATTAACCAGAACCTTGGTAAAATAATACTACTATAGTTTTTCAAGGCAAACATAACCTTGGTAATATAAGTAGTACGTAATACCGTAAGGTTTATCAAGGTTAAATAAAGTTGAAAGGTACATTATTTTTATTGATTTAGGTTTTGCACTTCAAATTCACGATTATGCAGAGCATTTTTATGTTTTGCATTTCTTGGAACGGTAAGGCCCACAGTACGGGAACGACAATCCGAGATCATTGTCATTCGTTTTTATTCTGCATTTTGGATTTAAACAACTCTTATGCTAAAAGCAACACTAAGCTATTTGAACCTTTTCACTAAACTATTTGAACGTTTTGAAATTTAGGGGATTTCTGCTTGGATTTATTTCTTCGATTAGTCATCGGTAATTTTTTAAACATCTGGTAACATCTTTCCCTATTTTGAGATTGGCACGAAATGATAACACCTAGAATAATTCAACCCGATATTGATTTAATCGTATTATAAATTCAATAGTTTATGTAGGGAAATCAATTTAAACTATTTTTTTATTCCTGCAGGTTTTGGGCCATATAGATTCCGCCAAAAATAATGCCATCCTAACATTGGTGCGGAACACCCTTAAACATGGAAAATATATGCCATTTTCACCACTTTCACGTTCCTACGTTAGTAAAATGAAGTGTAGTAATCATCAAAATCGTCCCTTTTTTTGTGGGATTTTTCCGTTTTAGAATTCCCTGAGTCTGAAAAAATAGATTTCGAAGTGGTGTCTGTCGGCCTGTTTAGCTGGCTATTTGTGTGCCAGTTTTTTTATAAATTTAGAAGGGCAGGGCCCAGTAAATTTTAGTGAAAGCGGCCAACTGAAAGTTGCAACTTCCGTGGGTGAGGAAATGTAGTTATTTTATGTATGTAGTTTTCCTGTAAGTCTTACATTTTTGAGGTATTTACAAAATACATTTTCAGATTGACGGAAGCAGCTACATCCGATTGGCCAATTTCCACTAAAATTTCCTCTAAGGGGACCCCTAAAAATTAATAAATAAAATTTATTTTACTGGCCTTTAAAAGAAAGTAACATGAGTATTTATTTGTTCTAGTTGAATGTTTTGAATGTTTCGTTATTATGAATATTCGTAGTTTATTATTTAATCAGCCAGACTACAATAAAATGTTGATTTAAGTCAAAATCACTGAATAACTTTAAGAATACAATAATTTTTCCATTTCTTAATTAACTTGTGTTCAAGTGCTTTGCGGCAGTTAGCTTCTCTAATTATAGGTAGGTACTTCCACTAATTTCATAAATTAACAAAACAGGAGCTATAATTATAATAGTAATAAACTAATTTGTATTTAATATTTACAATCAAATTCAACTTTCGTCATTGCTCAAATTAACTAATTAAATAATTTCGTTCTTTTGGGCAACGTCACATTCATTACTACTTTTACAAATTAAACGGTTTCTGTATGGTTGACTTTGAAATCAAGCCACGATTACTAAGAACCAAACCTTGAAGGAGTAACCTTGTCAAATCTTATATATAGTACTGTTTTGCTTTAGGCAGGTTAACTTTACTGTTCTTGGAAATTAAAATCGTTTTTAAAAATGAATTTACAAATCAAATGAAATTCGAACTGTTTTAATGAAATTGGAAGCGATATTTTTCTGTATAAAGCCAGGTGTATATACGCGTGCATGTTTGTACCATGTATCAAAAGTTGGCGTGACTGTTTAAAAAATTCTAATCGATATAGTAAATGGTTATCCAAAACTAACCATAAAACAACTACATTCCCTGACTGATTTGAAATATATTTCTTAAAATACGGTCAAGATAGTACCCTAATGTGACTGGTACTGCAATCAAACAATTGTATTCTAAATAAGTTCCGAACACTTTTTAGTAGTGAAAGCAGTATTCGGTGCAAAACTGATTCGTGCCTCTTCTTAATTTCGTTGCCTTCATTTTCGGGAATTGTTCACTATATGGTTTCAGTCGTTCGTTTTGCTGAATTTATTTTTGTTATTTCTTTATTTTATCATTAATGTTAGTGGATAATTCTGCATGTGTTTTTTCAATTGAACGCACCAATATAAAACCTTCCCTCATTTTATCATTAAGTAAAAAGCCAATCAACATACATTTTACATTTTACTTTACTTAGAAAGTTGCTAGCTACCCTGCGCATAAAAAGTAAGCTTCAAACAATCAATTAGTTTATTAATTGGAAATCAATAACATCCGTGCCAACAAAATTAACAAAGTCAACATCATCAACAACTTCATTAATTTTTAATAAGTACTTAGTACCGGGTTGATTTGAATATATTGCGACGATCATAAACTATAAGTCCAAATATTAAAAAAATCTTTATAATTGAAATTATTGCTTCCTAAATTATTAATTAATTGTTTGTTAATTTATTCAATAAGCCCGTGGAGTGACTCAAAGTCATATCCGCTTCTGTTTATATATTTGAATGGGCTTACACATATGGTGGTTGGAGCGATTCCTTCATAGGGTCTATTTGAATAAATACTATACACGGAAACATGTTTTAATTCCTGTAATATCAAGGCTTGTTATAAACGATGGCCTAGGGGTGTGTGATAAACCCATACATTATGTTTTACGTAGCCTAGTTGACGCAAGTCCACCAATTCTCTCCATATATTTACTGGTCTAGGTCTACATCTACTCCTGTAAATAGATAGATACAGAAGCTTGTGTTATCCCAGTCTAAAATAAACAATATGGTTTTATCAGCCGATAGTGTTCAGCCAAAAGTTACCACGGAGAGCATTCAAGACTTTTATGGTCAAGAGTTATATGCGGCAAAACGTCATTCTAATTTCTCGAGAAATATTGTGGGAGATCCGCGGATTTCACAAAATATTTAAAATTTCAGACAGCCACTAAAGTAATAGAGACTAATCAATAGCTATCGTTGCAAAAAAAATATAGTTCAACTTTCCCATGGAAAATTTGATAAATTCGATTATCTAAAAATCATCAAAAACTTAATATAAACTCAGCCTCTAGATTTTTATTTTGGAGATGGATTCAGTTCAAAAATTCGCTGGAACAAATTCAGTTCTAGTTTCCTTTATAGGAAATCTGAGATAATTTCGTTTTTCAAAAATCATTAGAAGCTTTATACAAAATCGGCCTCTAAAGTGTTATGTCTGGAGATTGATTGCATTGATGCGACTTGTCGTTATCGCTATGATCTATCGCTGGGAAAAAAATTCAATTTAATTTTCTCGTGCGAAAACTTGAAAAATTTGATAAAGTTTTTACCCGAAAACAAAATTTGAAAAAGCAGATTGTGTTATCCCAGCCTAAAATTAAAAATAAAGTCGTTATCAGCTGATATGTTAAGCCGGTATTATACTATGGATGCCCCGATAGCATTGAAAATTCTTGCCAATATTTTTACATGGCAAAACCTCTCGGTTCTCTTTCTCGTACACAATTGTGGAAAACGCGGAACTCAAAGATATCTAAAATTGGTTTCGTATCTGCCACTATAGAGATGTCTGGAGATGAGCTGCACAGATTAGATTTGTCAATTTACAGTTCGATTGCACTGGTGTAATTTGGCAATAGCTATATCGCTAGAAAACATTAACTGGAATAAAATCAGCCTCTAAAGTGTGATTGCAGTTGGATTACATTGATGTATGTAATTTGTGAATAGCTATAAAAAAAAAAATCAGTTGATGAGGGAAATCTGCCTCTGAGTCCAAATGGCAGTGATAAAAAGGTGTTCACTTACCATACGGGTGATGTAAATAGAACGAAAAAAAGAAACGACATTGAGGTCAGATTAATCGGGTTGGTAAAGTGTTTACCAGTTCCGCTTAATGAATCCTAACACAATTAATGATTCAGGTATGAGCGGGTATAACA
The DNA here is from genome assembly GCA_963556165.1 of Tipula helvola. Taxonomy (NCBI): domain Eukaryota; kingdom Metazoa; phylum Arthropoda; class Insecta; order Diptera; family Tipulidae; genus Tipula; species Tipula helvola. The sequence continues at coordinate 104,841,057 of OY744481.1, forward strand.
TCGGATGAAAAAATTATACCCAGATCGCATATGAACTCAACTCTGTTAACATCTTCATTATACAGATGATATTGATCGAAAAAGGTACATACAATTATAGAGTACTTTTAAGCCCAGTCTTTAATAACTGATCAACTATAAAATCTGTTGAAACCATCTTGCATCTTCACGTAATCGGACACGCTGCTGATGCGGGTGAAAATGTGCATACCATCGGCGAAAAGGAGGCAACTAGTGAACTCAAAGCAGTCTACAATATTGTTGATAAACAATGTAAATAATATTAAACCAACATGACTTCTTTGAGGTACACCAGATGTCACACGAAATAATTGATAAGGATTGAGTGGTCAATCTTACTAAACCCTAAAAAGAAACCGATTTAATCACTAGCAGATCTGTTGGATAAAACCCATGCTAAGCGAGAAATAAATGATTTAGTATGGAACATCTAGAACGGGTCTTCCCATACCATTCTTGAGAAGGTCATTAAACATCAAAACAATGACACTTAAATTTCCATCACGTTGTACAAAATGCCTGATGATCCGGCTCGAAGGATCACTTTTGTTAAAGCATTAATTGGATTACCGCAACAATTTGTAGAGAATAATTTATTTTTAATTATAAATTCACAGTGCGTGATGATTGTAAAAAATTGTGTTTTATTCCAGGGAGAGACATAACCAGTGATCGAGATGATCTCCAACATCATCCCCGCCTTGAATGTTTTGGTTCAATAAAAGAAAACTTTGTGTTTAACGATTAGTTTGGCAACGTATTTTACTGACTAAGTATTATGTTCTTCACCATTTGCTGGTGTTGATTTCGCGGAAATTTGACCCTCATTAATGTATAGTGCATCTTGCGAATTCTTCTGATTGTGGACTGTATTTTGATCTTCATGATTGTGAATTGCATCTTGCTGGCTATTAGTATATTAGAAAAATGCCCCCGGTGGTTTTGATTTTGACGACGCGAATATAACCATCTGGCCCAGGATGCACCTCTAATACTCTTCCCAACGGCCAGCTACACGATGGAATATGTTTTTCATGTACTCAGAATGCCATCGTTCCCAAAAGTGCTGAGACATTTTTTGCACCATTTGCCAACTTAGATGTGAACATTTTGCTTCGGTTAAGTCATTCTCGAGGATCTTCAAATTACTGTGGCCAAGCAAAAAGTGTGATGGTGTTAGCATCTCGATATTCGGGTTAATTGTGGTGCAGAGTGGATGGCTGTGTAATATGCCCTCGAACTCTGTCAATAAGGTAATAATTTCTTCCAGTGTAAGAATTTAATTTCCGATCACACGTTTAAGGTGAAATTTCTTCGATTTAATGGCTCCCAGAGGCCACCAAAATGCGGAGCTTGAGGTGGGTTAAAATTCCACTTGATGTAAGCTGCTGCAGAAAACTTGAGTATTTCTGTGGAATTGCGAATGACTCTTTCGACGTTTTTCTTTAGCTTTGCTTCGACTCCTACAAAATTACGACCGTTATCGCTAAACATGTTAGTTGGAATACCTCTGCGGGCTACAAATCTTTTGAGTGCAGCCAAAAAACACTCACTGGTCATATCATTTGCAAACTCAATGTGCACCGCTTTTACCGTGAAACATACAAACAAACATATGTAACCTTGATATGCTTTTTGTCCCCTACTTAGATGAAAATTGAAAGAGCTGTCGTAGTCCACACCACAATTTGTAAATGGTCTGCTTGCTACAACTCGTGATCGAGGTAAATCAGCCGTAATTTGAGTCCGGAGTGTTGCTTTATTTCGTTGACAGATTACGCAATTTCGAACGAGATTCTTCGCTTTATTCCTTAGTGATGGTATCCAAAATGTCTGCCGAGTGATATTTATTAGTAACGAAGGTCCAGCGTGTTTGCGTCAGAGATGAATGTCCAGTAAAATTGACCGAGTAATAATCGAACTAGCGTGGACAATTATTGAATGTTTTGTATATCGTATAAACCTTCACTATGTTCTAGTCTGCCTCCTACTCGCAGAACGCTGTCCTTATCCAAAAATGGATTTAGTGCTATTAGTGAACTTCGTTTGAATATTTCTTTGCCATTACGAAGGGCTTCAATTTCTTTTCCGAAGAATAATTGTTGTTCGTATCGACAGATGAGGTGTAGGCTATTGAGGAATTCGTCTGAGTCAGGAACTGGACCACTTATCCTTTGAATTTTTGGCTTTCGGGCATTGTTGATGAATCTTGTGATATAACATACGACTAGTTGAAATTTTTCAAATGATGAATATTTTATGATCAGTTGGTCCATCCACTCGTTGTGTAAAAATACGGAAGTTGGTTGTGATTGTGAGATATGTAATCCGATCGCAATGTTATGTTAGGCTGGCGGTGGTGACCAGTTTTCTGATGAACATCGAAGCAAACGGGGTCCGTCCCATCAAATTAAGTGAGAGCTTAAAGACTTAGGTGGGAGCCCTCAAGATGCACAGTCTACTGAATTGAACTCCGAAGGTACATGTTTCCAACAAGAACGCGATAGGATGTTTAAAATCTATGCGCAGTTCGATTCCCGATAAATGTGGTCCACTTACACAATCCAGAACATCCTTTGAGTCAGTCCATGCATGAATTTGATTAACTATTAACCACGTTTCCGCCAAGACGATTTTCATGAATTATGATAGTAATAAAGCCCATGATAATTCAAGAGTTGGAATCGACAATTGTTTGGTGGGCGCCATCTTTGTTTTGGATGTTACGAGATGGACTGTAGTCTCGCTAACATTGGTGACTTTGAAATAAACTCCCACTGAATATGCAACTTTGCTTGCATCCCTAAATCCATGCATTTCAACGACTGATGTGCCAGTTGTGCAAATATGTCTCGGAATGGTAATAGAGTTTACCTCCAATAGATCTTCTCGCAAAGTTAACCACTCGCTTTCTACAGCAGTCTACATTCTTCATCCACAATTGTTGCAGAAAAATGTTCATCCGAATGATCACTTGGGCCAACCAACCAACAGGATTCAATAATCGGCTCGCATCGGATAGCGCAGTTCGTTTTGTGTGAACAAAATGCTGAGGATGGTGGACGTTGAACGTAATTGTATTGGTTGCAGGATTCCAGCATAAACCTAACACTTTCACCGTATCGAAAGACTTATCAGGTTCTACCGAAAATGGTTTGTCGCAACTGTCCCAATGCTCCTCCGGAATGTCTCTTAATAATGATTTGTAATTGGATTTCCATTTTTTTAACTCGAAACCGTATTGTGAGAGAACATATCATAGATTAAATCATCTCTTGCACTTGCGCTTCTTCCCAAGTATCTGCGCCAGTCATGATGTCATCCACGTAAGTGCCTTCATCAATGGTTACGGCAATGTTTGGATGGTGTTGTGCTACATCAATTGCAATTTGCTTCAATGCCCTTGTCGCGAGGAATGGTGCTGAAGACAGCCCATATGTTACCGTTCGGAAATGATAGTGTCTCAAGCGGCTGGACGAACTATCTCGCCAAACAATTCGTTGCAGGTCAGCGTCAGACTCAGGGATTCTAATCTGATGGTACATCTGGTAGAACCATCAAATACAACTCGTAATTTATTTCCCGCATCGGTCGACTTGAGCACTCCATGATGTGGCAAATAATATGATAATGATGCTACTTGTTGTGTTACTGCAACCTCTGATATGTGGCCAAGAGAGATATACTCTTTCATAAACTTAGTATATGAGTCCATAAATTCTGGCTGTTGAGAGAAACGTCGTTCAAGTGACTCAAATCTTCGTATAGCGAGATTAAACGTGTTGCCCAAATTCGTTGTTGATATTTTAAATGGCAATTTAACGATGAAGCGACCACTTGTATCTCGAGTCGTGTGTTTGACAAAATGTTTTTAAAATAAGGTTTCTTCCGGATACAGAATTGCTTTGTCATTGCCAACTGACTCCACTTCCCAGAATTTCTTGAACGTTGCATCTAGTTGAATTAAACTGTGAATTTCTGATGCGCTTGGCCCCATCACGAAGAATTTCGACGATCAGCCAGCGTTACCGATTCAATTTCCTTCATGTTTAAATTAATTGGCTGAGCGGGTAGTCTACAGGTTCTGCATGGTAGAGCGAGGGCAGCCATATTCAATATGTGTTGAATAGCCGTTTTGACCTTCAATTTTACAATGCCTTTTCTTCGTTCAGCGATATTGTGCCCTACTCTACTAACCAGCATATTCGAGTGTTCGGTTGTTAAATTTAATCGTTGCACACATGAGTTGGTAATTAAACTTAGTTGGGACCCAAAGTCCAACAGTGCGCGACACGTTGAGAAGTCACCCATAGAGTTTTCTACATGTAATGAGACGGTCGGCAGAACGGCTAAACTCTGTTCTGCATAATCACAAACCGCTGTGAGACTTTCAGGACATTTCTTCGGTTGCAGTTGCACACTTTGCTGAATTTGCATTTTCAGTGAAATGTAATAGCGTATGATGGCGCCTATTACATTTATGACATCTTGCTCGATTCGGACATCTTGATACTGAGTGAGTTATGCTCAATCAGTTATAACAACGATGATTGTCGTGAATAAACTCTCTTCGTTTTTGCACGTCCAATGTGGCAAACTCGTTGCACTGTAACAGCGAGTGCTTCGCACTTGCACAGTACGCACATTTATTTAGATAACCTTCTGGTCGCGACGGAGATGCTGTTGATTCGCTTTGGGTTGTGATATGAGTTCACTGCGCTTTGAACTGCTCGTTGCTATTTCAAATGCATCGATACGTCGTGATAAAAATTTAATGAAGTCGCTGAAAGTTGGATCGTCTTTTAAGTCAGTTGAGTGATGTGCCCAGGCTGTTCTGGATTGCTCGTCCAACTTTTCGAGTAGAAGATAAATAAGCCACAAAACTGCTTAATAAATGCAGTAACGATGTGACGTTTGCGATCGTATCGTTTCTGTAACTTAGCCAACGCCATTTGATAATTGTTCTCCGTTACTAGAATGTACCGAAGTAGCGCCGCAGCTTCCCCATCAAGCAGACCCTTGAGGTATTGAAACTTTTGAGCCTAACTTAACCTTTTTGATTTGTGGATGGTTTTGTAGTACCGGTCAAAGAAGGAAGGCCACTCAGTATAGGTGCCAGTAAATTTCGGAATATTTATTTTTGGCAGTTTCAATTCGGCTTCCGCACCGAGGTTAAATTGTGACGTATTAAAATTCAATGTTTGATCTGCCGGCTGTGGTACTGCTGGCTCTGCAATCGACTTTTTACGAACCCAAGTGTTAAGCATTGCGATGGTCAGATGGTAATCACCTTCAAAAGTTAAATCCCCATCCTCGTCTGGTTTGAGCAAGATGATTTTCATGTCGAAGTCATTGAATTCTTTAAATAACATATGACATCTATCCAACCTTGGCTGGATTTCTGGTATTGAGGTTTCCTCACTCACTGCTTTTGCGAAGTTAGCGATTCTCGTCATCTTTCCTTTCACGCATGATTTCTGCTTTCGCAAAACCAGTATTTCTTTGTCCATGTTTTGAGGACGACACACATCCGGTTTCACTTCACTGATTCCGCACGTTTTACACAATTTGTGCACGAGGTTCCGCACGTTTTGCACGAGTTTTCCTTTTTATTTTACACACGCACGAAACGAATCACTTATACAATTTGAATGTTTGATATATACGATTCGGCAACCAGTGAAATTTAAACATGATGAAACCTAACATAAAATTGTCAAGGCTAAGATGGCTTGGATACGTACTTTCTTCACAAAATCGGACGACTAAACAGGCCTTGGAGTCGACACCAACAAAAGTAGGACTTCGTGGGAGACAACCTACCCGATGGATGGACGATGTTGAAAGGAAACCTAAATACACTCGGTCACCGTGCCTGGCGTTCTCTTGCGGCGGATCGAATTATTTTAGGTGAACCAAATCCCTTTATAGGATGTGCGACCAGTAAAAGAAGAAAAATTACACACACTGTGGTACACATGCATTATTTTTGCCAGAATAGTGATTATGGTTGAGATACAGTACGATAAAGAAAATCAGTTTAAAACATTAAAAATAGCATATTCGGTGAATTTTTAATTAATTCCATAAATGCATTTTACATGAATTAGTACCGCTTTAAATTAATAAATTTTTAATTAAAACTTATAAGCAAAATCTATTTCCGCCCTTTCAATAATTATGATTTCTTGACATTCAACTTTAATAATTAATTAAACATCTTAAATCAGTTGACTCGTTATTATATCAAGCCAATTATCATAAACTTAACCTTGGCACGGGTTTGTTGTATTGTAAAATAAAGGTTAATTATATTGTCCTTGAAAATTATTTTTTTATAACAAAATAATCTTTGAAATATAGTAAAATGAAATCTGAATCATAACTCAGAATCAAAAATTATTAAAAATATGACGGACGTTACATTGATTTGCTTATAGCCAAAAAGAAATTCGACAGTTCCATATGGCACTCCGCCTGCCATATTTTCTAGCATTATAACATTAGAATATTGGGCAAGTGAAATGGCAATTAAGACGTTACTTGTTCGTCACTAATCAACTGAATAATTATGACTACATAAAATGTCAAAATTTGTTATAATATAAAATTTTGCCATACTGGCAAAAATAGATTGTGCGACATCCAACAAGACGTTATTATTTTGAATCTCCACTAGTAACTAATTTCAATAGAATTAATTGATGTTTAAAGACAATTGGGGATTAGGGGTTAGTTAATATTAAGCTCAACCTCTTCCCCCGAATTCAACATCCAACTCAATCGAAACAACATCGCAAAATCTAACAATCAACTCAATCGCCCATTCAAACCTAAACCGACTAACTTCTACCTAGCTCCCAATCCCCAACTGAACCCCATCGTTCAACAATAACTCAACGCAATCACAACTTGATCACAAATCAACCTTCAACATAACCATCTAACTACCGTCTAAATTAATCCTCAAATAAACCCTCACTCCACTCAGAAAACCACATGGAAGCCAACTCAATCTTCAATTCAACCGTCAACTAAAAATCCAACTCAATCCTCAAACCAGCATTTATCAAAATTTAGTCACTTAGACCTAAGCCAACTTCAGCTCAACCCCCAACTCAACCTCAACTCAACCTCAACTCAATCCACAAATGGAACTCATCTCCACCCCAATTGGTAATTTTTGACCGGATTTCAATAACATACCGAAATTAATTCCTTAATGAGTCAAATTTCCAAAGTCGGCCACATCTAAATTTGCCCATACAAAATTACCGTAATTTTAAATTCATTAGTGCCTATCTCCTAAGAGCTTTTATGGAACCTAAAATTATGGAAGTTTTATATCGATTGTGGTAATTGCACCTTCAGCTTAAAAAAAAACTGTCAAAAAAGATTTAGTACATTCCTTCATTTCATAATTATGTCACAAAAATGTAAATTGAACAAGGTTAGAAGATTTAGAAAAATTAGTCAAAGACATTGCAGTTTCAAATCGAAAAATTCGGTAATTTGCTTTTATTAAAAACCAGAAACGGTTTGTAATGTTGATTTATTATTATAGCGATTATTACTGTTCACGGGGAAAGAGAAGGCAAAATCTAGAGGTAAGATTTCTACCACATATGCCAATCAATATCAGTAAACCAAGTTCTTAGAATAATTTCGAGAGGATAAGAGGTGGCTCTTAAATAACTTAGAACCATGGGATCTGGTGATGAAACAATTGGGTGCAACTTTAAACAATAAATTAACCTTTTCAAGCATTCGTTCGATTATACATGCAACCACCTTGCTTACCTATCAACTGGTAAGTAACGTATTAATTTCGAGTTAGTCCAGGATTTTAGGTTTATTTTCTTATTACTATGAAAATTGACATTGATTTCGATTCGATTTTTCCTGGAAATTTTCTAATTTGCTCTTATAGTTCACAAAGACGATCTTAATAAAATAGCTTTGGAGATATGATAAATAGTTAATATTATTGCGGTTATGGCCAAATAAGTAACATTCTAGTTAAAAATAGTGCATTTTCCGTTCTTTCTTATTTATTTAACTCAATTTCGTAAATCCCCACAAATTAATTCTATTTTTATTATATTACTTCAGTCTGAAAATAACACTTGGTTGGTCCAAAACCACTTTTCTCGACTTTCTGAAAGTACCTGAGTCCAAAAAAAACTAAAAACACAAAAAACTAACGAGCTTGTATCCAAGACACGACCTATTAACACTACGTACAAAATTTTATTTGTGCAGTTTAAGTGAAACAACAATTTAGAAGTTACAAATTTAAAAAAAAAACGTGAATTGTCTAATGCTACCATCTTTATGCATTAGGCTGTATCAGCATAAATATTGATTTTTACGGGATGACCTTTAGTTCCTCCAGCGAAATTCTTTTTATGGCATAAATCGACTCATGGCGCGTTCCCCGGAGCGGATGTTTGAGTTTCGGGAACAGGAAAAAGTCACAGGGAGCCAAATCTGGCGAGTACGTTGTACTTTTGTTTCGTGTTTGGCCAATAATTCAGTCATAATCAGGCTGGAATGTGCCTGGGCGTTATCGTGATGAAAAATCCATGGATTGTTTGCCCACAAATCCGGCCGTTTACGACGAATTGCTTCACGTAGACGCCTCAAACCGGCCAAGTAGTATGCTTTATTGACCGTTTGACCCTCTGGAATGAATTTATGATGAACCACACCACGGTAATCGAAACGATGAGCATTACCTTGATTTTCCGAGTCAAATTTGATCAGATGGTAAATGTTCTACTCTAATGCCGCCAAACCACAGACTCACAACCAATCTTAGATTATTTAGAATTGACACGTGTTTTCATTTTCGACCTTTAATAATTAGATACAGTTATACATTTCTAGTATACTGTTGAAAATCATTAAAAATTTAAATTACTCCGTGGGGAGAGCATCCACAATGTTCATTTTTTTCTGAAAATTTGTGCCGTTTGTTCAAATCACAATATTATGTGAGCAACATCAGAATTGACCGATGTGATTCTTCACTCAGTGCTTGGCATCACTGTGGACCATTCGAGAATACAAAACAATAAAACACAAATAATAGAAAATCAGAATTAACGTTAATTATTGTTTGTCACCGAATCCCACCGCCTTGTCACATACCATTTCATTTTATTCAACTCCCAGCGCCTTTATCCTAAACTTGCTCCACCCTAATGGCGTAATATTATTTTAAAGGCATCCTATAATGACAGAAATAATACCTCTAAATGCGATTTTGATAAAGCAATTCACAAATAATGTACCGATCAATATATCGTTGAACTTTCATTTCAATCATTTAAATGTCACAAAATCTCAACAAAACGTCACAGGAATATCAATGTACTTGCTAACTGACATTTTTGATGAAAATTAAATTTTTAATCAGTTTTCGCATGCACACGTGAGAGCCTTCTGTTGGAAAAGTATCTTTGTCTTAAAATATCCAACGATAGAGTACTTTCGTCGTTACAGTACTTTCTATGGTCGGAGAAACTAACTTGAGTTGATTTTTGGATCATATTTTTTTTAACGGTGATGTTGATGGTGATGGTGACTGACAATGATGGTGATGGTAATAGTGACGGTGATATTGATGGTGATGTTTGTGGTGATGATCGTACGGTATGGTATAATGGTAAGTTGGTATTATTGTATTATGGTATGACTATGAAGTATGTTGGTATGACACGGTGTGATGTTGTGATGGTATGATGTTATGCTGGTATGATTGTATTATGGTATGATAGTATGATGGTAAGATAGTACAATGGTATGGTGGTATGATGGTATGAAAGTTTAACAATATGACGTTATGATTGTCTGATTGAATGATAGTATGATGGTATAGTGGTATAATGGTATGATGGTATGACGGCATGATGGTATAATAGTAGTGTAGTATGATGGTATGATGGTATGGTATAATTGTATGCTGATATTGTGGTATATGAGTATATATGAAGGTATACTATTATGATGGTATGATTGTTTCCACAAACATTTTCATCTACTAAGACACATCCCAAAGTAAAAACATATGTATATCAATTAAAAATATTTTTTGTATATCGTAAACATTTTTTCTAATTTTTTTTTTCTATGTATATACATACATACATTATCCAAGTAAAAGTAATAAAAAAGTAATGAAAATGAAATAGAAGACCAATAGTACAAACAATAGATGCTCATTTGCTTTGTTAAGTTTCAACCATAATTTGAGAGCTTTGGAGAAAGCGGAGAAGCTGCTGCACACTCGTAGGTCCAACGGTAAGTTGTTAAAGATAATAGGTGTAGCCACACTGAACAAACACATATCAACCAAATACTTAATAACGTCAGCCGCCCGATTGAGGCCCACAAATTAAGTAGCAGCCGTCAAAGTATGGCGAAAAATTAAGTCCAGAAAACAAGAAGTCTGAATCCAGCCAACGCAAAGAAAGAAAATATGTATAAAATAATAATAGAAAAAAAAAGTAAGTACCATTTAACTCGATTTATACCACAGTCATTTCTCACACATTTAATTTCAATACAAATAATAAATAAAGCATGACTTTGCATTTAATTTTTTCGGCCATGTTATTCACTTTTTCCACCTTGTTTTTATTTGTGTATGTTATTTCTCGCAAATTCGTTCGTTGTGTTGGGTCGTCTATTAATCCTCCCTCCGAGGAATCACATGAAGGAAGTTCCGAACGGATGATGTAAATCAAATAGAACAAACATCAGATATTAACGCACAACGTGTAACGCATATCGCTTTCAAACCACCTCAGCCGTTATACAACCAAAACTCCGTAGTCTGGTTTGTAATACTAGAACAGCAATTTGTAGTGGCGAACATAAAAACAGAGTTCACTAAATATAGTCACGCGGTCAGTGCTTTGGATGCTAGATTGCATGAGACCTTCGCCAACGTCATCACCACGGAGAAAGAAGGAAATACTCCATATATCAAATTCAAACAAGAGGTAATCCGTATACGTGGGGCATCGAAAAAAAAACAAATTAAACCAATTATTACATGGCTTAACTTTAGGAGACCAGAAACCATCCCAATTGCTCAATAAACTCAGGATGACGGCGGGAACAAATTTGAACGAATCATCCACAAAACAACTATAGTTAGAACGCCTGCCACAACAGGTCCAAATAGTGTTAACCCCGTTCGAGAACGAAGTAGCCTTAATAACACTAGCGGAACGAGCGGATAATGTATTAGAAACTTTCAACCGTTTACAGATCCACAGCATTCAAGAATCGCAGAAGACAACTCCGGTAACAAAAGCAGATAACGTGAACCTAGCAATAAAATTCAAGGAATTAAAACAACAAGTTAACGCCGATATCTTTGCATTAGTCGGAAAGTAAAATACTTATGTCGGAACAACAGCAAGGTCTAACTCTAGAGCTAGACGAGACCGATCCCAATCCAGGACGGCCCAACAGAACGACGAATGTTTTTACCAAGCAAAGGTGTGTTTAACTACTTGCAAGCACCACGAGTCGTTCATCAAGAACCAAAATACATCGGGAAACCAAAAAAACCAATAAATCATCAAAGTATAATGGCTAACATTGATGAGATTAGTCCCAGTCGTCTAAAAATAACACAACAAAATACGACACAACATTTCTTAATCGACACCGGAGCTGAGGTATCAGTAACTCCGGCTGATGAAAAATCTGAAAATAAGTACAGAATTCAACCTGTTTGCAGCAAACGGAACTAAAGTAAGTGCATTCGGCAGAAAGATGTTAAAATTAGATTTGGACCTTCGTCGAAATTTCGTCTGGACATTTATTGTAGCACTCCAATACTCGGGGCGAATTTTTTTGAAGGAGGCCGGTCTGATAATCCATATACAAAGACAGAGAGACCCATTAACCTCTTTGTATACCATCTGTGCAATAACAAAAATTCAAAAGACCACACTATCTTTGGTAGATAAAGTTTCGACACCACCAGAAATCACAAAATTAATATCATTATTTCCGGAACTCAATCAAATTTCTTTAAAGAATACCACGAGCAAACATAATGTCAACCATCGTTTAGAAATTACAGGTCCACCAATATCATGCAAACCACGACGATTAATGCCAGATAAGCTGGAAATTGCCAAAAAATTATTCCAGACGATGATGGAGCAAGGAATTGGCAGACCTAGTAGCAGCAGTTGGTCCAGTCCACTCCACTTCGTACAAAAGAAGAATGGAGACTGGAGACCATGTGGGGATTATCAGGCGGTGAATAATATAACTATACCGGACCGATACCCAATTCCACACATTCAAGATTTTACCAACCAATTAGCGGGTTGTACCATATTTTCGATACTAGATCTAGTAAGAGCGTACCATCAAAATCCGATAAACTCAAATGATATCCCCAAAACAGCCATTACCACCCCCTTCGGATTATTCGAATTCACTAAAATAACATTCGGCTTACGAAACGCGGCGCAATCCTTCCAAAGATTAATGAATGCAGTATTGGCAAATTTAAATTTTTGTTATCTACTTATATAGATAACATAATCATAGCTTCGAATTCTTTTAGTGACCATATGGAACATTTAAAAATTATTTTTGAAAAATTAGTAAACATAGGCCTTATTATTAACCTAGATAAGTGTGTTTTTGCCCAAACGCAAATAAAGTGTTTAGGACATACAATAACCAAAAAAGGCATTTCACCAACACAAGAACGAGTGGAGGCGATAGAACAATACGAGCGGCAACAATCAATGCGCCAACTCAAAAGATTTTTGGGAATGCTAAATTTGTATCGGCGTTTTATTCCACACGCAGCAGCCGACCAAATCCACCTAAACAATTTTCTAGGATATAAGGAAAGATCAAAAATCAACATCACGTGGAACGAGAAAGCCATGGCAGCATTTAACAACTGCAAGATAAAATTAAGCCAAGCTACGGTATTAGCCCATCCATCAACGACAGCTCGGCTAGCAATAATGGTAGATGCCTCTGACGACGCACTTTGAGCAGTGGTGCAACGACAGATACAAGATAGCTGGCAGCCACTGGTTTTTTTCTCGATATACGACTAACCGACACACAGAAAAAGTATAGGGAACTAAAAGCAGCATGTTCGGGCATTAAATATTTTCGACATTACTAGAAAGACGAGACTTTACTCATTTTACTGATCACAAACCGTTAATTTTCGCATTCAAACAAAAATCTGACAAAGCTTCACCGAGACAATACCGACACTTAGACTTCATCAGGCATTTTACAATGGACATCCAGCACATATCGGGAAAAGACAACGTGGTGGCCGATACACTATCCAGAGTCGAAGTAATTTCCATCCCAGAGGTAATCAATTACAGTACGCGCAGAAAAAGGTTCCAGAGTTGGAAGACCTGAGAAATTCTAACAAAAGCTTGAATATAAAAGAAATTCCGCTCAACTTTAATTCAGCTGAGTATTGCGTATTGCGATGTATCAACTGGTAAAGCCAGACCTTTTATTCCGCAACAGTTCAGGCAAACCATCTTCAATTCGTTTCACAATTTAACGCACCCGGGCGTCAAAGCTTCAGTCAAATTACTAGTTGAAATCGCAATCTGGAGATCAATAAAAAAGGATACAAAAAACATGGCGCAAAATTGCTTACAGTATCAAAAATCCAAAATTTCACGCCACACTATATCAGCTCTAGGCAATTTCGATCTAAATTCTTCTCGGTTTTCGGATATACATTTAGATATTATAGGTTCACTTCCAATTTCCCGACAACAATCGTTACTGCGTAATACTCATCGATCGTTAGACCCGTTGGACTGAAGCAATCCCAGTGCCGGACATGTCAGCAGCAACAGTACCTTTGGGGTGTATTTAGTATGGATAGCTCGATTTGGTGTTCCCAAGTGCATAGTAACTGATCAAGGCGCACAGTTCGAATCACATTTATTCGAAGAACTATCCAAATTATTTGAATTCATACATTAGAGGACAACCAGCTATAATCCAAAATGCAATGGCATTTTAGAGAGGTGGCATCGATCATTAAAAGTTAGCATCATGTGCCATAACAGGAATGACTGGACGCAAATACTACCATCAATACCACTAGGACTAACAATGGCGTTCAGAGAATTAACCTACGGAAGCCACATTAGTTTACCAGCACAATTTATCGAACCAAATAAAAAACTAATATCACAGTCCGACTTCGCAAACCAAATCAAACAACACTGCAACGAGATTAGCCCTAATAACACATCTAATCATAGTCGAGACAGCATATTTGTTAGTAAAAGTTTGGAAAATTGCTCACACATATTGCTCAGAATGGACGCACTACGAGGAGCTCTGCAACTGCCATACACTGACCATACAAAGTGCTCAAGAAATCAAACAAATGCTGGGACATCGAGATCAAAAACTAAAAAGTGCGGGTATAAGCATACAACGCGTAAAACCATGTTTCAGCGAAAACAACCACAGGAAAGTAGAGGATGAGCCCACTCCAAGCAGTCACACACCAGTAAAAAAAAACGGTTACTTTCGACCAGGACCACAAGCCAAACGTGTCGTCGGAATCATCACCCTCTGGCCGCCTCATGAAAATCCCAACGAGATTCCGAATCGAGTAACGTAAAATCTTCCGTTTACTGAGGGAGGAGTATTGTGGCGTCTCAATGTAACTCGGCTCAGCGAGAGTCAGTGCCATAGTGATGTAATGCCGAAAGAATTAAATGGTAATGATTAGCTTGTATTATAGCATTAGCCTAGTAGTTGACTCACTTCATGGTAAATGGTATAAATATAAAAACCGTGCATGTATAGGACGGGATTTTCCAACAAGCCATGCGACGAAGGGAAGTTAGACTTTACAAATTATCAAATCGTGTAGTGGTCTCTGTGTACAAGTTGTATAAGAATATTACATATTATAAAATTAGAATAATCGTGTCACGATTATCCACCGATAAGTACCCGGACGAAGAAATTGGATGGTTTCTCTTGATGAGCCGGATTATCAAGTGCCACCAAGAGACCCATATACTATGTATATAATTCGACGGGATAATCGATAGATTTTAGATAATTCTAGTTTCTGTTTAGCGTATGAAGTGTTACATTCAATTAAAACAATATTCTCTTATCTCCAACAACAATGTGTAACCGTCAACCCACATTATCAACACGAACCAAAATTGTTCTAATTTTCTACTAATCCTGCTATAAGCTAAAACTCTTTTAGAGATTTTATCTTCTGAAAGCTATACCTCTCGAGCATAGCCCTTCAAGTATAATTTATAAGCCCCATTAAATAAAGCGTTAAAAAATCAATCAAGTCATAACCACATAATAAACATCACGGCCAGGCCTTCAAACAATAAGTTGTTTGTTTATACAAGAAAATAAATAACATTCTTATCAATCTACTGAAAAACATGCCATTTATAAACTGCGTCGCACATAAGTCTGATCTAATATATGAACACATCCACACACACAAGCGATATTATTACAACAACAACAACTTAAGTACAATAAAATATGGATAAAAAAAATTAAATTTTACGATCCATTTCCATATGTAAATAACAGAACATTTTTTTTTTGCTCCATTTATTGTTGTTATTAAATGATCGCGAATTTACAATTAAAAAATTTAAACAAACAAAACCATGATAGTGATATTCTTTATGATCATAATATTATTAAATTTTTTTTTTTTGTTTTTGTATTCTGCGCTCAAATGGATCAAATTACATGCAAAACACATAACACATTTTTAAGTTCGTTTCGCGTTTTGCACTAAACATAGTAAGTGTCTGGTCAAAAACTATACAAAATACAAAAACACGACAAACTTAATTGATCGTTAAAATAAATTATCAATTATGTTGTTGTAGTTTTTATATTTTCGTTTTATTTTAGACAAGATCACACACGAGATGATGTAATCGTGATGAATATAGTACGGCTTGCTGTATTTTGATCGTACGTTTTTTTTTTTTTTTTTTTGGTGTGCACACGATCGATCGTGATTCTTTTAAATTTTTCACGCCGATTAATATTCTAACCGCGCGACCACTTACTATTCCAAAAACATCCTGTAAAAATAACAAACACTAGTCAATGTTTACAAATTTCTTGCTTGCGACTTATTTTTATATACTTTGCTATTTTTTTTTTTTGCTTCTTCTAGGTGGTTAGAGTTGTTGTTTTTTTACTTTATTTATAATTTAAAATTAAAATAAATTAATTTATA
Organism: Tipula helvola; assembly: GCA_963556165.1. Taxonomy (NCBI): domain Eukaryota; kingdom Metazoa; phylum Arthropoda; class Insecta; order Diptera; family Tipulidae; genus Tipula; species Tipula helvola. The sequence goes on from OY744481.1 coordinate 104,857,372, forward strand.
AACAAAAACAAGTATTTACATAATATACAGAAACAAAAAAAAAACTCACGCGATAACAAATATCAGCCAATAATATATTTCTATTTGGATTGCGTCAAGTGACACACCTTTTACATCTCGTGAATTTCTTGTCGTTTCTTATTTACTTGTTTATTCAGTTTGGTCATGGCTTGGTGGTATTTGTGTGTTGTTTAATTTATTTATAGAATTTATTTCGATTTTCTTTGTATTTTGTTTTCGTTATTTAATTTATGATTTTGTTTATGTTTTATTCGCGAATCGTATATATAGCGCTAAACCATATACACATACAGGCTTCTTATTCCATTTAATTTACGCCGAAATTATATTTGGTGGACATCAAAACAATAAAAATAAACGTGCGCTTGTTCTTCATAAATACATAATACATAGTTTGAACGATATCTTGAGGATATTCCTGTTTTTTTTTTTGCTTTGGTATAAATTCTGTTGTGATCTGGACGCACGATCAATGCTTTAAATTTACAGCATATAATTACGCAGTTATATAAAAGATGCTGGATTGATTACAATAAAATGCTTTAGAAATGATGACGCTTGTTGTTTAAATTGAATTAATTTAAAACATCGAAATAGATTGGAGGTGTGTCAAAATTATTTATTTAAGCGTAAATATGTTTACGACTTTCATTATGATGCGTTTTTTTTTTTCTAGTATGGAATATTTTATAATTTTATCGCATTTTTATTTGATATCAAGGTCTATAAAAAATTGAAATGAGTTAGAACTATAGCCAGTTCAATGGTTCGACTATTCATTCAAATTCAATAAAAGTTTTTCAAGTTCTAAATGTTTTAATTATGGTTGATTCTCGACCTAGCTGAGAGAGGTGAAAATCAACCTAAGTAAACTATTTACGAAAATATTAACATTATTATTGAGGGGTGCACACTTGCGCAGGTTATACAAGCTTCTTGCGCTCCACCCTAGGTAGCGCAAAAAGTGTAACCACGCGAGTATGGGCGCAGTAAAACACTAGTCTATGAAGTGGAGGAAATACCCATGGGATATCCTCAAGCGTCTATTTCCCCCATGTCAGGGGTGGCTTCAACCTGCGTCTGTTCTCCATGTTAGAAGCGGCTGTACTAAAGACCTGCCAGTAGGTATATGTTGGATCTTCATCAACAACTATTATTATTTAACATAAATTATATTACCATAAACATAAATTATATTTGAACTTGTATTTAAATTTAGTACTAAAATTATTTGTGAATTGTTGGTAACTTCACTTTACTCCTGTATTAGGTTACGTTAATTTCTTTATGCTTTAGCATTAACTGTTTTGTATTCCTGCACTGTCAAAATTTATAACGAAAAAAACTGTAAAAAGAGAAAGGATTTAGTATGAAAAGAGTGCAGCTGAAGTGAACAGCGACAAGAAATAAAAATTAGGTTTGGTTAGGTTTGGGCGGCGGTCCACCAGGACTAGGCATAGACACAAAAAGGTCCGCAGCGATACCACAATTTAAAAGTTTTCCTCCAACTCATTGAAACCACTCTGAGCTTGCTATGAAGCGCTGGATACTCCTGACGTCCCTCCCGCTGAGCTCCGTCAGGTCGTTGAAAAGGGGTGCTTCTAGAAAATTCAGTCTGTTTCGTGCCAGACGAGGACAGGTTCAAAGAAGATTAAGTACTGTCTCTTCCTCCTCTTCGTCCTCGCAACTACGACAGTAGTCATGTGAGAAGAAACCAAGTCTACTCGCATGTCTGCCTATGAGACAATGCCCCGTAATCACTCCAACAACCACACTGATCTGATTCCGCTGAAGTGAGATCAGCTGTTTGGATCTCGCCAAGTTCAACTTTGGCCAGACCTGCCGAGTTATTACGCATGAGGTACTATTTGACCATCTATCATTCGTCAACTTACTAATTTCCTCCTGAAGCAGCAGTTTACATACCGCAAGAGGCATTGCAATATCCTTTTTGCTGTTTGAATTGTGGTCCGTTGTACCATGTCGAGCCAGTTCATCGGCTCTTATGTTCCCAGTGCTAACGAAATGTCCTGGCACCCATATGATAAAGATGTTGAACTGATCTGTCATCCCGTTAAGAGATGAGAGACATATGCGAATATCACAAGTCGATATTACCTTATGCCTCAACCAGTCCACGACTTCCTTTATCACAGTTACCGCAGCTTGAAAAATGCTACAGTAGTCGGGGAGACAAAAGGAGAGGTTTAACATAAGTTCCTCGCAGAACACCCCAGCCCCTACTCTTCCATCCCATTTTGAATCATCAGTGAAGAAGTTTAAAACTCCTGGTTCCAAAACTGCATCCAACATCCAGTCCTCTCTGGATGGGATAATAGTCCAGAACTTTCTATCAAAAGAAATTGACGAGAGATTATAGTCGGTGGTCTTGGGAAGCCCTTTGTTACAAAGTATAGACGAGTGCCCTGTATTATTGCAGGTCCACATTAACGTGGATTTCAGTCGTATGGCAGTGCAAGCTGCCTACTGTTTTCCCAAGATATCAAGAGGAGTAAGAAATATCAGAGTCTCCAGTGCCTGAGTGGGTGTGCTCCTCATAGCACCACTGACCCCAGAGAGATTGTTCTCTGAACTTTTGTCAGCAACTTTAGGTTGGCAGCATTGTCCGGAGCAGGCCACCAGACTGTTACCCCATACAGAAGAATGGGTCTAACTACTGCTGTGTATATCCAAAGGACCATTGGGGCTCCAGCCCCCAACCTTTCCCAATTGCATTTTTGCAAGAGTATAGCGCTACCGTAGCTTCCTTTACCCTTTCCATAATATTAGGTTTCCAGTTTAATTTACTGTCCAAGACGAGACCCAAGAACTTTGCTTCACCTATAAAAGCCAAGTTGAACCCATTTAAAGTGGGATGATCGACATGAGGAATTTTATATTTCCTAGAGAAGAAAACCAATTCGGTTTTGTGTGGGTTCACATTTAACCCACAACCCTTGGTGTTAATACTTACTAATATACCTGTAAGAAAAAAGCATAATCATAAATGCGAACATCATCGCAACAGCAACAGCAGTCACATTTGCTGAAATAAAGTAGATTTTATGTATTATAATTGTAAACACAGTGAAATTTGGTATTATATTCTTACCCAGTATATTATTTATTATAAAATTGGTCATAAATCTCAAATTATATGTCCATATTACGTGTAGTTAGATTAATCTAAAAGAAAAAAGAAATTTAATTAATTTATTTATCATATTATAAAACTATGTACTTAACTTAAAAATCCTTGTATTGTATACACAGCTCACAAAGTCACAAAATCACATCTGTCAAATATCAAAATGCAGCTGAGTTTATGTTCAATCAAAATGCAGCTGAGTTTATGTTCAATTTGTAATGCAGTTCGAAAATTGTGAATACAGACACGACATCTGTGTGAATAATTTGGAAGATGATCAAATTACTCATAACTTTCGCGACTGTACTATTTAGCTATGTTCTATGTATATTTTTTTTATCATTCTGTTTTTGGCTACCATTGTAAAAACAATAAAATTAAAATTTGTACTACAAAAAAAAGAGTTAACGTCCATTTTGTAAAACTAAAGCATTTTTCATTGTGAGCATTTTGATTTGCGTAATAAATATAAATTATTAAATAAGGTGATAATTTAAAGTATTGTAAAAAAAAAAAAAGTGGTTTTTATTTGCGGTTCATATCATCATATGCAACACACCAAAACTAAAGAAGATACAGTCCGCTCCATTACAACGTGGAAAAAGTGCACGGTCGGAATAAACAAAATTGTGTTACTTGATTTGTGCTCCACTAACATTGGTCCTTCGAGCCGGATCTAGATCCGCTGTGACGATATTCATCGTCATTCAATCAAGCAAGGCCGCATTTAAGAAGCCATTTTGTGTAAAATTAATTTACGATATCAAACCAAATTCTTCTTTCGGCGTCCATGTTTCGGAAGCATCAAATCGTAAGTTAACTAAACCTAAAAATTAACCATACAGTGGTAGTGTTCAAATCGAATCAAAATATATTCGTGCAGTAAAGCATCCATTTTCGGACGAAATTTTGTATAAATTGAATTTGCGGGTTATTGCAAAAATAATATACGGCCTCCATTCTCGGAAGCAATAACGAAGCCATTTTGTAAAAAGTTAATTTACGAGATCAAATCAAATTCATCATTCGGGCCTCCATATTTCGGAAGCAACAAATCGTAAATTAACTTAAACTAGAAATCAAACTATACAGTGGAACGGTTCAATTCGAATCAACATATATTCGTTCGGTATAGCCTCCATTTTCGGACGCTATTTTGTGCAAAGTGAATTTACGAGTTAATACAAAATCATTATTCGGGCCTCCATTTTTCGGAAGCATAAAATCGGTCATACGAAGTTATCAAGTCAAGACGTCCAGTCATTTTAAAAGTTCTACGGCCACCATTTAATTATCAAATGACGCAAGAACTAGCATCACTCAAAAAGCAGCGTGCCTCCAATAAGGGTAGATTAACACAAATCCTGAATTTTCTGGAAACTGCCACGGAATCAACTCCAATTGAAGAGTTTCGAACTCGTTTGATGCGAGTTGAAAAACTAATGTCGGAATTCACGGCGATTGAAACCAAAATATTCGATGTTAATCCAGAAGAGGACTCAGATATTCAATATGAGGAAAGCTATTACAAGGCCATTACCAGCATTAATACGTGGATTCGATCCAAGACAACATCTACAAGCACGTCAGTAAATCTAGATGCATCAATGTGTCTGAATCATTCAGGAACCGGCCACGCAGAGGTTAAATTGCCAAAAATCAACATTCCTCCGTTTAATGGTGAATATACAGAGTGGCAATCTTTCTATGACCTCTACTGTTCCACTATTCATGAGTCACTTTCACTAAATCCGGTACAAAAGTTTCAATACCTGAAAAGTCTATTACGAGGTGAACCTGCAGTTCTCTTGCGCCATATCAGTGTTACAGAAGCGAACTATTTAGGAGCTCTAACCAAATTAAAAGAGCGATATAATCGGAAGCGACCAATTATTTATTCCTTCATACGGACATTCATCGATCAACCTACTATCAATTCAGCAAATGCAAGCAACATCAAGCGATTAATGGACACGTCAGACGAAGTAGTACGAGGTTTGAAGGCGCTGGGAGATCATGCAGAAACACGGGATCCATGGTTGATTTTTCTAGCATTAAACAAGTTGGACGACAAATCCAAAGTTCAGTGGGCTGAAGCAACCGCTGACATCGAAAATCCCACCTTTTCGGATTTCCTGAAATTCCTAGCACGAAGAATTGACACACTGGAATCCATCAGCACCCCAAAACGACCTGCTCCTAAATCAAATGTAACAGGCCACATAGCTACAAACAATTTTACATTCAAGTGCGCAATGTGTTCAGAAGATCACTCATTATTTTTATGCAAAAAATTTAATGAAATGAGTGCCACCGATCGAAGAGAATGGGCTAGAACAACTCAAAGGTGCTTCAACTGTTTAAGCCTTAAACATCCAGTTTTCAAGTGCACTTCTCAACGTCGCTGTGAACAATGCAAACGGAAACACCACAGTCTACTCCACACAAATGAAGGCATCGAAGTATCGTCAGGAAAATCGACACCCGACAAGCCAATAACAACACTGGTCGTATCCGCTTGTTCTCAAAACACGTCTGCTCAACCCATTCTACCTACAGCAGCCATCAACGTTGTAGATTCTTCTGGTAAAATAAATATTTGCCGGGCTTTGCTAGACTCAGGGTCACAAGTTAGCTTCATCACAGAAGCTTGCTCCCAACGATTAAATCTAAAGCGGCAAAATGCTCGAGTATCCGTATGTGGGCTAGGTCAAACCAAAGCAGGATTCACCAAAGGTGCTGTCAATTTCGTCGTTAGACCTGAAGAAGGTTCCGAGTTCACAATCGAAGCACTAGTGCTGTCAAAAATTACAAGCAAAATACCAGCACAAAATTTAAATCACATCAACCTGGCGAGGTGGCAAGAAATCAAGTTGGCCGATCCCAATTTCGCCAAATCAAGTAATATCGACGTATTAATCGGGGCGGACTATTTTTTCAAAATCTTGAAAGCTGGTCAAATTACGCTTAAGAAAGGTCAACCAATGCTTCAAAATACGATTTTCGGTTGGGTTGTGTCTGGTAGAACCGGCAGCCTGCTAGATTCCACGGTAGTTTCAATGACTACATCTGCGGACGCTTGTGATGTCATCGACATTGATAAAACATTACGTCGGTTTTGGGAAATCGAGTCCATATCAACAAGCAACAAACCACTTTCTCCAGAAGAACAACTCTGTGAAGACAAATTTGCAGAGACACTCAAAACAACTAGCAATGGCCGATTCATAGTAAAGCTGCCGTTCAAAAAATCCCCTCAGGCCCTTGGACAATCAATGAATTCAGCAATCTCACGATTACGAGGCATGGAGCGTCGTTTCGGTCGGGATCCCGAGTTTTTCAAATTGTATCAACAATTCATGCATGAATATCATACGCTAAAACATATGGAAGAAATTCCACCGGAGGAGATTGACCACTCAGGATTCTATTTGCCACATCATGGTGTTCTACGCCAATCCAGCACAACAACAAAATTAAGAGTCGTTTTTGACGGCTCTGCTAAGAGTTCGTCTGGTGTCTCATTGAATGATTGCCTAGCAATCGGTCCCACCATACAATCAACACTTTACGCCATCATACTGAGATTTCGGGAACACCACATCGTATTTTCTGCAGACATTGAAAAAATGTATCGCCAGGTGCTCCTATCAAAAGATGACACAAATTATCAAAAAATAGTCTGGCGTAATACCCCAGCTGACCCAATTCGTCATTACCGGTTGCAAACAGTAACATATGGACTCGCATCAGCCCCATTTTTGGCGACACGAGTGTTAAAACAAGTAGCTGACGAGAATCAACAACCTTCGCCTCGCGCAGCCAATGCAATCCAAAATGATATATACGTGGATGACCTGATGACGGGAGCAGATGACATAAAGGCAGCCCTAGTTTTAAAGGAAACGATTACGACTATGCTAAAAAATCATGGATTAATTCTCAGAAAATGGACCTCTAACGCGCTTGAAATACGCAATACTATTGATCCTGATGATTTATTGGCCATCCCAAAAGACCTAGATGACAGCACGGAGAAAACGAGTAACCCAGTGAAGGTATTAGGCGTTACTTGGAATCCATCCACAGATGAATTTATCTTTTCTTCCGATCTTCAATATGATCAAAAGCTCACGAAGAGAACAATTCTGTCACAAGCAAGTCGGCTGTTCGATCCGCTTGGCTGGATAGCTCCAGTAGTTATTCTGTTCAAGATATTCATCCAACACCTGTGGGCCGCAAACTTAGGATGGGATGATGTGTTACCAGAACATCGAGCAAAAGAATGGTGTACAATTTATGAAGAAATGAAAAATGTCAACCAAATCACAATTCCAAGGCATTTAAACACCTTTCAAACATCCAAAATTCAAATGCACGGATTTTGTGATGCAAGTCAGCAAGCGTATGCAGCCGCCGTATATTTTAGATTTGAGTCGACCAACGGAGAAGTAACGTGCAAATTAATTTCAGCAAAAACAAAGATTGCACCCATAAAACAAGTAACACTGCCACGACTAGAGCTGTGCGGAGCTGTCTTATTAACCAAACTGCTAAATTTGGTAAAGAGGGAATCACAAAGTCAAATCAATCAAGTCTACTGTTGGACAGATTCCAAAATTGTGTTGGACTGGCTAGCGAGCCATCCCAGACGCTGGAGCACATTCGTCGGCAACAGAGTAGCCGAAATATCTAATTCCTGGTCTCGGCAACATTGGAGACACGTGTCATCAACCGATAATCCAGCAGATTGCGCTTCACGAGGCTTATTGCCTCTCCAACTCAAAACGCATACACTATGGTGGAATGGACCTGATTGGTTATCTAAGTCACCCGACTATTGGCCCACTCAACACACAGACTATGGGTACATTGAAGAAGAGACAAATCAACTGTTTGCATTAACCAGCACCATTGGCCCGACTTGGTTCGATGAGTTCTTACAGAGATACTCGTCATTTCGAAGGCTTCGGAGAGTATTGGCTTATATGTGTCGTTTCATCACCAATCTAAGAAAGCGAAAAGGAACCCGAACAGACGGAATCTTTCTGCGCAGAGAAGAAATGTTTAACGCCATTCAACACATATATAAAGAAGAGCAACTCAAGTACTACCCTAATGAAATCGAATCCTTGAAAACCAAAGCCAGCGTCGGACATAACAGTACCCTGAAATCATTAAATCCATTCATCGATGAGTCAGGGATCATTCGGGTAGGAGGACGCCTAGCAAACAGTGAAGTGCCATTTTCAACTAAATATCCAATCATCATTCATGCCAAATCAAAGGTCACTTCGCTACTTCTCGAAGAGTTACATCAAGACAACAAACATGCTGGAGCTTCGCTGTTGTTATCATTATCACGGCAGTCAGTTTGGATACCTGCTGGCAGAAACAGAGTTAGGCAAGTCATAAAAAAAATGTGTCATCTGTGCGAGGTTCAAATCACAAATGCAAACGCAACTGATGGGAAACTTACCACTATGCCGAGTAGAACTTGTCCGACCATTTTTAAAAACTGGAATAGACTACGCAGGACCGCTATTAATACATTTAGTGAAAGGAAGATGCCAAAAAACTTATAAGGTATACGTGTGTTTGTTTATCTGCCTAAGTACAAAAGCGGTGCATTTGGAATTAGTCAATGACATGACAAGCGAAGCTTTTCTCGCCAGCTTGAAACGATTTATTGCACGTAGAGGAGTTTGTCAAGAAATATACAGTGACAACGGGTCGAACTTCATCGGAGCAAACAACCAACTAAGAAACGAATTCCATAAGCTAATTAAACAATCAAATAACATTTCTGCTTTCTCTTCTAGTTTATGCATAACATGGCACTTCAATCCTCCTAGCGCACCTCATTTTGGAGGAATTTGGGAAGCCGGCATAAAATCCACGAAGTTTCATTTAAAGCGAGTTATTGGAAACACTATCCTTACCATGGAAGAACTACACACACTCCTCACTGAAATCGAGGCAATTCTAAACTCCCGGCCATTATGCTCATTACCGTCATCCGACATTGACGCATTAACTCCATCTCATTTCTTAATTGGACACGCCGCTACAAAAATCCCAGAGCTCGACATCACCCATTTAAAAATGTCCCACCTATCGCGATGGCAGATGGTGCAGCAGCTCTCTCAAAATTTCTGGAAGAGATGGAGCATTGAGTATCTAACATCTCTACAACAACGAACAAAATGGCAACACATCCAAAAGTCAATCAAAATCAACGATATTGTTGTCATAAAGGAGAATAACGTACCGGCAAATCAGTGGTTGTTAGGGAGAGTGATTACAATGCATCCAGGATCCGATGGGATCGTTCGTGTAGCCACTCTTAAAACAAAATCTGGCGACATGACACGACCTATACATAAGTTGTGTCTTCTACCCGTGGCACAAGACGAGCCTAGCGAAGAAGTCGATCACCAGAAATCAAAAATATCTTCTTGATTTATTCACATCACAGCCGTATTAATCAAATTATGTTGAACCAGTGGTTCAAAGGCGGCGGTATGTTAATACTTACTAATATACCTGTAAGAAAAAAGCATAATCATAAATGCGAACATCATCGCAACAGCAACAGCAGTCACATTTGCTGAAATAAAGTAGATTTTATGTATTATAATTGTAAACACAGTGAAATTTGGTATTATATTCTTACCCAGTATATTATTTATTATAAAATTGGTCATAAATCTCAAATTATATGTCCATATTACGTGTAGTTAGATTAATCTAAAAGAAAAAAGAAATTTAATTAATTTATTTATCATATTATAAAACTATGTACTTAACTTAAAAATCCTTGTATTGTATACACAGCTCACAAAGTCACAAAATCACATCTGTCAAATATCAAAATGCAGCTGAGTTTATGTTCAATTTGTAATGCAGTTCGAAAATTGTGAATACAGACACGACATCTGTGTGAATAATTTGGAAGATGATCAAATTACTCATAACTTTCGCGACTGTACTATTTAGCTATGTTCTATGTATATTTTTTTTATCATTCTGTTTTTGGCTACCATTGTAAAAACAATAAAATTAAAATTTGTACTACAAAAAAAAGAGTTAACGTCCATTTTGTAAAACTAAAGCATTTTTCATTGTGAGCATTTTGATTTGCGTAATAAATATAAATTATTAAATAAGGTGATAATTTAAAGTATTGTAAAAAAAAAAAAAGTGGTTTTTATTTGCGGTTCATATCATCATATGCAACACACCAAAACTAAAGAAGATACAGTCCGCTCCATTACAACGTGGAAAAAGTGCACGGTCGGAATAAACAAAATTGTGTTACTTGATTTGTGCTCCACTAACACTTGGCCCATAATGAAAGAATGCCCAGAGCATTTTGAATAAGCTCACTAAGTGTGCCGGGAGATTTTCCACGAACACCAATAGCGCATAGTCTCAGCAACAGATCATTTATGACCAAGTTCCAGAGAAGGGGGGACAGTACGCCCCTGATGCGTGCCTCTGCCTGCAAATCTTCTGGCGGAGGATTTCGCCAGACTGGCATTTATGATCCTGCCTCTTAGCATTTGATCTATCCCGTCCTTGAGGGATTCATCCAGTCCTAGAATCAAAAGTGCCCGAGTTATATCCCCTGTAAGCACATTGTTAAAGGCTCTCTCAATGTCCAAAAAGGTTTCTATCGCATAGTCTCCATATTCGAAAAATTTATTAATGAAATATGTAAGAGAATGAAGAGCAGTTTCTACAGATCTCCCCTTGCAATATGCATGCTGAGATTTAGACAGCTTTCCGGCAAAATCGTGCCTCTACCATGAGCTTCTATTTGTCCTTCCAGTAATTTGAAAAGGAAAGAAGACAAGCTAATCGGTTTAAGGTCTTTGGGACTGCAGTGCGAGCGTTTTCCTGCCTTAGGTATGAAAGCAACCTTTACTTCCGTCCATTTACTAGGAATGTCACATAAGACTCCTGAATTTTGCCAAAGTATAGTCTCCAAGATCTGTTCCTTGCACTTCTTAGCTGATATTTGTAAATTTTGAGGACTTCCTTATAGGAGTCCCAGTCCACAGCGGATTTTATTTTCCTTGCTGTTTTAAAGAGTCCTTTGCGCCGTTGACGTATTTGTTGAATCTCCTTTGACCACCACGATGGCCGAGGTTTACCCCTAGGCCTACTAAGAGGACAAGAGCCCAATACCGCTTCATTAAAAGCGCTGGACAGTTCGTCCACTAAGCGATCGAGTTCTACCGTAGTTTTTGGAGGTTTAGGCACCGGCACTGGTAGTGAATTACCCAGAATAGTTCCGAAAATATCCCAGTCGGTTTTCCTGCTGTTCCTGTAAAGAGGGCTGTTCGGAAAGACCAAGTCCATTTCAAATTGAAGATAACAGTGATCAGAAAAGGAGTAGTCTTCCGACACTTTCCAGTTTAATAGACTACTTAATACCTCCTGTCTATTTTTAGTTATAAAAGTTGGCTAATTGCCTATGTTACATATATGAAGGTTAGTACTTAGAATGTAATCAAGGAGTAACTCACCTCGTTCATTTGTGTCCGTACTTCGCCAGATTGTGTGATGAGAATTTGCATCACTCCCCAGGATGTCTTTATCCTTGCGCTTTTGAGCCTCCAAAATTGCTTCACCTAGAAATGGAATGTTCACTTCATCGTAAGCTAGGTAGGCTGATATTAGCCAGAGGTTTCGTTTATTTACCTCAATGCTGACCGCTGCCACATCTTCATTGCTGAAATTTGATAGCAGAAAACAATTTATATTATTTTTAACGAGAATGCACGACCGAATCCTACCTTCTTTGTTCGTGTGAATTAATCTATAACAGGGTGTCTTAAGTATCAAGACAATAGCCGTCCCTTCTTTTCCAATTTTTAAAAGGAGAGCAGCTGATGCTTTCTTTGAGTGGTGTAGGTTGATCTGCAAGAATGTCACCATTCGTAACTTCCCTCTCTACCACTGTAACATCAGAGTCCTCCACTGATGATGTGAAGTCCTCTGAGATCCCCCTTAATAACTCCAAGGACATTGTCATCTCCGTATCTGTGGAGATATTTTCCGCCTGGCTGTTCCCCTCTTCCGGGCGCCCAGATGAGCTTTCAACAGCTTTCTCAGATTCCGGAGCCTGCGGCTTGTCCGCCTCCTTGTAGATTCTGAGTGTGACTGCACTGAAATCATAGTTTACTATACCATTGTTTTTTTCCAGCGCAGTCAGTCACTCTCTGTTTAGGATTATGACAGCTGACCTGTAGTTGGCCCGTGGCTCCTCGAGCGTAGGAACTTTCCAGTTGTGCGTTGGCAAGACTAAGTTACCAACTAGCAGTAACTGAAGTATCACCTTTGGACCGCTAGGCTCCAAAGGAATCCACACCCTGGCTCTCGGCCTACAGGGGATCTCTTCCCTAGCTTTAACAGCAAGGCTGACTCCGGGCCATAACTCGCCAAGTCTTTCCACTGCCTTCTTGGAAAGCAGAAGAGATCTCTGATCCGCACATGCAGTCAGTTTCACCTGGTTCCTGTGCCAATCCGCATCCCGACAAATCGGAACAGGTCCTGGGTTTTCTGCCAGGATATTCAGGTAGGTTGTGGTTAAGGCCCTTTCCACCTTTCTTTAATTGGCGACCGTGATACTGCTATCCTCTTGGGACTGGTCAACAACTGCTACAACCAGCTGATCCTTGAGTTCCTCGTTAAAAGGTGGAGCTTAGTTCTTTTTGCGATCTTAGGACTTTCCTCCTGAGATCTGTCTCTTTTGATCTTTAAGCCAGCTGAAGGACCTTCCGACTTCTGTTCGGTGACTTTTTTCGCCCATGCAAGCGTAACCAGCTTCATTGGTGCTTTGGTTCCGTAGTATATTTCTTTGCTCTGGTATGGTGACCCGAGTGGAGGGATCAGCCTCATTTGAGCTTTTGTCCCGTTGTTTGTTAGTAAGTTTAGAGGTAGGCCTAAAGACCCGAGTCTCCTTCTCTACTTTTTCCGGTTTTGTAAGAGAACCGGACTCTTTTATTTTTTGTGTTTGTTGTTCTCCCATATTTGGTCCCACCAGTAGCGGAGAAAAGAGTGTGCATCTGTGCAGAGATCCGCAATACCCAGACAAGGCTACTTAATCCGGAGAGCGCCAGGTATCCCAGAACAAGCAAATTGGCTGGATTTTAATTGGAGCCATCAACCATTCAAACGAAAGTATTAGCTGAAAATTAGTACTTTAATTACCAAGATGCAAATTGATTCCGCTATTAGGTAATTATGGAAGATTGATCTGATTCCAATGAAGCCGGAAGATGAATTTCTACAGTGAAACTCATTTTCGGGAACCATCGGGTCGGTTTCGTTTACCTTTTAAGGAATATGTAACACCAGGCGCTACAGCGGGTAAATCTCTTCATATGGCAATTCAACAATTTAGTCAATTGGAACGACGATTTGCCCGAGATCCAGATTTTCATGCTGAATACAATAAATGTTTTGAAGAATATTTAGGTTAGTACTTCTGAAAATGAGAATATAAGCATAGTTAATGGCAAACTAAAAGTCAACAGTTGTTACCATCCTCAGCATGTCGTAACGAAGGAGTCGAGCACCACAACCAAGATGAGAATAGTGTTCAATGCATCCAGAAAGACGATTAATGGGAATTCACTTAATGACATTATATATCCAGGCCCAGCATTCACCGCAGATTTAATCAAATGTTCATCCAAATAATGCTCAGTTTTAACGTGTGGTTTGGAGAAACAATTGTACAGAGACACTTCGGTAATATTTTCTTAAAATAGTCACCTTCGGAATGACTATTACTTCATACTTAGAAATCCGCACTATTCAACAGCTGGCTCATGATTTTTAAATTAAATATCCTTTAGCATACCCCGTCCTGATGAATTCTATTTACGTGGATGACGTTTTCGCTGGAGCAAATAGTGTCGAACATGCACTAGAATTACAAAATCAATTAATCGGTATTTTGCAGGAAGCCAAATTCCAAATCCGAAAATGGGCTAGCAATGATGAGCAATTGCTACAACATATTCCTGAAGAAGATCGTGAGATACACGTACCTCTAGCATTAAATCCAGAAGAATCAATTAAAACTGTTGGAATTTATTTTAAACTTCGATTGAAATTAATAATCTCTCCTTGTGGTGGAAAGGACCAGAATTTTTGCAACAACCAAAGGAAAAATGGTCACATTCAAAATTCCAACTAGAAGATTTTGGCGAAATGGAAGAATGGTGAATTTACGTGCACAACGTCTGCACCACAGAATAATTGCAACTGCTTCAACGGTTTTCCTCATACAATAAATTGATTCGCAAACCTGCTCTTCTGCAAATGTATATTCGAAAACTGTGTCGTGAAAAATCGAATTTACCTTTGACAGTTAAACAATTAGACCAGGCTCGTGATCACTGGATACGAGTCATTCAACAACATGAATTTTGCGCTGAACGTTACGTGTTACTGCATAGTAAATTAATATCGAAAAGCACACTGCTGAATTTAAACCCGTTTTTGGACAACCAACAAATTCTGAGGGTAAGAGGTCGATTAGACTATTCCATATTGAGTTACGATGAAAAATTTCCAATAATACTGACGTCAAAAAATGAGTTCACTAATATGCTGATTCACGAATTTCACAATCGAACGTTTCATGGTGGCAACTTGCATCCGGAAAAAAATTGAATTATCAATGCAAGAAAAACGGTTCGTTTTCTATTGCAAAAATGTTCGAAATTCTATCGAATGCGAGCCAAAATCGCCGAGCAGCAAATGGGAGTTCTTCCGGCAACGCGAGTTCAACCCACCTTTGTGTTCAGTTCAACGAGAGTCGACTTCGCTGGTTCTATCAACGTTAAAGCATCCAAAGGCCGTGGGAAAACTACATACAAAGGATACATGGTCATATTTGTGTGCTTAGCTATACGCGAGCGACCGCAATATTCCTTGCCGCACTTAAAAGGTTTCTAGCCAGAAGAAATATGTGTTCCCATATTTATAGTGACTGTGGGACAACCTTCGTGGGTGCGACCAATAAATTGAAATCCCAAGAAAAATTGTGGTTTAATACAATGGACAAGAGTATCTTACCATTCCTAATAACCGCTCAATTCAATGGCATTTCATCCCTCCAGCAGCGCCACATTTTGATGGCATTTGGGAGGCTGGGGTTTTGGTTGGAAAATTAGCGGTGGACGATTTGAAACTATACAGTTTAAAACGATAAGGGAAGGAACCCTGAATTTCAAATACATAATCGGAAGCCCGGTACCGGAGACTCTAGAGAGTGAGCAAGCGGGCTCCCAGTCGCCGAGATCCAGTGATCGCACTGGTGTAATGGTGCAATGCATGGAGTTACTACATCATATACATCTATTACATCTATGACTATTGCATCTACAAATGATGTGGATAGAGTTGGCGTGAGAAAACAAATTCCCTCATATACATGTATGCACATAATTTAAGTATTCCATTGAAACGATCACGAAAGGGAAATTTGCCTGGGTGGGCCAATGATCAACCACTAAAAGGATACAAGTTCATCGGCTAAGAAAATTTTATGAAAGACAAGTGCTTCCTCCCGATATAAAGGAAACAGTGTTAAATGCGCGAAACTATAACAATCTCGAAAATTGCCTAACAATTTAAAAAACACAAAACTGCCTCCCACAATCCGTCGAAGTTTGGTGAGCTGGGCGGAATATGCACAAACTGAATGATGTCTTCAGAGCATGTGCGAATAATATGATCCCTAGTTTCTTGATCAAAAAACATCTTACGAACTTCTTCAAGTTTTCGCCGACCTGCAAAAAAATTTGTGGCATTGTCACAAAATAACGTATGACAAAGGCCATGGCGACCAACAAACCTTTCCAAAGCAGCGATAAAGGCGTTTGATGTTAAGTCGCTCACGAGCTCTATGTGGACGGCCTTTGTAGCGAGACATAAAAATAGCGATATATGGCTTGGTTGGACGATGATCTCGATGTTTGTAGTGAACCATCACGGGACCACAGAAGTCGACTCCGGAATTGACGAAAGGCCTGGCAGGCTGCACTCGCTGAGCTGGTAGATTTCCCATTACCTGTTGATAATGTGTGGCACGATATCGAAAACAGATGATACAGCGGCGCACAACTCGGCGAGAAATATCCCTGCCTCCAATAACCCAGAATTGTCGTCGAACTGCAGCAAGAAGAGCTTCTGGTCCAACATGAAGGTTCCTTAAATGAAATCGCTCAAAGAGCGAAAGAACAAATGGATAGTCCTTTGGTAATAATATAGGATACTTAACACCGTATGATAAGTCTGCTTCCCTCAGTCGTCCACCAACTCTAACGATTTGGTGATCATCGATGAATGGGCTTAGTCTTTTCAGAGCACTTTTTGTAAGTGATGGCTCATTTTTCGAAAGATGTTTGATGTCACCAGGAAAGGCATCATTGCCTTTGCGCTCCGTTAAGCTCCTCAGATGTAAATGTAGCCATACTGCCTGATTTGATGATCTTACGCTTAAGGCATATGTCGGCGAAACGATGAACATATGCGAATACACGACGAAGTCTCTGGAATGAGTTCACAAACTTGCACGAAGAGACCAAATTTTCAGTTGGTTTTGACGACAAGCCATCCTTCCTTCGTTCTGCTACATTATCAAGATCAGGATCCCTTTGAGATGTATGTGAATCTATGTTAACGTCTGACAAAAACTTTGGGCCTGTAAACCAAATTGAGCTTTTGATAAATTTCTCAGGCATCATCCCCCGTGAAACGAGATGTGCAGGATTAATTTTTAATATCCACATGATTCGATTTGAAACGAAGGTAGTCCAGTTGGACGGATGGACCGCCAATAAATTCAAAACAATTTGTGAATCTGTCCAACAAAACACGCCATCCAACTTGATTTCTAACTCCAAAACGATACAATGAACGAGCTCTGCTAAAACTTGCGCTGCTCACAATTCAAGTCGAGGTAGTGAAATAGTTTTAATTGGTGAAACACGAGACTTGGCACATATAAACACAGCATACGTAGGCACTATGATTGATAGGTACATCTGCGAATTCGTGAAGTTGAATTCCATTTGATTTTCCATTTGACTAAGGGCAATTGACCACGAAATTTTTCCCACTGCTCTCGATAGGTTCGTGATAACTGTTCGTCCCAGGTAATTTTCAATCTACACCAATGTTTTATGAAGATCTTCGCCAAAACAACAACTGGATTTAGTAATCCCAAAGGATCGAATAGTGCCGCTATATCCGATAAAACGGTGCGCTTAGTCACTTCGCGATTGAATGGTTTCGATGAATAATCGAAAAGGAAAACGCCTACTTCAGGCTTCCGAGGGAGGCCTAAAGTTTTCACGAAGTTATTACTGTCAATGCAAATTGTTTTTTCTAGAGACTCTTTGCTCCAATAAACGAACATCATTTGAAGACCACTTGCGAAGGTCAAATCCCCCGGCTTTCAAGATGCCAGTAACTTCACGTTGAAGCTGTAAAGCGTCTTCAATTGTCTTAGCTCCTGAAAGCATATCGTCTGCGTAAAAGTCTTCTCGAATCGCCTTTAAGCTCGACGGAAAGCGTGAATCATTTTCGTTCGCTAGCTGATGAAGGCATCGAATAACCAGGAAGGAGGCGGCCGCCGTTCCATATAAGTAACCGACTTGCCAATACATCTTGGATATATCTGCAATTAACGCGGAGCGGCGAGAACGAAAACGAAGTATAATTGCAAATAGATCCTTTTGAATTGTAGGACCGACATTCATAATAGAATTTAATGCAATTTGCCCGAAGTTGTTTTACTGGAAGCATCAAAGACGACGCGCAATTTGGTTGATGTGCTCTCAGGTTTAATAACACAGTGATGGGGCAGAAAATATTTACATTTGTGTCACTCATTCTCGTTGATTTTCTGCATATGCCCCAGCGACTCATACTCGTTCAAGAATTCGTGATATTGCTGCCTTATTATCTGTCAATTTTTCTCTCCAGATTCAGAAACCTGGTTTTAGCAATCCAGTAACTATCTCGTAGCTCAGCGACATCGTTCTTTAGTGGTAATTTGACAATGAAGCGACCTGACTCATCACGTAAGATATTTTTAATAAAATGTTCCTCACACACTTGTTCTTCGATAGTGAGCAATTTTCTGTCGCTGTGGTAACCTTCAATTGTCCAAAAATTTTCAATCTGCTGCTCAATGCTAAGAGGCATTTCCGAAATTGGAGGATCTAAGGAAGTCGAAAAAACATATTTGCAATTGTTAGAATTAATCTTACCCGATGCAATCCATCAAAGTTTAGTTTCATGAAAATTAAGTGAATCATGTTCAACTTTGAAGTGATTGGAGCCTAATAAGTCAAAAATAGTTCTGTTCCAATCAGACCATCGATACGCTGCGAACAATGGAATTCTGGATCAGCCATAATGATGTTGGATGTAATATTCCCTGAACCGATATCGATATTAATTACTGGTTGATCCGATGTGATATACTTGGAACAATGAACATCTCCAATTTGCTAGAGCACTACTTATAAAATTGAGCTGCGGCGGCGAATCGAGTAATACGCGACATTTAACTATATCACCATCAACAATATGAGCATTTAATACCGCAGTAGCTAAAATTACAGTTCTTATATCTGTCGTTAATTCGATGTGGACCGCACGAGTAATGGTACAAACAAATAAGCAAATGTAAGATTTAAACGGTTTCTGCGCTCTACTTCATTTGTGGAAAGCGAGTATTGGTCCAGCGAAATCTATACCCACTTGCAAAATGCTCGAATATGTTGTACTCTGCAAGCTGGGAGAGGAGATTCTCGATTTCCTGTGATAATGGAATGGGCTTTATTCTAAAACACTGCAAACACCTCCTGATCATCTTACGTATCTCCTGTTTTGCTTTAAATATCCCAAATTTTTGTCTCAGCATACTTATCATTAAGTGGGGGCCAGCATGGTAGTAACGGGTGTGATAATCTTCTATTATCAAAGTTGTTAGTTTGGACGGTGGTAAAATGATTGGGTGTTTTACTCCATATGCCACATTGGAACTTGGGATCCTTCTTCCTACTCGTAATATTCCGTCATCATCAATATACGGATTCGAGTAATACACCGTACCCACCTGCTCCCTATATATTTATATAATAAATAATGGAAAATTGTATACTAGTACATAAGACGCATGCAATATATAGTACATAAAAATCCGGTCTCGTTTATTGCTTCCGAGATTTTGGAATACCAAAAATATTTATATTGTATTCTTAATTAGGTATATAAATATTTTTGTATATAATATTTAATAAAATTGTATGTGTACCTAAAATAACAAAAAAAAAATAACATATTATAAACGGGGCTAATCATTATATATCGAGCCACAGATTCGTAAGCTGCTCAAAAAAAAATTAAAATTAATCAAAAATTGTATTTTTGTTCCTTTATAAATAAAAATTTATATTTAAACCATTTCGGAGTTGTTATTATTTTTTTACAAAGTAGTGGTCATTAAGTTGGAGTCAGAATTTAATAATAGTGAAGTTAAAGTTTATATCGGGATTAGGGCCAAGTGAATTATTACGGTACCTATATACCACTACAAGTCCTCTGATTACCTCATCTTATGAATCTAGTAGCATTCGAATGTTTGTTGCGTTTGCCTGATGAATGCTTGGTTGTTCCATGAAGTTTCTAAGAAAGGCTTTAATTGTGTGATTTTTCCTGTCATATCTAGCGCATCCGGAATGCTTCAAAATAATTAGACTCTGTTATTGATATATGTCGTATAAGCATCTCCT
This sequence comes from Tipula helvola, assembly GCA_963556165.1. Lineage (NCBI taxonomy): Eukaryota > Metazoa > Arthropoda > Insecta > Diptera > Tipulidae > Tipula > Tipula helvola. The sequence continues at coordinate 104,877,373 of OY744481.1, forward strand.
TTCAAAACCGTATTCAGATATTGAAATTTTTGGGCTGATGACAGATTGGTATTGTCGTGAATCGTTTTTACATACAAGTCGTAAAATGATTGCTACGTTGTATATTGAGCAGAAAAGGGCTCAATATTAATCTTCGGAAGTCGAACATCAACTGGATGTGTCATGGTAAGATTCATGCTAGTGTTAACTGCGCTCTGTGATTCATCTGGGTTTTCCGCGTTATATTCTCGAATAAATCTGGATAGTTTAGATTCCACAACATAATATTGTTCCGTCAGATCCAATATGGCACTATCCTGTTCCGGATCTATATCGAAAAGAGGGCTCTCCACATTCTCAAACCCTTTTAATAGTGTTTTTGCCCGTGCGAGTTTGGAATGAAATCCATCGATGTCTCGTTTGTCTGCTGGAGCCAATACATATTTATCCAGCTTTTTCATTTGAAAAATTGAATTTGATCATTTGATTGAAGTACGTGTGGCTTTTAAAGATTTTAGTTTCACCTCCCGATTCCATTTCACTTTTTTACCGCACTACTGAGTTTTTACTTAAATATGTATTATTAAGTCTAGAATATTATATTGTATGTAAATGCAACTGAACTCGATAAATTATTGTAACGAAGTCCCCACTTGCACAATTTACTTTCGTATTAAACAATCAATTTTATTCGTGGAACACAATATGCTTAAGCCAATGTAAATATAAAAAATTCGATAGGCTTTCCCGATCTTCGTGATCGAAGTGTATTTCACTATCACAAAATGACACTGTTTCACTATATAGGCTACAATTAACGTTCAACACGTGTAGCTGTGTGTTTAGTATTAAACAATGGCTGGCTTCAGTTTTTCAAATTGGTGGATATATCAGGTATTGTTTCTTTATTTAAATTCTCTCAAACTAAACGATATAATAATTATGGCAATATCGCTGCCAAATTGGAAATATGGCAATATCGCAACCAGAGGACGCCATGGTGACCCTGGTCAACATGGTTAAACAGTCAGAGCACACGTATGTTCTGGGAGTTTTCCTTAGACGTACCTGGAGCTTTTGATAATCTGTGGTGGCCTAGTATTATGGAAAAGCTAAAGAGGATTAATTGTCCACTAAATCTTTACTCCATGATCAGCAATTACTTCTCCGGAAGAGTTGCAACTGTAGTTACTAACCATGGCGCGCTAAGTAAAAGTGTAAACAAGGGATGCCCACAAGGCTCTGTTTTAGTGATTAACAGCAGCATGATTGATGGGATTGATGAAGTTGCTTTTGCAGATGATAAGGCAATGATTATTCACGGCGCAGGCTATCAAGAAAAAGCGCAAGGATCGATCGATATAACTGTTGACTGGTGTAGCAAAAATAAAATGGAGCTATCCTCCGTCAAAATTGTCATGATCCAACTTAAAGGAACACTCGACATTAAAAGACCACCTTCGGTGTCGGAAAATGGTCTGAGAAAGGATGGTGAAAACAGTAAAATGGTTAGGAGTTGATTTGTCGTGAGACACGTCTCACGTCAGGAGGGTTGCAGAAGGTGGAAAAAAGTATTATTTGAACTGGAGAGAGTGGCAAGAGAAACATGGGGTTGAAACAAAGCACTCTTGCCACGATATATGAAGGCTTGGTTGTTGCGTCCATGACTTATGCAAGTGCGCGGTGGGCTGGCAGAATGAATTGGCACCACCGCAGACGCTGTCACTTTTCTAGCTGGCGTTATTCCGATTGATATATTATTAGAGGAAAGGCTGATGGCTTATAAACTTAGAAAAAGGCAAGACATTGCATACGGTTATTTATTCCTTTCCGGTAGTAAAATAAGTAAAAATCTTTTGAGATCTCTAAAGGATAACATGCGTAGAGAGAGATGGCAGAATTACCTTTAGTTTTTTGCCAAATATTGAGGAAAGACTTGCTCAAAAACTAATACTTAGCTCGCATTTTACTCAAATACTAACATGGCATGGTAAATTTACCGCGTATGTAAATGCAAACGGTCAAACCATCAGAGTCAAGTACTTGTGACTGTGGCTATGAATATGAGGACATTAATCATGTTATTTATGAGTGCGAGGCGAATCAGGAGGCTAGACACAAATTGGCCATAGATATCAGGGCTGACTGACCAGCTAGTAAGCTAACACTAATGATGCCTATAACATAATTGCATTTAAAGAATTCTGGGAGACAGTTTTAAGGGACATGTAGAGAAAGCAGACTGCTCAATAATACATTTTAAACATTTTAAGCATTTTATAACGAGACGCAATGCTGTATGGCAGAAGACATTTTAATTAAGACAAGAATTGACGTTCGATATGATTTTATTTTTTTAATTTCATTATCGAATATGGAGCCCGAAGTAGTAAATGACCCGATGAATATACCTCCTGGAAAGCACAGCAGCGACACTAGCCTTACAGAGAACACTAAACGTTTACATATCACACAAACTGGTATCGATCGATATATCACTGTAAAACGGAAATGAGATGCCCTAAAAAATGAAAAATTTTTGACAAGTAAGAAACTAAATGCCGAAAAATTACCGTTAAAAAACCGATTTGAAATGTTCGCCGATAAAGATGTGGAAGAGAGCCAACCTGAAAATACAAACATTCTGGAACAGGCAAATCGAAAATGCAAGCCACCTCCAATCTATTTGCGTGAAGCTGATACACACAAGGTAGTGCAAGAACTTAAATCAAGCGTGCTAACGAATGGAAAACCATTTCACGTAACAAATCTACTTCATGGTAAAATACACGAAGTAAAAATTCAAACACACGACTATAGAGAAGTCATTAATTATTACGATTATCACAACAGAGACTATTATACATCCCATTTGAAGTCTTCAGAGGGTCTTTCAGTCATTAAAGGCATCGATTTCCAAGTTCAGGCAACTGAAATCCAGGCCGCGCTTGTTAAAGTCGGATTTAAAATACAGAATGTATGTAGGATCCATGAACCGTTTGAAGCAACCACAACCAATGGTCAAAGTTGAGCTGTTTCCATCCGAAAGCACTTTGAAAAACGGAGTCCAAAAGGAAACCAAATAAAAGGTCTGGACCAATTCAGTGTTTAAACTGCCAAGAATATGGCCACTCAAGAACTTATTGCAAGTTGATATCCGTATGCGTTGAATGCGGTGCACTACACCCATACCCAACCAATAGTTGCCTGAAACCAACAAAATTCCTCAACAGTAAAGAAATGCAGTAACTGCGGCGGAAATCACACTGCAAACTACCGGGGATGCCCAGTCTACAGAAATATTGTTCAAATGTCACGGCAGAAATGTTGTTCAAATGTCACTATAAAACTACACCAGATGCGCAGAATAATACACCTTCGTATACGCTGAATAAAATACCTTCTGATGCGCCGAATGAGTCTCGTTCGCCCAGAACTTCACCCTGGAAATCAACATATGCAAGCGCTCTCAGTGTATGCAACTGATCATGCAGTTAATGACAACAATAATGCAAAATATGCTACAATCAATGCTGCAAAATTAAACCATTATCATTCAGAAACTTGAATGTCTCCGATAAATTATCTGAAGATATGTCACTGGAATGCAAACGGTATAAGCCAACACAAACTAGAATTACAACATTTTCTTGCAAAACACGAAATTCATCTTATGCTGGTTTCTGAAACCCATTTAACCACACATAATTTTAGAATAAATGGTTACGAAGTTTATGAAACTAATCATACCTTGGGCAGAAGTCGAGGTGGAACTGCTATCATTAAATAATCGGATTTCCCAATATGTTCTGAGTGAGTATAGCACTGAAGAAATTCAAACAACCTCTGTCTATCTTGACTTTGATAAAGAAAGTTTAGTCATCGCTTCAATATATTGTTCTCCAAATGGCAGATATCTATAAAACGTTTTTTGCAGCTCTGGGTCAACGCTTTGTAATCGCCGGAGGCTTTAATGCTAAACATACCTACTGGGGTTCAAAAATGACTACTCCAAGGGGACGTCAATTAATGAATGTTATTCAGGTAAATCATTACGATGTTGCATCGTGTGGCCATCCATCTTTTTAGCCTACTGATTGTAAAAAAATTCCTGACATTCTTGATTATTGCTGTCACGGGTGAAATAAACCGAGAAATGATCGAGGCTAAGCCACTTTGAGAATTATCTTCTGACCCACTCTCCGGTCTTACTACATTACTGGGCTGACCAAAAGCCATATCCTACAATCAACTTGTGCCTTTGATCGACTAGCTCAAATATTCAATTCAATCTATGAATTAGGATGCATTCCTGAGTGCTGGAAACTGTCAAGTATAAAAATGATCCAAACCAAGGTCTCGTCATATAGACTACCAATCATCTCGAAAGTCTTAGAAAACACAATTATCGAAAATATTAAACCGAGCTCCGAAATATCATCCCTAATCATCAATTTGGTTTTAGAGCCGAGCATGGAACCATTGAGCAAGTGCATCAAGTAGCTACAGAAATAAGATCAGCACACGAAGAAAAGAAATAAAGCTCTGCAGTTTTCTTGGATGTTGCTCAGGCATTTGATAAGGTTTTTCACGAAGGTTTGCTTTGTAATACGGCCAATAATACAATATATTGTTGATATGGCAGCGGGTCTAAATACATATACCTTGGTGCCAAGTACAATGAAAATGTGTAACACCTGCCGTCTGGATATTACGAAAAGATCTGCCGAAAGAGTAGACTAACCAGAAAATGTTGACATGGTTGATATCGACACTATATACGCAACATCACAGTTGTCGCCTTAATTATCACCTCACCATCGTCAATATATGAATTAAATAAAATTCTTACACTAATTGGGTTACACCGATTATAATCGACAAAATTAAAAAGTCACAGTCGTACTGCCCATATGTGAGACTGAAACAGCTAGTACTGAAAATGAGATTGTGAACCAGTTAAAAGTTTAATTTGCTGAAGCCATAAAGCGTTTAAAATAAAACTACTCTCAGTTCTTTCACGATCATGGTCAGCACGAAAAATTGTCAAGGATTTTAACAACATACAATGCATTTAGTGCTGCTCGCCAATAGACTTGTGGAAGAAAATTCTGTGGAATCCTGGCCAATCTCTCACAGCGCATTGGCACTAATCTCATCAATCCTGAGATTATAGAGATTGTGAAAGTATTTTATGTGAGTGACGATATCAGTCGTGCATCGATGAGAATAATGTGAAGATTTCAAAACAACGGCGACTAATTCCCATAAACTTCTCAGAAGCATATGCTCTATTCAAGCAACAAAATATTGATCGCAAAATTGGATTTTCGAAATTTGCATCGCTGCGACCGGCAGAATGTCTTTTGGAACTCGACCACCACGGAACACATTGTGTTTGTGTTTGCTGTTATCATCAGAATGTTAGACTGATATTTGAACCAATGGAGAGGATGTTCGGTGTCGATACATATCGTGATCTCTTCGTGATGTTGTGTGAATTCCCAAACACGGATTGTTTTATAAATATTTGCGAAAAGTGTCCTGTAATATTCAAAATGGAGAAGCCCATTCACCTTAGTCATTTTATGGAAGATAATGAACTAAACATTTATTTCCAATTTTTAAGGGAGGTCAAACTTAGAAAAATTATCAAAATCATAGCATGATGTTTTCATAGCAGAATTCAGCAAGCGGCAGCCTTTCTGCCTTGATACCTCATGACTTCATAGCAAATCAGCAAGCTGAGTATCTAGCTACGCGGAAACAATTTTTACAACAAGATGAGCTCATTGTGATCTGCGATTTCTCCGATAATTTCTCCTTTGTCGTTCAAGTATGTATATTTAATGTGTATTTCAGTTTTTGTTTTCCCCAAATTTGTTTATTTATTATTACTGTTTTTGCTTCTATGTAGGATACTGTCCAAGGCTGGCACTGCGCCAATGCACAATATACCACTCAATCATTTGCTGCCTATTACATGGATGAGAATGACGTCTTGCACCACCAAAGCCTTCTAATAATCGCAGAAAGCTTGAAACACAACTATACGAAGCTGTGTATCAGTTTCATCAGGAGGTATTAAAATTTCTGATTGAACGATTTAGCACCATACAGAAAATAATATTTTTTTCCGATGGAGCTGGCTGGCAGTACAAAAACAAAAGAACTTCTACCAACTGTGTTAATACAAAGCAAGTCATCGCTTTGATACTGAATGGTACGTCTTTGAACCATATGTCATGGAAATGTCCTTGCGACGGAATTGGAGGTGCCTTCAAACGTAATGCGACGAGAGCCAGCCTTTAGCGATCATACGCTGATCAAATAACGACAGCGCAACAACTTTTCGATTGAGCTATATGCATCAAACAATATTTTTAGACTTTGTACAAATCAAGAGTACAGGAGGGTGGCATGATCACTAGCAACAAAATTTGATTCAGTAAAAGCCATCAGTAACAACCATATCGCAGAATATCATCCTAATTTCTAATGGCGTTTTGTTCTATAAATCTCTAAGGCATCGAGTCTACATCATGCGGGATGGCTTGTTGGAATGGTATTTACAAGTGCTTTACGATGAAAATAAAAAAACAAAAAATAAAACGGGGAGTATTTCGATTTTTCAGCAAAAGGCTATTTAATAATGAAATTCAAAGGATATATGGTACATTAACACCAAAGTTTAATACGCTTATTTGAAAGTATGTAGGTAAAATTGCCTTTCTAACAAGCTATTACACGTGAAAATCTGACATGAAATACTTAAGATACACGTAATTGATAGATGTTAACGTTCGAGTTTCCGACAAAAACGAATTATAAGGGTATTCGACGTATTTTGAACCCATCGAATTTTTACTCAAATTATTTTTTTTTTAGCCAGGCTAACCATCCCTCCCAATTTCAAAATAATTGAATACCTTGTCCGTATGAGTGTCTGATTTTGCGTGGAATATCTGTTTTGCTTTCTTTTAATGCTGATTGAAAAAAGTTTAATTTACGATCGTCGATAGTTTAATTTGAATTGGAAAATTCCTACAAAAGCTATAACCCCGATAGAATCCGATTGCTCTCCTCAAGTACATCGAAAGACATGGAAATAATTTATTAAGAAAACCGGATTTATAAGGCATAATCAAATATATAATTGAAACAGTCACAGCTACAGATTGATCAAATTTCATGTTAGAAATCGAATTTTTCCAGTTATCCCACATGCAACATGAACTGACTTAGCTTTTAGAGATACTTTTGATCTGCCATATCCATAAATTGTGCAGATAAAAATTATTCTGGTTCGCCCCTCTGCTGCAGTTTATTAATATTTTTTAACAACAACTATTTTAATTCTTTAATTAAATCCGAAATTAGTTGACAAAAACCTAAAATGCCAACATTTTTGCCACACAAATTAAAAACATATCTAGTTACAACAATAATATAATTTCACTTTCTGGTCAACAACATCTGTTTACTACTAAGTAAAATTGCGCTGTAATATTTTTCACTACCAAAATATGCGTAGCTAAAAAAAAAAAAATTCAAAACATATTTACTAAACAAGAAATGTAAAATTTTTAAACAGCAACGCGATTCTATTTCAAGATTTTAATTAAAATTTTAGAATTTTATGTTGATTTCAAAACGAGCCCATCGTCATTTATTACTATACTGCCGGATAACAATAAATTACAGTAAACTCCAATTAACGCAAACCATTTATAACTGAAAACTGGTATATTTGTTGGAGCTTTACTTAATTTTTTGCTTTATAGTATACTAGTTAGCTCGTCAAGTCCAAACAGGTTAAATTCTTCAACTTTTAGGATGCAATAAACTATAGACCATTCAGTCGTATACTGTGGATTTTATCTAAATTAGAAAGCTTTTTAAGTTTAGCTTGTTTATTTTAGTTTTGTATCAGATTTTTAGTGCGGTTACTAAATTTGTTTATTTCATAAATGAATGAATTAAAAAACATTTTTTTATCTATGACGCCTTGAAAGTTAAACCTCAAATAGTAACTCCCAAAAAAACAAAAAAACGAAGTAAACAATTTGGTCATAAATACCGCACAAAATATTGCGTATCATCAATGAAGAAAGTTAAAAACACATATTTATGCTTAAATATTCCACTTGGACACACCCCCGTTATATTTTCGATGTTTTAATTAAATTTAACTAAAACACCAAAACAAGCGTCATCACATTTCTAAATTATGTATTTTATTGTCAGTATATCAAGTAGCGAGCCACTATTTTGTTGTTTAGTGAATATTTTATATAAATCATGAGCAATACGGTGTTTAACCTGTATTCATTAAACTATTTCGTAGTTATTTGGCAATGTGGATAAAATCAGTGCCAATTTTTTTTAGTATCTCCTTGTGTAACAGAATCACGACAATTATTCCAAATTGGCTTAATTTTCCATATAGCTAGTACCACCGATAATGTAAAGGAGTAGTAATGTGTATGGTATATTCGTAAAATTATGCAACAAGTAGAACTGTCATTGAAATAAATTCATTCTATTCATTTTCCAAATAAACCATCAAACAGATATGAAATGAACAAATGAATTTGTTGAACTCCTGCTAAGTTAAAATCCAATTCCATTTTTAAGTTGTTGCGTGTTCAAATCTTGGCTTTATGAAATCTTTTATTATTTTGACTGTTTCTTGGCATTTTTAAATAAAAAAAATATTTAGTTTGACGTAAGCAAACCCGCAAGCCAATATTTTATTCGCAATACATAAATTGTATTTTACAATTCAAAACTTTAAAATTTAGGGAATAACATCCTGCATCGATGGGTGGCGAATTTGTTCAGCTACTCCGTGTATTATCAGAAACTGATAGATGATCAGAGATGATATCCTCTGATCAGAGGATTATGGGCTCAGCCAGATTATGGGCCAAAAAGATTTTCTTTCAATTCAAGATCTCTTCGAATTTTTATAACAGAGAAGCTATGCCTTATAGTCGATCCGTAGTTCAACAAAATGCAGCCAATTCCAAAAGCAGCCATCAATTCGGAATCACGGCGTGGTTAATTATCAGATGGAATGTCCAATATATAAAGCTTCTGTTCATCTCATTTATGCTCAAATGGATATTCAAACTCACCAAAATTGGACAACATCAAACAAACGGTGCTTTAATTGTTTGGGTGATAAACACGAATTATGCTGCTGTATCCTGGCGACTATAGCAATATCCGTGTTGTAGATGTTAAAACAAAAATCGGGTACCTGAAACGACGAATTCAAAAGCCTGAACCTGATGATTCAACGAGCGGAGTATATTTGGATTTGAAACAACCTAACTAAATAAAGAATTTATTAAATGTTCTCATAATTAATTAAAAATATGTAAACTTAGCTTTATAATTACTCTAGTTGTCAAATAATTACAATCACAACAAATACTTCATTGTTACTCTATAAGTCAAACGTCAATTGTCTCATCAAGTAAAAATTTACTAAAAGAATTTTACTAATGCTGTATGCTATGCAGTTATATCCATAATAAATTATACTGTTCTTGTTGATGAGTTAGGGTTGGTTACCATAATCATATTTTTTTTTTTTTTTTTCGCTGGCGCTACATGCCATGGAGGGATTTGGCCGCTTCATTTTTGAAGTTTCGTAATCATTTTTACAACGGATAATGTGTGATTAGTTCATTGATCCTTATTAAACCGGGGCGGTGGCACAGTTGTTAGCATGCTAGCTTTAATAATCATATTACCATAATCATATTCCGTAGAGATTTAGTACTTTATGGGATCATTTACGCTTAAGACAAATAAATTAAACTCGGTCACTTTATTTTGGAAATTGCTGAGTCAACATCAATAAACTGAATTGTAACACAAGCCGTGTATCGTAGAATTACAACACGACACCAATTACTTCTCTTATTAATATAAATCTGCCAACTCATACTGAGGAATCATTTAACGAGAAACAGCTGGTATTATAACCTGAATATCATAACAAAATTATAGGTAATTCTTCCTGAAAATGTGCTAATTAGAGCGTCTTTTAATTGAATAATTGCTGATACTTGTCTTTCAAGCCAAAACAATTATTTTCTTTTTCTATCGTAGCCCGTTTAGTGGTGCTGCAAAAGTAGACAAATTTGATATACATTTATTGTAATAGTTAATTAACATTTGTCTAAAAATGCCTCAAACTCCTTTATATTTCTCGACTCGAGCATATTACTATAACTACTTAGCTTGCCAATCGATTAAAATCCGTTTTAAAGTGTTCGTACAACCAGAAATTTCTGAAACTCCAAACGGCATACTTTAGAATTCATATAAGCCAAACAGTTTATCTACCGTAATCAGTTTTTGAGTTTTGAGAATTTTCAGATAAGGCAATTTGGAGCTAAGCATTTCGTAACTCAATTTTACTAAAGTATGTATTGACCCCCCTTTAACTACTTAGTGAAAAATTTCCAATATTTCAAAATTCAATATTAATTTAAAAATAAAAATAAAAAAAATTGTATCAATATAAGGAAAGTCCTAATAACCCAAATAACGTCAGTACATTAATTCTGGAAATCACCAACAATTCCCTCCTTTTTCCGGAATTCTTCACTGCAACTAACAAGTTTTATTTCTTGTATGTGTTTGCACATGACGCTGCGCGGTACATCCTTTGTAAAAATATCTGCTACTATATCTTCAGATCGTTTGTATATTAATGCTGTGTTTCCTTTCTCGACTTCATCCTTTCTCGACTTCATCTTAATAAAGTCGTACTTTCGATTTGTGTGTTTCGTGCAGGAGCTTTGCTTATTACTCACCGTCCAATCCAAAACTGCTTTTGAATCTGTATAAATTATTGTTGGTTTCTTGATGAAATCTGGTTCATCTAGGTCTTCTAATAAATTTGTCATTACATTTATTTCGCATAGCGCATCGCACACCGCTATCAATTCTGCTTCCATTGTTGATAAAGTGACCATCGCCTAGATTTACGATATATCCACTAAATTATTTACCAACAGTAGTAGTGCACCATCCAGCGTCCGCCGTTGCGCTTAAATAGCCATTTATGTCACTTAGTCTTAAACACCTGTCGTTAGTTCCTTTTAGGTAACATAAAACTCTTTTGATTGCAGCCCAATGAATTTCCCTTGGGCCATTGTTATACTTGTTACATTGTTATAATAATTTGCTAATTAAGCAATGTTCGGGCGTGGTCCTCTCGATAAATATATAGTATGGACCCTACTGTTCTCTTGATATTTTAACGAAATCGTGGTAATCGTCTAGAATAACTCTACCAAATCCCGGTATTTTTACAGAATTGGCATCCTTCATTCCATATTTGTTTAAGATTTGTTCAATGTAACTGGACTGTGTAAGTAACATTTCTTCAACACCTTACTTTATTTCTATTCCTAGAAACAAATCGGTGTTTATCTCCTTTGTATTGATTTTAATTTTAATTTTGTTTATAAAATGATCGATAGTAGTATTGGAATCACTAATCACTAAAAAATCATCTACTTAAACCCCTGCTATGATTAATTGTTCACCCTCCTTTCGAATATATGTATAGATACGCATGGATCAGCTTTAAGTCGTCTAAATCCATCTTTCGCCATTATTTGGGTCAGTTTTAAATACCAACACCGTCCTGATTGTGGTAAACCATAAATGCTCTTTTTTAACAGAAACACTCTATTTTTACCATAATTGTATCCTGGAGGTTGTTCCATGTAAACAATTTCTATCAGGTCAGCATTTAAATAAGCTGACTTAATATCAAACAATTTTATAAATGCCCTCTTCATTATGGAAATTGATAATAAAGTTCTTAAAGTTTCATTCCTGACTACTAGGCTGAAGAACTCCTCATGATCATATCCTATTTTTTGACCGCACCCATCTGCAACTAATCTTGCTTTGTGAGTTTCCGCTGGTTCATGTCTTTGCTTAATTTGAAAAGCCCGCATCTACTTTTTAAAACTTTACTGTTCGTTGAACGTTCTACTTCTTCCCATTCTCGTAAATCCCTTCGTATTTTACAGTATAGCCGCCGTGGCGGTTAACCCGTGGGTTTTGATTCACTAATGTAATTTGAACATAATCATTAAACTTACTAGGAGGTTGTCGTATTCTTTGTGGTCTTGGGGTATGATGATTATTTTTTGTTTCGAGATCATGTGTTTCAACCGGTTCTATTTCCAAGTTATCTATAAACAAATATCATCATTCGAATTATCGTTATTTTGTTCTTCATAGGATGTTTGTCTTTCGGATAACTCAGCTAATATTCCTTAACTTGACTCGTCGATTTTAACATCCAGTGTTTCGTGTACCTTTTTCTCTTGTTCGTCATACATTCTGTAAGCTTTTCTCTTCTTTGAATAACCCACTAAAATATCTCTTTTTGCTCGTGGTTATATTTTGAGATATTTGGGCTATTAACTTTATAGTAAGTCAAACATCTGTAAACCCGTGAGTGCCGTACAGAAGGGTTTTTGCCGCTCTTTAATCCCATCGGAGTTTTACTAATTTCTTTCTTGATTGGTGTTATGTTATGGCTGCTGATACTGCTTCTCCCCAAAATTATATTGGTAGATTTCCGTCTATCAGCAAGCATCTCGTTTTGACCAATAATATTCTATTAGTTTTTTCAGCTATACCGTTACTGCGGGATGAATAGTACATCGTTTTTTCATGCTTAATACCCTTCTTCTTGAAGTATGCTTTCATTCTGAAATTTATGAATTCTGATCCATTTTCTGATCTTACTATTTTAACATTCGTATACTTAATTCATTTTCTCATAGTTTCTGGTAAGTTTCGTCTTTGCTTTTTAAGAGTTCTACGAAGTATCTTCTAGAATATTGGTCCACAACTGTAGATATGTATCGTTTGTTTCCTAAAGTGGCTGATGACATAGGTCCAGTAGGTCGATAAATAATCTATCTAAAAGGAAACTCTCTTTTCATAAATTTGTGCTTAAGTTAATTGACTCATCTTTCCCATAGCACATATGAATTGCACATATCTAGTTTACCCTTTAGGCGTACAACACATCGAACGCGAACTGCGAATTTCGAATAAATTCCACAATGCGATATTCGTAAATAGACGCGCATAGAGCATGGCACGAATTAAATAAACGTCAAATACAAAAAATCTTCCGAAACTTGACGTTTATTAAATTTGCGCCGCGCTCTATGTACGTCTATTTACGAATATCGCATTGTGGAATTTATTCGCAATTCGCAGTTCGCGCTCGATACGCCTTAACGTAGGTAAGCCTCTAACCATATTCTTTACTTCTAATTATTTTAAATAACTTTTTTATGACCTAACCTTTTGTGCCAAAGTTCGTAAGAACGTTCATTGGCTTTGAAACAACCTTGTTAGAATGATGTTATACTGTTCGGCGTACAACACATCGAGCGCGAACTGCGAATTGCGAATAAATTCCACAATGCGATATTCGTAAATAGACGAACATAGAGCGCGGGGCAAATTTAATAAACGTCAAATTTCGGAAGATTTTTTATATTTGACGTTTATTTAATTCACGCCATGCTCTATGTGCGTCTATTTACGAATATCGCATTGTGGAATTTATTCGCAATTCGCAGTTCGCGCTCGATGTGTTGTACGCATTCATAATAAATATAAACACCGTCAATTATGATATTATGATTCCAGAACGCTCAAAGCATACTATAACTAAAATTTTTTTCTTCGACTTTATAAATTTAAAAGAAAATCGTAAACAAGCTGCTTTCTGAATGCAAATGTTTTATTGAAAATTTCATGGCAACATGATAGATCGAATGTCATTTTTTCCATAGGTAAATATTCAATGCCAACATCTTGCGGGAACTGAAAGCACCTATTGTAATTTTTCGAAATTCTGCTTATTATAATTCTGCATTCTTGATATAGAATCAATATCATTATACCTTTAACATGAAATCATCAAATTTAAAGGCACTTACATCATTTAAAAGGTAAATATTATATAAATTTTATATTTCTTTTGAAGTGGTCGCTGATTGATGGAAACAGCTATCTTTTCGACTGTTTTCCATTGTAAAATGGCAAAGGTGCGGCGCGGGAGTCCTTCGCAAATTTTTTTTTTGCACTTAGTCGTTTTTTCCGCGATGCGCGGAAATTTTAATTCAATTATCTTTGTTTACATTTCTATATATTTATATCATGCATATCAGCTTAAACGTTGTTATTCATACCGATCCATTTTGATCAAAAATCATCTTAATTTAACAACAAATGCTAATTTTTTCATCTTCATTTTATGTAGTTAAAATTCGCTATGGAAAGGGATGAAGAAGCCAAGGCAAGACGGCTTCAACTGGCCAGGGAGCGTAAAGCAAGATGGTTGGCTAAGCAATCACAGGAGTCCCTCGCTAGAAATTATGTTGTTAACCCTGAAGCTAAGCGACAAAAAATTCACCTGGAAACAGAACAGCAAGAAGCTGTACGTAGAGAAGGTCGTGCTACGGCATAACGCCAATACATCATCCAGCAATCGAACGAGCAGGCACAAGCACGTCTCGAAGCAAACGCTGAATCTCACCGTTATCACACTGAACAGCAAACAGAGGAGCAAGCAACTGCACGCTGAGAAGCTTATGCCCTAGCTCAACGTCAACACATTAGTCTGCAATCGGATGAGCAGAGACAGTCGCGTTTAGCAGCAAACGTTGCATCATTCCAACAAGTACAAGAGCGCATAAGTCAAGCTATACGCGATGAGGCATTAAATTTTGATGAAGTTCAGGTGGAGTCACACGAATTTGGGGAATTTCATGTTATGTGCCACTTTTGCGCAATACGTAATTTCATTGGTGGGCTTCCTTCGGACAAAAAGTTCACAAGTTGTTGTCGAAAGGGTCGAATAAAGTTGCCATATCCAATGGGAGTTAACGCAGTCGTGCTTCCCTATCCACCACTACTACAAAATCTTCCTCCTGATCCAATGAATTCGCAATTAAAGCAATTTTTTTCGCAATAAGATTCGATCTTACAACAATGCTGTCTCATTTGCTACAATGGGTACGAAGATCGTCGACATGCCAGGACGTGGGCCTTACGTATTCAAAATTCGTGGACGGACGTGTGATCGAACCTCTCACATGCTTCCAGTGAATGATCAAAACCCACAGTATGCTCAAATCTACGTTGTTGACAGTACAACACAAGCAACCGATATTCGCCAAATTCACAAAGCAAACGAAGACTGCCGACGTGATATTATGTATCAACTCGATCGTTTCTTTCGCGTAAACAAACTGCTCGCACAATGCTACCAGCTAATGCATGAAATTGAGACACGTGAAGCGCAGAATGTCGCACAATCAGGATTATCAGCTCCTATCATTTTTATGGCTCTTCGACGTGATCGACAGTCTGATCAGAGGCGATACAATGCACCGACGTTGAATGAGATTGCTGTGGTGTTTGCCAATGAGAACGGAGAGCCCTCGTTTGAGAGGGACATGCACAAATATCCCAAGAATCCTCAAAATTCCGATCAACCATTCATCAAGTTACACATTTTCAGTCCCGACATGGACCCTATGACGTATATGCCATAATGTTTCCATACGGTAAGGCAGGATGGCAACCTAAGTGGCAGTGTGACGCATATGAAGGAGCAACGCTTGTGGAAAAACGGAGAAACGTTAGCATGCTACAGTACAAGGCAGCACTCACAGCCATTCGCGACAACTTCAGTCCCATCATGGGTGCAGGAAATCTCACAAAGCAATGGATAGTCGATTAATACCTTCAAGTGGAAGCAAACAATCTGGATTATATTAAACAGAATCAGAAGCGATTGAGATCAGAGCAATATCAGGGACTCGCTGATCACGTGGCAAATTTAGTGGAAAATCAGAATATTGCTGCTGGCATATCTGTTATTCTGCCATCAAGCTTTGAAGGCTCTCCTCGGAATATGCGCGACAGGTGTAATGATGCAATATCGATTTTCGCGAAGTGGGGTGCACCCGATCTTCATCACCTTCACGGCGAATCCAAGCTGGCATGAGATCATCGACAACTTGAGTCCTGATTTGGTTGCAAGAGTATTTAAAATTAAGCTCGACTGTCTGATGGACGACATTACAAAGCATGGAATTTTTGGACAGTGCCTAGCCTACGTCTTCAGCATTGAATTCCAAAAGCGTGGCCTTTCTCATGCTCACATTTTAGTAACAATTTGTCAGCGTCGAGATTCCACCTGAATCAAGCCCAAGACTTCATGAAATCGTCACGAGATGCATATTGCACGGTCCATGTGGAGTAACAGACCAACACGCGCCATGTATGAGCAACGGAAATTGCACAAAGAATTTCTCGAAGGAGTTTAATGCCACAACTATTAAGAATAAAAGTGGATTTATCGCCATCGGAATAATGAGAGAGCAACAGTGAGAGGCGTTCAAATGGACAGTCGCAATGTGGTACCATATAACCCTTATTTGACTTTAAAATATAATGCCCACATAAACTTTGAAGTATGCACGTCGCTCCACGCCATAAAATATATCTACAAGTACATATATGTATAAAGGTTTTGACTGCGCCAATGTCGCCATCACATCTAACGAAAATGCAGATATCCGATACAATGAGATCTATCTATCTCCGCTATGTAAGTGCGCCTGAAGCCATATGGCGAATGCGAGAGTCGCCAATGCACGATCGCATTCATGCTGTGATGAGATGGAAAATTCATTTGCCCAACAAACAGACGGTTATTTTTGAGGCAGGCCAAGAGGAGGAAGCACTATTAGCGATTCGAACTGGGAAAACAATGCTTGAAAGGTGGTTTACTCTCAACGAGAATAGTAAGGAAGCACGAAAATGGCTTTACACCGAAATCCCATACCAAATTGTCTACACAAAAGGTCACTGGCAAGCGCGTAAGAGAGGAGGAAATAAAGTTGTGGCACGTATGTACACCGTATAGGATTTAAAGACGAGGAACATTTGTTCTTGAGGATCTTGCAGCTTCATGTACGAGACATTCAAGGCAGCTGCATCAGCACGAGGACTTCTAGAGTCGGATGATGAGTGGGGCAATTGTTAAAGGGGATTCGGTCTGCATGCCTTCACGACCGCTGAAATTGTGGCAAGATCATCATATCGACATGATACTCGACTGCTCCCGAAGCACTTTACAACATCAACGCCATACTAAAGCAACACGGAATGACGTGTGCTTCAATCGATTTGCTGGCGCCCATTAGAAATTCATCTGAAGATGACAATCAAGTATTTGACTAGGTCGAGGAAGTACGTGAAGGGGCCGGGCGCTATTCAATGCTCAATGATATACAACGAGATGCAGCCAACGAAATCATGGCAACCGTTGACGATACATAAATTGCAATACGATGTTTCTGCATCGATGGTCCTGTAGGCTCTGGGAAGACGTTCCTGTGCACCACGCTTATGTCGTTTGTTCCAGGTAGAAGACAATCTGTGTTACCGTTTGCAACAACCGGAAGGTTGGTAGGATAGTCCACAGTGGATTCAAGTTGCCCGTACCTTTATTGAACACTTCGTTCTTTTCAATGCGTCTGACATCTACAGAAGCTAAAGTACTGCGAGAAGCATCGCTCATAGTTATTGACGAAATAACAATATTGCCGAAGAATGGTTTACGATGCATTGACAAGCTTCTACGTGAGATAATGGACGGCGATTCAGCGTTCGGAGGCAAAGTGTTAGTGATTGGAGAAGACTTTCGGCAAACTCTTCCTGTTGTACGTCGAGGAACTCGCACTGACATTATTGAGTGTTGCATCAAGACATGTCCGTTATAGGGCAAATTTAAGCAATTTACACTTGCTAAAAACATGAGGAGCGAAGGTCAGAATGATCATAATCAGTGGCTACTGCAGGTTGGATCTGGAACATTGAAGTCAGCAGCAAATCTATTCGATGAAGATGCAATTGAAATACCTCAGCAAATGCTCGCCGCTCAATATCTCATACAGTCCATTTTCGGCAATATCGCACAAATGTCAGTCGAGAAACTCTCGAACCTCGTCATAGTAGCACCCACAAATGCTCAAACACTGGCTGTGAATCGCGAAATCGTCAACATGATGACAGGCGATCCGATGATCTACTATAGCGCGGATTCATTAATTAGCGAGGACCCAAGTGACAATCTCAACTTCCCAACAGAATTCTTGAATGAGCAAACGCCATTAGGTATGCCACCCCACGTACTACTTTTGAAGAAGGGCACCATTATCATGCTTCTGCGAAACTTGAGCCCGAAGAAGGGTATGCGTGGAAGGAATGGCAAGGAATTTCATAAAGGCAAGGATAATTTTCGAATGCAACCTTGGTGATTTGATGTTAATTCCTCGCATCGATCTTGCTCCGACTGATACTATATTACCATTCATATTGAAGCGTCGACAGTTCCCGATAATTCCTGCATACGCCATAACCATCATTAAGTCGCAAGGACAGAAATTTGAGCACGTGGGAGTAAATCTTCAGACTGTAGTCTTCTCTCATGTAATGCTCTATCAAGATCTCGAAAGGCTCAGAATATCAAAGTCAAGATTACATCCAATCATGAGCAAGGACATTTGCTTAATGACGAGCGAGTGTTCATACGAAATATCGTGTTCAAAGAAATCCTTTAAATTTGTTTAAGCATTGCACAAGTGAGTGTGTGAGGGAGAAAGACAAATAATACCCATTTATATATTTATCATAATCATTATGATCATTCATAAATTTAATTATTTACACATAGAAAGCAAAACTAAAAACTAAACTAAGCTTCCACTGGATATTAAAGTCTTCTGTATAAATATGACCTCTTTCCTTGTCTAAAGTAACTGTGTTCTCCATTTGAACTATAGGCTGTAGATTTCCTCTTAACTTCGGTATACTATGTAATACATTTTCCAACCGTAAATTGTTTTGTTTTGAAATTTCTAAATTTCTATTGCACGAATGCGGCCTATTGAAAATGCCTCTATAGATCTTCCTTTTTCAGCGACATTTATAATTTTTTCCTCATGAGTTATATTATGCATCCATTTATTTGTTGAGATCATGTGAGATGTACAAGCAGAATCTAGATACCATATTTGATTTTTTGTATACTCAGTATTGTTAATAGCGAGAGCCAATTCACCATCACCCGTTTGGTTTGATTCTTCAACTGTGTTTACTTGTTCCCTTTTATATGTCTTTTGTTGATTATTTTGCATGTAACGTGGTTTGGAACTGTTAAGTACTGCTTTTTGATTATTAGGTTTACTTGTAAACCAACAATATTTCTGTAAATGTCCTTGTTTATGACACAAAAAGCAAGAACCTTGGTCTTACTACGCTGGTAATTAGTTCTGTATACATTAATTTCTGTTGTAGCTACATTGATGTGTTTTGCTTCAAACCCTCTTATAAAACTAATTTGACATTTTAGCATGAAGTTGCATTCAATATGAGATAAGTCCCAATAAGCCAAATAACGTCAGTACATTAATTCTAGAAATCAACAACATAAGTATGACCCCTAAACTTTTCAAAGCTAGCACTGGTTTTATTAATGCGGAAAGGACAGGGAGTTTGAAAAATTGCAACAACACTTATTTTGATCGAAGTAGGCTCAAATATGCTTAGATGTATTGAGCAGGAAAGTACGTGGCTCGGGAAGATTTCCGAGATACATTTTTGAACTTTGTTTTATCATTCTTCCGTTGTTATTTTCAAAATCGTCCAGTCCATTTACACTGAGTTTCTGTCTTACAGGATTTTCATAAAGTATATTTGGAATTTTTTGAATTTTACGACTTTTAAGCTTTCATTAAATTTTTCATCTCGAAATCGCAATTCAACATCAAATATCCTACTGACCAAAGACACAACATGTTGTTTGACTTTACGCATCATCTGGCATAATTAAATTAATAGAAATGTCAAATTTCTATAGTCATTATCTTTTATATTCAAAATATGCAAATCGCATATTAATTAAGCAAAAATAACAACAACAATAAATTAACTATTTTTTTGTATCTAATTAATGTTTCTTTACCAAAACGGAGAAGAAAAACAAAACTTCTTTGGCGATTTTACATTAAGTGCTGATAAACTCGCCAATTTTGTTAATTGTAGGTTTTGAGTGGGCACACACACATTACAACGAAAATAAAAACCTCCTAGTATTTATTTTGTTTTTTGCATAAAACCAAAAATAAAGCTGTTATCGATTCGGCGGAGTGATAAGGAAATGCCTTGACCCAAATATTGTTTATTTATTTTAAATTCTAAATTACGCGCATAAAAACAATTTTAGAATTAAATTTTATCTAAAATGTATGTAGGCACACACAAAAAAATCAACAAAAACACTCTGTTGTTGTTTTGATAAAAACGGCGAAATTATTTTTGCTCGAATGTTTTTACGTTTCACAAACAAAACAAAATGTTTAATTTGTATATCGAGTGTGTATATTATGTATGTAGCATAATGGGCAGTATAGCTGTTGGTGAATTATCTGCAACAGACTGTGGTGTTTAATTGATTAACATATTTACAATTTCCGTTCGCATCCACAATTTTTATTTAATTTTTATTTTTATTTTTAATTGCATTTTCGATATATGAAAAATAATGCCTGGTATTATGTACATGTACCACTCGTACTTGTATAGTTCGTACATAGCGCAAAAAAAATAAAAATCAATAAAAAAATACTGACCGTACTGGCCAACAACAACAAACTACAAAAAACCAAATTATAAAATTAAATCAGTGCTTGTTCGTGTACACATGGATGGAGTTCGGGGAAAAAGAGGATGAATTTGAAATTGAATTATTTATCATCGAATGTACAGAAAAACGCTGGGGGGACACTAAACACAAAATCGTGATATGGAAAATTTAGAAAGACAAAAAGGAAAATTATTCAAAATTTTCATTATTTTCTACTTGGTGTTGTTGTGTTTTAGGATTAATGGGGTTATATATTTTATACATGATTTCACATCGTTAGGGCATGTTGCCAAAAAATTGCACACATAAAATAAATAAAAAATCATAAAGAAAATAATATAAATTATTTTGTTGTCGCCGAAACATGACGTATACGCACTCTGACAATACGAAAATTGTGTGTTTTTGTATATATGCGGTACTAGGTCAAATGTGATTGACTTAAATGCTGTATATCAATATAATACCAATCATAAAACTATATGTACATTTAACACTATAATTGTAATCCTATAACTAAGATTTGTTGTGGCCTCAACCTGAGCGGTAACCAATTGTACAGCTGCATTAATTATTTTGCAATAATTAATGTTTTTATTTCCTATTTAGATAGCGCATGTGAGGTCAACTTTTTTTTAGTATTTTATAAAAAGTATATGCCATAAATATATGCCGTAAAATTCAAGTGAACATTAACATCCGCCGAGCGATAGTTCAATGCGCGATTATGAATGTGAACATCAATGTTGTTAAATAAAAATTAATTAATAATTATTTTAATAAGGCCAAGTTACCAACAAGGTTGTAATTGAGAAATTTTTTCTTCAGTCAAAATTAGTGATAGGATCTCGTTAGAGATGACTGATATCAAAAAGTTAATAAGCCTTTAATTATGAACAAATCAATCATATGATCAGGTGAAATCTATAGGACTGATTGCACCGCAATTTTAATTCTATATAAATATGTAGAATGTACCGTAGTGTACAGATGCATGTTAAGATAGTTGACCTCAATCTCACGAATGACGACCAAGTTAAAGTAAGCTGAAAGTTTCCAGCCGAAAGTAAAAAGTCGATAATGTAGATTACGTTATTAACATTTCGGCCGAAAAAAAAAAAATTGTGGTTATCAGCCGGAAGGAAATAGGATACATGGATTGTAATAAAAAATTTTGTAAATAGTCTTACGTGTAAAATTTTGTTTAACCTATTCGCGGAAAATATCGGAAAATCAGAATTCACAAAATTGGAATAAAATCAACATCTATGAAGTTGAATCTTTTTTAATGCATTTGTCAATAGCTATCGCAGGAAAAAAAATCAGTTCAAGTTTCTCGTGGGAAATCTCGGAAAATTCGATTTTCCAAAAATCGTTAGAAAATTTGTATAAAATCAGCCACTAGAGTGTTATGTCTGGAGATGTATCTTATATGACTTGTGAAAAGCTATCGTAGGAAAAAATTCAGTTCAAGTGCCCCGTGGAATTATTTTTTCCTGCGTTAGCTATAGACAATTCACTCAATAAAATACATCTCCAGATATAACACTCTAGCAACTTATTTTATACAAACTTTCTAATGATTGTTGGAAAATCGTATTTCCCGAGATTTCCCATGGGAAACTTGCACTAAATCATTTTTCTGCGATAGCTATTAACAAGGCAAATCATTGTAATCTATCTCCAAACATAACACTCGAGAGGCTGATTTTTCGCCAAATAAAATATTTTTTTGGGTGTCGCGAGTTTTCCGCAATTTTCCACGTGAAACTGGAGTCAGGTTTTGCCATATAAGAATATTAACAAAGGTCTTCAATGCGATTCATGCATCCTTAGTAATTTTTAGGCTAAAACACAATCCAAAATTAGGATAACACAATCTGCATTACCGATTTGTTTTACTTTAGTTAGGGATGGTACAATCTGCATTACCGTTTTTTTAATGTCGAGTAGAGTAATACAATCTGCATTAACGACTTTTCACTTTCGGCTTGCAACTTTCAGCTTACCGAATGAAGATAATTTTCTCAAGTTCTGTATTATTGGCCCCAATATGAAAATTATGTGCTGTTAGATCTTTCAATTTCTAGTACTCTGAAATTTTGTTAGAATTTTGTCATTGGGATGGTATGGTCAAATATGGCCACGACACGCAATTAGTATTTTATTTGATTTTCGCAATTTAGAAATTTCTTTTGTTCTGCATTATCGACTCCAATGTTGTTGTTTTTTTACATTAAATTGTAACGTTTTTGTAAATGCATGCTTAATATCCTGAAGCATACGCGGCAATCTATGTATATTTAAAGCCACGGGAAAGGCCCTCTTGTCCAGTCCGTTTTAGCCAGACATAAGGCCGCAGAGCTCAGATGAGCATATACAGTTAAAATACTTGTAAAACACAAATACAACCTATACATTCCGTCGATGGAGCAGGGAGTCAAGAAAGGAAGAAAGGCTAACATCCGAAGTCAATCGGCATGGCCCCGTTCGAATTATATTCCAGTTTGGTCTATGTTTGCTTTTTATACCTTTAGGAGTTTTTTTTTAGTAAAATAGAATTTACAATGGCGTAAATATTTTAAGCATTTGGAAGTACCGGTGTGGCATTTTTAACGCATTTTATTTAGCACAATTTTAAATACATTTTACTCGAGTGTACGGGTGTCATGGGAAACCAGATCCTATCATACTTAATGGTAAATAACATGAATCTCACTGATTGGCCAGCATATACACCATTCAGGACAAAAAGAGAATACTTCAGGCCTTCCAGGTTTGTACAGGTTATTCGATAATTTAGGGTTGGTGGGCTCTGATAATAAATTTTCAAATATTACTAAACCGATAATTCCTTACCTGAGCATTCGAATCAGATTTCGATAGTACACTTTTTAGCTGAAAGTCTTCTGTATCCATTAAGGGGGGAAAACTATACATCCTTTTAAGGGGAATAAATTATTCTGTGAACTTTACGTATCAATAGAGATTTTTACGAAACTGTGATAAATGGGTCCCCCTTGTCATAGATTTCAATTCAGTTTCCGACAGCTCAAGTAATAGCTCACCTATTTCTCCGTCGATCGAGCCAAAAGGTGCACCCTATAAAGGGGAATAAATTAGTCTGGGAACTTTATGTACTAATTGAGATTTTCACTGAAACTGATAAATTTGCCAGAGATGTACATTTTTTTTCCGATGGTACACGTAGTAGCTGACCTGTTAATTCGCCTTTCAAGCTTAAAACTACCGCCTTTCCAGCGAAATAAATTACTCTGAAAACTTTAGGTATCAATTGGAATTTTGGCTGAATCTGATAAATAAGCCTTAGTAGCCTTAGTTGCCAGAAATTTGAATTCAGTTTCTGATAGGACACATAGTATCTGACCTATTTCTTTGCCTCTAACACTCTTCAATGGTCGTCCACCAAAAGTGGCGCGTTCGCTTGCAAGTATTACGCCAACTCTTCGAGTTCGCTGTGAAAAAGATCAGAGCCACTTCTCTTTGGAGCTTGTTCTTCGACATGGAGCAGTACACTGAAAAAAAGCTTTGCGTTATTTACCATTTCCGCTGAGTAAAACGAAATTTTTAAGTATCACAAATCAATTTTAAAGGACCCATTGCAGTGTAAAAATTTGCAGAGTATTATTTACAATTCATTGTTGATCATAAAAAACTATGCCGAGTAATTTTATAAGGTTGTCTTCATACCTAAAACGGGAAAACGCTCACACTGCAGTCCCAAAGACCTTAGACCGATCAGCTTGTCTTCTTTCCTTTTCAAAATACTAGAAAGACAAATAGAAGCTCATATTAGAGGCACGATTGTGCCGGAAAAGCTATCCAAATCTCAACATGCCTATTGCAAGGGGAGATCTGTAGAAACTGCTCTTCATTCTCTCACATATTTTATTGAAAAATCTTTCGAATATGGAGACTACGCGATGGTAACCTTTTTGGACATTGAGGGAGCCTTTAATAACGTGCTAACAGGGGCTATAACTCGGGCACTTTCGAATCTAGGAGTGGATGATTCACTTAAGGACTGGATAGATCAGATGCTAAGAGGCAGGATCATAAATGCCAGTCTGAGGAAATCCTCTGCCAGAAGATTTGCAAGCAGAGGCACGACGCAGGGTGGCGTACTGTCCCCCCTTCTCTGGAACTTGGTCATAAATGATCTGTTGCTGAGGCTGGAGGATAGTGGCTTCAAGGTGGTTGCCTATGCGGATGACGTCGCTATTGGGGTTCGTGGAAAATATCCCGGGACACTTAGCGAGCTTATTCAAAATGCTCTGGGCATTCTTTTATTATGGACCAATGGTTGTGGGCTAAATGTGAACCCACAGAAAACCGAATTGGTTCTCTTCTCTAGGAAATATAAAATTCCTCATGTCGATCCTCCTACTTTAAATGTTTTCAACTTGGCTTTTACAGGTGAAGCAAAGTTCTTGGGTCCTGTCTTGGACAGTAAATTAAACTGGAAACCGAATATTATGGAAAGAGTAAAGAAAGCTACGGTAGCGCTATACTCTTGCAAAAATGCAATTGGGAAAGGTAGGGGGATGGAGCCCCACATGGTCATTTGGCTATACACAGCAGTAGTTAGACCCATTCTTCTGTATGGGGTAACAGTCTGGTGGCCTGCTCTGGACAAAACTGTCAACCTAAAGTTGTTGACAAAAGTTCAGAGAACAATCTCTCTGTGGATCAGTGGTGCAATGAGGAGCACATCCACTCAGGCACTGGAGACTCTGCTATTTCTAACTCCTCTAGATATCTTGGGAAAACAGTGGGCAGCTAGCACTGCCATACGACTGAAATCCACGTTAATGTGGACCTGCATGAGGGCACTCATCTATACTTTGTAACAAAGGGCTTCCCAAGACCACCGACTATACTGTCCCGTCACTATCTTTTGATAGAAAGTTCCGGACTACTATCCCATCTATAGAGGACTGGATGATGGATGCAGTTTTGGAACCAGGAGTTTTGAACTTCTTCACTGATGGTTCAAAACGGGATAGAGGAGTAGGGGCTGGGGTGTTCTGCGAGGAACTCATGTTAAACCTCTCCTTTCGTCTCCCTGACTACTGCAGCATTTTTCAAGCTGAAGTAACTGCGATAAAAGAAGTCGTTGACTGGTTGAATTATAATGTAATATCGACTTGTGATATTCGCATATATACGGACAGTCAGGCAGCCATTAAAGCGCTTCAATCACATCTTCTCACGCCGAAAGTAGTCCAGAATTGTCTCTCATCTCTTAACGAGATGACAGATCAGTTCAACATCCATATCATATGGGTGCCAGGACATTTCGTTAGCACGGGGAACATTAAAGCCGATGAACTGGCTCGACGTGGTACAACGGACCACATTTCAAACAGCAAAAAGGATATTGTAATGCCTCTTGCGGTATGTAAACTGCTGCTTCAGGAGGAAGCCAGTAAGTTGACGAATGACAGATGGTCAAATAGTACCTCATGCGTAATAACTCGGCAGATCTGGCCAAAGTTGAACTTGGCGAGATCCAAACAGCTGATCTCACTTCAGCGGAGTCAGATCAGTGTGGTTGTTGGAGTGATTACGGGGCACTGTCTCAAAGGCAAACATGCGAGTAGACTTGGTTTCTTCTCACATGACTACTGTCGTAGTTGCGAGGACGAAGAGGAGAAAGAGACAGTACTTCATCTTCTTTGCACCTGTCCTCGTCTGGCACGAAACAGACTGAATTTTCTAGGGGCACCCCTTTTCAACGACCTGGCGGAGCTCAGTGAGAAGGACGTCAGGAGTATCCAGCGCTTCATAGCAAGCTCAAAGTGGTTTCAATGAGTTGGAGGAAAAATTTTTAATTTGTGGTATGGCTACGGACCTTTTTGTGTCTATGCCTGGTCCTGGTGGACCGCCACCCAAACCTAGCCTAATCTAATTTTATAAATGATTTGAAATAATGGTATTACAATATAGCTTAGTAAATTTCAAAAAACTGAATGTTAATACAACATGCTGCAACTTAGTTTTTTGGTAGATCACATACAAATATCGCAGCGGCAGGAGTTAAATTTCTTTTGAAACGAAATTCACAAAACTTCTACTTAGGTTCAGTTTTAACAATAAACGTTCTCATCCTGAAAAACATCATGAAGCTGCCCCAAATAAGTATATCAATGCTTTAAATCTTAAAAATTGGGAATCATTACCTCTGGCAGATTCCAATTTTTACAACGCCAACGAAATAGACGTACTCATTGGCATTGATCACTTTTTTAATGTATTAGTCGAAGGTCAGATTAAGGGTGATCAAAACGAACCGAATCTGCAAAATACAGTATTTGGTTGGATTGTGGCAGGTACACATGTTCCACAAAATCAAACAAGTTTGAATCCATATTCGGGTTCACTAACAATATTCATGAAAACAACATACATAGATTCGATGTTAAAACTATTTAGGGAGTTACAGTAAATTCCAACTGATGTCTCAATTCTGTCACCAGATGAAGAATTGGGTGAGGTAAGTTACTTAGGTCGGGAGGTTCCAAGTTCGATTGCCCTTAAAAAAATCTACCACCGAATTAGGAAAGTCGCTGAAAAGGGAATGGAGCGACGATTTCTTCGAAACAAACAATTTCAGAACCTCTACAAAGAATTTATGAATGAATATTTGGCTCTTGGTCATATGCAAGAAATCAGGGAGTTACCAAGAAAGATTGCTCAAGCAGTAAACTACAAGTTGTGTTTGATAGGTCTGCAAAAATGACCTCTGGCGTATCACTGAATGATTGTTTAGCAGGAGGGCCGACAGTACAATCTACCCTTTTACACAATAATTTTGCGTTTCCGGGATCATCGTTACATTTTTTCTGCAGACATTGAAAAAATGTATCGGCAAATTTGCGTACATGAGGATGACATCAAATTTCAATAGATAGTATACCAACTCATCCCATCAGGTATTTCAAATTAACCACGGTCACATATGGATTAACCTCAGCTCCGTATTTAGCAACACGATGTGTCAAACAAATTGGTCAAGTATCACTTATCTGTGATCCAGCAGCAGCCAAAACCATCGACACAGATATCTACGTAGACGACCTCATGACATAGGCGCAGACACTGTGGTTGAAATACAAAACCTGAAGAAATCCATCACACTAATTTTGTCCACTTATGGTCTCAATTTGCGAAAGTGGGTGTCAAACTCTCGTGAAGTGTTGAACGATATTCCGCCTGCAGATATAGGACACCAAATCAAGCCAATTGCTGACGCATGTGTTAAAACCGTAAAGATTTTGGGTCTGCAGTATGACCCGTTAGAAGATTTTTTCAAATACCATGTGGAGATGCCAACTAATTCACGGAAAGAACAATACTTTCCGCGGCAGGAAAAATTGTTGATCCATTAGGCTGGATTGCTCCGATCAATATAAAAATAAAAATGTTTATCCAGCAAATTTGGCTACCGAACGTGATTTGGGATGATCCACTTCCAAAGAAAGAGGCAGACGAATGGCGGTGAATCCGATCTACATTACCAAACACACAGAAGATTAAAATCCTTCGGTTCGTGCACACAACTAAAAATTCAACGATCGAATTGCATGGTTTTTGTGATGCTAGTCAAGTGGCATACGCTGAAGTAATATATTACAGGGTAACCATCGAGGCTGGAGATTCGTGCATTCATCTTATGACCGCTAAAACGTAAGTGGCACCCATAAAGCAGCAAAGTCTACCACGCTTGGAACTGTGTGGTGCAGTTCTATTGGCAAATCTGATGAATCTTGTCAGAAAGGAAACTAATTCCAATGTTCAAACAATATTCTTGTGGACGGATTCGACAATTGTGTTGGATTGGCTTACTTCACATCCTCGTCGCTGGCCTACTTTCATTGCCAATCGCACATCACAAATTATTTCATTATTTAATCGAACTAATTGGCGACATGTACCATCGGCACAGAATCCAGCAGACATTGCCTCAAGAGGATGTTTTCCACAAGAACTTAAAGACAGTACACTATATGGTGGAACGGACCTGATTGGTTACACTGTCATCCCAGCGTTTGGCCACCTCAGCAACGATATTACGACAACTTAGAAGATGGCTGCCTCAATAGCATTTCGTATACATCCGTTATGGAAAATGATGTCTTCGACAAATTAATTACAAGCTGCTCCACATTTCACAAGATATTGTACAACGAGTAGTGGCTTACATCTTACGGTTCTTTAACAATTCCAAGAAAAAATCATTCAGAAATACTGATTTGATCCTGTCTGGAAAGGAAATGTACGACGCGCTGTTCAAACTTAGTGGTCACGATCAGAGCAAATACTTCCAGAACGAAATAGCAGATTTACGCAATTAAAAACTATAATAAGGATAACCAGCCCGTTAAAATCCCTCAATCCGTTTGTTGATGAATTTGGATTGCTCAGAGTTGGTGGCAGATTGAAAAAATGTGATGTACCATTTTCCTCGCGACATCCAATCATATTATCTGCAAAACCGTTGCTTACTACATTACTGCTAAAGGAAATGCATCGATAACATAATCACGCAGGTCCGTCCTTGCTGCTAGCAGTTCCCAGGCAAAACTATTGGGTATACCTGACAATCAACAAATTTCCATACTCACTATGGAGGAAATGAAAACTCTATTGACTGAAATAGAGAGTATATTAAATTCTC
Organism: Tipula helvola; assembly: GCA_963556165.1. Lineage (NCBI taxonomy): Eukaryota > Metazoa > Arthropoda > Insecta > Diptera > Tipulidae > Tipula > Tipula helvola. The sequence goes on from OY744481.1 coordinate 104,906,844, forward strand.
GGCCTTTATATGTGCTATCGTCAAAAGAAATAGATGCACTCACGCCATCACACTTTTTAATTGGTCAGTCAGCCACCAAATTACCGGAATACAATGTGATGGATCTCAAAACATCTTACCTATCACAATGGTAGATCGTGCAATATATGCACCAACATTTCTGGAAGCGATGGCATCTTGAATACCTAACATCGTTACAACAAAGATCGAAATGAGTACAACCAAAATCCTCATTAAAACTGAATGCTATTGTGGCATCTGAAATACTCCAATCTACAACACAGAAGTAAATGGAAAAAGAAAGAAAACGACTGTAAGATTAGTGATATAGTTCTCGTCAAGCAAAACAACTTACCTCCATCAAAGTGGTTGATGGGTCGAATTATAGAAGTTCATCCCGGAGCAGACACAAATATTAGAGTTGTTACCCTAAAAACAACAAACGGAGTCATAAAATGACAAATACATCAATTATGCTTACTTCCACTAAATTGAATCAGCCGATTCAAGCCGGCCGGGATGTTAAGCCACTATCAGAATTAATCTTTAAAATATTTCAATTATGTACTTACCTTTACATTATGAATTACGGTCTATCCAATTTGTTGTTGCCATCCAATTTGTGCAAATAGAGCCAATTTGTCCACAAAGGGAAGAACGATAATACAAGGGTGTTTTTAAATTTTAGGATATTCTGTTTGTACCGAACACCAATGGAACTCGCTTAATAACCTTGCATAAACCAAACCCATATAAATTCAAATGATCTTTACAACAAAATCGTGTTAATATGTTAATAAATTCATCGATTCTTTTCATAAAGTTCTCCTGTATGTAATTGTAAAATAATTGTTATGCCAACTTCTTGTTTTTAATTTTGAATTTTATTTTTTTGTATCTTTGATTTTCTATTATGTACTTCAGACTATGAGCCAAATATCAACAAAAAAAAAAAAAAAAAAAAAAAACTATCACGTTTTAGTCATTTTAGTCATGTCTCATATTATATTCAAACGATATATGAATACGTTTAAAACTTTTGGAAAATATTATTTGAATAAATAAAAATATTGATCGATCAACAAACAACTATATATAGTTATAGATATACGATCAATATTTGAGTATATTAAAGCTGTAGCGTACGGACCTTCGGTACACATAAATTTACAAATTGTTTGGTTTTCTTATAGATAGCTACACACAACACAAATTGAATTATAATTTTGTTTTTTTATTGTTTATAATATTTCGCTAAAATCAAAATCAAATCACGTATTGATAAAAAAATGTATACGATACGGGGCTGAAGTAACAACATACATTATAGTATGTATATATACAGGAAGACGTAAACGATCGTAAAATAATATTTTGTTTATAAAATATGCACGCGAGCAAATTTTTAATGAGACCAAACGATTTGTAAACAATTTTTTTTTTTATTGGAGGCATTGCGTCTATTCTAGCCTATTTTCTATAAAGCACGCCCGAAATAATTTTTTTTTTGTTTTTTTGCTTCTGTTCGATCGCGAAGATCTTAAACCTTGAAATATTATTTGTTTTGTTTAAATTTGCATGACACTTTGCTCTTAAGATCATTGTTTGCTATTTTATATGTATATCTGTTTGTTGCACTCATATTTTGTTTATTTTGGTGAATAGTAACTTGATCTTGAGACTCATTTGCATATAAGTTATATTGAGATTTTATTGTATGCCTGGCGACATGACTCATGTACCTAAGATAGACAAGAATTATTAGTTTTTTTGTTTTTAATCAGTTTTATAATATAAGATGATGGTTTATTTTGTTAGAGATTATTCAAGGTGTATGCAAACAAACTACACACTGGAATGATTCAGACGCAGTGTAACACACACATCGCAGTCAATGACCATAAAAATATTCTTTACATGACTAGAAATAAATTACTTTCACCACAATTAAATCATCATGGTATAAAAAAATTTTTTTTTTTGTTAATAATTTCAAGATCACGATCATAATTTATAGTTTTGAACGAAATATGTATTTTATCAAAACACCATCTTCTTAATTTGATCTTTATACATAAATATCTCTTTATATACATAATTTATCTTATTTCAGTTTATACATATTGTAACAAGACAAGAAACAGAAATAAAATTTATTTGATTGTCACATACAAATGACAACAACAACTATACGTGAATATATGTAGTTTACAATAGTTCGCATTGAAGCAGATGAAAATGAAAAGTTTTTTTTGTTGTTGTGTCTCATATCTTATCTAGCCAAGGGATGAAATGAGATGTGTTGTATATGAGATGAGATAAGATGGTTGTTTGATTTTAAACAAAACAAAAAAACAAACATTTTTTTCCAACCAACAAATAAATAAATAATTTCTACTGTTGTTGTTGTGTTGTATTTTACTTTACTCTAGTTTCACAATTTTCTTTCTCATGTTTGTATGTAAGCAGCTCGGTACAGTGATTTATTGCAAAATAAAAATGTCACCACACATTTTGTGAAAATTTATATGGATTTATATGGTTTTTGGCTTGGAATGTAGTCTTTGTTTTTCAAACACTTTTGTTGGTGTTTGTGTGCGCTATGCGCTACATGTCGTCTTATATTCACCAACATTAAGCTTAATAATCAAAATATCCCGAATAATAATTTATATGGAAAATCTCAACAGTTTGAAGGTAATGCTATGGTTAATTGACTTATTGATATGTTTTTAAAAATTTATCGGGTTTGAATGTAACATTAGAATTGTATAAATTATTTTGTTCACTTCTCACAATAATACCTTTATCATCAGACTTAGGTTTTATTCTGCTCTTCCATTTCAAATGGTATTTTTGTAGATTAAAATTTCAATTGGTCCGTTGGTATAACGTTTCCTAAAATTATTTGCCCTTTGCTGAACTAATTACGCTCAATAGATGTAAAATAAACCGTTGCGGTTAATAATGCCAACTCACAGTGATCAATAGTAAATATTTTATTGATTAAGTCTACTTTTTTATTCTTTTAATTTAATAAATAAAGTGTTCGCATCAAATTAAATTAATAAAGCACTATCATGAAATCTGTCTGCAACAGATGATTTTTTTTTATTAGGCTTGACTCCTATATAAATTTGAGCCATATGGCCAGAAAAACCAAACTTACAAATTGCTAGTTACATACTTTTAATCTTTAAAAAGAACCGGATTACTCGCACTATACACATATTCTGCCGGTTATTTGCTATTTTGTATTATATTGTTGCACTCATCCTAATAAATTCATACATTTCCTTATAAACCAATCTGCCCTTATTCATTAAATCACTTCAATTTTTTGCACTCCGAAGGATGTTGAACTGAGCTCTGTATTGGATGTATCCAGCACAAGCCAATACGAGGTGTTGAACATCCTCCACTCTTCCAAACAACTCTCAATCATTGACCTCACTCAAATTACGTTTCCACAAGCATTTCTTCCAATTTCCGTGGTTCAGCCTGATTCTCTCGACCATTCGCAATATTCGCATATCTTCTTTGAACTCCTTATAGAAAGGAGTTCTCAAAGGAGTACCACTGATCGCTCTGTACTTCATTCCTTTCGTTAGACTTTTGTCGTAAAATTCACTCTCCTCGATCTGTCTATGTGATTGGATCCATTGTATGGCCACATCACGTTGACAGGATCGAACGCATTCAAAAAACAAATTCACATAAACATTGCCTTCCCTTCCACCGCCACATTTAAGCAAACATATACCACTCTGAGATTCGGAAAATATTACTATTTTTCTTTCCCCTTCATTCACAGTCAGTTTAATTCCTTCAAATATTTTAATCAGTTCAGCGTTCATTATAGAGATACTGTTGTCCACTTTAAAATAAAGGTTTTTTTCCTTTCATTTTCATCATGCACCAGGGTTACATACACGCTCACTAGTAACAAATTTCTTTCCAAATTCGTCGTTGAGGCGGCTATTGCTTCAATAATCTAAAATGCGGGTAACTGTACCTTTTGAAGCGTTAAATTTCTTTTGTACATATGTAATTGCCACTCCATTATAACCATCACTTCTTGGTGTGGAAAGAAATCTGTACCCTCTCTCGTTCATCCGTTCCCATGTTTCGCTTATAAGCATCACATTCATATTATTGTTGGCCAGATAATTAACCAACAAATCTTTTTTTCGCGTAAAAACTTTTTATATTTATCTGGCCAACAACAATTCTTTCACTCATGTCATGTCTCACATTCACTCAAATAACAATTTATACATACATAGGGAGAATCACCTTCCATAATAAATTTAAAAATAAATAAATTTTGTTGCATAAAATGTTGTTGTTTCAACCTTTAATGTCATAAATGTTGTATTATGTTGCTCTATGCTGCGCGTTGTTGTCCAATGACGTGTGCGTAATATTGATTTTTTTATTTTTTTATTGCAACACATTCGGAAATATAATAGTGCAATGTCATTTGCCTCCCTATCAGCTACAAAAAAGGAAAAAATTCCAGACAATGGTCCATACTGTTTTAAAATATAAGGACAGATTTACCGTTACATTTCGGATTGGTTGCCATCTAATGGAGAAAACGCTTCGTTTGGCCAGCTTTGTTTTATTGAATCGTCGGTTGCTACTGACTTACGTATGAATCGTAAAGAAAATAAAAGATTACAATGATTAATATTTGCAAGCTTGACTGGTATTATTGCTAACAATCCGTGCGTTCTAGCATACAAAACTGCAGCTGAGACGATCGAATAAGAAGAAGAGGCAAACAACCTAGGGCTTTGGTTTATTGATAATATTTCAATGGTTATGCGGAGATTTAATAGACCCAGCGCAAATGAGATCGCCGGTGTATTCAATTCTGTAGATGGAGAACCTCCAGGTCATCGTCATGTCGTTATTCACCACCGGCAAAGTAGTCCGAAGGTACTGCCTATTTAAGTACTATATCCGTACGGTAAAACAGGATGGGACCCTCAAATGACTCATAATGGTCCACGTCGACAAAAAAAACCGTCAACGTATGACTATGTTGCAATTTGCATGCTACCGACTTGCTATACGCCAAGGATTTTCACACATTCACCAATAAAACAATCTATTTCAATAATATATCGTCAATTTGTATGTTAGAGTTGAAGGGAAAAAATTGAATTATATTCGACAACATCAGTCAGATCTTCGCGTTGAATATTATAGTGGACTACAGGATTTTGTTCTGCAGTATGTGCTGTTACAAAATCTTGCTGCGGGAAAAAAAAAAATTTCCGAAGGAGTTTTTGGAAGAAACGATTGAAAATAATAACGGCTATCCAAAGTATCGCAGGCGTAATAATGGAATAATTGCACGAAAATGTGTTCATCAAATAGATCATCATGATGTTATTCCTTATAATCCGTTTCTACTATTGAAATACAACTCTCACATAAATGTGGAAATTTGTTCCAGTGTTAAATACCTTTTTAAATATGTATGTAAAGGCTATGACTCGGCATGTATGGAATTCGTTAGATGCGTCAATCAGGGCCATTAACTAGGATATGATGAAATTGTAACATATGCAAACAAGCGATATGTTAGCTCATAAGAGTGTATTTGGCGTCTTCATGCGAACGAAATGGAAGACGGATCACATACAATAGTTCGTTTAGCAGTCCATGATGATGGCTTCCAGAATGTGTATTTTCCAGAAGGGAGTGAACAAAATGCACTTGAAGTCTGGAAGTGATCAAACATGCGTGATCAAAATGCTAACCAATATTTGTATAATGACATCCCGCAATATATTACAAATTTATGGATGCCACGCCAAACAAGAATTAGCAAAGTGATTGGAAGAATATATACGGGGTCGCGCCAAATGATCATACCCGATTTTATATATGCATGTTACTACTTCATGTAAAAGGGGCTGCTAAATGTTTTGCTGAATTGCGCTCCTATAATGGGGTAACCTTTCACGAGGTGCACTTGAGGACGATTCCGAGTGGCACAACTGTTTGGAAGAAATGTAGAGCATGCATATACCACGACAACTGTGGGAACTGTTTTCTAATATTTGTTGTTTTTGACAACCAATATCACCAAATCATTGTGGATGACATTCAAAGCTTCTATAACAGAAGGTATGGTTGAAGTTGATGAATCTGCATCTGAAAATGCGGCATTACAGCAAATCGATCAAATTCTAAGAGCTAATGGTTTAAATTACGGCGGGATCGGTCTACCAATACCGAATATGTTACGATCTATTGAGCCTGCATAATAACCAAATTGAAGAGATTGTTCAAGGTGCTGATAGCTATGATCATTTAAAAAATGAAGTAACTCGGATTCTAGACGCAAACTCAGGTCATGCCGAAGCTAATTTTTTATTCTTGGAAGCTCCTGGCGATTGTGGTAAGACGTTCGTTTACTCATGTATTTTGATACATGTAGTTAGAGGGCGAGGTGACATATCCCTGACAGCTGCCTGGACTAGAATAGCGGCATTACTATTAGATAGCGGAACGACACTCCATCGTTTATTCGGTCTCCCTGTACCGATAATATCTTCGTCCGTTTCTTCGATAAAACCAACTTGAAATAGAGCTACAGCGTTACGTAAAGCGTCAGTTATTTTAATTGATAAGGCACCGATGATACCAGCAGCGGCAGTGGACTGTATAGTCGCCTACTTCGTAATATAATGAAGTGTGAGAACGCGTTGTTAGCTAACGTTCCAATGAGTGAAAAAGTAATACTTTTCGGTGAAGATTTCAAACAAGTTTTACCAGTAGTGCCATTGGCAAGTAAAGTTCAAATGCTCGAATCGTGCATTCATACAAATTTGGGCTAAGAACCCTTGCTCCCACGGGATAATTCCGGCCTTCATCTTCGGCCAATCGATATAGTGTCTTGATGGCCAGATACGACCCAGCAGCTGTACTCCAGGTCACCATTTGTAACCTCAGCAATCTAATAGGCTCGTTCTCGTTTGCTTTTTACTGAATTAGTTGATAGTTATTATCGGGTAGCTCAATGTGAATCTGGCGGTATATTTTTGTATGTCAGAGGGGACCCCCAGAAAACCAGAAATCACATAAAATGTATTTAATTCCATTATACATAATTTTGAATGGTTCTCTTATATGACATGTCATTAAAAGAAATTATATAATCATCATCATTTCCAAATAGTGATGTTTATCTGATCGAAATGGCCCAAATTATATGATTAAAAACGGTCCAATAAGAATCATATAAAGTTCAGTATGTCATTGTTGTATGACTTGAAACTGTATAGCGAACCCTGTTGAATATTGTATTATTTTGTTTGTGGCTAATTAATGATCGATAAAAGACGGATCACAAAATAAATATGTTATGATTGTTATATGATCAGCAATAGTTTTACTATATAATGCTGATATATGATTTTCAAAATTTTCATAAAAATATATTTTATTCCTTAATTTTCCCTTTTTTTCTTAATCAACCAATTATTAACGTTATTACATATTAATTAATTTTTCTATCATTACTGAAATATTTATATTATTATTTTTTTGGATTAGAATTACCTTATTATTTTACCTGTGATATGTCCTCTCGCTGCATTTCGAACTCGTGCCATCTAAGAATACTAAACGTATGATTATATGCTACGCCTTAATCACCTTTGCTATTGCTGCTCCTAACAAAACTTGTTTATTTTCGGTATTAATATTTGTAGGCTTACTTTGGTAATTTTACAACAACAATGCCGTGTATTTTCATTCCGGAATGAAGAGTTTCATTCCGCTGAGAAGTAGGAATAGCAAAATTCTCTTCTTCTCATAGTTGTAGTGTTTACCACTAGAGTACATATATTACATAATATTTAGTTTTATGAGTTGGTATTAAATAACAATTATCAATTTTTCAATAAATCGGAATTTTAAATTTTGTTAATTATCATTTAGAATTATTATACTTTATTCAATAATTTGTCATCACTATTTTATATTTGTTAAAATTCTAAATAATAAATTATATTTTAGAGCTTGGTACCAACTGTTGAAAGTAAAAACAAAAAATTATTCTGAAGAAGAATTGTTCTTACTTTGGGCAAAATTAAAATTTCATTCCTATCCGGATAGGAATAACTTTTACCAAAGTAAGACGGCAATTGTATAATTTACGAAACGTATACAAAGAAAATAGATGCAATATATGATTATTCTGGAACATGGCGCGATAGAGAGAGATATCTATATTTCTGTATATGACCATTATGAAGTTGTAATATGATCAAAAACAGGCTTGAAAATATAAAAATATATTAAAGCTAATATAAAGTATTCATATGATCATTTTATGACTGGAAAAATCGGTTAATTTTTGCTTGTAATAGAGTTAGCCTTCATCTAGCGGTATTTAAGTGACAGCATTTAATGAGTGTACAATAGAGTGTATAAACGTGTGTTTTTTTAATTAATAAAATTAAATATTATAATCACAAATATGGCGTATAGTATTGTACAAACCAACGAAAATAATAAACCATACCTTACGGTTGTGCCTATTAATTGGGTAGATGAAAATGGCTGGGAAAACTTTATTACTGGGTGTTCGGATGGTATTGCTGCGAAATTACATGGCATTGATTTGTTGTATTGTCCACCAGAAAAGATTAAAGAACTTTTAAAACTAGCAGAAAGTGTACCGCAACCGAGTTAGAAGGTGGGTTTTATTATTTTGTAACACATAAAACAATTTTATTGGTTTTAGCGTAAATGTGTTTTAATTTTAACACATCAAATCAAAACCAATAAAATTGATTATTAATAAATAAAAGCTTACAAAATAATATTCATATATTTATATATTTGAATGGTTTTACTTGTCCATACATTCACTTTAATCGCTATTTATGTTGAATTATTTATTTTAGATAATGCGATGCAAGATAAAGAGGCGAAATTTGGAATTTGTAGAGGCTACTAAAACTCAAGAAGTCAAGATGGAAATTTCAGAAACGGAGGAGGATAATTATCCAGGGGTAAAAAAAATAAAAATTGATTGAATGAGGACTTCTGGACTTTCAAACAAAAATTTTAAATCTCATCTCATAGATATTAATGGTAAAAATTCATTTATTTACAAAACATTGCTTATTCATTCGTTTCAAATATTTTAGGCCCTACTGTAACGTCTAATGCAGACACGAAACCACAACTAATTCGAAAGTTATACGGCCATCCTTCACATATCGAAAAAACGCCCGCGCTTATAGCTAAAAAAATTAATTCATTATTGAAAATACCTGTTGATTCAGAGCAACAACAAGTTTCAGAAACCAATAGCGATCCTTATGTCTAGGCCGATATAAATCGTTCTGAATCGATTTTGCACAAAATTTTGGAAAACGTCACTTCGTTTAGAGACAACATGATAACTAGGATGTCAGCATTGGAAATGAGAGTCAGTTCCATCGAAAATCAGATCGGAAAATTACCATCCTTAATGACGCAAGCTGCCAAGTACGGTCCACTTAGAAATAAATAATGTGTTGTTTTAATAACTTTTTACTAATTCTAGGCCTTTGCTGGAAGAATCAGAAAAAATACAAACAACTTTGGAGCAATTTTATTCGCGCAAGGAGTCACATACCAAAAATACATTATTTTGCGAGCCCTCGGTAACACCAACTGATTTACCTGGATTTACTATCATCGGTTCATTATCGAAACTAGAGGAATTCGAGGAAAATCTAAAGGATTTAAACTATTTTCAAAATTTGGTAAGCAGTTTACTCATTTTTATATACATAAACATATTTGTAATGCTACCATTTGTCGACCATATAATTTAAATGATATAGTCGAAAATTTAGGCGCCGCAATGGAATGTTAAGAGTTGCAGCTAAAGTGAACGTTTGCTCTGCTTGCAAGTTTTATGTATTTCGCCATTGATACTGTTGTGCTTCGTAAACTGTACAGCATATGCATTTTTGACCTCACCCAAATAGCCATATTTTAGCTTGTAATTTTATAAAATGCGTTTATGTTTTACAATTTATTCAATAATTTACATTATGTGTTAAGATAATTATTTTTATGTTTTAAGTTTAATCGATTGAAATGATATTTTAGACCGGATTTTAGCGCGCTCATTTCTGGCTACTTGTTCATGGACCGGAATAGGACTCCAAACTGCAAAGCACAGATTCAACAACCAACACAATGTAATTAAAATGTTTTGGTGGCAGATCCAACATTTTCAGTGTCTAAATGCGAAGATTTTAAAAAAACAGTTACGAAACTCTACGGCTCGGCTTAACTCCAAATTGCTTCGTATACCAACACAACGTCAACGCCTGCGTTGTGCGACTTCTACTACCACATTAGATGTTGGCCAAATTCAGTAAGTGATATATTAAAATAAATGCCTTAATTTGCTTTAAATATTGAGTCATTTCTTCTAGTTCTAGAAATATGTCTACAACGCCTAACACAATATTTATCACGTGCTCGTCAGATTTGTATGCTATTTGATTTTATTCCTTCGTTTTGTAATAGCACAATAATTTCATGTTTCTTTTTTACAGAAATTCGCCAGATTTGGACGAAGAAATAATGACAGAGTTGGTACAGGAAACCAGAAATATTCCATCGTCAGACTCATCTTTTTCTCCATCTACTCCGATGACAAATTAATGTTAAAATAATTTTTTTTTTATATTGAAAAATCGAAATTTATTAGAAATAAAATTCAGAATTAATGAATTATTCTAAATTTTATTAGAATTCGTTTTGTTTCAATTAAAATATTTTTTAGTTCAATGTGTGCTGCAGTGGTATAAACACAACTTGGTTATTTTCATTTTTTATTGCTACTATAGCTTGCACAATATTTCTTCAATTGGATACAAATCACTAGAAATAAACTTAGTAGAATTTGTGGTATAAAAAATATTAAGATTAGATGATTCTATGGGGTCTGAAAAAAAATCATTCCGATATTTTATCTTTTGTCCACAAATAAAATGTTTTGCATCGATTTTATATTCAGGAACCACTTATTCTCAAAATTATTTTTGAGGATGAAATTTTCTTTTAATTGTATCCACCCAAATTTTTTTATAGTCGATTCATCAAGTTTTAAACGATATTTATAAAATGGATAATTTTTTCTGAATTTATGGGGTTCGACACGTTTGGTTATTTCGGATAGTCTGTTTGCTAACTGAATTAGCGGCAGGCGACCATTTTCAATTTTTTGTTTTATTTGATACAACATATTTTCGGGAGGATATGTGGAAATTGTTGGCAATGGTCCAAAACGTTCAATTTCATCTGGTACATGCGAAAAATTATGTGGGTTTGATGTCAAATGATCGGGATATAAGAAAGTGTAGTTTTCTACAAAGTGCTCTGACAAAGATCTTCCTAATGGCCAATATTTTTTATAGTAATTAGAGGAGAAAATTGTAGTTGCACAGAATAACACAACAAAATTATAGTAATCATCTACAGGTAAGTGATCTTTTAGGATGACTATGCCGATATAATTAAGAAAAGAAGCAAATTCGCTTCCCTTCCAAAAAGCAAGAACGTCTGTACCTCTAACACCGCGATGTATTTCGTCCGGTAAAATAATTTTCAATAATTTTTCATTGAGGATATGTATCGTTTTAGAATCCCACTTTGTATTATTGGCGATTTTCATCAAATGTGTAGTTAGCGTTGGTTTCTATGTAAGTAAAGGGGACGAGTATTGTCAAATTCAACTGTTTGACAGTTCTGATCACCCTTGTTCTATGGTTAAATTTTGTTCATATTGTTTTCACCAGATGTCAGCTACTTTGTTGGAAATCGCGAATAGCCTAAACTACCATCTTTAAACCCCAGTAAATATTTTTTTACAATTCCGAGATGTAGAATGTGTAGCGGATCTCCAACGATTACATCTTTTGTCATATCTAGCGATTGAATTCGTAGTAATGGTGATATAATTGGTTCCAATTTTGTTCGTAAAATTGGTCCTTCAGGTACTTTTATTTTATAGCTGTTGTAGTGTAATCCATATATTCTCGATCGGAAGCCTTCGTTAGTTCTGGGAGGAGCATTTTGATTATGAAATACGGTTGTATTTGAATTATGCGAAAAGTGTCCTACCGTTGTGCATTTTAGGCAACCGTGCTTTGCATTAAAATAAACTGTTCCTTTTATAAACGACCATCACTGATACTTTATGGCCATTTATTTGTATTCCATTGTCCAGAATTGGAATGGTTTCATCAACAACTGGTTTTAAAAACTGTTCTATTTTTTGTGGTTTACTGGTTCCATAAAATACTCCAATTACCATTGGTTGAAATTCCGGAATTTCAAAAATGTTAAACGGTATAGGCCAAAATTCGGATTTAGAACTTCTAAAAATAGGTAAACCATCAATATGAATATTTAAAGAGATCACAATAGATTCCTTAAGTTTTGCAAAATATCTTCTTAAACAAACTTCCAATTCTTGATGCCAATATTCTCCACCTTCTATTTTTATAAAGCTCTGAGATTTTTGACGTGGAGTTTGCATTATTGATCTTGGATCGTTCTGTAAATTAGCTCCAAAACTTTTATTAACGTTTTTAATTAACGGTCTTAAAGCAGCTTGGTTTATATTATATTGATGTGCCCATGATTTTAAAAAATCTTTGAATGGTACGTCAACTTCCTCGCTATCACTGTAACCAGATAACTCATTTGCACTAGCATTATCACCACTAACTTCAATTTCATCATCATAAATATCTTCCTCTGGACTAAAATAATCAACGTCAAAAGTAGCATCAGGATTTTCATTATCGCCATCACAGTAGTCTTCGGGAAAAGGGCTTCTCTCAACTTCAGTATGCTTAACCATAGTTTCTGTATTAGATGGCTGAATAGATACATTATTTAATCCTGATGTGGATGGGCCGGCGATGGACGAGTTTTCATTTTCCAAATTATGGACTGGTTCGCTGAATTTATTATTAAATATTACTTCTGCATCCTTAGTACACTTTGACATTTTATCATGTCTTATTTTTCGAAAATGTCTTTTGTATGTTCCGCTGTATTTTAATTGTTTCCAACTAAATTGATTCGTTTTCGGCTTATCCATATTTTTAATTTAATTATATTTGTATACTTTGGAAGCTGGAGCAAATGAACAATATAATTGCCAAACTTTTACGTCACTTGTGAAATGGATTTGTTACAAGTATGCGGCAATCTAAGAGTCATAAAATATGCTACTTTAGGACTATTTTGTGGTTTAAAATCAGGCCGAATTGTACTTCGATCATAATACCAAACAATATAAAGTAATATGTATTCGAAAAATGACCGACCAAAATTATGATTGAAATAAGAGATGTCATCTAGTCTAAGTCAATCTAATGATCAATATTTGATTCGTTATGGCTTTGTATCAAGTTTAAAACCGATATATGACCACTGCAGATTTTGTGGTCAACATAATGACTAATTTGTGACGTTCGAATCACCAGATGACTAAAATAGGACCAACATGTGATCAATCAAGAAAATTAATATGACTTAAGGTTTACTGGGCTCCAACTGTCTTTAAAACAAGTAACCATGATTTTTTGGCTAGATTAAGAAATTTTTATATAACAAATTTCGAATGAACTTTAATTTTGTTAAATTATTTCTTTTGATAATTTAAATTAAAACTTTACTTAGATATTTTTTGAATTTCAAAAAAATTTTAAAATTTTTTACTTATATATGTTTCTTTGTAAATTTAAATTAGATAATAGGACAAATGTTTAATGTTAGGACAAACTTCACACCCGTTCTGATGTGGAAATTAAAAATTTGGTTCGCTTACAAGGACTTTTTATTTAAATGTTACATAAATGTGCAGACTTAGCGGTACGTTGAGGAGGCCTAGTGCTCTAATAATTAAACGATTTAATTAAGTACCTAACGCTTACTAACGTAAAGCTTTAGTTTTAGGCTGATTTGCAGCTCTGCTTTAATTGTTGGCCACTAGCCAAGTAATGAATCCATATTATGTCAATTATTTATTTACTTACGGAAAAAAAACCAGAACAAGGCACTTTAGAAAAATACTATAAGATTTTAATAATCACCCGTTATATTTTACATTGTGTACACGGTATAAAAAAATGTAAATTGTTTTATTGCTGTAAACGTTAGACTAAATTTGAAACAATAGGAGTACATATTGCGGTAATAGAAAGATTGGATATCTTTTTTTTTTTTTTTAATTTTAAAGATCACGTTTATGACGGCACGCCTAAAATTTACAATTAAATTTATTTCGTTTCTTTTTTATTATTAAAAGTCACGTCAAAGTGTTATTTGTTTAATTTATTAAAAAAATTATTAATATTACAAAATTGAATAAAAAATTTAAATTAATAAACAAAAAGGTTAGAAATGAATTATGTTGATAGTTTGCCATCACTCAAGATGAAATCTCAAAACAAAATTTCACCATCTCTTATCTTTCGGTTATTTTTATGAAGGAGTTAAACTGTTTTTTATTTTTTTTGCCTAACAGAGTATATAACAGTACAACAAAATAGTTAAAGTTAAAAACTAATTGCCCTTAGGATGTATGTAAATGGAATAGTGTTTTTGTGTTCGTTCATCCAAGACAATTGTGTTATAAATTTTAATTAGAAAATCTGATGTTTTCGAATAACCGTACGAAAGGTGAACGACCAATTTAGAAAGAATAAAAATCGAATTTTTGATATGAATCGAGGGCAAACTAAAATTTTGCTTCTAATTTACATCGTTGTTATATAGTGGAAATAATAGTAACTTGAGGCGATTTTACTCTCGAGTTTCGTTGTTATATAGAAAATGAGCTTACGTCATAATCAGGCAAATGCATTTTTTTTTTGTATTTGTTAATTGAATTGGGTTATGAACCGTAAATTAGTATGTAATTAATGTGTGTCATAATCACTGACACTTTTTGAAACGAAAGTAAATTTAAGTTATATAAATTATGCCCAACCCAACTTTTTTTTTTTTTTTTGCGATATGTGCTCATAGGTACACAAGCGGAACCTGTATTCAAAATAAACAAACATATCACATCGGTAGAGCAATTATTTATTTAGCATGTTATCGTTATAATTAATATCGAGGTTCTGATTGATGCAAATGGATAAAAATTGGTGACATTAAATATTGATTTTTGAGCAAATTTGCATAAGTTATTTTTGGGATTAATGCATAAAAACGCAATTAGATGACAATTATTTATAAAGATCAGCAAAGATGTGATCATTTTTAGGAACTTGGCTTATCTAAATATTGATACATTTGTATACATTTGAAATGTGATATCCGTTAATTTATATAATTAACGCATATCTAAACAGAAGCAATTTTGAGTTAGATTTTTTATACAAACACCCAAAAAAATGTTTAATGATATGATAACATCGTTCAAGTATATTATTTAAATATCACCCGGTGATCAACACAACATTTATTAATCGATTTTATTTATTAGATTGACAAACGCAGCCTCTTTAAACTATTAACCTATAGTCAGCTGCAAATGAAATTAATTCAGCCATGATATTAACATTAACGCCCAGATCGACGATTCTTAGAAATTTAGGAATTTTTCAGATTCATATTTCTCGAGAAATTTGGCCCAGAATTTATTATTATTGAATAATATATTATCAAGAAATTATGGAATCTGATAAATTTTGCTTTTAAAATTTTATTGCAACCCGTTATAAACCAAAAGGGACATTAGTCACAAAATCACTACTGGCAAACTTAGAGGGCATACTGAAATTTGTATTAAAATTGTATCCCTATATAAGTATTGCGTAATTGATCAATGAAATAAATTCTCATAAGTAGATAGCAAGAATAGCCAAACCGTTCATTGTTATAATGTTAATATTATTATTTACAATTATGTAAAAGACTTTGATCGCGATCCTGTACGGGTATACGGGTAGATCTTATACAACTGGTCAAATTGATTGATTGGTTGATCAGAATGTACGACCAAGCCTAAGCAACACTCCCGGATAATACTGGGCTCTCCGTACACCCTTTATAAATAACAAAACCGGAGGAAAGGAAAGCTATGTTAGTAACAAAGAACCAACCCCGTTCCAGACATCCTTCTTCAAAAATTTGCTAAATTTAAAATGAGTATTAATCCTTTATAATAATACATGCACAAAAGATCTTTTAGGTCGCAGTGCGGGGTGGCTTGAACGCCCACATGGCCCTCAACTAATAATAATCCTTTATAATAACTATTCTACAATTAATTAAGTATAAATTAAATTAACATTAACAGTTCGTATAACAATAATTAAACCAACTACCACTACGCCTGTTGTGCTATCGCCTCAGCCAAGGCCGAGTTTCTCAGGTGAACCTAAACTAAAATTATTTCAATGATTATCTGTTAATTTAAAATTCTTATATAAATACCAATATCAACATAAATACAAAAAGCAATACTAATACTGAAACTAACATTAACATTAATACCAATACCATTATCCACATCAATACCAATACCAACATCAATACAAATATTACAACATTAATGCTTCGGTTACATCGAAATATTCATTTCAATAAATTTAATTCAACTTAATTTTAACAAAAATTAATTTCATTTCATTAAATTTAGTGAAACTGAAACCCCAATTTACTTTACCACTAATTTTTTATTTCGAATCAGCTATTAATACGCTTAAATAAATTAAATTCAATTCGGCATCTAAATTAAAAGGACAGTAAATTAATCACTAACTAAATAACCTGAAATTCGAGATGCATAAAAAATTTTAATTCTAAATTATGAATTTTAAATACTAAATATCTTCTAATATTTTAAACTAAAATTGTAAAATCAGTAACTAAAAAATCTGAGACTCCATAAAATTTCATTTCCAAATCTATAGCTATTTACTGTAGAAATTACCTCCAAAGTTAAAATCCCACTGCGAAATAATTTAAATTAGATCGGAAACTCATTAAATTACTCATTACTCCTTAAACATTTGGTTTGTTTAAACCAACAAAATTACAACGTTAATTCTGAACTTCAAAAATTAGTACACTTTCGGAAACACCGCCCTTCCATCATCAGAATATCAAGAGACCCCATGAAAAACGACCTACATAATCATAATCTGATCATGGAAACACAGTGTTTCCGGAAACATACCAACGTTCAAAATCCAAATTAAATGTTGTAATCTTAATATTTGGCCTAACAAGTGCTTAAGGAGTACCGAAATAAGTTTCATTTGTCACACTTGTTGTTGTCCACAAATGCAAAAGCTTTAAGTTGTCCATACTAAATTAAATTAAATAATTTGAGAATCCACATTAGTATATTCTTATAATTATCATATGTGACAAACAATCAGGACAAATATATGATTTGGCTAGTTAACTTTATTTTAATTTTAAAAGCACAATCTGCTAAACAAAATTCCCGCTATAAGAAGATTATATAAATTTAAATTCAGAATCACTTTGATTTAGAAATCCGAAACTTTATTAACCTTGCCTCAACCAACAATGTTATGAATAAATTATTTGAATCCAAAAACTATTCACCTTGAACGATTAAAAAAAAAACTTCTGAATTTAAAATTCCAAATTTCAAATTCCAAATTTCAAATTTCCAATTCCAAATTTCCAAAACTAAATTCCAAACTTCAAATTCCGAATTTTAAATTTCAAATTTAAAATTCCCAAATACCAAATTCCAAATTTAAAATTCCCAAATTCCAAATTCAAAATTCAAAATTTTAAATTTTAATTTTAATTTTAAATTTCAAATTTCAAATTCCAATTCCAAACTTCAAAGTCTAAATTCCAAATTCTAAATTTCAAATTTGCAATTCCAAATTCCAAATTCTTAATTCCAAATTTCAAACTTCAAATTCCAAACTTTCCAAATCCCAAATTTTAAATTTCAAATTTCAAATTCCAAACTTCGAACTCCAAATTCCAAATTTTAAACATCAAATTTCAAATTTCAAACTTCAAATTCCAATTCTAAATTTCAAATTCCAAATTTCTAATCCCAAATTTTCAAATCTAAATTTCAAATTCCAAGCTTCAAACTCCGAGTTTCAAATTTCTAATTCCAAATTTCAAATCCCCAAATTCAAAATTCTAAATTTTTAATTTTAATTTTAATTTTAAATTTCAAGCTTCAAATTCCAAACTTCAAATTCCAAACTCCCAATTCCAAATCCCAAATTCCAAACTTCAAATTCTAAATTGCAAATTCTAAATTTCTACTATACTTTATCAAATCATAAATAAAAATATTAAAATTCCTACTAATGAAATTGTTGATCCAATAGTAGAAACAATATTTCATGAAGTATAGGCATCTGGATAGTCTAGTTTCTCAAATAATACTTTCTATTGACTACTTCTATTGATTTTTATTTCAAATTTCAAACTTCAAATTCTAAATTTCAAACTTAAAATTCCAAACTTCAAATTTTAAATTCCAAATACCAAATTCTAAATTTCAAATTACAAACTTCCAACTCCAAAACCCAAATTCCAACTTTTAAACTTCAAAGTCCAAATTTCAAATTCCAGATTTCACGCTTCAATTTGCAAATCTAAATTTTAAATATATAGTGCATTTCAAATTCTAAATTTTAAATTTCAGGCATCAAATTTTAAATTCCAAATTCCCAAATCTAAATTGCAAACTTCAAATTCCAAATTCTGAATTTCAAATTTCAAACTTCGAACTCCAAATTAAAATTTTAAACTTCAAATTCCAAATTTTAAACTTCAATTACCAAATTCTAAATTTTAAATTTCAGATATCAAATTTTAAACTCCAAATCCCAAATTCTAAATTTCAAATTCCAAATTTCCAAGCCCAAATTTCCAAATCAAAATTCCAAATTCCAAGCTTCAAATTCCGAATTTCAAATTCCAAATTCGAAATTTCAAATTTTAAATTTCCAAATTCCAGATTCCAAATTTTAAATTTTAATTTTAATTTTCAAATTTCAAATTTCAAATTCCAAATTCCAAACTTCGAATTATTCTAAATTTCAAACTTTAAATTTTAAATTTCAAAATTCCAAATTCCAAATTTCAAACTTCAAATTCCAAAGTTCAAATTCCAAATCCCAAATTCTAAATTTCAAATTCCAGACTTCGAACTCCAAATCCGAAATTCCAAATTTTAAACTTCAAATTTCAAATCTAAATTTCAAATATGTAGTACATTTCAAATTCTAAATTTTAAATTTCAGATATCAAATTTTAAATTCCAATTTCTAAATTCAAAATTTCAAATTCCAAATTTCCAAATATAAATTCCAAATTCCAAACTTCAAATTCCAAATTCCAAATTTTAAATTCCATGCTTCACATTCTAAATTTTAAATTTTAGACCACAAAGTTAAAATTCCAAACCCGAAACTCCAAATTTCAAATTCCAGTTATTCCCTAGATACATTTTTTCAACTTTTTATTCCCCATTTCCAAAAGTGCATTCTGGCAATTGGGGGCTTGGGGCATAAATATACATGGGAAACAAATTTTGTAAGTGTTATCTATGGAATCACATTAAAATAAGTAAAGATCCGCGAAAGACCCTTACAAACAATATTAATATGATTAATTATTAATAACAACTAAAAATAGACAAACATTGGGCGCTTTCAGAGCACCAAACAGTTGACAACATGTTGAGTAAAATCACGGCCAACGCTATGAAATTTAAATACTTTATTAGTAATTCAAATCAAATTAGCAATGATTTCACTAAACATGATGCCAACAGTTTGCGGATCTGAAAGCGCCCATTTTCGTTAAAAAATGTATTCCCCATCAGTTATTTCATAAAATAGGTATGGAAGAATAAACGTTAAAACTGTTGTAATTGGGAATAACTTTTTCTCAATAAATTTTTTCCCCGAACACCAGAATACACTTTGGGGAAAAGGGAATAATACTGCACCAACATTTAACATTTCTATTCCCCGGGAATTACCAGAATAGGGCCACAGGTTTGTGGTGAGACAAATATTTGCCGCGATTAAGTTAAACAAATTTTTCCATGTAAGACTATTTTTACAAAACTTTTTAGTACAATCCATTTATCCTATATTTACTTTCAGCTGATAAACACAAAATGTTTTATTTTCGACTGGTATGTTAATACCGTAATCTGCATTATCGACATTTTACTTTCGGCTAACTTTAACAGGGCCTATAAAGTGGAACTATTTCTTTTTTGTTTTGGAGAGTTAATTCCCGCAGCCACTTTCGGTTTGAAGAATTGTATTTTGCATGTATTTTGCCTAGTTAAGATTTCTCTACTTGGAAAAACATGTTAAGTATAGCATGGATTTATTCAACCTCTCAGACGCGTACATATGTTTTGCAAATATTACACAAGTATTTTAACCGACACATTAATCATTATCCGGCTGGAAGGACCACATATGTACGCGTGTGTACCCCAGAGGATCCGGTTGAAAATCTTTATGTTTTTGTGTTTTCAGATAAGTAGAAAATAAATAGTTTATATTTTTTGAATATGATTCTTTGTGATATGTTTTTCTTCATTTCAGCTTCCATCGTAAACATACTCCGCCCCGTTAACGAACCTTTCGTTAACCTGCTACAAGTAATTTGCATAATTTTACTACTGGACGTTGCAGCACCGATGAAGTTGTTTTTAATGTCACAGCTCGCACCAATCCATCAGATCCAGGATAAATCTGAATATTGCGTCCAAACGGCCACTTGCACACAGGAGTATTATCTTCTTTGAGTAACACTACATCACCGACCTTAATGTTGTTCTGTATATTTTGCCATTTGTTGCGTTTTTGCATGGTATTTAGATATTCCAAATAATACCTCTTCCAAAATAGCTGAAATCTTCGTTGTATTGCTTGCCATCTAGATAATCGGTACTCTTGCTAATTTATTTCAACTTCTGGAATGGATACCGCGTTTGTTCCAATCAAGAATTGAGCTGGCGTCAATACTTCATAATCGTCGTTTGCCGAGGAAGTATACAGCGGGCGCGAATTTAATACGTTTTTAATTTGACAGAGCAACGTAGTCATATCGTCAAAAGTGATATTAATGTTATGTGTGGCTCGTAGTAAATGTTTTTTCACAGATTTTACGGCTGCTTCCCCCAACCCATCAAAGTGAGGTAACAATGGAGGAATAAAATGCCACTCGATGCCGTTCCGACTCAAATACTCTGTAATTACATAATCATCATTAATGTTTCTTATCAACTTACATGCTTGGTCCAATATGCGTTTTGCCCCAATAAAATTGGAACCATTGTCTGTGTATATCTTCTTTGGCAACCCTCTCCTGGCAGTAAAACGTTTCAACGCTGCAAGGAACGCTTCACTTGTTAAATCGGTTACATTCTCAATATGGATAGCCTTGACAGAGAGGCAAACAAAAATGCATATATATCCTTTCAATGGACTTCCGCATCCTCTACCCTTTCTGGTCGTGACATATGTATATTGATCCATCAAAGTCGATTCCACAATTCTCAAACGACCTTGATGGTGTGACCCTCTCTGCTGGCAAATTGCCCATGAGTTGTTTGGACATTTTTGCATTATATCTCGTACATATTACGCACTCTCTTAAGATCCTCCTTATCCGACTTCTTCCATTAATTATCCAGTAATTTTGTCTTATATGACTTGCTGTTAGCGTTGCACCGGCGTGTATCTTGGATAAGTGTACATCCCATATAACCCTGGTTGTAAAAATGTGTGATGACAATATTATGGGGTGTTTATTCTGTATTCACAGTCTGAATGTTGTAATCGCCCGCCGACTCGCAGAATGCAGTCTTCATCTAGGAATGGAGCCAATGACAGTAATCGCGATTTGTTGTTGACTCTATTATGCCGTCGTAAATTTCGTATGTCTTCACCAAACACCATGCGTTGTACCCAATTAATGCACTTTATTTTATCATTTTTGATTTCTGATGCTGTTAACCCTTCACTAATTTTCAACTTGGAATTTTTGAACTTACTTATAAACCTCGATACATACGCAACTATCCTGTAAATTCTCTGCAATTTTGATTGCTTTTCAAAGAGTTTCTCTAGCCAGGAATCATTAAGATTTTCACACTCCAAATGTAATGCCATAGAAGTTGATGCTTGCTTACTATATTCCATATCATGATTATCTTCTTGGAAATTGTGAATCTCATTCGCTGGCCAATTTACTTGTGGCTGAACCAACCACCCTGAACTCTTCCACCATTGCGTCAAGCTGACTAAATTCTCTGGACTGACACCTCGCAATCCGTGATCTGCTTAATTATCTTTAGACTTGACATGAGCCCAATGACGTCTAGGCATATCCCCTAATATCTGGCTAGTTCGGTTGGCGACGAATGTTTTCCATTTCGACGGATACGCAGATAGCCATGCTAAAACGATTACTGAATCCGTACACGCAAAATATTCAGTATCATTCCTGACAGCTTTATTAACCTTGGAGATCAATTTTGTTAACATATGAGCAGCACATAGCTCTAGCCGGGGTAATGCTATCCTTTTGATTGGTGCTACCTTTGTTTTTGACGTCAATAACTGCTTTGTAATACTTCCATCTTTATCTATAGTTCGGCTGTGTACTACTGCGCAATACGCTACCTCACTAGAATCTGAGAATCCATGAATCTGTACCTGCCCGTATTGATTAGTGAATCAAAATGTATGAACTTACTTATCTTATTTCGATGTATTCATTTTCGATGTTAGGTTGTAATTTATCATCCCAATCTACATTTATTAGCCATAGTTCTTTGGATAAAATCTTTAATAAGACTACGAACGGAGATGGAAAACCCAGTGGATCAAATAATCTGGAGGATTCTGATACTATTTCTCGCTTTGTTATTTCGCCTTTCCTTTCCGCTTATATTTTAAATGTGAAGGTGTCGTTCAATCGATCGCATTGTAGGCCAAGGGTTTTAGTCGTGGAAGTCTCATCATAGCATATTTCACTCACTGGTTTCTCGTCGGCTGATTCGCACAAATAGTTTACATTCGATTTCCACTTTCTCAGATGAAATCCACCCTTCTCCAATACGTTAGTCACACTTTTTTTCAATTCCATCGCTTGTTCCACATTATGGCTTCCCGTCAATAAATCGTCCACATAGAAGTTGTTGAGTATGCATTCTTTGACATCTGTTTGTTGGTTTGTTCTAATCCCATCGTCAGCTGCTGCATTGCTCTGATGGCCAAAAACGATTAACATGCTAATCCAAAGGTAACCCGAGTGAGTTGGTAACATTTCAACACTTCATCTTGCCGTTCTCGCCATAAAACCGTATGATACTTCTGATGTTCCGGCGATACCATAACCTGCCGATAAATTTTTTCAATATCGGCAACTAAGGCAATCTTATTAGTTCTAAATATCAATATTATCTCCAAGAGATTTGGTTGAATATTCGGCCCCACCATCAGTTTATCGTTCAGTGAGACTCCGCTGGTTATTTTGCTAGAGCCGTCAAATACCACTCGAACCTTTGTTGTGTCACGGTCCACCTTTATCACGGGATGATGAGGCAAGTAATAATTATTAATAAATTTCACTGTTACGCTCATGTACTGGCGCGTCTGTCACATGTCCCAGGTTGATATACTCTCTCATCTGATTTACATAAGCGTCTCGTAATTCATGATTCTTTTCCAGTTTACGTTCGAGTGTACGAAATCTTGTAGTAGCCACTCGTAATGAATCACCCAACATATCAGAATTCTTCTTGATTGGCCGCTTCACTATATAACACCTTTGGTTGTTCGATCATGCGTGTTTACAAAAAGGTCTTCACATTCCCTCTCTTCCGGCGTAAGTTTATTATTATTAAGGGATACATCCTCTATCTCCCAAAATTTCCTCAATGTACTCTCTAAATTTGAATCACCTTGAATTAAAATGGTAAACACTCCAGTATTCTCAGCAACAGGTGATCGCGGTTGTCCTGAAGCTATCCATCCAAATAAAGTTTTGCTCAATATTAACGAATCGTATCGCCTTTTATCGTTTTCGAGTACCTCGAAGAATTTATCCGCACCAATTAACAAGTCAATTTGAGATGGGATATCAAAACTAGGATCAGCTAAATTCACAAATTTTATCAAATCTCTATCGCCTAGATATATTTTCATGCTTGGAATTCGAGTAGGTAAATGTTTGATTATGTATGCCTCTACCACAGTTTTCACCTCATGGTCATATATTGAACGCAGCGCAATCGTTGACTTGTTCCTTGCTATTATGTTTCCGGCTGTCAATCCCGTAATTCGAATGTTTGCCCTTTCTCGATTTAATTGTAATCTCCGGATTGGGACCCGGAGTCCAATAAAGCTCTACATCTCTGCATTTGTCCGGATCTATCTCCAATCAGTATTATCGCCGTAGGTAAAATGGCTTGATGTAGCGATGCCTTCACAGAATCGACCTCAGTTTTAACAGCGACATATACCATAGATTTAGTAGTTTCAACATGAACCGATTTTACAGATTTATTATGCTCATCATCACTTGATGTTGCCTTTGTATCGAGATGCAAAGTGACATGGTGTTTTATTTTGCAAATATTACACAAGTATTTTGACCGACACACTACTGATTGATGTGTTGATGCCAAACAATTAAAACAAAGACTTTTATTTGCTACAAAGCCTTTACGATCACTACTAGATAGTTCTAAATATTTACTGCATTTCCCTAAGTAATGACTTTCGGAACACATTGGACACACTCCGCCAACAGACACTTGTGATATCATTACTCCCACTTTCTTGAGTAATGGTAGCCTTTGCTTGTGAGTAGAAGTAATTGATTCTAATGCATCATTTCTCTTCGTTAAAAAATTTGAAAAAGGTTTCAAGAGAAGGAAAATTTTGATTCGTTGAATCATGCGCCCATGCTTCCTTTGACTCAGAATCCAACTTATTCACCAATACATATGTATATAAGCCAAATATAGCCCTTATCTGACTGCTCTCCAAGAACATGTAAACCCCGAATGACTTCGTCGGACACATCTGTGAGATGACGAAGGCATTTTGCAGAGCTTTAATGCAATACCGGTTGATCCATGAACTGCTTAACTAATGTATGAACCACGTGCATTGGTTTATCATACCTCGCCTTGAGTTTATCCCAAGCTTGAATATAATTAGCTTCGGTCACATTTGAATGCTTAATAATGACTTTAAATGTGAACTTTAGACATATTCTCATTCTTCTCTATGGATGCCTCATAAAGGTCTTTAAACGTAATTCACTGTCTCGTTTATTTAACATTGTCAATTCCTGAACGAATTGAGTTTGATTTGCCATTAAATCATCCATTGATTTATTCGCCTGTGAATTTTCCGTTTCATACCTACTTTCGTATTTCTTAACCACAAAATACAAAATCTCAATTTTATTCACTATCTCTAACTGCACTTCACTGAATTTACCGTTAAGAATTTTTTCAATACTTTGAAAGTCTTTCCACTCATCAGTCAATATCGCTATATTGGCCTTTATCTCATCTATTTGAGGATGTCTGCCATATTTATCTGCCTTTTCACTAATATACTCTAAGTTTTTCAATATGCGCTTTAGTGCACGAATCTCCACCATTTTAACCAAACACTTAACAAAGAAATTGTTTAATATTTACCAATTTTAATCAGGCGATCCGGCTCGAAGGACCATATGTACGCGTGTGTACCCCAAAGGATCCGGTTGAAAATCTTTGTGTTTTTGTGTTTTCAGATAAGTAGAAAATAAATAGTTTATATTTTTTAAATATGATTCTTTGTGATATGTTTTTCTTCATTTCAGCTTCCATCGTAAACACGAGCAAATATCCTTATCTCAAAATAAATTGTAAAAGCTAATGCACGACAATAAGAAATTATTTAAAAAGCTGTGGAATTTAGTTAAGTTGATTTAAAGGGTCTTTCTTTTTTAGTTGTCCCTGAATATCGAAAAAGCAAATATATTTTTTTCTTTAATCAAATAGCTTAAACTTAAGCTTAATAAAAATTTCCAATTTTGTCAAATTTTTAGGAACGGAAACTCTTCTGCTATAAAGTAAGTAAAATAATATTTGGTGAAGCCGAGCAAGGCTCATATAGCTGAGCTAAGCTCACGTTAGTTGAGTGTTTTTTTTTTGTCGTATCTAAATCAAAACCCAACACATTATGTATACATAAAATCAAACCACTTATTTAACTCTCGCCCTCACATTTTGTTCTGTAGATGAGTATGTAAATATTATGGTTATTGAAAAACAGAAATTTCGAAAACATACAAACATTAACATAAGCCATAGTCGTCTATTTGTCAATCTTCATTTCATATATAAATGCGTTTAACTGTTTTTAATAGCATTCAAATTCAATAGATTTGCATTTTATTTTGAAAATCAAATTGATCGAAAACAAACAAGTTTTCTTGTTCTTATCTATTCGTAATACTACTATATAAAGATATATATATTAGTATTTAGCTTTTTTTATTTTATTTTATTATTTATCTAAAAATAGAAAAGAATTTTGCGGCGACTTTTCGTCGACTCTATGGTTGAAAAAGAATGTATATATGTATATAGTACGTTTTGTATATATGTATGTATGTACCAAAGAAAAACTGAAGAAATGATTTTCCTTTTTTTTTTTTTTTCAATTTTATGGTAGAAAAATAAGGGATCCATTATCTTCTATATCCATCCATACGAGTAATGTAGTAAAACGTATTTGCGAAGGGTAAAATCATAAAGTTTTCTCAAAAGTTTTCAAAATACACAACACACACTGCTATTTAAATAAAAAGTTGTGTATACACCATATAAGTATACACAAAGACAAACAGTAAAATTTAATTGGTCATTTTATATGTTTAGTTATTATTTTTGTGTTTGGCGGAGACCGTCTGTCTTCAAATCAATATTCAATTCTTTCATAAAATCATAACAACAACATCGGCAAACTCTTGAACCATTACTAAATAAAGTTTCTCATTCAAATCCCGATATTAACATGTCTAATAATTATACAATATGGACGATGTTATAATCAATTAATTTTTATTGCTATAATAACAATAATTATTATTGCCAAATAATAGTTTTTTTTTTTTTTGCTTTTCTTACAGTTGTTCAAGCTCTCGGCTCTGTCTCGATTCGACTCTTGTAATTTATCTTTAATGAATGATCATTATAATATGTACATATCGTTATATGGTGTATTATTATTATTATTATTATTATTATTTGAGTTTGAGATATAAATATTATTGTGAATTAATTACGGTTGGGTTGCGTTGGAGGTCATTAAAATGATAAAACAAAAATATTTGTTTTTATTTGGCACTCGTGTTGTTTCAATAGTACTTCTTATTCTAGAAAAACATATATATTTATATATATTACAAGACGTTATTCGAATTTACAGTTCATAAAATATCCGGTCAGTTATGGCATATGGTTTATAGCAAACAAATTTCAGACTAATTAGCAGAATATATGTGGCGATGTATGTAACACGGGTATCTTTAAAATAATGGAAACATCATTTAAACAATTAATGAATTATTACCTCATTGAAAAGAAATTTTGCTTTGATGTTAAAATAACCTTGGCCTTCTAATTTAAGAACACTTTACAATTTTAACAACACAATTTTACTAAATATTAAATTGAATAAAATAATTTATTTTAAATTATAAACTGTCTTATTAGTGCTAGATTACTATAACGACGCGACGGAAAGAATGATTGCTTAATTATTGAAAAAGTTAAGATACAAAAACGGTTAATGATGTGAACCTTAAAGAAGTGCTATGAGGGCTACAAAACGAAATATCAGGAAGATGAGCCAAAAAATTAGGTTTTCCAAATTTTCTCTGCACCGTCCTAAAAACTGTGTGCAACCAGGCAGCAGTGGAACGCATACAGTTGGCGTATGTATAATACATCAAAATGAAAAATTAATTATTTATGGAACCAAGATGTAGACTGTTAGATATCGCAATACCAGGATTGTATTTCATCTATATTATGCGCCGATACAACATCAACATGTTATCTTCTGCAATGCGAGAACTGCCCAGGATTGGATAATTTTCGAGATAATTTGAAAAATGCATTTTTGGATAATGATTACGAGGATGCTGAATTATATTTCAGTGGATTTCTACCAATCGATGCAACTTCGAAAAGTATTCGGAACCACTAGATGAATTTTTGGATAATTTCTTAAGTAAGCTAAAAAATCGGATCCCTCATTGCTTCATTTCACTACAACAATCTAGCTTTATATAAAAAAAAGAAGCCTACAGAGGTTTTTGTTTCTTGTGATTTTGCAGGAAATTTTGCATTTATAATGCAAAATGCAGCACAAGGATTTCATTGCAGCAAGCGACTATTCATCCATTTGTAAGTTACAAAAAAGGAGAACATTTACTGCCCGAAAATCGATATTTCGAAATTCTCAACGATAGGCAAATTTGTCGTCGGTAGGCTCATGTGTGTCCTTTAATCATGCCAACCCGTTTAAAAAGTTATGCAGCCCAACTAATATGGTCTAAAAAATTCTTTAAGACGTGATTTAATCTACACTCCTGAGCAACTACATCGACTCAAACTTCAAACGCCATATTTTTTAAAAATGGCTTAACCGGTTTGGTAAAACAACTTTTTTTTGACAGCTTAGTATTTTATCTTTGCAAGGACACATTATCATTAAAATCTATATACTTTTCAGATTAAATTAATTGGCGTTCTGTAATCTCCTGTAAAATACCACGTTGACCGATATTTGCCATCAATCACTTATCAGACGTTGACCCGAATAAATCTCTACCAGTTTTATTCGTTATTTCCTCAAAATTTTGGATACTACTCCAGAAAAAGCCGCATAAGTTGTTACTTTATTGCATGGTGGGTGCAATAAACGAGAAGTTGCTCGTCAGCTAAATATAAGCTAATCTGCTGTCTCAAGAGTATCCAGAAGGCTTCAGGAAACTGGTACCTTCAATCGGTGACCACATAATAGCCGGTATCGGTGTACATCTGAGAGGGGCGATGGATTTATTGTCTTAAATTCGCTGCAAAATCGTGATCCTACGGGCGACGATGTGTAGCAGGAGATAAGACAAGTTCAAGGTGTAGCTGTTGGAAGCGACTCAAATTTGTTCGCGAACACGTCAATTGAAGCATCGGGCAATGGAGGCCCGTTCTATTCACTGACAAGTGCAGAATATATCTCCATGGTAGTGATTGGGGAGACCGGGTCTACCGGCGTACAGAAGAGCGATTTTCGCAGTGCAGTTTTTCTGAAACAGTCTCGTGCGGCGGCGGTTTATGCATGGTATGGACTGGCTCAAACCACTCGGCAGTTCATGGTTGAGGTTGGACACGAGACGATGAGGTAGCCAGCCCTCAGTCCAGACATGAATTTATGGGACGAACCAAAACGGAGGGTCCGAGCCAGAAACTCACTACCATCTAACATCAGTGATCTGAATATTGCGTTTAATAAGGGGTGCAATCGTCCAAGTAATTGTCAAAACCTTAATAAGGTTAATTGGGAACCTCATGCGAACCGTTGTAGACGCAGGGGGAGCAATACTAACAATAAGTATTAACCAATTAAATTGTTTTTGTTTTGCTTGAATATTTTGTTGTAATTTAAATTTAAATATCCCCAATATTTTTTTTTTTTCATAATTGTCAATTTGGGTTACGTTTTCATTCAAAATTCATTATAAAAAAAGGACTGAACAAATTTTCATGAAAATAGTGTCACTTTAAAGTAGAAACGTCAGGCTTTCAAAAAAATATTATCTTGTGAAAACTAGTTAACCCGTTTAAAAAAAAATCGCCTTTCTGTGGGCGTTGAAGGCTCGAGTAGATTTAGTTGCTCGGGAGTGTATTTTAGATTTTGAACTATTTATTGAATCGGCGTAATATCTCAAATGTAAAACTTCACAAAAGCACATCGACAAATGTGTTTATTCCATTTCGTGCTGGAGGTGGCAAAAATTGACCGCATTAGCTGTGTTTGGATAATAAAAATTGGCAAATCTAATTTTTGTTTTATGATATCGATCGTAACACCATTAGCACGAGTAGTGTTCCAAAATATTTTTTGCCGTTGGGCCTTAGGTTTTATATTTGGAACTATTTCTAATAATCAGCAGAGTCCACCGACAAATGATCTTGTTCCATAGAAGCTACTGTTAAGAAGACAGTCTGAATTGGCTTAGTATATAAAAATAAATTTGGCGAATAAAAATTTTGAAAGTTTTAAAACAATTTTTGACTAATGGTACCATAATATCAGTAGAGGTGTTCCGCAATATTTCTTGAATTTGGCTTTTAATCCGACCCCAAATGATATAACCCCATTTATATTAGAGGAACTACAGACAGAATAGGCTTAATACCGTAGATAACGTAGACTAAAATTTATTGATAACAGTGCTAATTCCATTTGGCGCTGGGATTGTAGAAAAGGCCTGGATTGGTCATGTATTTAAAAAACAAGTTTCTCTTTAGCAAATTTTTTTATTTTTATTTATGGCTTGTATTTATATGCCAAAGTATTATTAGCAATGTGTGGATTCTGTAAATGTTTCATTAAAGAAGCTCCATTCCTGCCCCAAACGGAACTTTTGAAGTATAGTTGAAATATCATCGCCACCAAATCAATTTTTCCATTTTTTTATCAAATACATAACAAAATTCAAGACTTTAAAACTGTCCTGGTTTTTTTAAATCGAAATTTTCGACTTTTTCAAATTTGTTCAGATTTCCTTCAAGATTAGTTGTTTTTGGCCTGATAATCCTTGTGGCAACTTCCATTGGCTATCCTTTTCTTATAACTTATACCAACCCATACCCTGAACCTAAACTACATGAGTCAATGAAGAAAATATTAAGTGAAAATACAATGACAATTCCTAAAAGAGTTAAGCTATTTGCCGATAAAATATTGTATTTGTACTAAATGAACCAGAAACGGGCATTCATTCTGCATTTTTTTGGTTTAATTATTTCTACCCGAGGTAACTAATCTTAATTGTAACTGTTTATATTATTTCAAAAAGCTAAGTAGCGAATTGGAGTCGTCGAAAAAATATTGTAAAGGTATCTACTTGAATCCACATTTGAATCGCTAAACAAAAATGTTTTTAATCCAGATGCGAATGGTTAGAGTTTCCTATAAATTTTCAACTCAACTGATAGGTTATTGAAAATTTTAGAAGCCAAAATAAAAATGAATTTTGAAAATTGGTTGATATACCTTTTGTCGCCGAATACACTGATCAGTAATCTGCTGACTGATTAATAATGAAAAAATTCTTCATACTTTTGAACACATATGGTATAAAATATGTCTTAATGGAAATATCTGCGACTCCTGAAATAAAGGCCATGATGAAGATAACCGAGAAACATTATGCATATCTCTTATAATATGTTTTTGCGCATTTTGCGCATTTCTTTACTAAGCATAAATCAGACTTCATATTTTGAATATTTATACTGCGAACAGGGTGATTATATAGAGACCCAAAATCGTCAGAGTAAGCTACCAACATAAGGTTAAAATTTATTTGGAAAATAGCAGTGAACCTAAGCACCAATCGAATTTCTTTGATCCAGACCCTTACAGAAAATTTGTAAATTCCAATAAAGCATTTCACGTACTTCTAGATTTTCTAAATCCATACTGGTTATTTTGTAAAAATTTAGTTTTATTCAAGAAACCGCTAATTCTGGAATGTGCTAGAATCACAATAATTTTACCAAATACAAGGAGCAATGATATCGGCCTATAATTTATAAGTAATGTTAAAATGTTATTCATTTTGTCATCACATAGATAAACAACAACTCCACCACCCCTATATGTACGTAGCATTACATTTACCGTTAATGGTTATTCCCGAGATTTTATAATTTTCAAGTTCATATTGTTCAACTCAAACCTCAGATATAAGAATGATTTTTGCCCTGAAAAAGGATGACTTCAGGTTATTTTTTGGAACTCCTTCACAAGAACCCCGCTGGCCATAAAGTTGAAGCCATCAACTTTTCAAAATTGGCATCTGAGACCCTTATTTTGAAAGACGAGTAGTCCTGTGGTCTCGTATTTTTTGCGTAAACCGATGAACCACAGAATTATCTAACTTAAAATTAGTCTCCAGATATTATCTAATATTTAATCCATAGACATCCGTATGAAGCCTTGAGACAAAAATCTGCTTCATTGGTTTAAGAATGCACGTAATAAGCCGTCTGTATCACTCCTAGTGCCAATAATAACATTGTTCGCAATATTTACCACTTTTGATTTCAAATTATCTAAAGGAGATTGCTGAGAAGTAGCGCTGACACTTTTAGCGACACTGAAATTTTTAGGAGAGTTACTATTTTTCTTTCCATATCTTGAATTTTTCGTGGATTGATGAGTCAACGAAAAACTAGAGCTCGGAATAAGCGATACAGGCTGACAATTCCAAAATGATTTATTTTTCAAATCAAACTTGATATTAGTTGCAAATGCAACCGGGTGTGACACAGGGACTGCAAGATTTGGACAATTTCTTATACTGGTTCATTTGCTAGTTATAATATGTACCACTAGTGGCAAATGATCGACTTTCGTTGAATCGGACCCAATAATACATCAACAACGAAATCTCCAGCAAAAAGGCGACATGCAAAAAATCAATTGCCAAAAAACAAATTGGACTAGATTTGCCACTGTTGATTCACATTACTGCCGTTCGTCATCCAACAAAAAATATTTTGAATCACACCTCAGTTTAAAAGAGATGTATGAACTGTACTGCAACGGGTTTGTTGATCCAGTAAAGTTTTAGGTATACAAAAATATTTTCGAACCAAGATTTATTTTGGCTTTCAATATCACCGACGAGGAAAAACAATTTATGGACCATGTGCAAAATAAAATACTAGCCAAAGCTGAGAAAGATGTGGATTAAACCAATCCAGACACAAGCACACCTGCACTGGTAGTTAGTTGATCTTCAAAACGCCTTTTCATTACAAAAAGCGAATGTAAATTGTTTTTACTACAAACGGAAGCTTCTGTATTTTAATACCGGCTACTGTATGGATAATAAGACCACATACTGTGCTATATGGAACGAGACCACACAAGGAAGTTGTGCAAATGAATTGGCAAGAGCGCTACTACGAATTTTAAATGTTGTAAAATTGGACTTTCCAGCGACTCAAAAGATTATTATTTGGACCGATTCTTATCACTGTGTATAATAAAGTTTCTCAAGAACAACCCGTCGATTCAGTCAATTGAGCAGAACTCCGATCCATGCCACTCACTTTTGCAAGAAGTCGATGCGGTTCATAGTACTTTAGAGAGATACCTCAAAAATATGGAAATTTATAGTCCCATTGAATTAATTCGCCTAATCATAAACGCCAAATTTCCTAAAGTTATTATAAAAGTTTTGCTATTGAAGCCGATTGACTTTTGGAATTATAGTAAAGCGGCTCAACAATTTAATTTTCCATTGTTTCATACACCAAAATTCGGGATTTAAGATATGAGGCATAAAATCTAATGTATATTTCATACAAACGATCGTTTACGACGAGTGAAATTATCAAAAATTTGCAAGTTCAGTTTGGATCTGAATGAGAAATTACGATAAATTGATTTCTATAAATAGAAAGCAACCAAGTAGTTAAGTATTAGCGAATTATACGCAACGCATATTTAAACTCTTATTAATTTCAATTTTCTTTTATTTAACGCATAATTACGATTTCTGTTTGAAATATAAGGTTCTTCGGGTACAGAGCCAGATAATTATTTTTTACGACGAGCGAAATTATGAAGAATTTGGAAGTTCTTTCATTTGCAAATTCTTGATTGCTTTTTTTGCATTTCTTAATTGCAAATTCTGTACCAGAAGAACCTTATATTTCAATCAGAAATCATATTTATGGGTTAAAAAATATTAAGAGTTTAAATATGAATTGTTTATAATTCGCTAATACTTAACTACTTTGCTGCTTTCTATATACAGAAAGTAATCAAAAGTGTAATTAAGCAATTCAGTCGCTATAGCCTGATGAGATTGACTGGAAAAAAATTAAATTTTTCGTAATTTCTCATTCAGATCGAAACTGATAACTTACAAATTGTTGATAATTTCGCTCGTCGTAAAAAATAATTATCTGGCTCTGTACCGGAAAAACCTTATAATGTACTTGAAAAGATCGTTTGCTGAAGATTTCGCTACAGAATCGATAATGAAGCCTACTAGTTCTTGGAGCACCCGAAAACATGCAATGGAAGAAGATTCAAACGAATTGCAACATTATACCAACTGAAAGAATGAAGTTTGATTACTTGTGAATATTTCAAGTTAAGAAATAAAATCCTTCTAAAATTAAGCGGGGAACCTCCTCCAGACAACTGGTTTTTCAATAATTTTTTACATAAAATTGAGAGCATTTATTGCAATGAAACAAATTGCATAATAATATTGACGTTTAAATGAATACAAAAAAAAATTTGTATGAATGAAAAAAAAAAAAAATGGCGGCGCTAGAGGTGCTCGCACTAGACTACTAAAGTTTGCGCCGTGGAACGCCCAGGTCCTTGTAGTTAATTAAAATCAACGAAACAAATTTTTTTATTAAAATAATTCATTCCGCTTTGCATGAACCTAAAAGTTGCAAAAAATAAATAAAATTCAAAATTTGAGGACAAAAAAAAACAGGTTTTTTTTTATAAACAATTCGTTAAAACCAATATATGTTTAAACAATTTAAACGAAATTTTAGGTTTGTGCAAAGGCCGATATGCTAAAGAATACGTGTACCAAATTTCAAGTTGATTGGACATTGCTTTTTGAGTTACATTCCACGGCGCGCAAAAAAACACGTTTCAAGAAAAACTTGATTGAAGTTTTCGTTCTTGAAGAGAACGCATTACTTCGCATCACTTCGCATCACTTCGGTGACTTCCTAGGGATCTTTAGGACTTTCTGTTGGGCTTGAAACTTTGGAAATATATTCTTCAGATACTAAATGAATTTTTAAAGTAAAAAAAAAAAAATGCAAAAAAATTAATATCTGGAGGAGGTTCCCCCCTTAATCGTTTTAATTGATTTGATTTATATTACAAATTGCATTTCGCTCCAAATAACAGAGTTTCCAACCGCGTACCTCAATCTTGAGTAATCATTTTAAGTTACATATAATTTAACACACTGTAATATTCATTTGTCCGCTATGTTTTTAAATAAATGTAGGATATAGCGAGGTTTTCTTTGCTTAACTACCATTTTAAATAAAATGTTGTAGATACACAATTATTATCAAATATGTAGTACACAGGAAAAATGCTTCACTGCTGGACTACCTTGAGTTCACCAGGAAAGTTATACAGACTCGAAATGTAATTTTCGTTTTTCTCAAACTAATGGTTTTGTCGCTTACCGTACTTCTAGTCCTGGACCGACGATTTTACATTAAGAAAAAATAAATTCTGCTTCCAACCAAATAAACAAGCAGTTCAGTTATGCTTGGCAAGCGTTACCATTTAATGAGGATGGTTTCATTCGGAGATTTCGGAACCCCAAACACAGATGAACTTATTGAATTTATGAAACAAAATGACACTAGATGTGACGCGAGCTCTCAACGAATTCTTGACCTGAACAATGAAGATAAAAAATAAACACCTTATATCTTGTCTGTCTGCAGCACTGTCTGACTCCATGTAAGTATAATACACATTAGAGCGAATTTTCTTTTTTCGTAGCTTAGTTTATTTTGTGTACACATTTTGTATTTTGTGTTTGCTTTGTCTGTAGTTTTTTATTCATAATCATCGTCTCATCATCGCTTTGACATCCACTTTAAAACGTAATGCAATAGTCAAGTGGTACATTCGCGATAACGTGTTTAGATTTATTTCAATTATAGACCGACCGACCTACTTGTTTTGTTTTTATAATCAACAAATAACAATTTTTTTCTATTTACCTATTTCCTGGTCTAGCCACCGCATACATTGTAGTATAATTATATTAGATTAAATCAATTTAACACAATATCGTAAACAAAAATTTGCCGTCTGATCTTTAACCTACTTAAACGTACATGGAGATTAGATGACAATTATCACAAAAGTTGTCCAGTCAAAATACTCGTATATTAAAAAAATAAAAACTAAACTTTATCGCAAACGATTCAATTGCAAATTCAATTAAACAAACAACAGTGATAATAATAAAAAAAAATTTTAATTGTTATGTCTAATCTATATGTAATCATGTAGTTAAAATGTATTTTATTTAAATAATTAATTAAATATCAATAAAATACTTGAGAAAAACATTTTTGTTCATGTTTTTATTTGGTGTATTAACTAAACATAATTATGATCAATTGATAAAACAATCAAATTGAAAAGAAAATATAAAAACAAAATTAAATTAAATTAAGACAATTTTTGACAAAAAAATATTTTTTTGTTTTTTTAATTCTTTGCTAATTATTATTTAAGGTCGTTGACCTGGTCTGGAGATATGAGATATTTTCAGTTTGTCTATTATATTTTTATTGTTGTTATAACATAAATAAATAATAAAAAACTAAATATACAATCCAACAATAGGTTGAATGCGCGCGTGGTGAATTAAAATTTAACTCGATTTTAAAACGATCAATTTCGACGATCGAAAATTTATGAGATCATTTAAAAGATGTGTATTGTATACAACTTATAATTATAAGACAATAATTTTTTTCTGTCTTTTTTTCAGTATATTTTGTGTTATTAAATTAATTAAAATTAATTATATTTAACCTTCAGATACACGTGCAATGTCAATAACGATCTGTATTACAGATTATTTACACAAGATGAACATTTTTTATATGAAATTTTTATTATTGTGGGTTGATTGATTTTGTTTTGTTTAAACGGGCTCGCGAAATGTGAATCATGTTAATTGTTAGCCAATTTTAGAATCTTTAATTTTTATTGTACTCTGATCAAAATTATATAATTGTTTTAACCTTCATAGAATGTTTGTTTATAATTTTAATTATTGCATTACTCTGTAACGTTTAATTTATCTTATTTTCGATTTATTGATGTTTATTTCAAGAATTGACGACTGTATAAATTTGCATTTCAATAAAAATATTTATCGATTCACCGGGATGTTATCTAGGCAAATAAGTCTGTAACAATTGAGAATGATGTAGCCGTTTTAGACTTTATAATAAGTCTTTGTTGATTATTTGAACCCTATTTTAAATCCAATTTAATCATATTTTGATTAAATTAAACTAGTCAGCCAGATTCGCACACTTTTTTTTAATTAATATCACCATAGATATTCATACATTTAGTTTTAAAATAGCCTGTTAAATTGGTTTACAGGTTTGAAACAAAAGATTGTCGACTATATGCGGTAAAAATTAGCAATACAATTAAATTTTACGACCTTTTACGATTGTTTACACAAAAACAAAAAGATTTTCATCCGACTTAATCCGTACGGTATTTTCGTTTATGCAATGGTGTGGTTTTATTAAAATTATTTGGTTGTTTTAACTTTTTTGGACCCTTGGGCATTGGCATGCGAAGGTTTTGTTATTAACATTGTATGTACATATTCGAAAGATTTCGACTACTGTTTTGAAAGCAAATCACGCTTGAACAGCGAAGCGCTATTTGTACTCTCCGTGAGGAAGGATACAGAGAACGTCAAATCGCAGAATGACTCGGAATTTCTTGTATAGACCACAAGTTACCGAAGCTCCGAATGATATGCTAGAAACACCCATTTCAATGACAACTGTTAAAAGACGTCTACTGTCTGCGGGGCTAAGAAGATGTGTTGCGGTTAAAAAAAACAAAACTAAAATTCGACACAAAAAAAAATAGATTAGAATAGGCACAGGGGCATAAAAACTGAACAATATACCAATGGGAAAATGTATTTTGGAGTAATGAATCAAAGTTTCAAATTGTTTTGGAAACAGTAAACCGGAAAATCTTGTGTGGATAACCGAAAAACTAAGCAAGGAAAGCTGTTTGAAAATTTTTCAGGATTCCACCATACCCAGTGAACTGAATCTCATTAGTCGTGGATTAATTTTGAAAGGGATTTCAATAGGATAATGATCCTTAGCATTTATCTAAACCGTGCCAGAACTTTTGGAACAAGAAACAAAATGAAAAGATTTTAAAAATCATGCAATGACCATCTCAATCACCTGACCTTTCTCCCATTGAATTTGTTTGGGATAAACTCGATGGAAGGGTGAAAAATCGATCTCCTACTTGCTCAAAACATTCGTGGCAACTATATACTGTTAAAGTTAGCCGAAAGTGAAAAGTCGATAATGCAGATTGTAATACTCCAACAGAAAGTGTCCAGCCGAAAGTAAAAACACGGTAATGCAGATTGTGTTATCCCAGCCGAAAATAAAAAATGAAGTCAATATCGATCGGTAGTGTTTATCCTAAAAACTACTAAGGAATATAAGGATGCATGATTATCATTGAATACCTTTGTTAATATTCGTATATATAGCAAAACCTGGCTGCAGCTCCTCGTGGAAAATTGTGAAAAACTTGGTACACCCAAAAAAATATTTTAATTGGAATAAAAACCGCCTCTAGAGTGTTATGTCTGGAGATGTATTTTATTGATGTGGTCAAATTTCCCGTGGAAAATTTCGGAAAATTTAAAAGACGTTCAAGCCGGAAGTAAAAACATTGAATTTTCCGAGATTTCCCGCGAGAAATTTGAACTGATTTTTTTTCCTGCGATGGCTATTGACAAATCCAATAAACTCAATTCAACTTCAGATATACACTCTAGAGGTTGATTTTATTCCAATTTTGTGAATTCTTTTGATTTAACAATATTTTCCGCGATTAGGTTAAACAAAGTTTTGCACGTAAGACTTTTTACAAAATTGTTTATTACGAGCCATGTATCCTATTTACTTTCGGCTGATAACCACAAAATTTTTTTATTTTCGGCTGGAATGTTTATAATGTATTCTGCATTATCGACGTTTTACTTTCGGCTGGAAACTTTCGGCTAACTTTGAACACAGGGTGGCAACTATTAGAGAACGAATGTTACAAGTCAATGATTCTATGAATAAGCTGTTTTGTCCTCTTACTTTAATAATTGGATGTTATATGCTGCTGCTTATTTTATTAACTAAATACGCCTTCGCTTATCCAAAATTCTTCGGAAAATTGATGAATAAATAGTTCCTGTTCGCAATAAAATCCAGTTAAATCTTTTTACAAATTTATTTATAAATTTACAGTGAACATTTGATCTTGCTCGCTTGCTCGCTTTTATTGAATTGATTTTCTTTTTACATCAAAAAGTCAGGACGGGTTTTAAACCGCCAATATTTTAATAGAATTGTTTAATACGACATCTATTATACAGAGATACAGAGACATCTCTTATTTACTAGTTCAACTAATATAAATACGTTCTACAAAAATTAATGAAAACAATTAAACTAATCTACATTATGTATAGTGGAAGTGATCTTTTTTTTTTTTTTTTCGCTGGCGCTACATCCCATAGAGGGATTTGGCCGCTTCATGCTGAAGTTTCGTAATCATTTTTTTTAATAGATAATGAATGATTAATTCATTGATCCTACCCTTAAAAACCAGCCGTAAATTTTTCATCACCCGCCGGAAATCGAACCCGGGACCCCCGGAGCTTAAGCAAGCATGCTAACCACTGTGCCACCGGGGCGGAAGTGATCTTGACAATTAAATTTTGACATATCAAAATAGAAAAAAAATGCAAACAAGATGAGTATAATTAAATTTACATAAATAAACAAAATTATTAATTTTGTGTTTTCTTTCCAGGTCCGCTCATCTTAGGATGTGAAGTTAACATTCCGCCAGCCATGAATCATCAGATTCATTTGTATGGATGGGCAATCTGCATAATTTGTATATGGATCGTTGTATGATTTTGCCAGTGTTAGCCATCCATATGCTTACGATTCTTACTTTACCTTCATTTCCCCGATGGGTTTCAACAACTTTGCTCAATGCCCAGCAGGTTGATGGTAAGCTGGCCTTTGCAATTAATATGACGTCTCCAATGGCGAGGTTGCCATACTCGAAGTGTAGTAACGTAATCTCAATGCAACATAGTCCAAAAGCGCTGCTTCATTTGCTTAACCAATCGACATCTGGCCATTGTTGGAATAGTTTGATTTTCAACGTTTTCGTCTGCTAAGTCGATTAAGAAATGTGCTGGTGTGATATAGTCAACATCTTCTGCTTGGCTCGCAACTAATGGCCTTGAGTTCATCATAGCTTCAATCTTTGTTAAGAGTGCTGAAAATTCTTCTAAGGTGAGTATTGTATTCCCAACTACTACTACCCCTATTTTTGCTTGCTTCACAGCTGCCTCCCATATCCCACCCATGTGAGGTGTTCCAGGCGGGATAAACTTCCATTCAATCTTATATTGTAACATTGAGGCAGCTGTATCAGATGCCTTTGACTTCAGAAATTGCCACAGCTCAGTGTATGACAATTCCCTCTTCTAGATATAAGGCGCGTTACTGCTCCGAGGAAGCTTTCGGTGGTAAGGTCGCATAATGTTTCTATGTCAACCGCCTTTGTGCTTAAACACACGAATACGCAAACATACGTCTTCATTGGTACCTGTCCTCTCCTTCTCGTCGGCTGTACTCTAAATGGTCCGCAATAGTCGACACCGACAGTATGAAATGGGTATTTGAATTGTACCCTTTGTAATGGCAGGTTACCCATAATTTGGTTGCCAAATTTCGGATTTTGCTTGATGCATTTGATACACTTTTGTACTATTGCTCTGGATAAGACCTTGGCTTTTATTATCCAGAATCTTCTCCTTATTATGCTGGTTAATAGGCTAACTCCCGGATGATTGTGCATAATATGAGCGCCTCTTACTAAGCATTTGACCACATGCTGGCTCATAGGCAGAAATATAGGATGCTTTATGCTGAACGATGCACAAGATTTCTGGATTCGGCCTCCGACTCGTATAACACCTTTATCGTCAAGAAAGGAATTCAAAGTGACTCTGCTACGCTTCGGCAGGGTTTGCTTCTTCCGCAGTGCATCTATTTCATCAGGAAAATTTGCTTTTTGGATGTGCAGAATAATGCACATTTCAACTGCGTCGATTTCTTCTCTGCACGTCTCTCTAGTTCTGTGATTGTTTCTTAAGTTGTTAATATATCGTCTTATGAGGGCCAATACCTTTAACATCTTAAAAAAACTGGAATACCAGGTTATGTAACTATCCATGAAACTATCTGTGGATATTTTAAACGCGTCTACCTTTGACGGTCGTATTTCTTCTGTGGTTGTCCTTTGTTCTGTCATAATCTTTGATTGAATCATTTTTAATTGCTGTTCATCTGTTAGCCAATTAGGTCCGTGTCACCACAGCTTATTTCTACTCAATTCATTTATAGTAGCACCTCGAGAGGCGATATCGGCAGGATTATCCTTCGATGCGACGTGACACCAGTATTCTCGCTTGTACATCTGTGTTATTTCGCTGACCCTATTTGCAACAAACGTATATTCCAGCGCCTTGGGTGCGTCGACAACCAATCCAAAACTATCTCTGTGTCTGTAAATAGAATTATTTTCATTATTGTTAAAGTTAAAGACCCCTCTACCATTTCCATTAAATTTGCTAACAGCATGGCACCCATTAATCCTAGTCTAGGTAGACTAATTTGTTTTATAGGAGCTACTCGTGACTTGGCTGCAATTATGTTTGATGTTAGTCCCTCATTAGTTTCAACTAGGACATAAACTACCGCGGCATAGGCTCGTTCACTCGCGTCAGTAAAGCCAATCCGTAACTTGGCTGGTTGTTTGTAACCATCTTGGTATTTTAATATTGGAAGTATGGTTAAGTCGCTTCTAATTGCTAAAGCCATGATATCAGAATACTTGATGGTAGTTCGTCATCCCAAGTTAGATTTTGCATCCAAAGACTTTGAAATAATATTTTCACGCGTATGATTACGGGGTTCAACCAACCGAGTGGCATCTGATAGAAGTGTTCTCTTGGTGTGCACGGCTCGTTCCGGTAATTGTCCGGTAAATTGGAAGGCGTCTTCGTACGTGTCCCACTGAAGACCTAATACCTTTGGTGTTTCCGCGTGGTCCCCGATTTCTTTGATTCCGCTTCCCATTTCGTTTTGAAGAAATGTTCGCAGTGCTTCGTTGTTTGACAGAAATTTGCGTAGTTAAACCCCATTATTTGTCTTGTAGTATTACCCGTGCTGATTTTGGTTCGATCGATTGTAGCTGAACTCCAACTTCCTTTAAACAACGAGTTGCCAAAAATGCTGCTGATGCTATTCCATAAGTGAGTGTTTAATTGATAAGTAACTGGTGGTTGATTTGGATTAGTTCGCCATAAAATATTTTGATATTGCTAATCCTTTTTATCAACCAGCACCTGCCTATACATCTTTTCGACATCTCTGCATACCACAAATTCATGTTGTCAAAATCTTATCAATATTTCGATTAGTGGAGGTTGAATTGTGGGACCAACCATCAACATATCATTTAATGACAGCCCAGTCGAAGATTTTGCGGAAGCGTCGAAGACAACCCTAAGTTTTGTGGTTGCGCTACCTGCCTTTAGCACTTCGTGGTGTGGAAGATAGTATTCGTTCGTTTTGCTTTTGTGCCAAGGTAGGTGTTGCATGTGTCCAAGCTCTTCATATTCACGCATAAACGCTTTGTATTGACTTCCAAATGCCGCGTCCCTTTCAAACTTTTTCTCCATAGCCTTCAATCGATTCAATGCCGCATTGTATGATGTTCCGATCATGGTTCCCTGATATTTGAATGACAGCTTCACTATGAATCGATTGTCTTTATCATGCTTCGTAGTTGATTGGAAGATTTCCTCGCATTTTAGTTCCTCTGCGGTTCCTTTGACAATTATTGGTATTTCTTCCACATCCCAGAACTTGCGGAGACTCCTGTCAATATCTATTAATACATTGAAATTATTAGCTGTATTAGTATTTAGCTCATTGGTTATATTTCCGCCGGCCACTATCCAACCAAAAGTTCAGAGTATCGGACATCAATGCTTTGAAGAAAGCATCCACTCCCAGCAACACATCAACTTGGCCACATTTATTAAATGCTGGATCGGCTAACTGCAGTTTCTTTAGTGTTGCAGATCTCCTTCTGACAAACTAAATTGGTTATGGATTTCGGAAACCTTCGAGATGATTAACGCCTGCGTTGTAAATACAGGTTTGCCGTCCACGGATGCAATGGTTATGTCAACGGAACCCCTTGTTGTTCCCGTTCTGGTTTCACCAGGTCCTTTTACTAGAATTCTTTTCATACATGCTTCAGACATAAAGGAAGCCTGAGATGCGGAGTCCAGTAGCGCTCGGTAGGTACGGAATTGTCCATTAATATCTCGAATTTTTATCAACGCAGTTGGCAGTACGGTTTGAGAGATAGCGGGTTTTGTAGCAAGTGTCTGTGTTTGAGTAATGTTGTTTACACCAGTTTCTTCGTTTGTACATATGATGGC
The DNA here is from genome assembly GCA_963556165.1 of Tipula helvola. Lineage (NCBI taxonomy): Eukaryota > Metazoa > Arthropoda > Insecta > Diptera > Tipulidae > Tipula > Tipula helvola. Next base: position 104,950,608 of record OY744481.1, read on the forward strand.
TTCATTTACTTTTGCACTCGAACAATGATCATTTTGGGTTGAGCTTTCTTCTGATGAACCATGCAACGATGTATGATGGTTTCTATAGCACTGATGGCATCGTGCTCGTGATCTGCAATCGTGAACTCTATGGTTCCCATTTAAACAATTAAAGCATCTATTATTAATTTTTATTGCTTCTGACCTAATATCTGCGAACATTCCTTTATATACATCACAATCGTAAATTCGATGTCCATGTTGTTTGCAAATCGGACAAGTTGCTCCTGATGTCCCTGAGGATGTATCGACAAAGTATGCTCGTGCTGTTGGCGGTCGGCTTGGTTGGATCTTCCTGGTACAGCCCTTCAATGAGTCGTTCATATCTGTTCGCTTACCAAGGAATGTGAGCAAATCTGCAAAAGTCGGGAATTCTATCTCCGCTCTCTCTTGTGCCCAAAGAGATCTTGATTCACTGTCTAACTTATTAATCAGCCATGGATCGATTTTTGCGGCGTTTGAGCCTAGCACTTTGAGTCCTCGAATTGACTCATCTAACATATCTGTCAGTTTTCTAATATTGGCCGCATTTGGTTGTAATATACTTAACAAGTGTTTTTAAAAAAAATTATAAATGTGTGTATTAAGTGTGTTTCGCCAAGTGCCTATCGGCAGAAAGTGTAAAAGGTATGGTGTGATATATATCATGAATTCAAACAACTTGTTTTTAAAATTTTACCCTTACGTATCCCAACTTATTTATTTATTCTACCTCAGTAAAGGCTTTTGTGTAGAAAAATGTTTAAAATTATTTAAACATCTCAACACTAATATAAAAGACTAAAATTTGATGGAAATTTAATAAATCCATCCAAAATTCCAAAAACCAAATTTAATTTCAATTTAATAAAATATTTCCTTGTTTTGTTTTAACTTTTCCCGAAGATATAAATTTACTTAATTTATTTCTATGGTTTAACCAGTAGGTAATAACTGGCAATATTATGCAATGTGACTAATTAAGGTATATTTACGATACAGTACACAACACCCTAACTGGTGAAAAGGCAAAAATTTGATATACGATTATTTTGCAGTAATGTCTGTCCATATACTATGTTCTTATTATGGAACACCCATAAAAAACAATCAATGTAGATAAATTCAAAACAAAATGAATGCAAACGCGGTGCTAAAAAAATTATCAAGCTGCTTAATCCGCAAACATTTCAGGGTTGTCTATAAATATATATATTATTTCTTATACTTACTTTATATAATACTGACCAGATTTTATGCATCTTTCTACCACTTTACAATCTTAAATTCATTTGCATTTAATTTTGTTTTTCAAGATTTGAAATTCCCTTATCAAAATACTATTACGCACTTGAATTAAAGTTTAATCAACTAAACCCGATTTAAATTTGTTTTGCACAAATTTGTTTTTGTATTTCATTTCGAAACACACATATTTTGAAATATGAACTGTAAAGTATTTGTTGTAATTAGGTATATAAAAAATGAATTAAAAATTTCGTATGCATTTTGATTGTTGACAAAAATTATAAAATAGAGTTGACCGTACGATTAATAATCCAATTAAATATGCGGTTTAGATTACGCGCAGTGACCTAAGTTGTCTTGTTAACACGCCATCAAAATGACCGGTTGTACTTTTATTGAACTAGTTGATATAAGTATTGTTTCGAAAATTTATGATGAGTTTGAATATAATTACTGTGTTTTCATATTAAAAGTTATCTTGAATTTCTAAAACAATCCTTACATAATAATAAAAAAAAAAAATTACATCAATAAATGAGCAACCGGTCATTTTGACCCGTCGGTATATCTAGTGTGCAGAACTGCATCCAAAAACTTCAGTTTAATTATCGTAATTGAATATCGAAAACGCTTTCAATAAAACCTGAAATATCTTTATTAAGGTGACTCTTATTGTCGCTAGATTTATCAACAGTTCAATCGTCACGTTTAACTACAGTAAAATTCAATTTCTCATAGCTATAGATCTATTTATTTGGGTTGAACTGCCGATGGCACTCGGAACAGCATTATAGCCTGTGGACCTACTGTTAAGAGACATCACTATGGAAACAAGAATATTCTATTTGTAGGAAAGGTTATTGTAATGGGTGGTGATTTTAAACAGGTTTTACCTGTAATAAATAAAGGATCTAGAGATAAAATTTTTACTTCCATAATAAAGAAAGGTATTGTATGGACACATTTCAGACATTTTTCTCTAATAGTTAATATGAGATCTTCAGAAGATTTAGAATTTTCGGAATGGCTTTCAAAACTTAGTAATGAAAATTTGCAATACTTGCCTCGATATATTTTTACATCACTCATAGATGATATTTTTTGTGATAAATTTACATTTGCTGATGCAGAAAACTTTGCGAAACGCGCAATTTTAACTCTTAAAAATGAGCATATATATTATGTATACATACGTTATATTAATACGCTAAATAAGAAACCATAGAAGTAGTTTCCTCGCTTGACATCAACGGACAAAGTTTTACTATTGGCCGCTTCATTATCACAGTGGATGTTTTTATTGAGACAACGCGAACCAGGCCATCGCTACCCGGATGATGTGTTATGATTCGACCCATTAACCACTTAGACGGAGGCAAGTTATCTTCCTTGATGAGTACAAGATCACCAATTTTAATATTTTTAGTCTCTTCATTCCATTGACGACGCTGTTGTAATGTATGTAAATAATCGATTTGCCATTTTCTGGATAGTCGATTGCCGGCGATGTGCTCCAATAAAGCTCTGGAATAGCAGTAATAGGCTCACCAATCAAGAAATGAGCTGGCGTTAGCGCACCTAGGTTATCGATGTCATCACTTACTGGACAAAGTGGTCTTGAGTTTAGAATACCTTCAATTTGCACCAGTAGAGTTTCCATTTCGAATACAGCCATATTTGTGTTTCGAGTCACTCTGTTGAGATGATATTTTATTGATTTCACTCCGGATTCCCACAATCCTCCAAAGTGTGGACCACTAGGCGGATTAAAAGTGAATTTTATTTCATTCTGTGAAATAAAATTAGAAATTAGTTCATTTTTAAAACTGTCTTCGTACAACGCGTGTAATTCTCCTAATAGCCTTGCTGCTCCCACAAAATTCGTGCCATTATCTGAAATAATTTTTGTAGGAATACCTCGTCGTGAAATAAAACGCCTCAGAGCTGCAATAAATGCTTCGGCTGTCATATCGTGACACAGCTCGATATGGATGGCCTTCGAGGCAAAGCATATGAATAAACAAATGTATCCTTTCATCATTGGGATATGCTCTTCCGACCCTGGACTTGAGGGAAATAGGACCAGCATAGTCCACACCGGTATGTAGAAATGGTCGACTTGGAGTAATTCTCGACGCAGGTAGGCTGCCCATTAATTGCTGCGCGGTAGCTGCCCTTTGTCTAACACACTCTACGCAACTGTTGATTTGGCTTCGAACTGCATTTCGACAATTGAATATCCAATATTTCTGGCGTAATATGCTCGTTTGTGTGTTGGCCCTGGGTGTAAATACCGAATATGTGTTTCTTTCACAATCCTATCAGTGACTAAATGTTTTTTCGGGAGAAGCATTGGATGTTTTACGTCGTATGATGCATTTAGATTACCCAATCTTCCTCCGACTCGTAAAAGACCTTCTTCATCGACGAATGGATATAACGAAATAATTTTACTTTTAGTGCCAATTTTGTTGGTTTTGTTTTAGTGAATTAATTTCGTTTTCAAATTCTTCCGACTGAGCCCATTTCACACACAACTTTTCAGCTTTCTTGAGTAGTTCTACAGTATCCAGGTGTTAAGTCCTTGCCAAAATAAGCTTGTTTTTTGAATATAATGCCACTCTCGTTAATAATTCTTCTAGTGTTTGGTTATGTGGTGATTCAATGTTGATTTTTAATGAAACAGCTCTTTCTTCTAACGTGGTGTGTTGCGATTTCTTTTGAGTTGGCCATTTATTCGTAGGATTGACTAGCCAAGGAGGTCCCGTCCACCATAGAGGGCAATCCAGTAGCTACTTAGGAGTCACACCTCTCGAAGCGATATCAGCTGGATTTTCCCGATGGATACACAGTAACGACGTTACTGTCGTTAATCGGAACGTTTTTATGGGTTCAGAAGCTGCCTTTGTCCACAGAACTTGTTGATAATCGTGATCGGACTTATCTTTACCTGACGAAAAAGCTATTGCGTGCTTCCGAAACATCATCAAAATAGTAACCAAATCTTTTTGAATTATCGGACCAACTAACAACTTATCATTTAATGATATTCCGGTTGAAGATTTACACGAGCCATCGAATACAACTCGCAATTTCGTTGTAGTACTGTTACCCTTCACCACAGCATGATGCGGTAGATAAAAACAATGCTTCTGGTCGCGTTCGACTTAATTGGGTTTTATCTCCTCCATGTGTCCTAAACTCAAGTATTCTTGCATGAAATTGGCGTACTGCTCTTGCAGGTCTGGATTTTTATTAAATTAACGCTCCATAGACAATAACCGGGTGACTGCTGCCGATTTCGAGTGCCTTAATTCTCCGGATTCCCTACTGAATGCTAGCCTGACAACGTACCTTCCATCGGAGCTCCGTTCGTGGCTGTCCAAGAAATGGCTTTCCCAAAGCACTTCAGATTCAGATCTATCTGAAACCGTTGGAATTTCTTCTAACTTCCAGAATCTCTCAAGGGATCTGGATAACTCATCTGGTTCTATCTGTACAGAGAATGATTTTGACTCAACATTTTTTCTGCTTATCGCTTCAGATATAACCCATCCAAATTTGATTGATTGCGCGATGGGCTGATTTCTAAATTTCAGTTTATTTGGCATTAACACTTCGAAGAATACGTCCGCTCCGAGCAAAATATCAATTTTGCTAGGGATGTGATACGCGGGATTGGCTAACTGAAGTTCTTGACTACTCAGCTCTTCTGCACAACAAGCATCTATTTTCGACGGTGGAATTGTAGATGTTAGTTTCATGAGACTGAGTGCCCTTATTTCGAAGCATTCGTGATGGTCGAACCTTTACTCTAGCGTTATTGTTACCAAACCTCTTGCTAATCCTGCTTTCGACTCGGCAATACCCGATACTCTGACATTTGCAATTTTTACATAAACTTTCGCTGATGAACGACGATTGAGATCCAGAATCTAACAGTGCTCGAGCCATATGCTTGTTTCCTGCCGAATCATGAACATATAACAACGCTGTCGGTAATAAGGCGAGCTTCGATTTACGTGCATCAAATGCAGTTAGGCTTGAACTCGTTGGCAAAGTTAATTCGGCATTCGTTGATTGTGGATTTGCTGTAAGTGTTTTAGCTTGAGGTGTTGATGTGTTTGTTAGTGGCTTATCTAATACCTTATAGTTGCTGTGTCTAAGTGTAATAATGTATTATGTCTAGCGTTGCATGTATGGCATGAATCATCTACTGGGCAGTTACTAGCAACGTGTCCTTCTCGAAGGCAGTTAAAGCACACTCCAAAACGATTCACCATGGTTCATCTCTTCTCTATTGTCATTTTTTTAAATGAGATGCATCTTCTTAAGTTGTGTTGACGTTTGCAGCATGGACATTTTTCAACATCTGGCGAAACATGCATTGCTTTTACCGGTACGCCAGAACCTTTAGTTCCCTTTTTCCTGGCATCACACAAAGAGCTCTCTTTGGCATAACAATGATCATTTAAAAATTCGAGGAATTTATAAACTGTTGGAAATTCTTGGTCTAAGGTGTCATTTACCCAAGCTATGCGTGTCTCTTCATCAACCTTGTTCAATAATAAGCGTATAAGCCACGGATCTCGATTTTCGGCTTCTTCACCTAAAGCTTTGATTCCTCTGATTATTTCGTCTGACGTATCACTTAGCTGACGAAGTGACTGTGGTAAACTATTCAAGGCGGATGGCTGTTCAATGGATCGGTCAACGAGGGAATTTCAAATTGTTCTGGGCTTGTTATACCGTTTAACGCGTTTCTCCCAAGCTTCTGTGTAATTGGTATCAGTTATCAGAAAATTTCTAACTATGTTCAACGGTGGACCCCTTAGCAACCCCATCAAAATTTGAAATTTATGCACTTTAGAAATATTTTCTAACTTATGCACCGATGACGTGTACAAGTCATAAAATGAAGTCCAAGCTTCATATGCTCCGCAAAACTTATCAATTTGAACATGTGGTAATTTCATATTTTCAAATGACTGAGTTATGGACCGCTCGTTAATAGCTTGAGTGCGATAAGCTAGACTCTCGGGAAATACTCGCTGTTGGTCTAAAAGCAGATCGAAAGAATTTGTTGTTGTTGGCTGTGTGGCAACCTTCGTCTGGAGTTTTTTCAATATCTCTAACAACTTTGACTTAGTTTCAAAAAATGTATTCTCAAATTCCTTTTGTTCGAGTTCTAAGTTAGCAGTAGGATTATTATAGCAGCCGATATAGCAACTTGATCTTCGTAATTAAGGAATTCTCCCCAGAGCCTATCAAGTTTATTTAAATGAACCTCAATATCACTACACGTGGTCTCTTGAATTACGTTTGCCAAAAATTTACGAATCATGGTTAGTGATCCTAAAACACGACCACGTGATTGGACAGCAGGAGACGCCATAGTTAGATTTTAACTTTTTTTTCAACGAAATCGGTATTTATGCACCCACCCAAGGTAAACAAACAAAAAATTGGCAAAAAACAAACAAAATGTGCAAATATTTATAATAAATATAATAAATTCGTATACTTATCGAATGATTCTGGTGTATTTCCAACAAAATGCAGCGTGCTTTTAAGCACCAAATCGGTAGCGTCAGTAAGCAGCCAAAATGATGAAATCGGATGTACATATGTCTGTCCAATAGAATTTTCCGCATGCTATTTCGCGCTAAATAAGCTGCGTCAATAAAGCAGCCACGATGATTTGTCTGAATATATTTTTGATGATATTGTTTGTCGATCTGTCGTACTCTGTAGGTATACATTTTACGATTTTCTCCTCTTTTTTGGTTTTTGTTGTAGTGAGTAATCTTGTATATTGTGTTGCATACATTTACGATTTTTCATTTGAGGTTAAATGGATTATGTGATTTGTTTGCGTTGATTTTTGATAGACTTTGAACTCGTGTGTATTGTTTTTATTTGTGATTGTGTGATCCACAAATAGATGCTAATGTCTGTTTCTACCTCTAGAGTGAATTTTATATTGTTATTTTATTCCATGATGGGGCAACACACAGACAAAGCCCAATTACTCCATTTGCAGAGAAAGAGGAGCAGTCTCAACGGTAATTCTTTTAAAAAATTTCACATAAAATTTCCCCATAAACAGATGGGGACAATCAAACATGCTAGAAAGGTCAGTAATGAATATCGTAAACTGAGAAGAGGCCCCAAAGTAGAACCTTTTGGCACACCGGAAGTAGCTAAAAACGTTTTTGAAAATTGTCCATTAAATTTGATTTTTAACAAACCTATCGCAAAGATACGGAGATAATCAAATCCATAGTTTATCCGAAAGTCCTATTTTATAGTATTTCTTTTTGAGAACATCGAGAGCTACTAAACGAAAGCTTTTTTTAAAATCATTATAAATACAGTCGACTTTAAAAAAAAGGCTTTAAGCCTTTGTCTGCGCTATCGAACGAGTCACTCGAAAATTCCAGAAGGTTTGACAAAACTGAGCGTTTTTCATAAAATCCATGATGGGAGCTACTAATACTAGATTTTACTTCTTGAAAAATTAAATTATACATAAATTTTTCACAAATTTTGCCTATAGTTTTCAATGATACTTTTAACGCCTTTTATGAAAACTGGTACCAAAAGTGCCGATTTCCACCTAAAAGGGAAAATATCAGAATTTAATGATAAATTAAAAATATACACTAGGGGTGCAGCCAGTTGTTCTCTTAGCTGAAAGACAAAATAATTCGTTAAGTTTTCAGAACTCGGACCCTTGTTTTCGTCTTAAGTACATCTTCAACCGTAAAATAGGAAACGGCATTAGATACCCAATTTGGTATTTGGTGCATTTAGCAAGCCGCTATTGGAAGCAGAACTAGGTGTGTAAACTGACTCAAAGTAATCTGCAAACATATTACAAATAGTTTCACAAAAAATTAGGTTTTTTCGCGAATTTTTTTTTTTTTTTTTTTTTCTCTAGGATATGAAAATTAATTGAGATATAACCGTTTTAATTTCGCATTTGAGTGCGATGACCACCTTCTCTGAGGCCTTTAAACTCAAAAATATCAAAAACGAAAATCTTAACGATTTTATTTTTGAGATGAAAAATGATATTACGTTGCATTTTACTGGGTGTTAATTGTGTAACGATAACGAATTTTGAAGAACCGTCATTGTTGGACGCAAGCCTAATAAATTAGGTTTAGTCTAGACAAAGCGCGTCATTTTTATTTGTATTATTTGCACATTACTTGCTTGATAGCAAAATGTTAGATTATTCTAAACAAGTATCATAATTTATCACACCACCAATTTAAAATTCGAAAAATACTTAAATAGTTTTAATATAATTTATTACAATCTTACCTATTTAAGACAAATAAAATGACAACCGTATTAGACTACCCCGCACTTAAAAAAAAAATTATAGACACAGTCACAACACATTATTCAATAAAATACCGAAGTTTCGGTTTTCGTGTTTGTTTAAATGTCCATATGTTATATTCTATTCTTAGGTATTATAGTATGGCATGGCACAATTAGCATTTTTGGTATATAAAACCTGTTACCGCACGTAAATGTCAAATATTTTCAACTTTCGATGATTTAATGAAGTAAAAACAACTTTGACGTAATTATACACAAATATAGGATATGCCTAACAAAAAATTAAAAAAAAAAATGGGCTGTGATGATGACAAAATATTAAGAAAATTGTCATTGACTCTGATTAAATGAAAGAAATAATTTCTTCCAGAGTTTTCTGTTTTTTCGTTAAATATCTCATTAACATAAACTTATAATTCACCATTTTTTGTTTTGTTTTAAGTACATAGTTATAATTCATTTTCATAATCGCCATAATTAAAAACATAAATTTCCAACTTATTTTCGTTGTGCTGCCTTTTGTTCGTATATTAAACAAACACATTTTTTTTGTTATCTTTCACTTGCATTAAAACGTTAATAGCATTTAAAAATAAAAAAAAGAAAATCCAAATTCATAAATTTTGGTAATTTATGATATTTCTGTCACTGGATTGTCTTAATTTATAATAAAGTATATTTTTAATATTTTAATATGTCGATCGTCTTGAGTATACAAATTTGAATTTTTTAAGATACATGCATAAGTATATTAGTATTGTATATATTGTAATATTGTACAGGAGTGTATAGAACAAAGAATATTAATCATTCCCATATGGCTTATCAGTATCAGTATCAGAAAAATTTTATGGGTATAATAGAATAGTAGAATAGAACAGTTTTAATATTTGGACAGGAGACTCAATCTAGCAGACGCAGAATTCGTCATATGTCGTCATTTATATCTGTAATAACCTATTATTTCCATCAGATTGGGGAAGTAGGGCTAAATAAGTAAGCTTTCTTCACAATTTACCCAAAAAAGCTTAATATCCTAAATATTGCTTACAATGAAGTATAGCATATTTGCCGCTCACCTTTATCCATTTAAATTGGGGTAAGTGTAAAGAAATTTAATTTTTCTATGGTCTAAAAATAAATTAAACAAACAAAATAAACCAGCTGGCCGTAAAATTGATGGCCCTTTCTAGAAGAAGAGCATCGCTTATTACACAGGTTCATTATAATTCCGATCTGGTAACATATAATAATAGGGTGTTCCCAATTTCGTTTAAAAATAAAATTTGACAAGGATCTACAATTTTTACCGCAAATGACAGTACAAAGGTTCCGGTTTAGTAATGAAAACTAATGTCTTGTAAGTGATCTCCTGTTGCTGTACGGCAAGGTACCATTCTTTCACCAACATTTTCAATGATATTCTGACATTATTGCGATTCAATTTCTTGCTCTAAGTTCTCAAAAGGTTGTAAATCGTTGAAATAGACTTTTACCTTCAAATAGCCCCATAGGAACAAATTTAAGGGTTTTATATTGCAAGATCTATAGAGCCAATTAATGTTCCTTCTTCGAAAAATTAATAATAATTAATTAATTAAAGAACAAAAGCGTTCGCGCAAAAGATCAATAATTGTTTCTGTTGCTGTAAGACATGTGGTATCATGCTTCTGAAACCACATATTCTGGGTATCCATACCTTTCAATTTGTCAAACAAAAATTAGTAGGTAATTATATTTCGATATCAATGTCTATTTTCATTAACAGCAATCCTAGCTCTTTTTAAAAAGATGCAGTCCGAATACTCCTGGATTTTCTTTACCACAGTTCAAAATTTGATTTGACAACTTTGTTAAAAAACTGTGAATTTTCAAGTTTTTATGTATGGGCCCAATTAGCGAACTGACGACGTATTCCAAGGTTAGATGAATTAATTTTTTTAAGCTATCTGAATCTTGTGTACCTTAAAAGGAAGATCCTTGTGGAATTTTGTTAGCGGAATGTGTAATTGCAGTGAACTATGACGAATTGATGGTTCTGGACTCGGTTAGCCAAAAATTGCCAGCCGAAAGTAAAAAGTCGTTAATTCAGAACAGCTTTTTCAGCGATTTTCAGTTTTGTTTTGAAATTTTACTACCGTAGAAAATCACAGTTGCGGATCATTTATTTGCTCAATTAACTATTTTTGGTTGGGTACTTGGTGGTGAAATTATCAACTCGAGCACAAATTCATCAAATTTCCATACAACAGCCTCGTACAATGGAAACGAAAATGATTTAATTCAGCGGTTTTGGGAAATTGACGAGTTCAATATTAGTTCAATGCAGAAATCGACAGAAGATGAATGTGAAGAACATTATCGTCAAAACACTACAAGAGCTGAAGATGGGAGATATGTAGTCAGACTTCCATTTAAGGTGCAACCATCAGAGTTGGGTTCCTCTTATAGTCAGGCAAATAGAAGATTTTTTGCACTACAAAGAAAGTTCACCAATCATCTTCAAATACAAACCGAGTATAAGAAATTCATGAAGGAGTATGAGACGCTTGGCCACATGGAGAAAATAGAATGCGCAGTGAATTCTACAAATGAGCAGAGCTATACCATCTACCTCATACCATTGTGTAATAAAAGAAACCAGCAGTGCTACCAAGTTGAGAGTTGTTTTCGACGATCTATGCAAATTGACAACTGGCCATCTCTCACCGATATACCTTTAATTGGACCAAAAATACAAGATGACCTCATGACGATATTGCTGCGATTCCGCACACACAAAATTGCCATTGCAGCGGATATAGGAAAAATCTATCGCCAGATTGTAATTCACCCTACTGATCGAGATTTTCAACGTATCCTCGTCAAATGATCCAACATTTAACAAGCACTTACAATTATCCGATTAAATTTCTAGTTTTTTGGAATTCGAAGATGTTACAATGGTAAAAACTCTTGGCTTATTATGGAATCCACAAGATGAATATTTTATGTTCAGAGTCACGATAGAAGATACCGAAAAATTACCAAAAAGGACTTTATTATCGGAAGCATCGCGAATTTTCGATCCTCTTGGTTGGTTGTCATCCAGCACAGTACAAATTAAAATTCTATTTCAACAGCTCTGGCTGCGTAAGCTTAACTGGGATAATGAACTGCCAGCGGATATTAAAGAAAAATGGAGCAAAATGAGAACATCACTTTATCATCTATACAACATATTGAAATTCCGCGATGTATACGTCAGCATCAAAATATGAACATAACTCCTTGGATTTTCAGACGCGCCACCAATTAGACAAATTTCCATACCACGTCTCGAGCTATGTGCGGCTGTATTTCTTTTCCGTTTACTAAAATATGTTCAAGAATCAATTAAGTTGGAGATAAGCTCAATATACAAATGGACTGATTCACAAATTGTGCTAACTTGGTTATCGGATATATACCAAGAAAATGGAACTGTCTTGTGGGGAATAGGACGTCGTACATTTTAGAACAAATTACGAGAGATAAATGGATGTACGTACCATCGAAACAAAACCCAGCCGATTCAGTATCCAGAGGACTGACGCCACAGACTCTTGTCACAAACAAGCTTTGGTGGAATGGACCTGAGTGGCTTGGTCAAAATGTCAAACACTGGCCCAAAAGTTTAACGTTTCACGATCCAACCAATGCAACTGATGAACTCGAAATTCGGAAGAAGTTTATCAAAAGTTATCACGTCACAGTAAATCTTGACCATACTTGTCAACAACTTTTCACGAAATTTTCTTCATTTAACAAAATCCATAGAATACTAAGCTATATTTTCAGATTTTCTTTAAAAACGAGACAACTGTATGGAGAAGAACAAGAATCGACTAAAATTTGTATCCTGCCGCCTACAGTCGATGAATTCATATACTAGTTGAAAACTGTGGGTACAAGCAAAAGTATTTCCAGACGACATGCAACACATCATATGGCATGGTGAGATTAAACAAGGAAGCAAGCTATTGTCATCAACGCCATTTCTTGATGGCAAAGGAATAATGCGAGTAGGACGGAGAATTTCCAATGCAAGTTGCAGTTTCGATACAAAGCACCCAATTACTTTGCCACAAAACCATAATTACACGAAATTTTTATAGAAAAATATCATCGAGAAAATTTCCATCCCGAACCAACACTACTTACCAGTATTATCCGTCAAAGTCACAAGATGGTACGTGCAAAAATGCATCTTGTGTTTCATGAGAATACAAATTAAGAACCAGCAGCTTATGGCTGACCTACCGAAAGAACGCGTTAGTACTGGACGACCATTCCAAAATACTGGTGTCGACTATGCGGGTCCTTCATACTTAAGAGATCGGCAAGGAAGAGGCAAATTTAGAACCACCAAAGCATAAATAGCATTGTTCATTTGCCTGTCTGTAAAAGCTGTGCATTTAAAAGTCGTAACTGACATGACGACAGAAGCATTAATTGCCGCTCTGAAGCGGTTTATATCACGCCGCGGAGTACCTGGTCAAATACACTGTGGCAATGGTAGTAATTTCGTTGGAGCTCGCAATGAATTACATGGCCTCCATGAGTTATTCAAATCCAATAATCACACAAATGATCGACATCATTCGCATACAAAGAAGCAAATACTCTACTAATCCAAATAGAAGCAGTATTGAATTCAACGCCACTATGCGCATTATCCAATGACGAGTTACAATAGTCAAAACAGCTAGAGGTGTTAAGAAAAAGCCATCTGTCAATTTAATTCCATTGCCAATAGACGATCAAAACTTTAGCACGGTTCCAGATAAATCATCGTGAAATGCTCCAGTTAAAAAAAAACACAATTGAGTTTTTTTTTATTTCTTTTTAGAATTATATCATATATTATTTTTAATTCTTTACACGGATATTCTAAAACATATTGAATTATAAATTATTATTAGTTTCTCAATGTAAACAAAGTTGTTCTTACCCACATATAGCAATCATAAATATCGAATATTTTGATTAATCGCGGTAGTTGAAATCATTTAATTTATTAATTTTTGGGGGGCAGTTATGTTTACGCATAAAAACCTAAACACTTTAAATTAAAAAAAACATAAATTAAATAATTAAAATTTACAAATTTACTTGAAAAATGTATCAATGCACTCTGCAATGTTAATATTACTATAAATGTACCTGTCAAACCAAATGATCACGATAAATCTACATTATCGACAGAATATTAATATTGGTGTTTCCACTGTAGCGATCAATGTTTGCTCACTAACATTACTGGCACTATTTTAATTTGCGCGCGTTAGGCTGGACAGAAAACCAAAATTCATTCGCTTCTTTTCGAGTCATCTGAACGGGTAACATCAACTTTGGAGATTGCTGGTAAAACCACTTATTATATTTATATTTACTTATAATTAAGCCATTTTGCTTTTATATCACAAAATTTTGAAATTATACAAAATACAATTAAACGAAATAAATTTCTTTCATTAATCTTTTTATCAATATTTCGTTATTAATGAATTATTAAATAAAAAACAAACAATAGCATTTCAAAACATTTTTTTTTGTGAGTGAAAGTGATTCATAAAGTAGACAATTAATATTTAAGTGTTGTGCAAATTTATAACTTTTTTTGAATTCTGTTTGCTTGTTACAACAATCTTGTTGATATATAGTTGCCTAAGATGAGGCGACTTTACGTTAGTCATTTGGAACCACTCACAACAGCTGAGGAAGAAATTGAAACTATCTGCAAAAAAGGTGAAGCATTTTAATACAGTGGATCTGGGTTGCCGATCTTTATTAAAGATCGTTCAAAAGAGCTAAGACTTATACAATATATGGGAGGAACTATATTGTAAAGCACCAGCTCCAGCAATTTCGCAGGAAAAGTTTCAGTTCGTGAGTTCGTACAGCGATCTAAACATTTTCGAACTCCTTCAACAGGTTTTCTGATATTGTAACAACATCTACTGCAACCTCAACCGATTATCTATACCTCTGTCTACTCTCTGCCAGAACTGACATATGGCCTATTTATTATCACAACACTAGCATTATTATCCAGAGTTAACATACTTAAGACAGATTAACCTATCAGCCATTCATTCTTCACAAGACAAGAATGATATGTTGTTGTTGTAAAAATCCTATATGAGACGGAGTTTTTGTTTTCTCAATGTGAAAATTCATCCAATTATGTTAAAAGAGTGTGCTTATGTTTTTGTCCAACGTACCACTTCAATTTAAGTTTGGCGAATGGAGTATTTCCTTAAATTTGGAAATCCAGTTTAATTAAGCCAATTTTCAAGAGTGGACATAGACCGGGTATCGAAAATTACCGTGATAGTTTTCTGTCTTATCGGCTATTCCTAAATCATTTGGATCGATCGTCAAGGATACGGCCCTTAATTAAAAATTCCATCTCTGTAAACAACCCGTGGACGATCAACTGTGACAAATCTTGATTTGTTCACAAATTTTTTGATTTTAGCTTTAGAAGGTGGTGATAGTGGTGAAGTAGTAGTATTTACTGATTTTAATAAAGCATTCGACAAAATTGTCATCTCTCACGTATAAAGAAACTGGAACTACTCAAGTACGATACCCCTTTTTAAAATGGATTTTGTATATTTAACGAAACGTAATCAAAAAATTCTTTTAAATAATATTTATCTAGAGATATAATGTTTTGTCTGGTGTCCCACAAGGTAGCTATCTAGGACCTGTTTTATTTATTATATTCTTAGACGATATGAAGTGGTGATGATGTAAAAGTCATTTGCAAGATTAAAAACTATGACGGTTAGTTAAATCTGCAACAAGAATTAAATATTTTCTGTGAATGGTGCATAACTTGAATTATATTTGTCTCAACGTTTCTAAATGTAGAGTTGTGCTTGATAGAGTCGTTATCGTTTATTGAGCATATTGACAGATGTATCAGCAAGGTTATTTGTTAGGGTTTTTAATCCGTTTCTCAAAAGATTTTTATGAAGTCGGGCGAATATTAAAAAATCAGTGTCGCATGACGAAATGAGGCAAGATAGAAGTTAAACCGGTAATAAATGTGGTCAGTGCATTTTTGTCCGGCCAAAAATTGGACCTAGTAAATTCTAAATCGGAAGTAGTGCCCTTGCTAATTGAGCCGTTAATTTTGAAAGTGATGCAAGTCCACTTTTCAAAAAATTTAAGTTAATGTTAACAATAGACAAATAAAAGTATAATCTTTCTAACAGTGAATAATTTATAGTCAAAAGTAACAAACAATAATCCCTAATACTTGCTCAAAAAATAAGAAAATTCAAAATCCCGTATATTTTTGCATTTATTGTTTCTCTATTCCTTCATTTTCTCGTTTCAACAAAATGTGGACTTGCCCCACTTTCAAAATAAACGGCTCAATTAATAATATGCCTATCGTTATGGAGATAGATACCGGTGCGGCTGTGACGCAGTTATCAGTTCGGCAGTATTTCATAACAAATTTCCAGATTTATCATTAACACGAACACGAGTCTCAAAGCAGTATACCGTGGCTAAGGGTGATACTTTGGATGTTGTTGGGAAGGTGCTCGTATCCGTTCGATTTAGATCAACAGAAATGAAGTTGGAGATTTATATTTACCGTGGTATTCATAAAATGCCTCTTTTTTGGTAGATCGTGGTTGGATCAACTCATGCCTGCTTGGCGCGATCGATTTGTTACGTGATTTCGTCGAACTAACGTGACAGCTGTTTTTAAGCGACATGCCAGTTACAATGTACATGTTAACCAAAAGAAATGTTTATTTTTTAGACGGAAGGTTGAATACTTTAGTCACGTCATTGGGGGTGATGGAATTACACCCAGCCCTGCCAACGGACGATCATCCATTGGTATCGTTGTTTGATGCAAAGAAGGTATACCAATTACCGCTGTCCATAGACTCCAACGATGGGCCATAATTCTTTCGAGGTACAATTATTCAATCAAATATCGAAAGGGCAAAGACATGGTTGTTCCGGATGCTCTCTCACGGTTGACACAAGCAGACGAGAGAAGTGGAGATCACTTCATTTGTGTGGTGAATGCCTTCTCGGAAGTGGACGAGATACCAATGTGTTACGAAGATGTGGCATGGGAAACAAAAGCAGATGTATTCTAACTAAAGTGATGTCGAATGTAAAAAAAAGGATGCCAATGTCAACGACCGATTCAACAATGTCACCTTTCTTTGTGCGTAAACGTGAATTGACACATGAAGCCGGTTGTGTCATTTGGGGAAGCCGAGTCATCATTCCGTTGTCATTGCGAAGATACGTGCTTAGCCTGTTGCACGAAGATCATCCGGGTGTAGTACGGATGAAGAGGTTGGCCAGGTCTTTATGTTGGTGGCCAAAAATTAATGAGGAAATTTCAAAAACTGTTCCATCTTGTGGTATTTGTCAAAAGTGTCCGCGAGCAAAGCCTGATGATTTTAAAGAAGCTTCATGGCCGAAGAGTGGTCAAGTATGGAACAGAATCTATGCTGATTTACTGCTGATCATTGACTCAACATCCAAATAGGTCGATGTGAAAATTATGAGAGGAACAACAGCTGCTGATGTGGTTGGAAAATTCGAAAAACTGTTTTCAGTGTTTGGGTTTCCTCAAGAACTGGTCACGGATAATGGCCCACCGTTCAACTCAGCTGAGTTCATTAAATTTTATAAACGTAATGGTATTTCCCCGTTGATAAGTCCAGTGTACCTATGTTCCACATAAGCCAATGGGTTGGCTGAATGAGATGTCCAGTAAGTGAAACAGAGTCTAATCAAATCGATCGGAGAAGAAAGAAGATGTTCCTGGGGCGAATTACAGAAATCTTGCAAATTCCGAGACGCCTGCTAGCAGTATACTGAAGTTTGAGCCAAGAACGCGTTTGTCACAGTTGAGACCAAGATTTGGAGCAGCGCCATTAAAAGGTATACCGAATATTTATAATATTAATTTGTCTAAGCCATTTGTAGAAAATGACGTACGTTCGTCTGAATACAACTTTTAACTGGGAGCCTGGTGTGGTCGCGAAAGTCGTGGGGTTACGACGATATGTTGTGAAGATGGCGGAGCATATTCGATTTATTCACCAAAGCCAATTACGATCAAGGGATTCTGAGGTTGATATATACATATACATAGACAAATTATTCGAAAATATAGGCGAGACATTGTGGACATCTCTGTGATCGGTGACACAATAATTTATAAAACCATCAAAATTATGAAAAATTCTCAATTCTGTGGAGTATAGTAAAGTTCGTCACAATTGGATTAGGTTGGCCATGTAAATTGGCACATGGCCAAGTTATCCGAAAATATGAGCGAGACATTGTGGACATCTCTGTGATCGGTGACACAATAATTTATAAAACCATCAAAATTATTAAAAATTCTAAAGTCTGTGAAGTACAGTAAAGTTCGTCACAATTGGATTAGGTTGGCCATGTAAATTGGCACATGGCCAAGTTATCCGAAAATATGAGTGAAACATTGGGGACATCTCTGTGGTCGGAGATACAAAATTTTATAAAACCATCAAAATTATGAAAAATTCAGAATTCTGTGGAGTATAGTAAAGTTCGTCACAATTGGATCAGGTTGGCCATGTAAATTGGCACATGGCCAAGTTATCCGAAAATATGAGCGAGACATTGTGGACATCTCTGTGATCGGTGATACAATAATTTATAAAACCACCAAAATTATGAAAAATTCTAAAGTCTGTGAAGTACAGTAAAGTTCGTCACAATTGGATTAGGTTGGCCATGTAAATTGGCACATGGCCAAGTTATCCGAAAATATGAGCGAGACATTGTGGACATCTCTGTGATCGGTGACACAATAATTTATAAAACCATCAAAATTATTAAAAATTCTAAAGTCTGTGAAGTACAGTAAAGTTCGTCACAATTGGATTAGGTTGGCCATGTAAATTGGCACATGGCCAAGTTATCCGAAAATATGAGCGAAACATTGGGGACATCTCTGTGGTCGGAGATACAAAATTTTATAAAACCATCAAAATTATGAAAAATTCAGAATTCTGTGGAGTATAGTAAAGTTCCTCACAATTGGATCAGGTTGGCCATGTAAATTGGCACATGGCCAAGTTATCCGAAAATATGAGCGAGACATTGTGGACATCTCTGTGATCGGTGATACAATAATTTATAAAACCACCAAAATTATTAAAAATTCTAAAGTCTGTGAAGTACAGTAAAGTTCGTCACAATTGGATTAGGTTGGCCATGTAAATTGGCACATGGCCAAGTTATCCGAAAATATGAGCGAGAGATTGGGGACATCTCTGTGATCGGTGACACAATAATTTATAAAATCATCAAAATTATTAAAAATTCTAAAGTCTGTGAAGTACAGTAAAGTTCGTCACAATTGGATCAGGTTGGCCATGTAAATTGGCACATGGCCAAGTTATCCGAAAATATGAGCGAGACATTGTGGACATCTCTGTGATCGGTGATACAATAATTTATAAAACCATCAAAATTATTAAAAATTCTCAATTCTGTGAAGTACAGTAAAGTTCGTCACAATTGGATTAGGTTGGCCATGTAAATTGGCACATGGCCAAGTTATCCGAAAATATGAGCGAGAGAAAATTCTCAATTCTGTGGAGTATAGTAAAGTTCGTCACAATTCGATCAGGTTGGCCATGTAAATTGGCACATGGCCAAGTTATCCGAAAATATGAGCGAGACATTGTGGACATCTCTGTGATCGGTGATACAATAATTTATAAAACCATCAAAATTATTAAAAATTCTAAATTCTGTGAAGTACAGTAAAGTTCGTCACAATTGGATTAGGTTGGCCATGTAAATTGGCACATGGCCAAGTTATCCGAAAATATGAGCGAGACATTGGGGACATCTCTTTGGTCGGAGATACAAAATTTTATAAAACCATCAAAATTATGAAAAATTCTAAATTCTTTGGAGTATAGTAAAGTTCGTCACAATTGGATCAGGTTGGCCATGTAAATTGGCACACGGCCAAGTTATCCGAAAATATGAGCGAGACATTGTGGACATCTCTGTGATCGGTGATACAATAATTTATAAAACCATCAAAACTATTCAAAATTCTAAATTTAACAGTGTAATTTTTTGTTATTTTTTTAACATAAACTTCACACTCATGCGGGAGACTTCAAAACTTCTCAAAGATTGGCGCTGAAAACTTAGTAAAACCATTAGAAATCGGTCAACTATTCATTATGTGAAACATAAAATGCGTCATATTTAACGTAATTGAATTCACGCTGGAATAAAAATTTAAAGAAACTACAAATTGACATAATTGAAACTTAATCAACATTTTCACTTGCATTGTTAAAATTGTTTACATTATTGGTGATAGATAAATCAATTAAAAAATTCCAACTGAAAGAACTCGTCGTCTGATTTCTTCAATTTTCAAACTACTTTAACTAAATACATAAACAATAGTAAAGATGCTTCAACTGAAATTGTTCATTTGACCTAGATTATTCCAGGGCATACGTTAATTCTACAATAAACTGTTTTATTACAAAAATTAATTCTTAAAATTCTTTTTACAAAAAATTGGGAAACCGGATCTTCCGCAGGTGAAAAAATAAAATAAGTACGATTTTTTTTTTCAACTACAAATAATAAACTTCCACGAAATTGGGTATTGGCACACGTAACATTTCAAAAATTATTTCTCATCCGCAATTCTCTTATTTAACTTACACTTTCGAGAAACAAAGAAAATAATTTTCAATCCATCTGCCTTAAGCATCCCGTTGTTTTTAGGAAATTATTTGTTACGGATATCAGTTTACATTATTAACCAACAATTTTTTTGTAACAAATCAATATAAATTGAAAGAAGGAAACAAAGAAATAACTTGTTCAAAAAGGGTTAAGTAACTATCCCAAAGGCAATTTTTATTATTTTTTCACAAAAGTCATTATACACAAAGATACATAACCTTAATCATATTCCTATAAATTCGTCATTTTCCACATAGCAACTGTTTGGAAATATGGGAAAATTTTATTTTATATTTATGAATGAATTCGTCAATAAATGAAATAATACCTTTTTAACAACCATAACCAATATTAGCATTACAATTATCCTTTTTTTAACGGAATAATAACAAATATAATAGAGAGTATCTTGTATATAACGTACGAACCAATAAATACCTTTTATGAAATTTTTTGTACTTTGTATTTCCAAAATATAATCTATAACAGTTGGTAAGTTAACAAAGAAGATTGAAATTTTAAAAAAAATCCTTTTTGATCTTTTTATTCTCTCCCAGTCACAAGTTGGGTGAATGAATGAAACAAATTAAAATCCCTTAGAAACTAAGGAATTACCATGTTCATATAATATGCGAATACATACATAAATACGACATAAAGGAGTCAAAAAGGATATAATTCTTTTTAATAAAACTAAATGGATACATTTAAGAACTCAATCAATTAAGGTGAAACGATGGCAAAGGGATTATTAAAATATAGTTGCTTTGTTAGCTTAAATTTCAAGTGATCAGAAATGTTTTTAAACAAAAATATAGTTTTGGTAAGGATAATTGGGCTATTAGTTATATATTTAGTGTGGTCGTACTGGAACAGTCGCTTTTAGACTATATATGGCGGTTCCTATAAAAAATAAGAGTTGACCTTTAAATAACCTAGAAAACAGATTTCAAAGTCAACATTGTGGTCACCAATCGATTGCGCCGTAAAATCCTATAACTTGTATATGGATTATTTTTTTGAGCCGGCCGTCCTGATGAAATATTCGAGTAGGTTTCTTAAAATGGGACACCCGGTATGGAATTAATTGGGCTTTCACAACAAATAGTTCCAAACTTGTATAATTAGGTTGTATCTGAGCGTAGTTTCATTCTACTTCACGCACTCCAAATTCGCACTCCCCATTGGAATAACAGATTGGGAGCCTTTCCTCAACATCGTTTGGTGTCATAAAATGCTAATTAATGTGATTATTAGCGACATTGAAATTAGTGCTACAATCTGATATACATCCGTACACAATCCTCTATGTCCAAAAATCTCCGGAAAAAAGCCAAAACACATTCGTGGTTAAATCAATACAATCTCGATGTGGACTGCTTTTCACAGACAAATAAGCAGAAGTACGTTTTTAAGCTGTCATATATTTTAAGACCACCAATTAACAAAGTGTACATGTGCATTCGTGTAGTACAAAAGCAGTTAATTTAGAGCTGCAGACCTTGCAAGCGAATCGCTCGTTGCAGCTCTCAAGAGGTTCATAGCAAGAAGACGCGTTCCACCTGAAGTCTATTAAGCCAACGGTACCAATTTCATCGGTGCCAACAATATTACACGGGAAGAACTTGAAAATGTAATGAAATCTATTAATTTTTCCTCTTCATACGTCCAAATGCACCACATTTTGGGGGTATTTGGGAAGCTGCGGTAAAATCAGCAAAATTAAATCTTACGCGTATCTCGCGGTGCAGGAATGGGTTTAACGAATTTAAACAGCTCGATTTATGTAAATTACTTCCCCGTTTGAAGTAGTTCTCTGCTTCTTTAGTTTTTTTCGTGAGTTGGTGATGAATCGAAGGATAAATGCGATGACCCTCTGCAACTTTAAAAACGATGAATAGTTGGCTAACATTATATCTAACAGTTCATTAGTTAGGAACCCTCCGAATGTTTTCACCTTTGTTGGTCGTTCTTCTTGGTTGTAGCCATAATAGCTCTGTTGTTGTTTCCAATGTTCTTCATTGTAATTTAGCCAATCAGGTCCCTTCAACCATAAACTATGATTTCGAGTTTTGAGGTAAGCAATCCACGGCTCGCATAATCTGCAGGGTTCCTTGCTCCAGTGGCACTGTGGTATAACATCCATAAATATTGAAGTTCGATTAGCCACAAATAGGGTTCATTAGCAAGCCAGTCGAGTACAATTTTCGAATCTGTTCATCCAAAAATATTGTGGATTTTGAGACTAGTTTCACGTTTTACAGTTTCAACTAAGTTAGCTAATAGCACAGTTCTGCATAACCCAAGTCTTTAGGCAGCGATATCTGTTTGTTTGGAGCAACTTTAGTTTTCGCCGTCACTACCTGTGCAAATACGTTTTGCGGTGTAGTATTCTTAAAATATATGACAGCTCCATACGCTCTCTCGCTGGCATCGCAAAATTCATAAATGTCGATCGTGGAATGGTACGACGAGTTTATGTATCTAACTGTAAGTAACTTGTTCGACTTCTTGTAGATTGCACCGTATTGTTTTCCAGTGCTGCGGAGAAGGGATCATCCCACTTTAAGCTAAGGATCCAAAGTTTCTCCATGCAGATTTTTACTTGGACAACTACCGGTGTCAGCCGTCCAAGCGGGTCGAATAATCTACTAACCTCAGGAAGAGCGATGTTATTTGTAACCTATGTCTGACTCTAGAGTGATGCCTTGAACGTAAATTTGTCAGCTTGTGGATCACAACTAACGCCTAATACTTTTATTTAAGGCGAAGAATCTGGGTTACGGTCAGTTGATCGTAAACAATTTATCGTGTTACAATTGAACGTGAACAATTGATCGCAGACACATTTGATCGTAGGAACAATTGATCGTGGATACAATTGATCGAATGAACAATTGATCTTATGGACAATATCACTCAAAAAAATAAAGAAGTAAATTTGAAGAAATTTATATTTAAATCGAATAAAAAGCCTTTAAAATAGCGTCAATGAAATTAGGTGGACATTATGATTACGGTTTATTCAAATTGATAATTTACTAATAAACTTATCAAATCAAATAAATTTCTTCAATTTGAAACAATCTTTGGCAAAACCAAATTTTCGAATTGACTAAATTTTATCAATTCAAAAGCATTGATTTACTTATTAATTCATCAAATCAAATAAAAATTAAAAAAGTTATTTTGTTGATTTGAATAAATAATCAAATGTATATATATATATACATATACGCATATACATATATATATATATATATATATATATATACTGGCTAAAAAATAACAACAGGTTAGTATATATATATATGTATATATATATATATATATATATATATATATATATATATATATATATATATATATATATATATATATATACATATACATATATACTGGCTAAAAAATAACAACAGGTTTATGTTTTATTTCATGTGTTTATTTCAAATTTAGTATACATTTTATACTTAGGTATAAATTCATTAAAAACCTCAACAAAATCCAAATTTAAGTAGGTATAGTGAAAATAATATCTCAGCGAAACTCATTTTTTTATCGTTGTGCGCAGCCAACAGTGAAGTAGTTAAAAAAAATTTAAAATTCAGAGAAGGGTCGGCAGAGAAATATTTTTAAAAATAAAAAAAATTATAAACAAAGATATGTGAAATTTGATTCCATTACATAATGTAATTTACATTGGAAAATATTAAAAATTCTCATTATTTTAATGGTAAATTCTAAAATAACATGTGAAATTAAAAAATATAAAAAATATTAACAACACCACTGGATATGTAACGTTATACCCATTTAAGGTACGAACTAGGCATATTTAGAAAGAAATGCCATTTTTCGTGTTAAATCAAAACAATAAAAAAACTCGATTTTAAATTTCAATTTGTTCGAGGCAAGCTAATGAAATTAAAATTATATTGAATATTATCAAAAGTTCTAGTGCTAGTGTGTTATCTAAATTAAAATTACATTAATTATTGTGAATAAATTTGAGGAAAAACATAATTCAAAATAGGCAAATTCTAACCTCAAAATGTAAACAAATTAGCCTAAATACATCGCTGTGTTAAAGCCATTTGTTTTTCTTTTTGCAGATGCGCGAGATCTGTCAGAATTTCGCTGAGATATTATTTTCACTATATATAGTTCACTATTTAAGTGCCGAAATTAAACAATTTACATTTACATTATGTTTGTCATAAGTACTATTAATTGAATAAAAATATTTTTGAATAAATGTCCATACTAATTGAGACTCTATAGGATATTGTAAATTGAGAACATTAAATATTTTAAAACAAATATCAACTGCTTCGACAAAAGAGTTCAAAACATATTTGATCCCGTCAAAAAATACTAAAAACTCTTTTGGCTCAAGCGTAGTGCCAATGACTAAAATAAGCGGTTGAATTGGAACCTTGTTTTTATTTCGCCGTATGATTTCTTCTTCGCATTCTCCTAGGTTATTCCCAACAATGAGAAAGCTTCTCTGCGAGTCGCTAATGAAGAATTTAGTTCTCAATTTTTTGTTGTTAGTACCTTCAATGGTGGTTGTAGTTGGTACTAGCAAGCTGTGCAATAAAAAAAATAATGTACAGCTACGACCACCTATAAACAAAAGAGAAAGTTATTAAGTTTTGTTTTAGCTTAAAAAATAAAGTCAATCAACCTACTTTCTGTAACGTATTGTCCCTTTTGAAGGTCGTTTAATAAAGTTTTACTGCCATGATCTTTTATTTTGTCGAGGTATATTGGCAATATTTTAGCTGCGAAAATTTCATAATTTAAAATTAAGCTGGATGCAGAGGGATACATCTGATTAAAATCAATGTTTATCTGGAAAGGAAAAAGTAAAAAAAATAAATAAATTATTGTAAAATGCATACATAATAATATCTTGTAATTAATAAAATGTATTATTAGTTTATTACCAATTTGTAGCCCATTGGTTTCTTATATTGCTTCCATTTGGTTAAAATTTCGTTCGTCGAATTGGCATTTGATATTTCATGCAAACGGTAATTTAGGGTGGCTTTCCAAAGATGCTCCATCTCAGCCCATGAGCAATTATCGAGTAATATAGCCTCGAGCTGATCGGTAATGTTACTTTCTGGTGGTGCTATTTGTGTTTGATTAAATTTTGAGAAAAAACATAATAATATTCGAATTATCAAAAAAAGTTTTCGTTTAGCGTTATATAATAAATTATTGCGATGTGTATATTCGTAAAATAATAATAAGACTGACCACGCAGAATAAAAAACTAGCTATAAAAGTCGTTTTACTGTTAATGGCAAAACGTTAGTTTTATCAAACTACATTACGAGCTAATGCACAATAAGTTATTTAAATTCATAATGTCCCCTTAGTTACAATATTTGAATATTTTGAATATTTAACTAATCTATTTTAGGAGTATTTTAGCTTTTCGCGACTAATGTACCTCAAATAGTTACCCATTTTCTTCGGGAAGTCCCAAATTATTAGATTTTTTTGTTCTACGTGGTACGTCTCATTATTATTTGGTTTCTGATATTACCCAATTGAATATTTTTTGTGGAATTTGAGCAAGGTGATTTTGTTGTGTAGCTTCGTGTTGGAATAATTCCACTAGTTTTAAGTTGCCGAAGACTATTAAAATACTTATCGTACACCTTGCCTTGTGGCTTCCGGCCTGATTGTTTAGAATAGTAGTACGCCTATCCAAGAAAAGAAATAAGATCATTAATTTGCTGGTAATTTCTATTTAAAACTTGAAATACATACTATAAATTCTGATGGAAATATTTGAATTATCTTTTCAGATATTTGTTGTGCGATAACGACATTCATTCGAATTCCCTTTTGTAGCATATACTTTATGACTGTATCGACTATTAATGATCTCGAGCCTTCATTTAATTTTTTAGTTGATGTATATATACTTAAAATTGATCTGCCTTGAACGGATTTTTCCAATATTTTATGAACATCAATTGTGACGTCATCGCAAGTACTGGAGTTTTCATCTTTTTGGTATTTATCGTTTTCAATTTGCAACGGAGCATGAGCTACCTCGGTTGTTTCTAATATTTGGTATGCCTTAACTTTGGATTCAAGAATTACTTCCGTTCCTATTTTTAAGTTGTACTTGTTGACAAATTTTTGTATGTGTCGGTCGCTCATATTCTGGATGACATTTAAATTAATTAATTCGTTTGAAAATATTAATAAAATATAGAATTATATAACAGCAAGAACACTATTTTTTGACAATTTACCACAAAATATTGGAAAGAGAGTGCTTAGATTCCATGTTTCCAATAATTCTTTTATGTCACACTTCTCCTTTGGTGTCAATGAACATTCTATTGTAGATCTCGTAGATGCATCGATATGTGGTTGGGTCATTTGATCTGATTCCTTGGTATTCATCGGTACATTATAGTTTTCAATCAAATGATATTCGTTTTCATCTTCCATTGGAATTAATTGATAAGTTATTACTTGATCGATTTCTGTCATTTGTTCGATCGCGCAATATATTAAGTTATACTAGGTTATTGGTTACTAACTATATTAAATGTTAGGTGCTTATTACAGATTTGCAAAATGTTACTATTTATAAGAAAATTAGAATAACTTAGATAAGCATTATAAATTACAAGTATTCTTTTAATTTAATCATCATCTTTCCTTTAACAGTACAATGAATGTTGCTAGGCAAGCAATTAAAATCTGTAATTTTAAAGAATAATTTTTCGGTAATAAAAATTTTGGGACTATGTAATTCATATGCGTCAAAATGTGAACTAAATGAATTGACCAAAAGCTCATTAACCAGCAGAAATATTTCGAAAGTTTCTTTCAAAACAAATATCTCTTCTATTTCAAATAGACCTAGCGATGACCTAAACAATGAAAGAATCAACCCATTTTTGAAGTTAGTTCCTTTGAAATGTATGTTGTTTAAAGCAATGACATCTTGTTGTTTAATTTTAGTTTTGTAGAATAATAAATTTATATTTTTACTTTCAATGCGGTAATTATCTTTAAATACAAATCTATTTTCATTTGGTGACATTAAAGGAAGCGAGGATTTCAAATTACATTTTTTTGCTAAGCTTAACAAAATATTTTTTCGAGACGCTATGACGTTTGCATAGGCTTTTATTTCTTTATGCTTTGCTTCGAACCTAAAGCACCAAAAATGCCTTGGTGGACCGGAGAATTCTACAACAGTTGGATAATGCACTAATATATGGTGCTTTGGTTTAAGCGTGTCCGCGAATAGTTCTACATAACTTGTATTATGCTCATATATTAACTGTCGCATTACCGTTATATCATCCTTTGTTAAGCTTCGTCTAAGAAGTAAGTCAATTATTTTTAAAAGAACAAGGTAAAATTGCCAAACAATATCGTTTTCAGGAATCAAATCTCCTATCATGAGTGGAAACAAAAGAATAAAAGTTTTCATCTCACTTGCAGTCATCTTCAATATACAACGTCTTATATGTTCCATTGTTATTGGTTTCGACAAATTACCTATTTCAATCGAACCATAATTAAACGTTTGTTTTCTAATATTTAATGTTTCTAACGAAAAAAGGTTAACAACGTGTATATAATAATCAATTATTTTGCAAACATCATAATGGCAAATACCTTCAAACAAATCATGCATAATATCTACGGCAAAGTTTTCAACTACATGAAAGGAATTAATTCTGTTTAAAGGAGAATTCTGATTTATTCCGGATTCTTCAAAATAATTTGTATCAACGTCTACATTATAATTTTGGATATCACGTAAATATTTATCTTCTTGAAGTGCCATATAATGTGTCTCTGTTTTCGGCGCCTTACAGAAGCGACAAAAAAAGGTGCTTGAAAATGATTTGCTAAAATCACAAATTTAATTTATACCCAAATTATCACCAATGACCAAGCCTAAAATAAATCGAACATTCATTACTCCTCCAACAGTGCTTATAGGAATACCTTTGCATTCCATCTCGCTTATTTCATTTATTAAATGAGCTAAGCAAGCGTCATTTCCAAAGGTTTTTAGATCCTGAGATTTTATAAACCCAGCAACAAAAATATTATCTAATTTAGACCCATTATTAAGTAGAGGGAAACTATAATAAATTCCACAAACTGATTGAGATTGAGTGCCTAGAGGATTATTTATCTGGAAATCATCAGTAAATAAAAAATAAGGAATACAAATCTCACCAGGATATGGAGCAATTTTTTTCTGCCATAATTTTCCATTAATGAAATTTGAAAGTAATTCCGGATCTTTTTGTATATTTTTCATATTATCCATCATTTCGTTAAGAATATCGCACTGTTCAAAACTTTTTTTGATTTGAAACTTAAGAGGAAGCAAAACGCCTTTCGTACACTGCTTGCTCATCATATATAGCCTCACCATTTTGCATTGATACACCCACTGAATCATTTATTAAAAATTGAACTGGTTCTTGCAGTAAATTATTTTGTTTTAACCACACGTGTAGCAAATGATCTGTTTTGCAATGCTTAAACGGATTTGAGAGTTTTTCAACAAAGTTTACCAAATCGTTCTTGATATCGACATTCTCAATTCTATTATTTATGTATTTTTTTAAATAAGATGTTGCCGGTTGTAAGAAAGTATCAACAATTAGTTTCTGAATATCCTCGACATTCTTTCGAGTAAAATTATTATTATTATGAAGCAAAAGTGTGAATCTAGCAGCATCTTCGGCTAATGAATCAGTTGGAAAAACTGAATTCTCACAAACTTTTTTATGAGATATTGAATTACTGTCGACATTGCTCTGAGAATTACTTTCATTGTTTTGACGCAAAGGAAGAGTTGCTTGGATGTCTTCTTTGTTTAAACTTAAAGTGACCGCTTGATGCATTTTATTAATATGATCCCGAAAGCTTTTAACGTTAGTAAAAGACTTGTTCGCGCATATTCCTTCGCAACATTCATAAGTACTGTACCTTGAAAGCGAATGCATGATATTTAAATGAATAATTAACGACTTTAAATTAAAACTATCTAAATTACACAAAAAACACTTCAACATATTTACTTTTTTGTAAAAATAATTAAACAAACAAAATTCGAGATCTTCAATATGATCAAAAAAAAAAAAATACCTGTAATTTTTTCAAATACAATTACTACTTGCAATATTACAATAAAGAAGCATAATATTATATTAAAACACTTACGTTCTGCCAGCTAATGTTTCACGTTATATATTATATTATGCCTATTTGTGCACTTTTAATAATTAAATATTTTATTGTTTAACCACCTACGTACAATACTTCTGAACCTACTTTGTTAAACTGTAAACTAAATCCGCGTGGACCCGAAATTTTTTAGGTTATTTTGTCAATTCAATACAAATTTCTTCAATTGTAGTAGTAGCATGGTGAAATTGTACATTATTAACTAAATTTCTTCAATTTGACAAAATAACTATGAAAATTATACAAAACTGTTCAATTGTTGATTCTTTCATTTGAAGAAATTTCGTTAAATTAACACCTTAAGTTAAATATAGTAAAATTGAAGAGGGGTAGTTCATCAATTTGAATAAAATGTTAGTAAAAACCTATGGTTTATAATTAAATCCAAAATTTTTCTATCAAATTCAATAAAATATTTTAATCAAAATTCAACGAAATTGATTATTCAATTTCACCTACGATATTTTTCTGAGTGATCGTATGGACGATTGATCGTATGGACAATTAATCGTATGGACAATTGATCGTATGGGCAATTCAAGTTCTGGAATATGGCAAATTGAGGTGGAACTTCGCTGTTTCTTGACCAATTATGTTGAAATTTGACATGGGTGGTGGTAGCGGGATTCTAAAATGATGTTTGGATGAAGTTCTGCAATATGAATGTTGCATTATAAAATCTTGCAAGTACAAAATCTTGCATTCGAAAATTTTGCAGTTTTAGTATCTGTACCTGTCTTTAGTATCTAACATAATATTGCTTATTCATATGATAAAATTTCATTTCCCAATTGAAACTTCAAATAAGTCAGTTTTGGATTTATATTAAATTATCGCAATTTTATTCACAAAAAAGCACTAGAAAAGTTTTTGGTTAATGGAGATTTAATATTAAAGTTTGAATGGAAATCTCATTTTTCTAGAATATTTTAACAAAATATTCTGGATAAGGGAAATTAAATCTCCCTTATCCAGAATATTTTGTTGCAATATTCTGGAAAATAAAGATTTTCATTCTAATTCATATATTAAAGCTGCATTAACCAAAAACTTTTTTTTTTTTGTGAATAAAATTGCGATAATCTAATCTCAAAACTGACTTATTTGAATTTTGAATTGAGCAATGAAATTTTATGATTAAGCAATATTATGTTAGATACTTAAGGCAAGTACAGATACTAAAACTGCAAAATTTTCGAATGCTAGATTTTGTACTTGCAAGATTTTGTACTTGCAAGATTTGGTAACTGCAAGATTTTGGGTTGGTAAGATTTTGATTTGCATGATTTTTTAAAAATGCAAGATTTTATACTTCCAAGACTTTGTATTGCAAGACAGCGAAGTACCATCTTAATTGCCCGTATTCCAGAACTCTATCCAAAAATAATGTTAGAACCCCATTTATATCGGCCAAGTCAAATTTCATCATAATCGGTCAAGAAAACGCGAAGCTCCACCTTAATTGGCCACAGTCCAGAACTTTGTCCAAAAATTATTTAAGAACCCCATTTCCACCGCTCATGTCAAATTTCAACATAATCGGTCAAGAAACAGCGAAGTTCCACCGATCAACTGAACCACGATCAACTGTCCATACGATCAACTAATCCACGATCAATTGTCCATACGTTCAACTGACCCACGATCAATTGTTCATACGATCAATTGTATCCACGATAAATTGTTTCCACGGGCAATTCTTGTACGATCAATTGTTGTACGATCAGTTGTTCACGATCAATTGTTTACGGTCAATTGACCGTAAATCGAAGAATCTATCGCTGGAATTTAGGACTTCTGGACAATAAGAGAACCTTTTTCTTTATTGAAACTCATATTGAGATAAAAAGTTGCTGATCTCTTTCCTTGATTGTATTCCTTCTTGCTCGGTATCTACAGCAGTCATTAGGTTGTCTACGTAAACATTTTTTCCAAGTTCATGACACGCAATTTGGTTGGAATATTTGTGTACTTCAACTATCTGTTTGAGATATCTTATTGCTAGAAATGGTGTTTTACACGTTGCTGACCCATCGAAAACAACTTCTTTTTAAAACACTGTGATGTGGCAACTAGTACCATTCGTTGGTGATTTCACTTCCTCTTATTTGTTCTATGTGTTGCAGCTGCTCATATTCAGTCACGATGCGTGGTATAACATTTTGAACTTGGGATCGCTCTCAAATCGCCTCTCCATGCTGCGAAGCCTCCGTATAGCTATGTTTAATATGTTGCTTAATTTAATCGATGGTTGTTTAAACGGTAAAGCTACGACAAATCTACCGTCTGCGTTCCGCCTGACGTCCTATTTAAAATGCTACTCACAAAATTTTTCTTCAGTCGACAAAATGCTTCGATTCGATTTCCCAAAATCGCTTCAAAGTCGCATCTAAATCTGCTTCGGTGTCTAAATAGTTAGTGGCTAAAAATGATGTCGTGGATTTGCGTTCTTCTTCGCAAGTTCCTGATAGTACCCAGCCAAATATCGTGTTTTGCATAATTGAACTATCTTGGTTGAGCTGTTTCCTTCCGTCTAGCAACACAGAAAAGAAATGATCAGCTCCTATTATAATATCTATGTACTTCACCTGGCTTAATAAAGTCTGGGTCAGCTAACTGCATTGTGTCCCACATTACTGGTAGTGACTTGCGATGGTAAATGTGACGTTAATTTTGGTAGAACTAACGCGATGATTTCGAAGCCTTTGCAATTGGGTGGTTGAACAACTACGGTTACCCGTCTTCTAGTGAACCCAGCTTTAGTTAAGCCTAAACCGCTAACTGCTATTCGTGAGTTATTTCTTTTTAAGTTTAGTCGCTGTACACAGGATTCCGTAATAAAACTGGCTTGTGACCCTGAGTCCAATAATGCTCTGCATCTTTGGGGTTCTCTGATGGAGACATTGATGGACCGCTCTTTTTAATCCATTCTCTTCGTTGGTTAACCTCTAAGTTGTTGAATTGTAAGCAGTCGAACAAGGAATGATATTTTTGTTGACAGAATGCACACGCGTTAGTCATTGGTTCGCTCTCAGCTACATGGCCTCTTACAACACCTTTAGAATGTCCTCCTTTAAGTTAAGAGCTTAACGATTCCTGCGCATCAATTCTAACTTGTAGAAACTTAAAAAAATTCTTAAGATTCGGGTTTTCCATTTCTGCTATCGTTCATGCTAACATAAACTTGCTTTTATCATCTAACTTGGTTACCAACCAGTAAATTAGCCAAGAATCGGGAGATTCTGTGATCATACCTGTTCTTTAATTTGTTTAATGCATCCAAATAATTGGTTTCGGTAACATTGATATGTCGAAGCAAAGCGGCTTCTTCCTTTAGCAATCCTTTTAAATACTATTACGATACCATTACGTATAGTTAAATCAGGCACAGTAGTTAAATCAAAAAATGATTGTCATTCAGTATATTCACCAGAGAAATGTGTTATATACATATTTTTGGCAGCTTTACTTAAACTTGGGCGAGATGTGAAGTATTAAGAGTCATATCAGCTCCTTGTAAGGCGTTTCCTGGTACAATCGTTCTTTGTCTAAGTAACAAATTAAGCTTCATTTTGGCGACGTAATATTTTGCCTCAAACTCAAAATCAGGTTCTGATCATACTCAAAATCAAGTTTTCCCATTTGCTGTACCGTTGGAACTGCTTTTACATTAAAACATGTACATTGCCTAATAACTCCTCTAACGAAATCTTTATTTCGAATTAGCCAATATTTCTGCCTTACTATAGTCCCTATAATAACTCTGTACCAAAAAGGCAGAGTCGCTTAAGTGATTTTAGGCGAAAATGCTTTTTTATGTTTTTTTAACTCTAGTTTCTTTTTTATTATATCAATTTTTCGTTAAATTACCGTTAAATTTGAAAAAGTTATGGTAAAAAAATATAATCGCCTATCTGCATACAAAAAATTCGACAAATGAAAGAATCGCCAAAGTGACTAAAAATTGATATGCCAACACTTTTTTTGCATTTAAGAGAGCCTTTTAGAATTTTTCTCTTTTTCAAATTAAAAATCATACTCGACAAAAGTTACTTAAGCGAGTTTTTCAGTTTTTAATGGATCATTTTTTTATTTTTCCGAAATTTGTGCTAACGTTACTTAAGCGATTATTTCATTTTTCAGTTAGTGTAAAAAATAAATTATGTGCCGTTAAGTGTTTTTTTTACGTGTCTTAACTAATAAAGACACATAAGTGTTTCGAGTGCGAAGCCAATTTCTTCTGGTATGTATTTTGTATTTTCTTCGTGTTACATATTTTAGTTATCTTGATTACTTTATTTTGTTTATGTTGCAGATGCGCTACTCGAACCGAAAAAATCACAGAACTCGCTTACTGATCCTCAATCACGCGATTCTTATTCAGAAACTGATGTGTCTAAACAATGCATAAAAATCGAAATGCAATCAAATGCAATCAGATACCACTTCATCTGACGACAAATTGTCTGACCTTTCCGAAATCGCTGCTACCATTGAAAGAACCGTATGTTCCGAGCATGAAAGCCATATTGCAAATATCAACATTGATAAGCCAAGTACTGTATCTGCGGCTACCAAACTGACTTAATGGATCAAAATGAATGGTTAAAGCAAAGTGTAATTCCAAAATCTAAAAAAGGAGGGAAAAGCAAAGAAAGATTTTGTAAACAATTGGATGAATGTCAAAAGAAGTGTCGAACAAAAATTACGTACGATGAGCAAAAAACTATATTTAAAAGGTATTGGCAGCTTACTTCTTACACTTCAAGGGCCTTATATGTGTCCGGATTACTGGAAGTTCGCGGCAAGAAGCGAGTTTCATTAATAAAGAGTACTACTGCTCCTCGAAATAGAACTCATTCTTACATTAATAGTTTGGAGCTCAATGGTTTGAGAATAACCGTTTGCCAAAAATGCTTCTTACATACTTTAGGGGAAACCGTGAGCTTAATATAGCTCAACAATCGGAAAAAAGATTACAATTAATTCTTTTTATAACACTGTCGTAGAGGATCGTGGCAAAAGAATACCAGTTAATAAGCTTTCGGATAGTCAAATTGAAGAAGTAATTGCGCATATCAACAAATTTCCGGCTTATGAGAGCCATTATACTCGGAATCGGTCAAGCAAAAAGTATCTCCAATGCGATTTGGAGAGCGAACATGAGCGTCAGAAATTTTCAAAGGTATCTGTGTATTTATTTCGTGTAATCGTTTTAATCAAACAGATCTTTTTATAATAGGTTTAGGACTGTATTTTAAAAAACCAGAAACTGATACGTGCAGTAAATGCGACACATTTAAATTACAAATTGATGTTGCAAAAACGGCAGAAGAGAAAAATAAAATATCAGTATTGCAAACACAGCACCTAAATGATGCAGATATCGCGTACAAATAAAAAGATAATGACAAAAGCATTGCGCGAATGAATTCCAAAATCAAACTTTATACGTTTGACCTGGAAAAATGCTTGCCTACACCTCTTCTCTATTCCAATATATCATTTTAAAAACGTCAATAACTGTCCATGATTATATATCAAACCAACCATATTGCTATATGTGGCACGAGGGAGAAGCTAAACGGGGAGGCAACGAAGTAGCTTTTTGTCTTCTTGAACAACTTTTGTTGGAATCTCCGGACACTGAAAATATAATATTTTACAGTGATTGTTGCAGCGGCCAATCCAAAAACTCGTTTGTTTTTATTATGTTCATGACGTTTTTGCAAAATAAGACCAACGTTACCACCATCGACCACAAATTCTTGCAACCAGGTCATACTCACATGGAGTGTGATGTGGATCACTCTGCCATTGAACGAAAAAAGAAAAAGTCTCTCGTTCAAATACACCATCTAAGAGAATGGTATCAATTTGTCCGTACTGTTTGTACAACTCGCCAGTTTAAAGTTTTTGAAATTACACAAACCAATTTTTTTGATTTTGCGAAAATTGTCAAAATCAAATGCATGTGGCGGAATATGGATGAGGAAGGAAATAAATTTAAGTGGTCCGGAGTGAAATGGCTTCGGTTCACAAGCAATTTTGGGTTAATTGAATATAAAAATTCATTAACAGCAGATGAACCATTTAAGTCATTGAATATACGTCGACGAGATATCGGATTATTACGTATATCCGATCTTCAGCTTAGCTATGATGGTCCACACATCATAAGTAAAGAAAAAAAAAAGATCTGATTGACCAATTACATCTTATAAATGAGCTTTATCATCCTTTCTATTTAAATCTCAACGATGGAAATATTAAAGATGTCGATCCTGATTTAGCTGATAGCGATAATTCAACATTTGAGGAAGCTTAAAATTAATTAAAATTTTAATTGGATATTATAATTTTTGAATAAAAACTCTTAACATCAATAAAAAATGAATTAAATTTTGAAAAAAATAAACTAAGTGGTTTTAAGTTCTTGTATTTCACTATAAAAACAATGGAAAAATAGCTTAAGTCACATAAGACATTTATTCGCTGAAAACAAAAATTGAAAACTTCGCCTAAGTGACAAAAAACCGTTTTTACTAAAAACTAAAAGATTTTTCATAATTTTAGTATGCCCTATTCAAACAGGTAGCTAAAACCGACCTAAAAACGTTGGCAATATAAGCAAATAGCTCATCTGTTTTTTCCCGCAAACCAAAGAAAATTTCATATCTCATTTCTGAATATTGAACAAAATGTACTTAGGCGACTCTTCCTTTTTGGTACAGAACTATGCACCATCATGCCGATACTTTAAATGAAATTCCTCTACCAAACGTTTTGCTAGTTTTGATTTTGTCAGAATGATGATGGGATGCTTCACAATTTCGACAATTTCCGCATTCTAAAGGCGACCCCCAATTCGAACAATTCATTTCAATTTAAAAACCGAAGAATAGATTTTACTGCTTTTGACTTTATTAAATAACCAATGTCACTTGCTTTAATTGAGTTTATACAGATTTCCAACAAAACAATTTGGCCTCAACAACTTTATCGCGCGTTATTATACCTACCAGTCACTCGACCATATATTTGTCACTCATTTTTGCGTTTTTTTTTAATCGTTTAATTCGCGAAACGATCTTTATTATCTTATGAAACGAAGAGATTCGAGATGCGACTGTCTTTTGTTTAGGCCATTCTACCACAATTCCCCAGTTACTAATTCTCCCGGCAATAATCTCATTGAGGCACAATCAGCGGCAATATTTTTGGTTGGAACATGATACCTCAATTTTGTCCATGTGACTCTTCTAGAATCTTCGAAATTCCATTCGCTACAAATACTTCCCAGCGACTCGGCACATCCGCTAACTAGTCCAACACTATTGTAGAATCGGTTCAGTAAACCTTGTTGCTTATGGCTGAACAAAATGTCTGTTCAATCGATTTCATTAACTGGATGCGACTTTCGATTTTACTGCAATTAGTTGAATGCATACTTCTCAATGAATATTTTTCTTTTTTGCTTAGATAGCTGCAGCATAGCGTATTTGCTCGTATTGTAAAATCCATGCAGTTCAAAGCAACTAGATAATTGAAGCCAACTTGGAATCCATACCATTTTTATTTTTTGCAGTTTACTGCACAGTGTTAGCCAATCGAACTCAACTGTTTCGGGTAACGTATCATCCCAACCAATTGGTTTGAGCCCAGTTCTTGAAAAATCATTTTGATTCTAATAACCACTGGCATGATCACCCTAGTGGATCAAAAACACGGATACTCTCCGATAAAAAATCTCGTTTCGTTGTAATCCTAATACTTTCGTGCTGCTTGAATCATCCTCAAGCTCAAACTGCTTTGTCAAATTTTCTATAGAGCAACCAGGAATCTAACTTAACCACTCCTTTGAATCTCTTCTTGATGGCTTTAAATTATAGAGCTCGCACCAAACATAACATTATCAATGTATATATGATTCCGCAATGTACTTGTAACTTCAGGGGTTTTCTTTTCAATCATGTGTTCTAGTTCCTCCAGAACTCGAGTTACAATATATGAAGCAGATTTCATTCTATATATCAGTATCTTCAACTCAAACTATTGCATTGATTCATTAGTCTTGGTCACTAAACCAATTTGTTGCATTTTGCAGTCATTAGGTTCACATACCATAGCTATTGGGAACTCTCTAAACCGTAGTAATATCTCATATAATGATCATTGCATGATTGCACCTGTCATCAACATTTCACTTAAAGAGTCTTCTCATCAGCCCCAATTTATTGCAGAACTTCTGACTGATAAAAGATGACATCTATCCGGAATCCAATAAAATTCTGCACTCAGCTGTTGGCATTTATTATACTTACTGCTTGACAAACCATCGACTGTTCATGTTTAGTCGGAACCTTTACATCTCTTTTCGACTCTTAAACGATAAGAGTTGTCTTATTGTGTTGACATTGAATAACATTGTGTTATATTTCCTCTTACAAATTGAACAAGAAATGGTTCCAAATTAAATTCAACAAACAAAAAATTTTGTTCAAGCTCAAAGGCGCAATATTCACGCGTATATGATTCAGATAATATAGTTTCAAGTATACATTACAATATCCAGTGACCCGTTAGCGCCTATACAATTTATGAAACCGACAAAAATACTAATAAACCTCTAATTTAATTTAGAAAATTGTTAAACAAAAAAAATTTGTTCACCCGAATGATCACGGTCACACAAATAACATATGATTACGGTAAGATAATTTTGAATAACTTTTTTTTTGTTTTGTTATTTAGGTAGATCATGGTATCTATAATAAAGAAGTTAGTTAACTTATCAACAAAACCAACCGTCATGGATTAATAATTTTCATTCGTTATAGTTTATTATTATAGTAGATGTTGTATGTTATTTACAGCGATATAATTTCCATCTAATTTGTAGATATGCAAATCAGGTATGAAACCGTAATAAAATATAAAATAAAAGTGTTTTGTGATTCAGAATGAAATGCACGCAGTGTGTTTGAAGGTATACATATATCATATATGGATATACAATGGGCGTATGGATAGTGTGCGGAACAGAAAATTTTTACAAAGCACAAAACTTATAGACCACAAAACATACTTCCGCTGGAAATCGAAAAAACTAAAAAAATACCTTTGCACGATTTAAAGGGATAGCCGAAATTAAATTTGTTTACCAACCATCGAACCATCACACGTTGCGGTGTTAGGTTATACAAATACCAAGTGTATGCTAATTTTTTGTTACAATTTTTAATTCTTCTTAAATACACATTAAAGGGAATTAATTATTTAGATTTTAATCTTAAATTTATTATTTTGGAAATTGAAATTTCCGTTTTTTATTGTATTTTTTATTTAGATGTTCGTGTGTAGGTTTTTTTTTTTTTGGAAAACTAACCAATAATAAATGTGAAACGGAATTATGGTAAATAAAATCAATTTGTAATTTTAAACATAATATATAGGTACAAATATATTATTAAAAAATAGGTGATTTGAAATGGTTTATGGTGTACTGAACTTGTGTTTTAGACGCGGATTAATTTATTATGCGTTGAGTGTGTACATAATTAATCAAATCGCCTTTTTTAAAAAAATTAGTTTATTTGCCTTGTTAAGTACAATTTTTTTGTAATTAATATTATTTATAAATAAATGTTGTTTGAAATTAAGGTAATTAATTTTATTTTTGGAAACGGGTTAACTTTTTTGGGTTTCATAAAGCATAAACTATTAATCCATTCTATAGCTGAACGGCACGGTTTTACTTCGTTGAACTAAGCAATTAAATAAATATTAGAGTTTAATAGGGATTTAGATATCCCAAACTATAACCGTCTGCCTGTTTGTCATCTGACTTTATTTTATATTACACCAACAGATATTGACAAGCCATGAAAAAAATAATATCGCTCAGATATGTTAATGATGGGTTGGCAATAATCAGAAATTGATTGATTGATTGATTGAAGTGTTCGACCAAGCTTTAAGCAAGATTTCCCGGGGTTATTAATGGCCGGGCCTCACCGAACACCTTGTTACATAAAACATAAAGAGGATTTGGATAGGTTTAGTTAGTTAGATAGAAATTGACCCGGTTACAGACACCTAAGTATAGCCAATAGTTAGTAACACAATGACAACACATTTCTAGTCTACTTATATGATTATTAGAATTTACATTAAAACTGTACTCTAAAATAACATTTATTAGTTTACTGTATCATATTCCTGGGCTCTTCTGAAAATCATAACCAGAGTTAGTAAATATATAATTAATATAGATATTTAAATATATAATATATAATAATCATAAATTATTTTAACATTGACTTAGAGCTAATAATATCGTCGAGATCATCTGTTTGTTCACAATATTTTCTCCATCCTAGTCCCTATCGCTACTTATAACTACAATTGAATATGCAATTTCGAAAAGGGCACATCGCGAAAATTTTGACAAAACCGTTTTTTCACGTTAATGTGATGGAAATATATCCCCGCACCTATTTTGTTTGAAATAGGCACATCTCTTGTATTAATACTGCTACCAGTGTTGATGTGTATGACAATAATTTCGAAAAGGTCACAACTCTTGGAGATGTGCCCTTCTCGAATTTAATGCATTTTATTAATCGGCGAAGGCGATATATTTCCGTCTCTTGCTGACATGATTTTGATACATAAAAGTTTCGTAAAGTTTATACAGCACACTAGGTATAATATTATTGCAAATTCTTCATTAACTAAAAAACTGCTTATCAATTTTCAATTTTTTTTTTTTTTTTTTTTTTTTACTTACATTTAAATATAAAAATGCATATTTAATCACAGTTAATTTCAAAATTCATCTCTATTCTAATTTGTAGATGATTAAACCTAATAATATGCATTTTTATTGAATAGTATTGGTCGTGTGATCTTCTTTCCGAATCATTTCACAAGCTCCTGGCATTTGTGAACGGTGATCCATTCCAAATTCGACAAATTTAAATCAAAAACTTCTTCTTCCTTTTGTGTTTCTCATTGTTAACAGACTGTCACTCGATTCCAAAAATGTTCGATCAAATTCAGATCAAGTGAGTGATCACGCCGTTGAAATTTGCTTAATTAATTCTGTCGTTTGCTCTGATTGAGGTATAGTTGGTCGCTGTTTTGCTGAAAACACAAGCCTACTGTTGACTTTAATTATCCGAACTGCAATGAAACATTCTTCTATCACCTCTAACGAATGAAGGTATATAATTCTTAATTATTTAGAAGGCATCATTCACAAGCAGTTGCTCGAAATAATTTGAAAGACCCGAGCCATTCCTTGTTTATCCAAACATAGTTTTGATGCCGAAAAGGAGGAAAAAAGTACTATGAATTGACAAAATAAAAGCTAATCTGTTTGGTTCTGCAGGTCGACATTATAAATGATCTCAGCCCAATACAAACTTTCGCCCTAATATACGTGGTAGTGGTCTTTTTCTGGCATGGAACATGACAATTTATTGTCCGGAAAATGGAATGATTGCGGTTGTTTACATTCATATTATTAACTCATCTAATTCTTGGTTATACCGAAGAAGATAAACCACCAAGCTTGTGTTTTCAGCAGGACAGCGACCTAAAGAATACCTCGAGGTAGCAAAATATTAGTTTAACGATTATGAAATGGGGGTCGCGCAATGGCCAAGTCAGTCACCCGATCTGAATCCGATCGAACACCTCTAGAACCGAGCAAAGGTCCACCAACAATGAGAAACACAAAAACAAACAGAAACTTTGTAATTGAAATCCGTCGAATTTGGAACAAATGACCGTTCACAAATGCCAGGAGCACACGACCAATGTTATTCAATAAAAACGCATATTAGATCTAATCATGCACAAATAAGAGCAGAAATGAATTTTGAAATTAACTGTGGTATTATTTTGAAAATCACTGTACGCTTATGATTCAGGAATTTCGAAAAGGGCACATCTCTTATGTATAAAAT
This sequence comes from Tipula helvola, assembly GCA_963556165.1. Classification (NCBI taxonomy): domain Eukaryota; kingdom Metazoa; phylum Arthropoda; class Insecta; order Diptera; family Tipulidae; genus Tipula; species Tipula helvola. Next base: position 104,992,253 of record OY744481.1, read on the forward strand.
ATATAAAAAAATATATATAATAAAGATTAACATTAAATATTTATATAATTTTCGATTACTTTTTGATCCTACATATAACCTTAAAATAAATTGTATAAATTTATTTACTACTTTAGAAAATAATTAGTTTTCTTCAATTCCTGAAAAATTTAATTTTTCAGACATGTGCCCTTTTCGAAATTGCATATTCAATTTTGTTCAACCTATAATACACTTAGTGTTTCAGCAACCGGGATTCATTTTTATCACTCTAATAATGATTAATTCTGGAACTAAGGTATATTCTGAAAATTAACTTATTAATCAGTAAACTAAGAAAGGAACCCCTTTAGATACTATTCACACTTATATTAATAGATATTAACTGATGAACAAAATAAATAGGGAGCTTCGCCTGGTTTCTTTATCCTGGAATCCCAATATATCCAATCTGATTCGAAAACTACAGTTTAACTCAAAACTTCTATTATAAAAGAAGCATTCTCGTGAACTTGACCCTTAAAATATAAAAATTTTATCTTTGATGACTGTTCTGTAATGAATTATAATTAATATTGTAACACCATTACTTAAAATTAAATTTATAAGACACCAATTAGTTTATAAAGTATAAATTCAGTATAGAAATTCCGTTCCGTTTAGTAAAATCGATAAAACTAGAGTTTTTATCAATTGTTATATCCCTTTAACAATTATTTTAAATATTTTTTATGAATTTTCCAAATAAAAAAAAAAATAAATAAAAAATAAAAAAAAAAATAATAATAATCAATTTATCATTCACCATGGCTGTTGATAGTTAGTAAATAATACAACACCAAACAACACAATTTCTAAACTACATGATTATTAACTGCTTGTTGTTCCAGACGCGTCTCGCTATACCTTTATTACTGAAAATTAGGATTAAATTTAATTGCTTTAAGAATGATTAACCTCCCTAAACAGCTATGATCTTATTAATCTAAATATACGTAAAATTACATCCGCATTAATCCTAATCCACCTCAAGGTGACACCCCTACACATTTTAACAATTAATTAACTATTTAATCAGCTTACAAAATTATTGCTAATTCAGCTTCCTTCAGGAACTCATCCAATAGTCACCAAAAATAAGGTTCAAGGGATATACCCGTAACCCAATCAGTCACTAAACACCACTCAGCAAAACATTCTATAAAAATAACTTTAGAACATAGGTAATAATTTTTACTCAGCTTCAATTAATGATTTCATTTGGTTACTCCGAAAATTTCTGAAAATCAAGATCTTAATTAGTTAATTGTTGCCAACTACTACTTTTAAATAAACTAAAAATTATTAAACTCTGAAATCCTCATGGATTGGTTTTTTAAAATGGCTATAGTAAAAGTTGTTAATTAAATACATCATCAAGGTCATTAATCCCTCTGAAATGTAAATTAAATTAATTAAAATCATTATTTATTCAAACAACATTCAAAATATATAGAGCGGTATCTCAGATCCGACCTAGTGTAATAATATTATATTAGTATCCTCCTATTCAAAAGATTGCCGTCACACTACTCATCATCAGAATTTAAAAATACATTCCCCAATCCTCCTCTAAGACAACATAAGTCCGCCCCTGATAAGGGTGGGATAAAATGTCATAAAATAAAGCAAAAATAAACACAATTACATAAGGATAAAATATAACACAACTTATATTCTTTGCTGCAGTCATTTTATGATTTGACTGCAGCTATATATTTCCATACCTAAATACTGACAACCATACATGAATTATAAAAAATTTATTTCACTCCTATTCGCTTACCAAAAATTAGAAATTATTAAAGCTGACATCTGCAGAAGCAATCCCGTACTCAGCCTTCATGTATTATACAACACCGCATTATCGATAAATCTGCCTAAATCTTTGACCGCAACTTCACTATGAAAAAGCAGTGATGTCCCTTGTATTGTTATATCCACTTGCCGTTTTCACGTATTAAATAATATTGCATTATCGAAAAATCTGCCTCTATCATTGACCACTAGTTTATTATGGAAAACTACAGTGATGTCTCCTGATATTTAACCTCTTTGCCTTCTTTCAGACAGACCCTACGCCCATTCAACCCCATGCAATTTATATCGTTTGAATTCCTCACGAATATCATCTCATCCTTGCAATCGATTAATTCCGCCTGCATGTTCTATCCGACGGTAACAATTTCAGGTATTTCATCGAATAATATTGATCGCACACCAATTAAATGTATCGGTAGTTTTATTGAATCGAGACATTTTTATACTATTTCCACACTAACACTTTTCCCATTAAGCACTAACTGACTAAAATATTCACTTCGACACGACTTTTAATATTTTATAATGAATCTAGATACATCGCGCGGCTTTTCCCGACAGTTTTGTCTTACAAAAACAACTTCTAGGTTATGTTCACTCTACATTCACGTGTTTTGATCAGTATATAAACTATTTAAAACTGACTGTATTTCTGAACTATCGTAAAGCTCAGTCAAATTTGTCATAAAACCGTACTACCGGTAAATAATGTTACAAGTTTAAATACCACCGCTATAATATAATTGCCTTCTAATAAGCTTTAAAAATCCTAAAACCTAAACACCAGCATTACATAACCTCAAAAACAAAACTAAAATCAGCATTTACTTTCCTGATATTGTAACAAAATCCCCCAAAAGGGATTTTGTTGAACAGAACACAGCAATAGAGGTCTGGTTGCGGTATTGCACTGGCTGAAGCTCGCCGCTAGGCGTGGGGGTTACCAGACATATTACTATGCTTGAAAACCGCATAGAGATAAAACGAAAGGGACAAGAAAATTATTCTACTGTGCCACGACCACAGTGGTAGATAATTATAAAAACAAAATCTGCGTTCGACAGGGACGCCGGTGCCACTCCGGCGACCCTGCTCAAGGCCTAGGTCAGCATAAGGCCGCCCATCCTCACGCGATCACACAAAACCATTTAGTAACACATCACTTTAAATCAAAATGTAACCAAAAATCATAAAAAAGAAACAACCTGTAATTACGGATGAAAAACCCAAATCAGAAAAAAAAACGGAAAAATGAAATGCAAAAACAAATTTGAAATAAAAACGAACCGTTAGCAAAAATTAACAAAATGTGGTGCGAATCGATTTTTTTTGGGGAGGTGCGCATATGACGCCACCCGGAACCTGTAAAACCCGTAAAAATATTTATATATATATATAAGAAAAAAAAAAATATAATAATGAAACAAAAGAGTCAAATCTGGCTCACAAAACTTTTTAAAAATAAAAAAAACCCACGCGGTGTTTGAAATTGTTTTATATTTTTTTTCAAACACCTTACCTGAATAGATAAACTGGGCCCGTCCGACCAACAAAACAGCTACCAGCGCCGACGCAGGAACACAGCAGCCCCCTCTGGCTTCTCGAACCCCACTCTGATAGGCAGAGTTGCTGCCACAAACCCAACAAGCAAGCCCGTATCAGATATTACGGGACTAGCTCCACCAAATTTTTTTTTCTACGGAATTCCAATATAGAATATGAATCGACAATAAATTTTCTTCACATCCATTAAACCAACATCTCAGAAAATTTCACATACATATTAAGAAAACGGTTATTTTATAATTTTTTTTTTTTTTTATTTATTATTATATTTGTATTTTATTTTATTTATTATTCATTTAATAATAACTTTGGTACTTACAGTACCATTTACAATAACAACCAGTTTCATCTCTGGCATAAGATACAACATTATACGCCATGAACACAGTTCAAAAAAAAAATAATTTTATACAACACAAGTAATAGCTCATGGCCTAATTAAAGTTTTTCATCAACACAGACAAATGTTTTTATATTCACGACAATAAATTATTACTTAGGATTATGTCACAAAAATTATTAATTGCTAATCAAAGATTTCAAAAAAATTAACGTGCTCACTCGCACTTTACATCATTATCCAAACTTTGGCCATCCGCCATTTAACATATTTTTTTAAGCAAAACAATTAGCAGTTCTCTGCGTTCACAAAAAAACTCCAAGCTTGACTTTTTTTTTTCTTTTTAAATTTAAAAACAAGACGCTTGTTAACTCAAAAAAAACAAAACTAGACTAACCAAAAAATAAAATTCCCGACGCGTACCAAATAAAAATTTATTCCCCCACCCAAAAATTATTTACTAAAGAAAACATTAACCCGACCGATAAATTTCGGGTGACGTACACATACGACATCACCCAAAATCGACTCGCACACACCAACACTATTTAATTTAATCACTGGAACATTCCATTTTCATGGAAAATCCACGCGCTAACCAAAACAAAACAGATGAAGCAAAACGACAACCACTACACGTCATTACATACCATCAAACAAAAAATGATAAAACGAATCGAGTAACCGACCAAAATAAGGAGAAGTATAAAATGCTAAATGGTACACTCTACCAAAAAAAAAAAATATATTTTCTATTACAAATTAAGCCAAAGAAAGAATGACGTGTAGTGGAAGAGATTTTATGCAGCGCAGTGGATAAACATTGAACCTTGTTGGGACTTCCAACCGCAATCACAGATTTTAGATTAAATAAAACATAACAACCACAAGCGGTTGTTACAGCGTGGGGACGACTCACACCCGAGAAAAGATCTCAAAGCCAGGCATGAAAGTAAGGGGGAAGGAGAAAAAAATTTCACTAATAATTTGTCACAATCGTATATCCTTGGCATGATAAACTCCCAAAGGTTTTCCATCAAGATTTCTGATATTATAAGAGACTGTTCCGATTTTATCAGTGATAAAAGCAGGAATAAACTTAGCAGCTAACTTTGCAGAAAATCTATCAGGAGCACTACTTTGTGCGAAGGATCGGACAAACACAGGTTGATCAGGCAGGAAATTCCTATTGGTACTTCGTAAATTATAACGAACAGCGGATTTCTCATGTGCAACTTTCAGGTAATGAGTTATTTGATCACGAATAAGATTTAATCTATTAGACTTGGACAACACATGTATTTCGTTATCATCCTGAGGAGATAAAAGTTTACGTAAAGCATAATCTGAACCGTTTAATGACATGTGTTGACCAAAGACCAAATAGTGAGGAGAAAAATTCGTGACGTCGTGTTTAACATTTTGCAATGCTGCAGTGATTTCAGAGAGATGGCAATCCCATTCATTATGTGCATGATCATCAAGATAAGAACGAATACTAGACAGTAACGTCCGATTAACTCTCTCAGAAGCGTTGCTTTGAGGAGAGTAAATAGGAGTACGTATATGATCAACATTATATTTTTTCAAGAGATCTTTAAATAAGTTAGATATGAATTGTTTGCCATTATCAGAAGTAATCACTGCAGGCACAGAGAAAAGTAAAAACACCTCATTTTCCAAAAAGCTACACAGAGAAGAGGCGGAAGCTTCACGCAATGGTTTAACTAGAACAAACTTTGAATAATGATCCAACACGATAGCGATACAGGTATTACCTCGTTTGGAGCGAGGATAAGGTCCAAGGAAATCAACGAACAATTTTTCAAAAGGTCTGGTAGACTCAGTTTGAGAACCCATCAAAGGTTGAGTGCTAAAATTTACAGGCTTATTCATCTTGCATTGTAAACAATTAGAGATGAAAAGTCTGATTTGTTTAGTCATACCAAACCAGAAAAATTGCCGTTGAAGTCGTTCTACAGTTTTTTTAATACCCATATGAGCAGAAGTAGGAGAAGAATGAGCCAGTTCAATTAAGTTTGCAGTCAAGGACAACGGAACTACTAACTTCCATTCAGACAAATCAGTGGACGTATAACGAGAAGCGTAGGAAGGTAAGATCAAGAGTTTATTATCACGGATTTTGAAGTTGTGATCACAATCTTTTAATTGTTGTACTCGATTGATCTGTTGTACATATTCATCGTCCTGAAAAGCTGAAGAGTTAAGATCAATATGTAGAACCGAATTGTCACTTGAAGAATTTAAACTGGACACATTTTCTTGTATAACAGGAGACTTAGATAGTTCTGCGGAGTCCGGTAATTCACTCAACGCAGGTATTTGCAAAGTAATGCCGAATTTATTCCAAAAGTCAATCCCTAAATAGAGAGATTGCTTTAAAGAAGGTACTAAAAAGAAGCGCATGTAATGAGATTGAGAGTTAAAGCTAATCTGAACATTTATATAACCAATGACGTTCTGAGGTTGACCACTCGCAGTCTGAATAGAAGTAGGAAAATTATGAATATGAAGGTTGTTGTCCGCCAACAACTTTTCAGAACCACAACCCAACACACTTACATTCGCTCCACTATCTAATAGACCTCGGTATGGAACATCATTGACAAGAATATCGGCATAAGGCCGTTTATCGCTTGTCTCAGAACCGAGTACTGAAGAAACAACAAAGGATCGCAAAATCCGACGTTGCTCCCAGTATTTTTTTGAGCGAAGTAACTGAGCTGAGATGAGTCTCCCAAAAGTGTTGGGGAGAGACGGAACGGAATCAGAAAATTTAGAACTATTGTTAAATGAAGAAGTTGAAGGAATGGAGTGTTCCAATTTGGAAAAGGAATTTACTCGACATTCAGGTGGAGAAACAGGCAAGCAAGAGTCCGATACCATTAGGTCGGAACCAGCTGAACCAGATCCAGAAGAGATTGCGGAGTCAAAGGACTCAACGCGAACTTTCACTGGTTCGACTGATTCTTTCCATCTGGCATCAGTCTCTTCCGAAACTCTGGGTCGGTATTGCTGACTGCATCTACTTTGGTAATTATTGTTGGGGTTGAGATGGTCTGTGGTTCCTGGTTCCCCGATCTCCATGAACCACTGGTCTGGTTTCCCGCACAACGAACACAATTTGTTGAGATGGTGCCTTTGAGACCACAACGATAGCAAAAGGCACCCAAGTGAGGACGAGGACAGTCTTGAAAACCATGCCCTATATCAGAACAATTATAGCAAATGTAATTACGGCCAGATCTAGAGGTATTGGTTACATTAGTTGAAGGAGAAATAGAGGAGGGTTTAAAAGACTTAGAGTTTGTCATAGTCGTTCCCATTGGAGCACGATAAGAATGACTTGGACTAATCGCAGAAATATGTTGCACAGATTCGGACGTCGGAACAAAAACACCAGATGGAACGCGATATGCGGTTCCTGACGTATCTGCGGATGGAACTGATGGATTAGAAATTGAAACGACTGGTTCTGAATCATACATTCTCTCAACACCGAGTTCATTGATACTACGACGAGGGTGCATCGAGTAATCAGGTGGAGAACGAAAACGTTTTAGCGAATCTTCCCATGAAGTACAACTTTTGATGAGCTCATTGATATGTGAGAAGTGTCGATCAGTAAGTTGATACTGAAGGACAGGCTTCATATTGTTCATCAGTAGTTGTATGAATTCATCGTCGCTGTAAGGGGTGTGACACTGCAGGGCCAAATTCCACATGTGATGATAAAATTCCAAGAATGATTCGTTAGGTAACTGTTTGCGAGACTCAACCATACGACGAATTTCGTAGGGAGTACGCCTATCTTTAAATCTTTCTTGGAAGGCTAATCGGAGGCTATCCCAAGGTGCTGAAGGATTATACCTGCGGTAGGTCCAGTACCACTGCAGTGCCACATCTTTCAGGACAAGATGCAGATCCAGAAGTACAGAGGAAGGTGATAGATTGTTGGATTTCACTACAGAGTCCAGCTGAAAAAGGAACATGTCCACAGTGATACCAGAAGGTGAACCTGTGTAGGAAATCCCACATCGAGATAAAGAACGTCTATTGAAATCAGGATTATATTGAGTAGATGGATTATGAATTGCTGAAGGCACGGGATTCAAAGTACTATTATGAAGATCTCTAACATCTGGTGCTGACTGAAAATTGGAACGTTGGGTGGCCTGCTCCGGAGATGAACGCTCTTTAGAGACAGGTTCCAAATGCGAAGACGTTAAACCAAGGAAATCATTTAACTGTTCGAGTCCTCCCTGAGAGGTATGTGCTGGTGGAAAATGAACTTGGGCTGATTTTTGAATATTTTGATTCGCCGCTACGACAGCCGGATCCATTGGCAAAGAACGACCGCCAGGATATTCGTCAGCAGAACTTTTAACCCCGGATACTACAGGAATGCTATCCCCCGAAGGAATTGGAGCAGTCTGTCTTACTAAAAGCTGATTGGTGAGAAATTGCACTTGTTGCATTAATGATTTTAAAAGTTCTGCTTGGTCACTAGAGTTAACTGCCTTATCCGCCGTGGTAATGGTGTTAGAGGTTGAAGGATGCAGTACCGAATTGCTAATTTTACCCGCAGGACTAGGTTGAGATTTACTCACTACTTCTGGAGGAGTCAGTTTTGATTCTACCGGATATACCTCCTGAAATACCAACGCTTGACCTCCATCAATACCTTTAGCAGACTCAACAGATTGATCCAGTAAAGTAGGGTCAGTTATATACTGATCTAACGCCGTGTATAATTTAATACAAATATCTAAAATAGTTTGAGCCTGCTTTCCATATGAAGGAGACTGAGTAGCTCTTTCCAAACGATCATGGACATGCAGTAACCGCGACCGCAAACGCTGAGCTGTTCGAACCTGATCTTCCCCATCTAGATTTTCAATACCAATAAAGGTTTGTTGGAGGCTCTGCACTTTGCTTTGACAAGTGAGGATTTCGTCATTGGGTTTCCTTTTAGCTCGACTGTGCATTTCAATCGGTTTGTCCCTGGTGCCATCCAGCTCTGCGGCCAAAGCTTTCTTTAATTCATTCAACGCTTCCTCAGTATTGGGTTGGATAGATCGAAGCAAAAATTCTACTTCAATCTCATCAGCCTTAAGATGTGAAATATCCATTTTAACACGCAACAACGAATTTAACGAGAAAGAAAAAGGACTTAATCAAAAATGGAATTTAAACGTGATTTTAAAAGTAATGAGAATTAATTTTTAATAAATGTAAACTAACAATATTTAAATAAAAAAAATTCCAACTTATATTTACTGAATAGATTATAGTTATAATTAAAATTACCTAAACCAAAAGTTATTAAAATTTAACGTAAATAATAAATGAAAACCAGCGATACTGGCACCTTCAACCACAAAAAAAAATCAAATTATTTAATTGAAGAGATTACAAAAAAAAAATTTTTTACCCACCAAAAAAATTAAATATAAAAATATTTGAATATATATATATATATATATATGAAAAAAAAACAAGATAGAATTACTTAATTTAAAGCAGAAAAAAAAATTTTAAATTATTAATTAATTATTTAAAGAAATTTATTGAAAACATATATTGAAGCACCAATCTCAAATTAGACTCACTATGACCAAGTAGATATCCACAAGCCGGGCTGTTTGAGGAGCTGCGAGCACAAATTACTATCCACTGGACCACTCGCGTCAATACTGAACTAGCGCTCAACTCAAAACCTTTTTCTCATCCGTACTCGCCAGTCTATCCCAAGGTAATGTGTTGGAATCTAAAGTGTTGCTTAATACCTCAATATAATTTAAAGGACAAAAAGAATTTATGTTTACTGAGTTTACTATTGAACTGAATGTGAGAAACAAAAAAAAATAAAATAAAGAAAATGAATTATATTTATATATATATATATATATATATATATATATATATGTATATACCAAAAAATTACCGAAAAAAAAAATTAATTTAAATATCAATATCCCAAAACCGAAACAAAATTAATGAAAATAATTTGACAAAATAATGAAAATTAGAATGAACTTTTTAAATTATAACTATAATAATCACGTAGATATCAACAAGTCGGAAGGATTGAGGAGCTGGAAAATTACTATGGTTATCCCAAGGACTTATCCGCGGTAAAGCACTACTTTCACTCGACTCAAACACTGTATGAACAACCGCACTTGCCGGTCTATCCCACGGTAGATTATTATTGCCGGAATTCATTCGCACGCAAAATAAAACCAAAAACAAAAAAATCAAAATACCGAAATAGAATTATAAAAAAAATGAACTGACCAAAATTATTAATAGTATTTTAGCTGCTCCATTAACCAAAACTGAAAACAACCAATAATCAAAAAAAAATTCCCAAAAAAAAATGAAAAAGCAAAAGAAAAATAAGTAAAGCGTATTACTTGTACCAAAAAAATAACAAAAAATGTGATCACGCGAGAGATGATCACGGCCCCATGCTGAGCCAGACACGAACGCTATAATAATAAAAATAATAAAAATTACCACTGTTGTCCCAGTAGTTTAATTAGAATTGAACAAAAAAATTTGAAAAATAAAATTTTACCTGAAAGTAGAAGTTGACTAAAGATGTGCCAATGAGTACTGCGATCACGAACTGTCCAATCAACACCACATTGGTGGAAACAACAAGTTCGCGATCCCAACACCCATGACACATGGAACCAACATGACGAACGATCCAGCAAGATCAAATAACCAAAGGTTAGAACATGCTTGGATCCCTCCCCATGTAGGTAGTCGGACTGAAATAGAAAAAATTAATTTAATTATAGGGTACGAAGACTTTAAAAATTTAATAAGACTAAACTCAGAACGAAAGAAGAATGAGCTTAACCACAATCAATGCCACATGGCAGAAATGGTAAGCCCATTCATCAGACGAGCTGAGAATAGGGATCAACATTCTCATCTGCACGCAATCAAACAGCTTACGCTGGTTGCAATGCAGATTTGAATGTTGATCGGGCAGAAAACATTGATGTGAGCACCCGTGCAAGCTCAAACAACGCAAGCGTTGGACTTTGCACGTGGTACTCACAACAAGTAAGCTGAAAAAAAATTGTGACATTAAAGACGAAAATCAAAAAAAAATTAGCCGAGTTTTGGGCGCCACTGTAACAAAATCCCCCAAAAGGGATTTTGTTGAACAGAACACAGCAATAGAGGTCTGGTTGCGGTATTGCACTGGCTGAAGCTCGCCGCTAGGCGTGGGGGTTACCAGACATATTACTATGCTTGAAAACCGCATAGAGATAAAACGAAAGGGACAAGAAAATTATTCTACTGTGCCACGACCACAGTGGTAGATAATTATAAAAACAAAATCTGCGTTCGACAGGGACGCCGGTGCCACTCCGGCGACCCTGCTCAAGGCCTAGGTCAGCATAAGGCCGCCCATCCTCACGCGATCACACAAAACCATTTAGTAACACATCACTTTAAATCAAAATGTAACCAAAAATCATAAAAAAGAAACAACCTGTAATTACGGATGAAAAACCCAAATCAGAAAAAAAAACGGAAAAATGAAATGCAAAAACAAATTTGAAATAAAAACGAACCGTTAGCAAAAATTAACAAAATGTGGTGCGAATCGATTTTTTTTGGGGAGGTGCGCATATGACGCCACCCGGAACCTGTAAAACCCGTAAAAATATTTATATATATATATAAGAAAAAAAAAAATATAATAATGAAACAAAAGAGTCAAATCTGGCTCACAAAACTTTTTAAAAATAAAAAAAACCCACGCGGTGTTTGAAATTGTTTTATATTTTTTTTCAAACACCTTACCTGAATAGATAAACTGGGCCCGTCCGACCAACAAAACAGCTACCAGCGCCGACGCAGGAACACAGCAGCCCCCTCTGGCTTCTCGAACCCCACTCTGATAGGCAGAGTTGCTGCCACAAACCCAACAAGCAAGCCCGTATCAGATATTACGGGACTAGCTCCACCAAATTTTTTTTTCTACGGAATTCCAATATAGAATATGAATCGACAATAAATTTTCTTCACATCCATTAAACCAACATCTCAGAAAATTTCACATACATATTAAGAAAACGGTTATTTTATAATTTTTTTTTTTTTTTATTTATTATTATATTTGTATTTTATTTTATTTATTATTCATTTAATAATAACTTTGGTACTTACAGTACCATTTACAATAACAACCAGTTTCATCTCTGGCATAAGATACAACATTATACGCCATGAACACAGTTCAAAAAAAAAATAATTTTATACAACACAAGTAATAGCTCATGGCCTAATTAAAGTTTTTCATCAACACAGACAAATGTTTTTATATTCACGACAATAAATTATTACTTAGGATTATGTCACAAAAATTATTAATTGCTAATCAAAGATTTCAAAAAAATTAACGTGCTCACTCGCACTTTACATCATTATCCAAACTTTGGCCATCCGCCATTTAACATATTTTTTTAAGCAAAACAATTAGCAGTTCTCTGCGTTCACAAAAAAACTCCAAGCTTGACTTTTTTTTTTCTTTTTAAATTTAAAAACAAGACGCTTGTTAACTCAAAAAAAACAAAACTAGACTAACCAAAAAATAAAATTCCCGACGCGTACCAAATAAAAATTTATTCCCCCACCCAAAAATTATTTACTAAAGAAAACATTAACCCGACCGATAAATTTCGGGTGACGTACACATACGACATCACCCAAAATCGACTCGCACACACCAACACTATTTAATTTAATCACTGGAACATTCCATTTTCATGGAAAATCCACGCGCTAACCAAAACAAAACAGATGAAGCAAAACGACAACCACTACACGTCATTACATACCATCAAACAAAAAATGATAAAACGAATCGAGTAACCGACCAAAATAAGGAGAAGTATAAAATGCTAAATGGTACACTCTACCAAAAAAAAAAAATATATTTTCTATTACAAATTAAGCCAAAGAAAGAATGACGTGTAGTGGAAGAGATTTTATGCAGCGCAGTGGATAAACATTGAACCTTGTTGGGACTTCCAACCGCAATCACAGATTTTAGATTAAATAAAACATAACAACCACAAGCGGTTGTTACAATATTTAGCCTCTTGCCACCTTTTAGGCAGGCCCTACGCCACTTCAACACCATGAATTTCGATCGTTTGAATTCCACGCGAGTGTCCTATCATCCTTGCATTCGATTAAATTCCGCGTTCGTGTTCTATCCGACGATGACGATTTTTAGGTAATTCATCGAATAATTTAGTCGCACACAAATTAAAATATATCGGTAATTTAATCGAATCGAGACATTTTTATACAATATTCACACTAAAAACTTTTCTCACTAAACACTAACCGACAAAACATTCACTTCGACCCGAACTTTAATATTTTATCATGAACATAATCAAATATGCTAAGAAATTAAAAATAAAAAAATAAAAAATAAAAAAATAAAAATTTAAAACCACCTTCCCCCTCTATTGACGATTGGAGGATCGTGGGTACCACGTAGCGGAGAAATTTGGGACTGAACGAGCTATCCTAATTTGACGTTTAAGGATAGCTTGCTTAATTTTTAAATTTCTCGTAGGTCGGCGTTTTCGAACATTTACAATCGTCAATAGTATGTCAATCAATTCAGCAGAAAGAGCATAAAAGATAAAAATATATAAAAAATAAAAATATCTAAAAGATAAAAAATAAAAATATATAACCATCCCTCTCCAACACCTACACATGAAACAGCCGATTTTCTATGGGGAAAAATGTAGTTACAAGTCTATAGTTTTTTAGGCCTAATCATTATACAAATGGCCAATGAACTTATTACAACTCATGGAAAAGAAAACTACTTCACTCACGTCAAAACCATTACACAAAACAAAATCTATTACAGAAAAATGATCCGTCCAAAACATCACTATTAAATTATCACACATAAATACACAATTATTGTATTTTAATTTCGGAATTTACAAATTTAAATCACTAAAGCATTAAGAAAATTATTAAACCAGATACAATTCTGGCTTGATTTGTAACTCCAATACATATTAGATAATTAGATATATTCCTATTCTATACTTTGTGTCATTTACACCTAACATACAAATATAAACGTGGAAGAGTAAACAGATAAAACCACACATGATCATCCATGAACAGAAACCGAAATTTAGCTACGTATAACCACTATCTTGATTTTAAATAGGTCTAAATCTGATATATTTTTTAATTGAATCAATGCACTAACTACACAAACATTAGAGGCATGCATTATTAAGCGATAAATCGATTTGTTCGCCTTAAATTTAAAACATTGCCTGTCGAATGCATCCCGATGGATTGCATTCTATCCATATTTATGTTTTTCACTTATTTCACTTTTCCACTAAAATTGATTATTGTTTAAATTAAATAAAATACCAATGTAATTAATAAATATATTTAATAACACTTTCCACTACCAAAAAACAAAATAAAATAAATAAAAATTTATTTCCGAAGAGGAAGACAAAAACACGTCTTCCTTCTTTGAACGTCAACGAACCACCCCGGGTTGGCAATAATCAGAAATGTACAAAAAATGTTTGAAATTAAATACTGAGATCTGCTTCATAATTCGTAATAATACTTCAGATTAATGGAAATGAAAAATGGTTTTCTACCATAACACTCTTATTAATTTCTTTGGAAATTAACCATTTTACCATTGCGTAATCTATGTATTTATCGAGTTTTAATAGTGTTTTATAAAAGATCAGTATATATTTAGAATAAAGCCTGAAAGCTGTAGTACTCGTTCTGAGGAAATATTTCTTCTATTTACAAGTAAAGAGCGTTATGAAAAATTCTATAATTATATAGCACCAAATAAGCAGCTCATTTTAAAGATGAATGAATAGGGATTATCAAATAATTATAAAAATGATACCATCTACTATTTCTTCCTTTTCAAAATGTCCATCGAAACTTTTTTGAATTTTCTACCATGTGCTTCTTTTTTTTTTTTTTTTTTTGATCTCCTACCCCATATAATCCTATTAGGCAAACTAAAAAATCAGCGCAGCATCTCATTTTGCTTTCTTGCAAAATATGGTGCAGTATAAAAAATTTATGCATTGCCCTTTTTAAACGTATTTTGCAAGAAAACGAAACAAGTTGCTGAGCTAACAAAACAAACCAAAATAGAAACATCAGATCTAATTTTGCTATCCACATTATGAACGAAAAACATACATACACCGATTAAATGGAGCTTTACTCTGTATTCTGCCCGAATTATACAAAAAATAAAATAAAAAATAGTCGGTTAATTATTTTAATAGACTGGAAAGTGTGGAATACTCATTCATCAAAAGTCCACAGTTTTTCAACTAATTTTTTAAAACTGTTTAAACTGTTGTAACTAATTATTTTTGTGAATGGTAAGGAATTATTCAATCAAAGTAGCTCAATTTGTTTTACTTTTAATTGTACTAAGTATAATTTACAAAAAAGTGATATAATGGATATCCAAAACGCATATAATTTACTCATAAAAAGTAAAACAAGCTGTACTTATTATCAGAAATTTACTTTCGAGGGTTGCTCAATTATTATGTGTATTACATTTATTGAGGTTAAACGACCTTTGACTTCAATTTCGTTAACAACTATGAATACTTATTTAACATACTAATTTTAGTGGCTAAAATTAATTGCTCAGTTTCCCAAATTGCTAAAAAAAATTATGCAATCTTTAGCTTAATTAGTTTTGCTTAAATCAAAGTTGATCAACAAAATTAATTTTTGTAAAAATAAAATAAAACCATGGAGCAACCTTCGAAAATATGTAACTCATTTTATTGAAAGCCTTCAATTTTATTGCTCAAAATCATGATAGAGGTCGCATGTAGAATATTTTGCTCAATTAGTATTTTAAATTTTGTTTTTATAAATATGTAGCTTAAACGGAAATCTGCAATGTTCGAAGTATGTACATAACACCAAACTGTTGAAAATACACAATTATTGTCTATTTATATCACTCTAATTTAAAATTGATTATAGAATTACAAATAATTTAGAGCAAGTAACTTAGTAATGCATTTTTGACAACTTGCTCATTTTATAAATATGTTGTTCAGTTTTATTTTATGACATCTCCCACACCAAACAAAATTCTATTTTTACTAAGAAATTTTAAATAATTAAAAATTTGTAGCTCATTTTGTTGCTGGCTGCATAATTTTGTATTGAGTATTAAAGTGGTTAAATCCCCCTTAAGAGTTTTTTAAATTATCGAAAACCTAAACAACAGTAATAATAGAAGCTCAATTTCATAAACTAATATCCACACACATACAATTTTTTATTAGGCTCAGCTAGATAGATAAAACACACTTAACATCATTTAATAATAAAACAACAGGTTTTGCTCAGCCAAAGATTGCCTTAGGATTTACTGCGTGTTGCTTAATTTTAAGATTTTTGACGACAAAAAATTTAAGATTTATTTGTTAAGATTTTAACACAATAAGGTATACTAAATAAACTATGTGAACTATGTTTATAATTAGGTATGCTCAAAATTAATATTCCCATTAATTTGCTTATTTGACCGCATGTGCTTTCAAATTTTTACTATTCTCAAAAATCTTGATTAGGTGTTGATTAGGCATTGCGCTTTTATTATCCTTTTGCCTTATCTGAACATCGATTTTTATTGGGGTATTAAATTAATAGCTGAATTTTTTAAATGAAAAATTTGTGGCTTCTACATGCACAGTGCGATAGTTTGATTTAATTATGTAGATAGACTGTTTTCGTTCAGCTCTTCTTTTGACTGAATTTTATGTCTTTGTTTGCTTCTAATGGTCCTACCATAAACAGGCTATTTCGAATTTTGTGCTCATTCTAAATGAATCATTTATAATTTCCTTTGTCCCCAACTTTGGATTTTTGGACAAATTTTATTAAAGAAGCAGCATTTTTATTTCTTTTTATGGCTTGTAATAGTTGCTTATTCTATTAAATTTGTTAACAATAATGCTGAAGTTGCTACAGCTTTGAACATACAAAACATTTTCAGCGGAAGAACATACAAAACATTTTCCAAGAGACGTACAATATTTAATAGAATTTCTAACTAATCAAAATATTTTGGGAAACATACATGGTATGTGGTGTCGCAGTTTCAAATCGAACTTAAGCATTTGGTTGATTTAAGAGTAATGAAAAAATTGCGACAACCATGGGCCAATACAAAATATGAATCGAAGTTCAAGATGTCGAAAATCAATTTATTCAATATGTCTGAATAATTAAAGGAGCTTGCCAGATGAAAAATCACTAAACTTAGGTAATTTGTACTATTTACTGGTGTAGTCGTGTTAAAAGATCTGATTTCTTTGGAGCTATACAATCATTTTTTGAATTTTTTTTGTGCGTATCGGTTACTGTCACATCCAATTCATTACATAAAAAATGCATCGACAGCGAACAAATTATTGAAAAATTGTGTGTTCGACTTTGGAGCTATATATGGAGAAAGCTTGTTACGCTTCAACCAACAAAAATTATTTAATTTGAGCGAGTGTGTTCAGCAGTACGGTTGTCTAACTTCTTTAGTGGTTCTACAACTTTAAATTTATTTGCAAATTAATAACAAAAGAAATTAGTAAAACCTATATATGTTTACACACATTTTTAAAATTTTTTAAAAACACTTGTTAAATATTTCGCAAAATTACAAAAGGTTTAAAAAATCACTCGATCGATTTCGGCTTATTAGGCCATCATCAGGAGTATCTACTAAACAGTTTAGTAGATACTCCTGATGATGGCCTAATAAGCCGAAATCGATCGAGTGATTTTTTAAACCTTTTGTAATTTTGCGAAATATTTAACAAGTGTTTTTAAAAAATTTTAAAAATGTGTGTATTAAGTGTGTTTCGCCAAGTGCCTACGGCAGAAAGTGTAAGAAGTACCTATATATGTGTTTTATAGCAAATTTA
Organism: Tipula helvola; assembly: GCA_963556165.1. Taxonomy (NCBI): domain Eukaryota; kingdom Metazoa; phylum Arthropoda; class Insecta; order Diptera; family Tipulidae; genus Tipula; species Tipula helvola. Next base: position 105,010,049 of record OY744481.1, read on the forward strand.
CAACCGTACTACCGAATTAAATAATTTTACCTAAGTTCGTTATACAGAAACCTTTAGAAAATTTTACGTTAATCCTATCTGCGTGATTAAATCTAATAATTTTTAATAATTAAACGTACGGTATTTTGCTATATTTTGTCGAATTTCTATTTCAGGTCTACGAATTTTGAATCGTTATAGAAGACATCCTTTAATATCAAACCATGAACATCTTGTATTTATTTAACGAATGTTTCAATAATGATCCCAAGCCATACCATTTAGAAAAATGTGAATACCACTCACTAATTGGATTTCCGGAAATACATTTTTTAGCCGACGAAGTAATTTGCCATGCATCCATTTTAGTATAGTTGGGTTCGATATCGCATTTAACATTTGCTTAGTTACAGACGGAACCGAATTGGAGGTATATGTTTGGTAATTCTTTTGGGGCTTCTGGCTCACTTATTAGAAGCCTGACTGTTGTTCTGTGATTAGTGGCTTTGTAAAAACGGGATTGAATGATAATTTCATCATTTAACCTTCAATATTTTGGTACCATTCAGTCACCACTTTCTGAGGTACTGAAAATAACTGTATGATGGTAAAAATTCTCGGTCGGGTAGTAACGGTAGAACTTGAATATCTATGGTTATTTAGGGAAATATAAGCGACACTGGCGCCCATTTTGGCCATCGATTCTGATCTTAGAATTTCATCAAAAAATTTATGAAAATCTAACTCGCAATACGTTCGAGGTGGTTAGTTTTTTACTTATCAAATTTATTTGGCCTTTTTTTCTAATTTTGGGATACCTAGAATACTTTTCACCGAAGTGTTATTAAATTCTCGAAGATGTTTACATTATCCATGTTGGGCTTAATTATATTTTTATTAGTGCCCGTGTGATTTTTATTGGAGGGTGACGTTTTGATTGCACTTATTGCTGCACTAAGATATAGATAATTGTGAATAGTTTGGATTTGATTGGGTTATTTCGATTATTCCTCGAGATTATTTCGTTGCTACTAAATTTACATATGGAAACGTACAATTCCTCTAAATTGTTAGGTTTTGCCGCTTGGGCGTCCTCGAAGTATGGCTTCTTTAAGCTTGAGATGAATGGCCAAAGTGCATCCTCCTCGATAAAGGTACAAATGGCTTGCCAGAAATTGTTATTCATTCCCTTTGATTTTCCAATGGTATAACATTTTGGACGATTTCTTTAATCTTATTGTAAAAGTTTTGTACACTCATTGTGTCACATTGTTTATTTGCCCACAGTTGGAACTTGTAATAGGAGAATAGCTGCTTATCGCCTAGTGCATCAAGCAGGATTTGTTCTATATCTTGAAATGATTCGGGATCTCGTGCAAGGCATATTATATCCCTTGCCTTCCCCTCGATTTCAATTTTCACCGCTTGTATGTACATTCTGAACTGTGGTTGGGGACCAGCTGTTCACTCAGAGCAGGTAAACCATCGAAAATCGTAAAAAAATAAAGAAAAATTGTAAAGGGTTCTTAAGGTAAAGGAACTATATTTGTAAGATATACTGAACATTATAATTGAACATATTAAACTGTTTGTAGCTTTTATTTTATTGTATACAAACTATATAGTAAAAAAAAATCTCGAAATATTTTAGAAAAAAAAAATTTAACTTAAATACAATTTACAAATGTATAATATAATCAACTAAAGACCGAGTTCGCATAAAAATCTTCAAATCGTCAGCAAACAATAGAACATTACAAAATATAATATATGATATCATTCACAAATAAAAGAAAGGTAATAGGGCCCAAGTGGAAGACTTCCATTTTAGAAACCTTGGATCAACCCCAATCACAGCAGGTTTTGAGTCAAAAGCCTTAGCAAAATTAAAATAAATTACAACAACCTATGCCTTAGACTCTATTGATTCAATAGCGAATTTTGTAAACTGCATAAGGTTGGTAGATGTTGATCTACCACTAGTGAAACCATGCTGGAAACCTGAGATGATTTGTTTTGTATAAAATGTCAAATGCTTAGTTACTACTAATTCAACAAGTTTACGTATTTTAGACGAAATTGAAATACTCCGATAGTTTGATATATCAGAGCGATCACCTGTTTTATAAATTGAGACAATGTGTGTGATTTCCAGGCAGCTGGGAAATATCAATTCGCCAAAGGTTTATTGAACGGATAAAATAAAGGAGTAGTTATTTAAGATGCTACCGATTTAAGAATAAATGAGGGTATTCCAATCCGGTCCGCATCCATCCTTAAAATCTCTAAGAGCCTTGATAATCTCATCCTCCGTTATTACTAAATGAAATGGACATCCCTCTGGGAAGCACTAATGATGAGAATATTATCAATTTGAATATCATAAGTTTTATAGACTGGACCAGGAACTGTGTTCAACTGTTTGTTGTTATATTTCATTGTAGATAGAAATCCAGTTGTGCTGCGCTTATCGTTCACAAATTTCAAAATCTGTTTAGGGTCATTTTTAATTTTGGCTTCAATTGATTTAATGTACTGGCAGTAATTAGCCTCAAATTCGGATTTAAATTGGTCCCGAAGAATTATAAAAATTGACTTGTCAGACAAATTTATCAGGCTGTCATCAAACCAAGGTGGGTAACTATAATTATCATTCTTCCTCAAAAGTACGAAACATTGAAAAGCTGTAAATATTAAGTTGTTAAATTTATCCACATTTATGTCTAAAATATTTTTATTAAATAAAACACCCCAATTAATACCTTTAAGATAATCGGAGAGACCATAGACATCACAGGACTTAAAATTGTAATAAAAGGCTTCAGCCGAAAAAATGCGGCATTTATCATTGAGACCGATAGTATAAATTTCGACTTCAGAAACATGATAACCATCATTTTCACTATTTAATAAAGGTTGAAAAGACTGATGAACAGATATAGATGTTCCGTGTTATTTACAAATACTTGACATTCGCCCAACATTACGGTAATTTAGCAGACGTCGCATTATAACAAATAGTTTGTTTTGCCAAGAAGCCATCATTAGTATTGGCTGGGGTGACGAATACAAGATCTGTAGTGATATGCCTCCCCAGAACATGCACGATCCACTGCCATACGGGAGACGTTCTTGGATGCAACATTGTGCATTTCGCTCTCCTTGTCTTCTGTATACTCTTCCGCGTCCATCGGTGGCATATAAACACATCCTGCACTCAGCCAGAGAACAGGACTCTTCTTCATTCTTCTTCTGTCCAATTCAAATGCTCTCGACCGAACTCACGACGGGCTCGTCGGTGGGCTGGTGTCAATTTCGGCCCGTTTACTGGTCTGTGTGGAGTCAGATTAACTTCTCGAAGTCGTCTTCTAACTGTCCATCGACTGACTTCGACTTCACGAACTTCTTGGAGCCGCCGTCCCAGTTGAACCGCATTCATAGAACGATCTGGTGTGGTATCCATTTCTTTGCTCCGGTTGAAGACGTAATTATTAGAGGACCGTTCAGACTAAGCGTCGATATGCGAATGATGACAATTCCGAGCGAGATATTTCATGGCATGCTATTGTATTGATCTTGTTGAATTATTTTTAGAATTTAATTTGAAAGCCTGCTGTATATTATGCATTTAATAAAAAATCACTTTGTTGGCATGGTACAAGTACAAAAAGGTTATACTGGATAGGTATTGAAATAAACTTTAAATCTGCATTAAAAAAAATTAAACAAATATTGAATTTTTTTGATATTTTTGAACTTTTGTGGAAAATTGAGCAATGTGCGATTTTTTTGCACCCAAGTGTAGTTGTGATATCCGTTCATGTCGCACTTTCGACACACATCTCTCAAATAATTCCACAATTCCGCAAACGATTTTCTGTTCCAACACGAACTTTTAGGTTTGGCCAAAAATGCTCAATCGAATTCAAGTCCGGTGATTGGGATGGCCAGTCGAGAGGGCGCAATTTTCGTTTTTGATGAAAATCTTTTACAAGACATGAAGCATGTTTGGGCTCGTTGTCGTGTTGAAAAATTCAACCACGCGGCATATTTTTCAATGCAAATGGGAGCATGCGGTCTTCCAATATATTTTTGTACAATGTAGGATCCATATTGCCTTGAATTTTTACCAGCGGGGCAACGATGTCATCAGAAAATGCTATCCAGATTTTAATGTTTCCACCACCGTGTTTTACGGTAATAATTTAATGCCTTACGCTGAATCTAGCACCTGTTAGACATCTAACGTACTCGGACCATCACTTCCCAATAATTGAAATTTGGATTCATCGGAAAAAAGCATTTTCGCCAATCTGATTCTGTACAATGCTGATATTTTTTTGCAAAATACAATCTGGTCTTTTGATTCTTTTTACTTATGAGTGGTTTCTTTACACCAATGCGTCCAATCAGTCTTACAGCTTTCAGACGTTAAGATCCCGTACTCCGGCTAATATCGGCACGACTTTAGCCACATAATTCTCTCGAAATTCCTGCTGCAGTTTTTCTTGGATCTAGAACGCATTTCCTCTTTATAATTTTATCAACATATGGCGTAGTTTTTCTAGGTCGACCACTTCGACTTCTGTCACAAAACGAGTTTGTTAATTATTATTTATAAATAATACGATTGACCGTACTTTTTCTAATGGATAAAGTAGTCGAAATATTCCGAGAACCCTTTCCTTCTAAAGAAAGTTTTAACAAGATTTTACGGACTTCAATATTCGTGTGTTTCACCATCGTGACAGAAAGAATACTGATTTTCCACTATTATACATACATGTTTTGAAACTATAGGCTATTGTCTAATGTCTATGTCATTCAATAAGGAACTAATTCTTTAAAGGTATTTTATTATTTCATATGTTGGATGGTACCCGAACAATTATAAATCGACAAAGTGCTATTAAATTTAGGCTTGGACTTTTGAGAACTGAGTAAATTGTAAATTTGGACACCTTATAGTTTTTAACTATAACTCAAAAACTATGCATTTTTAGTAGGTGCACGTTGTACGATTTTTTGTAGAGAATCAAATTTCCTACCGAAATGGCACTTTAAAAAGTCAAAAACATTTGTTTTAAACAAAATAAGCCAAAAAAACAAAAACAAACGACGTCAAAAAAAACGAAAAATTTTAATTTTTTGTTTCTTTTAAGTTTTTGTGTGGCACTTTTTGCTGAGTGGGTTTAGGTAGAGGAATTGGTTCACGAAAACGAAGCTGACATAATTCCCGTCAAAACGGTGTCCGTCAAAAGTATTTTTGATTAACATTGGCTAAGATACAGTCATTCAAACTTACCTCTACCACCTTTATGCCATGTGATTTTAATTTTTTCACGCAAAAATTTTTTTTACTCAATACAAAAATTATTTTCGGTTCATTAATGGTAATGATAAAGGTATTTCATTGATAATCAAAGCTGTATCTTAGCTAATGTTAATCAAAAATACTTTTGACGGACACCACTTTAACGAGAATTATGTCAGCTTCGTTTTCGTGAACCAATTCCTCTACCTAAGCCCACTCAGCAAAAAGTGCCACACAAAAACTTAAAAAAAACAAAAAATTAAAATTTTTCGTTTTTTTTGACGTCGTTTGTTTTTGTTTTTTTGGCTTATTTTGTTTAAAACAAATGTTTTTGACTTTTTAAAGTGCCATTTCGGTAGGAAATTTGATTCTCTACAAAAAATCGTACAACGTGCACCTACTAAAAATGCATAGTTTTTGAGTTATAGTTAAAAAACTATAAGGTGTCCAAATTTACTCAAATTTACTCAGTTCTCAAAAGTCCAAGCCTAAATTTAATAGCACTTTGTGGATTTATAATTGTTCGGGTACCATCCAACATATGAAATAATAAAATACCTTTAAAGAATTAGTTGCTTTTACCCCTGTTTTTTTCGACATAGACAATAGCCTACTAGTACGAAAGAAAACATAAAAAAAACTTTCCGTACCAAGCCGAGCGAGATATTAAACCGATTCATTTCATGCCTATATCGTAGCTCTCTTAAAAATTTGAAATGATCAACAAGTTCAGGAATTATTAAATATTTTATCACTTTAGTCAAAAAATCAGGGTGGCCCGAATCTTTTGCACGCCACTGTAAGAAATTAATCCTTGAGTCCGTAAAAAAAAATAATGCCAAAAAGGTTATAAATAAATCTTTTATTGCAAATTTGATTTATTTTTTAACAGTGATTATCACTACCTTCCTATTTCGCAAATATCAAGTTCATAAATTGTTTTCAAACTAATAGTTTGCCAATCTACTGGTTAATCCAAGTTTCCTTTAGTAAATCGTGTTAGATGGTCTATTAGTTTTTGTTTAACAAACAGCATCCCTATAGGTTTACGTACCTTTAGCCCAACATATCATATCCCTAATCATAAATTATACCCTGACCAGGCGTATAAATGTGGCACCAAATGCTAATATTTAATAAGCCACATCCGCACTCAAAGCACACAATCATCAATGATGAATGTATACACTATATACAAAAACAACATAACCATAATAACAATCATAATATTCTAAAATCATAAATCAGCCTTACAAAATATGATATCTTTCTCATTACCATCTAATTTATATTCTTCATCACAAACAACTATAGATAGCGTAAAAATTGTATATAATTTATAATTTAATAAAACCAGAACCGAATAACATAAAGAAACAATGAAATGTTACATTAAAATGTAAATCAAGACAATATCATCAAGTCGAGAGGCAAAGCTTCCTTTCGATATAATTAGTTACCCATTGTCATTCATCTAATTACATCATATAAATTTTAACATAATTCTATTAATGGTATATCTGTCTCTCGGTGAATACATAAATCCACATATTATACATAATACATAACATATAAAACCATAAAAAACAATGAAACAAAATTTTTTATGATTTTTTATGTTTACATCGCTTTGCTTTTTATTATTATGCTTAACATATAAAATAACATAAATAAATAAAATTATAATTTAAAATTGAACTGTTTACCACACTATAATATATATCTAATACATATAATTTAGATAGCATAGATACGAGTTTATATAGATATGTATGTGGCATAATTTATTTTGGATTTCGAAAAAAATAAAACTCTGGTGTAAGTTTAATGGATCGCGCGACGCACACGATTTTCGAATATGCTGGCGCGGATCATCATATTTAATATAATTTAGTTAAACGAAAAACGATAAAAATATAAAAATTTATTGGTTGCTATGTAAATTTAACTGCGGGCAAATTAAATCATTTTTATCCATATCTACATACCACCACAAAATAACGCTAATATACTCTTCACTATTGGCCATGATTAGTGTATTTAATACATGTCGTAAATGTATCAAACACAATACATTACAAAAAAAAAATTAAACTTTAAAATGATCGCTAAAACCTTGAAACCGCCGTTTGAGTAAAATACAAAAATATCAGCTACAAATTACTTGAGTAAGCATAGGGCTAATTTAATGAACTGTTACACACTTATCAACTTGTTCCCACCGAAAGCTTAGCTTTTTTATAAAATTATATAAAACTGTAATGATTACCCCCCAAAAAACATTAGGTGTTAAAATGATTAAGTTGTGTTTTTTTTTAACAACAATCCTCAATAAAAGATTACATATTATGCAATTTTACGGTTAACAACCAAAAAAAAATTAAACTCGTCTTGACACGCCGGTATTAAAATGATAAATTAGTTTTTTTTTTTTGAAGATTACCTACATGAGTTTCCTAGTTTAGATCACCTTGGGATATAATATTTTAGTGTGCCTGCGTGAAGTGGACGTTGTTGTTATATAATTTAATGTGGATGACTAGTATTTTGGAGATGGATATAATGAAGTGTGAATTTTAAGTATAAACACAAGTTTTTTTTATGAATGAGTGGGAGGTTTTAAGATTTATAAACATTATACGTATTTTAATGTCATTGAGACTAATTGTACAATATTGGTTAAGGTTTTATTTGAAAATTATATACAAAAAAAAATGTTTTTTTATTGTTGAATGGTCCATGAGATTTTGATTATCTTGAATTGTGAAATAGTGAAGAAGAACGTAATTTAGATTAATGGTTAAGTATATTTGCTGACAAATAAGTAAGTGAGTGTAATTGTATCTTTTGTTTAAGCCCGTTTCAACTCTTTATTTTTTTAATAAAATTTCCACATTATACGAGATTTTTCTCCAAATATAGTTTTCCATCTTCCGTCTCAATCTTGTAAATAATATTAGGGAAATAAATCCATCATTTACGTCAGGACCTTAGCGAAAACTAAAATATTTACTCAGCACTCAGTTGTTGGAGACGCCTTTGTAAATTGCACCGTATTTACTACCAACATAATACTACCAAAAATTGTCAATGCATATTAATGGAAAAAATCTAGCAACACAATTGACACTATAGACTATTATATTTAGAACTCGATTTTGTGGTGAACATATTTGATTTGGTCTCACCTTGAAATTTGTCAATTTTACTGGTATAAATGTAACCGATGGGAAGTTGTTCACAAAACGTGTAGCTAGGTATACATAAATTCACATAAAGTGTCGTACATAAAACCACCTTCATTGACACAAACCTAATCCATTTTATTAATCAGCCCACAACTTGTGGTTCGCGTTATATCCCCATATATGATGAGTGGCCAATTATAGTCGGCAAACTCTTTAATTACTATGGTTCTCAGGAATTTGAGTTCACTGGATTAGTGATGTCGAGTATCTGTGTATTTTGCAATTGGCGCTAAGGGCGCTTGAGTTAAAGCCCTAATTTATTTGAGACAAATTTTAATTGTCCTGAGGAAATAAATTCTTATATAATCTGTTATGGTGAGCATAATATCTGTTGCAACAAATTCAAGATTATCCGTATAATACTCTGTTAAAGGGTCTTAAAGAGTTTAAGAGATTATAATGGGCCCACCACATATGCGACTATATCGCCAAACTCAACATGGATGATCTTAAAATTGTGGCCATAAGTAGAACTCGCTACAAAAAATTCAAGTATTTTTGTCCGGCACTTAATAATCATCAGGACGATTAAGATCTGTATGTGTGCCTTTAGCGCCAATACATGGATTGACCAAACATTTTTATCACAGGCATTATACCAATGGATTTCCATAAGAATTTGAACCAAGCATAGACGGTCCTTGAGAACCATTAATGAAAATCTGTATCAGCCCATACATATTTGCACCTACAGAGCCAATCACGACATAAAGATTGTCTTAAATGTTACCTCAGATAATACTCACTACAACAGATTAATCCATCAGGAAAACTAAGATCAAAATAATATGATGATGTATGATTCTTTCGGCTTCTCAACAATGATTGAGTTTACTTTTTATTGCGTTACGATTATTTTTTCCCCCTATTGAAGATAGAAAACCAATCTTTTTGTATCCCGTTTTGAATAGGTGTTTTCCGTACAGGGTGATTCCTCCTTGACATCGCCTCGATATCTTCCGTCTTTTCGGTGTTGTCGTCTTCTATCACACGTCTTCATTTTTCGATACGTCTTTAAACATCTTTCATTAACATCTTTATTTTACCTTTATTCGTCTTTTATTTTAATAATACCGATCATCGTTAAATTATTTTTCTTACGTTCCCTTTATTTATAGATTGTCTTTATCGAAGGTCATCTCACTAGGCAGATTAAATATAATACATCGGCATTCGTTGAATCTAGTTCATCTTCTACACTGTCATATAACTCGATTTCGGTTTCTCTCACCATTTTCTCCACATTTTCATATTATCTGTATTTGTTGTAGTTTTTTGTGTCCAATTTGTATGGAAAATGTATCTTAGCTCGAGCTGCTTACTGAGCTTATTTCACACGAAAATAAATAGATTTTTGGAGATCGCGTTGAATTTCGTTTCGTTTTGATCTGAGTACTAGCCTTGAAATCGAGTTTGCTTGATATTTTGCAAGCAAATTTTTCGGAAAACATTTATAAGGAAAACACAAAACGAAACGAATAAATTCAAAAATGAAGAAAATCAAACAAATCTGTTTCAACTTTTGGAAAATTAAACAAAAACAAGAAACTTATAATTTTTTTTCGATTACACTCGATTTCGTTTTTTTATTCTCTGACGTAGACTAATAATAATTACTTTATTGTATTAAAAATTCAATTAAAATTTGCTTCTTTAAATCAAACGTTGGTGTATTGCTTGATTCTTAATCTTAAATTCAAATAATTGCTTATCGTTGATTTTTATATTCTTGTAGCATTTCGTTTCTAAGTTTCTTAACAAATCGTAAAGAATTTCGCCCACATTTGTTATTGTATAGAAACAAAGCAACATGCACAAATATATACATATATATATATATATATATATATATATATATATGTATATATATATATATATATATATATATATATATATATATATATATATATATATATACATATATATATATATATATATAGTATATATGTACATATACATATCTCGTTCATTTCGTCAGCAATGCGTTACAAATTCTCTCTATTTGATCACCTTTTAATTGATATTTAATCTTTTTTAAGCTTCTATGACATGTAAGTTTTATAGGCATATTTATTTGTATACATGATACAATGTTATAAAGATACAGGGATACCTCGTAAGGCGCAGTTTTCTGGTAATCCAAAAATGATTTCGTTATTTTGGAATCCCTTTTACTTTCTTTTACATTAGTAAAATAATGACTAGTTATCCTTTCCACTGAACATCCAGAAACATTTTTTTAGAAGGCTGCTTCCGAAGTATGTACCAGTTACTTTCATTGGCCTTTTATGGTGCTTGTTAACTTTATTTATTTGGTATGAGCTACACTTCGTAATGGAAGTTTTTACGCGACTGTACGTTTTTGGGAAATTTAATACGACTTTAGTTTTATTATAGTATGCTTCATATCCTGGTGGCCACCAATTGATGAACAATGGAATTCATTTTAATTTGGTTTATATCTTTGTCAGATTTCATATGCATGGAACATATTTCCATATGTTCCATACATATGAAGGATTCTTTTTAAAAAGACGTTTAGTAGAATAGCAATTTTTGAGTAGTTATCGATAAAACGTCTGTAATAGTAGCTTGTTAAACATAGAAGTGATTAAACTTGCTTCTGTGATTTGGGTATAGTAAAGTTATCTATGCATTTTATTTTCAGCGGATCAGGTTTTACTATATATAGGGGCACATGCCCTAAGTAGTAGACTTCAGTTTTTAGAAATTTGCATTTGCCTGGGTGTAATTTTAATTCAAAATTCCTGAAACAGCTCAACACTTCAGTAAGCTTGTTGTTATGATGGTGTAAATAATACGCATATATATGATCACATCTATAAGATATACCATGCATTTGATGCCGTTTAGACTAGTGAACACCGTTTGGGAAATTTAGGGTTGAAATGTAGCTACAGCGTTTCGTAGTTGATCAAGTACATATATCAGATATATTGGGAAGAGGCAATACATCAACTACCCTTATTTGTCATTTTTTGTTATTGTTCGTTGTTTATTAGGAACCAGTAACAATAGTCCGTTCCAGGGACTGTAACTAAGCTCGATAATGCCCTCTTCCAACATTTATGTAATTGGGATATGAATTTTCGATTTAGCGGATTCAGGCAAACGGTATGGTTTGATATTTACTAGATGAGAATTTGGTTCAAGCGGAATATCATGAGAAAAACCACTGGCAGAGGAAAGTTAATCCCATTTAAAATCATAAAACAGCATTGAAATCTTTAAAGACACACAAATATGTATAGTTATACAATGCTTAAACTATTCTAATATTTCGGAGCGGTAGATTTGGTAGAGTTGGGGAGGGCTTGTAATTATTTGAATTTATATTCCATGGACTACTGGAATTTATATTGCGAGTTTTGTTCACAAGCAAATAACATGTTGGTAATGAGTGTTTAACTTTTTGACACTTTTGACACCGTAATTTCTGTGATTCACATTTCTGACAGTTCACAGTTTTGACTACTAAACGAAAGGGATCTCTGAGTCTATCTGTGAAATCACTAAGAGCGGTTGCTGCATTTATCGGTATGATTTATCCAGCTGATTTAGCTCCGGCTTTTGTAATGCATGCATTATCTAACTCATAGAGTAAAACTTGAACTTTTTTGCATAATCGACCATTTCTTCCCAATTTGGACGAATTTTTATTAGTTTCACCTATATATCGTATGTTCCACGGTAGGTTTAACAGCAAACTGATTATTAAGTGCGTGATTAAGTGCGTGAACTTAAGTGCGCTTTGAGACTTTGTCAATTATTAATTTTTCATACTTAATAACATTATAAATGATGTTTAGAGCGTGATTAATATCAAAAGCCATAATGGAATGTTTGCTTTCAACAGAAATATTTGTAAAACTGGATTTTGGGACTAACTAAAATGTATTTTCCAAAATTGGGCTATTATAATACCATAATCAGAGTTAATTCTAACTGCGGGTTTGACCATTAACAATTTTAAGGCTCAAAAAATTCAAATTTGTAGTTGAATAGTTGACTCAGCTGATAGATTTGTATTCGTGGTGGGTTCTATCCCACTATCGGCTGATTTTCAAAATTAGACTAATCTCAGTTGCAATAAAATTGCTTCGGTTGAATTGTCAGAAGTCATAAAATTGATGATTTACATAGTCAATAGATGTGAATGATTGACGATTTACAAGTTTACTCGTTTACCCATTATATTAATTTTTTAGAGAATCAAGGTGCAGGACCATGCAGGGCCGTGGTAATATTGGGTTAGCTCCAGGTCCGCCTCCGGAGTTATTTTTTCAAATTAATGATGTGGTTCCAGCTCCGGCTCCTATAATTGAACCAAATTAATACGGATTCAATTTTAGGCTTTTATTTGTTTCTAGAAATATTTTTAAACAAAATAACAAAAGCTAGAATGTAAAATTATAAAAATTAAGTAATTCATATTTATTTAATTACTATTTTTAAATATAATATTGAAAAAATGTTATCAATAAAAACAAAATTCTCCAGATATTAGTTCAACGAGTGAAAAAATTGAGTAATATAATAATAACAATTTTGCATGAAAAATGAAAATGAATTCGTTCTTAGGAACAGTATAACTTCAGTCAAGTCATCCCTCATTCGTCTTTAGTTTTATCTCCCTGCTTTACATAGATATTTGAATTGCGTTTGTAATGGAACTTCCATTTTGCGACAATTTAAAAGTAATCGTTTTCCATTCTTTATAAAATTAGCCAGGGGTCAAATCCGTTGCTTGCAATCTCTTGATAATTAAGTAAGGAAGATGGAGAATTAATTTGAGTTCCGTTACTTTATTCCATTGTACTTCCGTCAGAGTTATATTTGTGTGAACCATATCAATTAGAACGTCTTCCAATTCAAGAAAACGTTGAATCATTAGGAAAGTAATACCCCACCTAGTTTCTTGATCTAAATATTACTGCCCATTTTCCTGCTCGACGCCTTACTATCGCATCAGTCTTAGATGCTCTTGCAGCAATTATAATTTGACGTAACTTTAATATTAAAGCAAGTACATATTTGTATTTTAATCCATCACGAACGGCAAGCTGTAACGTATGTACTGCGCACCGCATGTGATCTTTACTTAGTAGAAGAATATGTTACGCTTCTCATAACATCTTCCAATTCATTTGATTCGCTGTCACTCATGTCAGTGGCACTAGTTTATATACTGGCAATTATAGAAATATCATTCTGGACCTCAATTTCATCTTTAGTGGACGCCTATCTTACTAATTTGGAATTCATTGAAAACTTTCTCAACTAATTCCCGTATACGTACGTATAGTTAGTATATTATTATCATCTAGAAACTGAACATTTATAGCAAAATAATTAATTCGTTGCCTAGTGCAAGCATCCTTTTTCATATAACAAAATTTGTCGCCTAACATTTTCATTCATACATTTGTCTGTTTCTTGGCTTCTTCTATAACCTTATTACATTCCTTTCTAGCGAAACTCCTAAATCATTTGCAATTTTTCCATTTAGCCCAACAAATGCAGATGAAGAAAATAATTTGAGTGCTACTCATTTGTTGACTACCTTTTGAATTAAACCCATTTTAAAATTTTCTTTTGTCATTGATATCGTAACTTTTTCGCTTGGAAAATGTTGTAAATGTTCACTTGTTGAAAGCTTTGATTTAGGGGCCCTTATGTCTTTCTTTAATTCTTTATCTTCTTCAGTGTTAGAATCGAATATATTAATATGGTACTCGTACCTTTGTAAAAGGTGCTTTAAAAAAAAATTAAAAATAAAAATTTAAATGTTTAAATGTTAATTAAATGTTTTATCAGCTATTTTCAAATTGCATACAATCTCACCTTCTATTTTTATTTTGCAAATTCCGCCATTTTTCTCATTAGAATTTTTAAAAATATATGAATACTGCAGATTTTTTAATCATATTGCCCATTGGGCTATTAAATTTTTATTAAATTAAATCTTAATATTAATTAATAATTTAGTTTTCTATTGGCTGTATGATACTCACTTTTTGTCAAGTGCAATAAATTGCTACAAAACTAATAAAGCGAAACAGAGAAGGGTAGTGTAGTTAACACTATATGTAAATATTATGAAGTTTCAGATAAAAAAAAAATTTTTGTGTTTCTAATTTTTGTATAAATGGATAGATACGACGTATCCAATATTTTCTGAAATTGTACAGGTGTCATCCGCAAAGTTCTCCGATATAAATTTACGTCTTCGGCTTCTATTTGCTTTAATAAATTGTGACTAAATCCTAGGCTTTCGTCGTGAAGTTGCCATTGGGAAGAATATTTTTCTTTGTTCTTACTTGAACAAACTTTCGTAAGAAATATGAGGCAGCGCACAATAAATTTGCATTAGCTACTTTAATTAATTGCAACGACATAATTTACACAAAACAATAGTAGATTGTTCTACAAGTAAAGAAAAGTGATAGTTTTCCAGCGAGTGTAATTATTTAATTCACGAGCGAGCGCTAGTGAGCGAGTGGATTAACAATTTAACGAGCATGGAAAACTACTTTTCTTACGTGTCGGACATGCTATTTTTTCGTGTATTTGACGACAAACCAGGTAAAAATAAAAAAGGTAGATCCAGTTTGGATCAAAGTATGTATGCATAGCGTGTACATAACAATCGCAGTAAGCAAATAAATAAAAGTCAAAAATCCAAAAATCATTTGGAAAAAAGCGTTTCTATGAAGAAAAGTGTTTATAGTGAAGAAATATGTTGCTAAGGAGAAAAGTAGCAGTTTTCTTTACTGTTTTCAGCCAAGAAATGACGCACTTTGCCATTAAGTACACGAAAAAAATATTTTCTCTATTATTTCAGAAATGTCAGAAAAAAGTATCTAATGTCAAAAAAAAAATCACATCCAATTTTTTTTTGCTATATTTGCTCGATTAACTGCTAGAAAAATTGAGCTAACTCTTTTTTTTAGGTACGTATATTTTTTTACACTCTCTCTCGTAAATATTTTGTATATATATTTTTTCTCTCACTCTGTTTGTTTTTCTAGTCATTGAAAAAGTGGGGAAAAAAGTGAGTATTATACAGCCATTAGGGTTCGAAAATACTCCTAAATTTGCGATTAGTCCTCATTAGTTTTGAGGGGTCGTATTCTTGAATGAGTTTCTTGTGAAATACGTCATTTCAGTCGAAAATTTATAATGTTTTATACTTACCGGCCTATAATAACATTAAATAAGAATCATCTTCATACGGGTTTGAATCACTTTCATTTTGATCAGTCACTGCTTCGGAAGGACCGGCCTTAAAAAATTGGTGCAACGTTAGTTGCTTTGCCTTTTTTTTGCTTTCATATGCAAATTCTTGTAGCAATTAATGGAAGTATCAACGCCTCGTGAAACTTTAGTGATTCTTTCTTCATCGGAGTCATTTTGACGTAAGATGTTTATCCCTTGCTCGAAGCAAGAAAACACTTTTGATAAATCCTTTAAGGGTAACTTTCAGCAAACATCTGATTCCACCTCCTCATCTAATAGGGAAACGTTTTCTAACTGAAGCAGTTCATACCACATCAACCTCTTCAAATTCCTCAAAACCAAGTTTAGATCCTAGGTTCAATATATGTTATCGAATTTCTGGAAGCATTCTGAAAACATTTTTTTCTAAACGCCATTCATTGTGGTTGATTTCAACTCTTTCCATGAATCGCCAATACTTTCAACCGCATCTTTGATATTATATTTTTTCCAAAATTCTGTGAGCGAAGATTTACCATCTGTCTCGTTAATCAGTTTCCGAAAAGTTCTGCGTAAATAGTATGCCTTAAACGTGGCTATTACACCCTGATACATTGGCTTTATTAATTCTTTCAGGCATACGCTTCCAGTAAAGTCCGGTATCTACCTCTTTCAATGATTTTTTTCAGAATGTTAAAATAAGTTAGAGCGGCAGCCTTATCGACGCTAGCTGCCTCACTTTTCATCTTTAAATTATGTCGATTTTTAAATTTTTCAAACCAACCTCGGCTTGCAAGGAAATTTACATCTTTCGAAGAATCATCTGGATCATCACTCCTCAACTTTTCATAAATGCTTTTTGCCTTTTCTTGAATAGTCATTTGGCTAATTGGTGTTCTCCGTTGGTTGTTGTCTTCAATCCAAATGCCTAGTAATTTCTCCATTCTTTCCATTCTTTTCTTCAAAAAACGCCATCAATTAACTCATCAAAGTTAGAACAAAAAACTAAGATAGGAAAGCTGGCTTCCTCTACGGCTCCGGCTTGACTCCGGCTCCAGCTCCAGCTCCTAATCCGGCTCGGGTCCCGCCTTACCAAAAATACCTAGCATCGGGGCTCCTGGCTCCGGCTCCAGCTCCGGCTCCCCAGGCCACGAACTTGGTTATCACAAAATAATTAACCTCTGTTTGATATAAAAATATAATTTTTAAGGTTTCGCAAAAACGATATTAATGTTTCACTAATCACGTAACTCGTAACAGTCCAAGCGAACTAATTACGAACTACACGGAAAAAAATAAACTGGTCCTCAGCTAAGAAAACAGACTTTTAATTCAAGAAAATGTATTTTTTCTTTATTTGAAAGCTAATTTTCTTATTTCTTTCGAGTTTTTACTCATTTCAAGAAACACAATTCTTATATGAAGAAAAATTCGATAGAAATAAGAAAATTAGCTTTTAAATCAAGAAAAAGTGCATTTTCTTGAATTGAAAGTCCGTTTTCTTAGCTGAGGACCAGTTTATTTTTTTCCGTGTACTAACACATTGGCAATTCTTAGCAAAAAGTCTAATTATCTTAGGAAACGAACAAAAAGGATACTTCGTTTTTGCAACACCAAAGTGTTGCATTTAGGAGGAGTTCTATTAACTACACTTGTGCTAATTAAATGTAACACGTTGTTTGACGGGAACCTATCCTTCTTTATCGATTCTGCTGTCTGATTAGGAATAATGTTTTATTTGTTCTCCAAAATCTTTTAGGCTGTGATATGATAAGATCCTTTGGTTAAGTCAAATATCTTGGCTAGTTTTCAAGTGTCATTACGAAAAATATTTTTAATTTGGATTACAAATTTTATAGTGCTATAGCTTTATCAAATTTTGTTTATTCAATACAAAAAGGAACAGCTCAACTATTATTATTTAGTTATATTGAGAATGTTAGGAGATCGAAACCGCACCACTTGTTACCATTAATGGCACAAACTAAAGAGAATTCAATTGGGTTTATACGATAACAATTATATCGATAAACCTTTCTCATTTTTAAAAATTAATAATTTTTCCCAAACCCCAGATTATAGTACACTTTGGGAAATGGCGAATAAAACTTCTGCAAAATTCAGAAATTACGATAATTGCAAAAGCTACCAGTTCCAGTTGGCCAGTTTTCACTCAAATTAACTAAGACCTCCATCACACCATCTCAGCTATACAGAAGACCCAAATAAACAGACTATTTCAAAATTGTCATGATTGCTAAATTTTATTATTTAATTATGTAAAATAACTAAAAGCTTAGGAATTCGACAAAAAATTGGTTTTTGTCTAAACTAAAATCTAATTTTAGATTTAAGCTCCACTTAAA
Source organism: Tipula helvola (assembly GCA_963556165.1). Classification (NCBI taxonomy): domain Eukaryota; kingdom Metazoa; phylum Arthropoda; class Insecta; order Diptera; family Tipulidae; genus Tipula; species Tipula helvola. The sequence continues at coordinate 105,028,195 of OY744481.1, forward strand.
ATGCTTAACATCAAAAGCTTAAAATTTTATTATTTTCTATTTGTTATAATCGCATGTTGAACGATAAACGAAGTACTACTGTTCATAATACCTTTATATGTGGTGGTATAATACCATTCACATAATATACGCAAAGAAATATTTCCAAAATAATCACGCAACAACAACAAATAAAAAATTCAATTAAATATTCAAAGCACGGATTTTTTTATTTCTTCGTTCGTTCGCGTTTCTGTGATGTATGAAGTTAGACATATATACGACGGTATACCTATACGTATATACATACATATATGGTTAACACACAAACACGCAGAAAAATATAATTTGGTACTGTTGCAGTCAGAATTATTCTCCCTGGTGATACATATCTCTGAAATACGCATATGGATGATGATTGCTTATATTACCCAAAAAAAAAAAAAACGAAAGTAATACGGTTGATGTAAGTAAAGAAGCACCACCAAATCTAATTGAAATTAGGTACGATTTTTAATAAAATCTATTCCAATTTATGCCAGTTTGTGTACAGAGTCTGCGTGCGTTTTGTTTGTTTGTTACGAGACAATAGAACCATAACACACATTGTATGTAAAAAAAAATATTTTTATTTTTATAAACAATACGTGATGTAATCATACAGAACAGAATTGGCTTGGGTATAAGATAAATATTTTGAGTATAGTGTTTTCGCCTATTTCACACTCTGTGTGCGAATTTTACATAAGGAACAGACAAATGACATCTGCCCGTAATATATCCGTATACTTATATGTAGGTACCTACTTAAAATGATTTATTTTACTAATTTAAACTATATACTAACCATTATTGTTTATGTTGACCATTTAATAACAACAAAATTTAAACAATGTGCGCCGATTATACCGCGCGCGATATTTAAATTATTTTTATCTATTTATAAGCATAACTCGCGCGTATATGTACATATATAAATAAATAAAAAGTGCTGCTCACATTTATTTACTCGTTATAATATCGTGTACATATACACTATTTTTTTTTCATGTATACAGTACGTTAGGAGATGAAGGGGGAATATGAGTGTTTGTTTCAATTCAAATTGAAGGTTATATTAATTGAATTGAATAAATTGTAAAGAAAAAAAAAAAAGAATTAATTGTTTAGTTTTGACGATAAACTTAAATCAATTTTTATGATCTTTTATTGAGATCACTTGCATAATAAAAATCTATCTTCAAATAAAATAAAAACTATAAATAAATATCGATACAACATGTACATGATTATAATATTTATTTTATTACAATATAAATATATTCAAGATAACAGCTTTCTTATCAAATTAAAGTGGTGTTGCTCGCAGTTCAAAATTCTAGTTTTTTATGTGAGTCAAACAGCATTTAAATCAGACTATCGCACAGTTTACATATTATATCACATTCGCTGATAGTGAGTTTTTTTTTTGTTTTTTTTTTTTGAATTGGGCTAGGCTGAACTGTCGTGCGATCATTAAGTTTATCAATGTTGTTGTACTGATTGAATTGATCTCGACGTACGTACTATTTATTTACATATTATGTTATTAGATTATTGGTTTACATTTTCTCAGTATGAAATACTGTGGTTTGTAAATTATTGCAACCGGTATCTAGTAGTAGAGCCTTTGAGTTCTTCTATATTGTGTAGATCTGTTTAACAAAGAAGCATTGCGAAAGCGATCTATTTATGAGTTCGTCACCTAGATCATATTTGAATTGTACCTTGAATCATAACATAAGTTGCATAAAAAAAAATAATTTTCTTCAAGGCTGAATAAAAATGAAAATAATATTTCAAGTTATATGACAAAAAGCTTGACTAGTCCGATTAATTGTAAAGGTTAAGGAACTGTATTTAGTTATTGTTGAATACGAGTAGTGGGACTCTAGGTTAAGACGAGTTTTAGTTTTACTATCTACAACAACTTTTAAAAATCGGTAAGGTAGATTTAGTTTTTGACACAATACAATTAGCAACAAGTAAAATCATAATTGTTTCATTAAGAAATGTTATTTTTTAATTTTCTTCAAATACTTAAAATTCCTGAAATTCAAGAAATACTTTCAACTTACAAATGGTTTGGTTTCAAACTATTAAATTCCGTAAACCCGGACCTAACAATCTGATACTATTTAATAATCATTTAATTGTATAGATGACAAATTTCAATCACCAAACTGTCGTTAAAGCGCTTGTAAAACTCTTATAATCTTTACAACTTTGATATATTAGAAAATAAGCGCGAAATTAGTTTTGAGAATATCCCAATTGAAGATTGTAGAAAATGTCGATGATATTTATCCAATACAACGATGAGATACCAGGAATTGTATACTTTTTGTTCTTTTTAGTACTAAATGAGAAATCTATGATGAAATAGGTCAAATTAAATATTTAAGAATCTAGAAATCTCGGTCAGTTTTAATCCATTAGACAATTTTGTATTGTATGTAAAGTTGGATGATCGGCAGTAATAAATTGGCGTTCCAAACAAAAAAAAAAACGAGGTTTTGGTTGCTGATTTTCCTCACAAACATATTGTTAAAGTTGATTCCAGAATACCATAAAAAAATAATGCTCCTTGATTTCCTTAATCGGTATGGGCACCGGAGGATAATATTTCACCTAATAATAAAAAATTCCACTGTATGGATCATTTTTCAAAAGTTTAACAATACCCCAAGTAACATTTCATAGTTTCTTAATCGTTGAGAAACCGTTTCGCAACTATAGTTGTCGTGATCAAGAGGTTACTAATTAGTTGTATCAACGTAACTATACCTTCCAGGATACGTTTCTGCAACTGTAAATGCCCAGTTATTCTGCAACTTTAGTTCTCAACGGGTTTGATAATAACGTTGCGATTTCGTTTAGTTAAAACTGAGTAGGAATGTTGCGTTTAGACATTGTATAAACGTTACATTCTAACGCTGTATAATCGTTACGTTGTAAAAATATATTAACGTCACATTGTAACGCTGTTTAAACGTTACGTTGTAACGCTATATAAACGTTACAACACAACGTCTCTTTCTCGTTACTACCCAACTTTGTATGTTAAGCTCACACCAAGCTTGACTAATATATTTTATAAAGAAGATTTATATACTAAATTGGCCTCCATATAATTTCTACTGATGCTACTCGCCAAATAAAAAAGTGAGATCTAAAATCACTCAAAATCCGAAGAAAAATATTAAATACGAAGTAATATTTGTATATACTCGCAAATTAAAATTTTTAAAAATAATTTTCAGGCTTAAATTTAATTTAATTTGATTGAAAACATCGTTTAACGTATTTTCTTGATAGTTCCAACAAAAAAATGAAAACTATTACAACAACAATCGAACATAATTTTCATATCAAACGAAAGAGAAGAAAATTGTTTGTTATGAGAATAACTTATATTAACTAAGGGAACAATTTTGAAAGAAATTAGTCTTTGCATATAGACAATAAGGAGAGTGAAATAGTTGTTATTAGGCTAACAATTAAAATTTCTCTCCGACGATATGTGTTTTTTAAATAACAGTGAAAATCTTAGCAGCTCCTTGATTTCCAATAAATTATAATTTATTTGAAATTTTACATAATAACAATTTTTTTAACTCAAATATACATTTTATTGTTCAAATTCAAATTCAAAACGGATTACGAGCATAATGCCGCGTATTACAAATTATTAATTATTATTATTTAAGTCATTTTTTTCAGTGACATCACTCGAATGATCATGGTCGGAACTTTCAATATGCCTGAAAATATAAATAAAAAGAACGTTGTATGATCTACGAGTAGGTACTTGAATAAAAATGTGCATTTCTAACTAGTAAATTATTAAATATAATATGACAATTGTGCATACTTTGGACATCTGCCTAGTCTCGTTTTTGCGTGCTCTTTAAAAAAATTCGCGTTGTCACAAGCCGTAAACTTACTGAATAGTTTACGAACTGTGTTGGCTATCAACTCGTTTATTTCAATAAATGAACTGAATTTTTTTTTTTTTGCTGTACCACCCCAGGAGTAATCTACTAATACCTCGTCGGTAAAAAGAAACTTGGCGATGGTTCTTGCTGTTTTGATACCGTCTGTTCCTCCGAACTTAGACAACTTTTGCACCTATAAAAATTCAAACAAATTTTATTCAATTAGTGATTTTGAGTAGTTCTAGTTTAGAAATTTTAATTTTGATTTAAAACGTCACTGACCAAACTAGATTTGTAGCCGGCATCAGATCTTAGTTTTTTTTCTAAATTTTCGAGTTCTCCGCTAATTTTAATAGGAAATTCTTTGAAAAGATAGTCGTCAGTTTCTTTATTTTCCCTTGGAACTATCTTCATTAAAATTAAATTTAAGAGAACCTCCATTTTTGCGTCGTGTTTCTGCAATTCTGCTTTAAGCTCCTTTACTTCGTTTCTTAAACTTTCAATTTCCAAATTGCCTACTGCAAATAAAAATGAATTATCTTACAAAATGTGTTTGGAAAACGGGGGAAAATGATTTTTTTCTGTCACAAGAGAGTAAAGTCTAACTTGTTTATAAAATATATACCTAAAGAAGAGTTCAGCGGTAAATTCTGGATTGTGTTTTCTGGTAAAGCAACATTTTCTGCGACGCAAGAAGAAGTGAAAGCTGAAAATAATGAGAATGTCAAATTGTTTATAGAACTATAATTTTAAAATAACATGACCGGTTGCACCAAAAATAGCTAACAGTCAGGAAAATAATATATCCTATCTTTGTTTTTTAATGAAAGAGCGGTTTCATTCTAATAATATTTGACTATCCAATTTTGTTCAATTAAATCTTTAACTAGGACAAATGTTAAAGCCCTAATAGACGCACAATAATTTTATCAATTATATTGTGCAATATTATGCATTTTCAATTTCGTTGAGCGTTTAAGGCAATTATAGACTACATTGCGTTATGATTTATAAAGATTTTGCTTTATAAATCATTGACTCATCGGATTCTTAATTCACATGAAAAAGTACATCAATTAAAAAAAGCTTTTGACCAATTTTTTTCTTTCAAAAGCTCGATCTTTTTTTAATTCAGTTGGACTATCTCTTTTTACTCGAATTTCTTGTTTAAAATAATTATATACATATATATATATAACCAACATATCAATAGAAAATTTCCCGTTTGATATTTTTTTTAATGTGCAAAATAACCCTCATGGTGAAACCACGACCCTTTCCTACCCTTTTGACAAAATGATTTCCTTTATAAACCCTAACTCTGCAGGACTAACGTATGAGGAATGAAATATGGACAAATGTAAAATGTATTTGTATTTGTATTGTACAACCAAAAATAAAAATTTCCTTGTTTTTAAATAAGGTGGTTCTCGTATATTTTATAAAAAATACATTACAACTGCGTCATTTTACGATTAGTTACAAAAATGTCGTTGTTACAAGTAGATCGTCGTAAATTAATTTATAAATTTTGTCAGGAAATCCAGACAAAAAAAAGAACGAGATTTTTCACTACTTCAAGGATCTTGGATTCAAAAAATCCTTTATCTACAAAACAATTAAACTGTTTGAGAATAATGAACCTGTGGAAAGAAAACCCGACTCTGGTAAAAAATGTCAACTACAAGGTAGCAAAGTTCGAATGAAATTGAAAGGTGAAACAGTGGGTCGAACTGCAAAATCGTACAGACAACTGGGTAAAAAATATCAAGTTGCCCCAAAAACTATCAAGAAATATTTACAAAGTATGAATATTCAACGCAAACCCAAAAAATCGGTACCAGCAACTACAGACAAACAATTAGCTACAATCAAATCTAGATTAAGAGTGCTTTCCCAAACATATTTCGCTGCTTCTTCAGCTTATAAATGTGTGATGGATGATGAAAGTTATTTCACTGTTTGAAGGTAATGAATGGCACCCAAAATACTATCATACTACGAGTCTCCCGATCACAAAGCACCACAAAAGGAGAAGTTTATTCATAAGACCAAGTTTCCAGGTAAAGTTATGTTGTGGTTGGCTATTAGCGAACGAGGTGTCAGTGACCCAGTATTTTTCAAAAGTGGTTTGGCGGTTAATGCGCAAACATACACAAACAAATGTTTACCTGTGCTTCAGAAATTTATAAATAAATAACATAAAAATGATAAAACGATTTTTTGGCCTGATTTGGCATCCTCACATTATGCGAACGCAACGTTATCTGATTTACGTCAATGCAGAATCGAATTTATCCCTACAGACTATAACCCACCAAATGCTCCACAACTAAGGCCCATTGAAACTTTTTGGGCAAATCTGAAGAGAATGGTATACAGCAATGGATATCGTGCCAAAAATGTTGAATGTCTGATTAGAAAGATAAAAAGAAATTTAAAGAAGATTGATACATCAGGAACGCAGGCGGCAATGAAAAGAGTGCCAGAAAGGATCAGGAAAGCGAATCGATATGGAGCGCAAATTTTTCTGTAAATTTTATCTAAGAATTAAAGTTTTAAATAAATTATGGATTAAATCGTTTGATTAATAAATAATTTTTTTTTTACTTTTTTTTGTTTGTCCATATTTTATTCCTCATACGTTACTAAAGGGGCTTTTAGTGTATATGTAGGTAAAAAACCAATAAAATGAGTTTGCTTTGAATTTTTATTGTGAAACAAACAGATAATTAATAAAAGAAAATATTCAAAATAGAGAGGGAATATTATTTAACTGGCGGTTAGCTATTATAGTGCAACTGGGTGTAGGAAAATAGGAAAAACCATTAAATTTGCTTTATCTTTAAAATAAACAAAAAGGAATAAGCCGTATATGCTGTGAAATAATGAAACAACCAAATTTTTTTTTTTAAATACATATTTACCTGAAGAAGATATCAATGGCAAATTCTGGCTTGTGTTGCCTGGTAAATTGCTATTTTCTTCCATGAAGGGAGAAAACACAATAGCTGCGAAATAACGAAAATGGTAAATTGTCTATGTAAAGGTAATTTTAAAACACAGTCCAATTTCGAATTCCAAATGAAGTCAAAATTTGGGTCTGTAGAAGTTTTTAAACGTACCTTCGTTATTAATCGAATTCATCAAATCATTGAAATTAATTGTGCTTAATGTAATGGCTTTGCTGATTATGTTAGTTTGTGGTGGCAATTGAACTATTTCAACTGCTTCGGAGCTCGACATAAATTCGGACATTTGTTCTTTTTCGACAGCTTCTTCCCAATCAGCTTAAATATTAAAAATAAATTAATTAAACTATAAAAACTTTAAATAAAATTGTCAATAATCTTAAAATTTGAATCCATTGTATGAAAATCAGTTAAAACCAAATTGATATTTTATCTACTATTTACTAAAAATTTTACTTACTTATGTTGTCGAATAATATTTTACATTGCATTTCTGTCCAGTTGTCATTTGGGGCAAGCATTTTTTCCGTCCTTTAATTGCATCGTATTTTTTCACAGGCCAAAGTAAAATATTTCCCCTCACCCAACATTTTGGTACTGCTGTGCAATTCTTCTCTCCATCTTCGACCGTTTCTACGACACACACACAATACATTGTAATTGTAATTTCCCTTTTATTTTTATTTTTCGTAAAAACTACGACCACTCAACAGTGCCTTTTATTTTTTGTTTCTCGGAATTTTTTTTTTTTTGAACTGTGTTATGCTTTTATTTATTTTTCGTAGTTTGTTTTTTGTATTATTAATTTGTATAATATTTTTTTATGTTTTAAGAACTTTTAATTTTTATATTGTGTAGTAATAATGATTTTGATGTATTATAAACCTATTATAATGAATGCACTAAAGGAAAATAAGCATCTTCCTGGTCGTTTATTTGAATACGAAATATTTTACAGCGAACATCATCGATATTCCATAGTCTTGCAAGTGTTTTTTGTTTACTAGATTTATATATATCGAGGAACGATGATTTGAATGGAAGTTCATATAAGTCGGTTTTACTTTCCAATGCTTCACCGTAGATTATAGGAATTTTATCAAAATATGTAGCGAATTTAAAACATACTATTTGTTTTGATTCAGTCAAAAAATATTTGTCCTTACATGTTGAGTTTATACAAAAAGTTTCAAATGTAATTTCTTTAAATATTCGATTACATTCATCAAGTTCGCAACTGTTTCCGATTTCGTTGGAAAATAATTCAGTTAGTCTGTTTGCTGCTTGCTCTAAAGGCCTGTTTCCTGATCGAATTAACCGTTTTATAAATTGCAGTCGATTTTCATAACAAAATGCACTGGTTTTGTGTAAGGGGCCATTATTTCTGACATCATCCACAATGTGGCATAAATTATGAATATTATAACTGACATTCTCTATTCCATAAATTTTGATAAAATTTGTAATAAATGTTTGTAATATTTTTTCAGCTACATTTAAAAAAGCAAAATGTCTTTCACTCATACATATAGTTATCGCACAGTGCAGCATCAGAAAATGTATAAATACGTCTCTATTTACATAATCTTTCAGTACAACTGGCCCGACATATAATAAAAATGTACGAAATTCAGTAGCCTTCCAGAAACTTATCACATCAAATCCCCTTGGAGTTCTATTAAACTCTCTTGGGACACTATATACAACATTTGACAATTTTTTTGATATACATTTTTGATCATTTGCCGACAATTTTGTTTTAAAATTGTTCCTATTTCTTATCCAGTACAACAAAACTTTCTTGGTAACACCTAGGCAAACTAAATGCATATAATCTAGAGGGAAACCTTTAATAAACTAGATGCATATAATCTAGAGGGAAACCTTTAATTGGAAGGTCTTCTAACGGCGATCGAATTAAGTGATGTTCTTCGTGGGTTCTTTCTCTAAAAGATTTGTCAGTTCTAATTGCACTTGAAAATTCGTGAAAGCTCATTTGATGAGTAGTATTAAAATAATCTCCCTCCACATTGCAACGCTCACACGCAAAATATCCATTATGACCTTTTATACCTTTTAAAAAAGATCTAGCAGGAGCATCACATATAAAGTTTCTAATTTTAAAATTTGTTAAATGATTTTGTACTACAACGCCACATTCAACTATATTTCTTAGCTCTTCAATGAACAATTTTAAATAATCTCCAACCCTATCAGGTTTACCTTTCCCGTAATATATTCCAATAACAAATGGTGGGGAGTTGAAGCAATGTAACTTACACAATATAGGCCAAAACTGACCCTTAGAGCTTTTGCTAATTGGTAGACCATCAATTTTAAAGTCCAAAAAAATTTCTGGAATTCTAATCTTGGATTTGTCTAAAATATAATCTAACGCACGTTTCAATCCAAAATGCCAGTATTGATTGTCCAGAGGAATGTCATGTCCACTTTCTTTCAAAATTTTCAGTAAATCATTTAGACATACGTGGGAAACATTATGATTATTTGCCCAATCACGAATCTTATAATTAAACGGCTCGGGTGCATTATCAGAGTCAGATTCTAATGGAGATGTACTATATACGGATTCCTCACTGCTTTGAAGACTAGAAATTACGTCCTTCGACGGATTTTGTAATCGCTCTGGTGTTTTTGGTATAACTGGGTGTACAATTCGACGGGCATCAATTATTTTTTTAATGCGCCGATTAAAAGTTCTGCGACTTATTATTTTTTTATAAACATTGTGCATTTTAGGAGTTAAACGCTAAGCATATTGGAAAACAAAATAAAATACCGCATTTCATTTATTTGTAATATTTCCCAAATTATTGGTTTATTTTAGCTGAAATCTTCTGAGACTTGTCTAATTGTGCTATATAAAATACATTTTAGTAATAAAACGTTAAAGCAAATTTTATTTCGCGGAAAATAGCTAGTTATTTTTATTTTTTTTTAGTCGAAGTACAGAGAAAAACAAATTACGCCTATTTTGTAGTGTTTTTTAAATTAAAGATTGCATTGTTTGGCACATTTAAATAATTTCCAGAAGATTATATCTAACATAAAGCATAAATTCGGGAACGAAATGCAGATTTCTCTTCGTTTTTGTGTAAGGTTACGTCTTTAAAATATTTCGTTTTGCACTACACTTTTAAAATTACAAAATACATTATCTAAGATATATGTAATGTAAAGTAGAATAAATTATAATATACATACTATTTCACTTAAAGTTAAATAAAAAAAAATCACATATCACTTTAAAACAAATTTAAGCAACTGAATGGAAAAAATGATAATATTTTAGAGGTTTACGTTGCTTTACGGTGACATTTTAACTTGAAAGTTGAACATTTACTAATTCGTTGACAACGTATTAGTAACTTAATTACTTGAATTCTGCGTGCAATTAATTATTTATTGCTCGGTGGTTGTTTATTAACTTAAAAGTTAGAAAATCACCAATCAGTTGACAATAAATGAAAAATAAAAATTATTGTTGCTTTAATACGTTAAAACAACGTTTTCATGAAACTAGTAAGTTGCATAGGCCCACGAATTTTTTAAATCGGTTTAAATTCAACCGAAAAGTTAATAGTTAATTCGTCACCTCGCTGAAACCAGTTTGTTATTCTATATCTTAGGTTATTTGGCAACCAAGGTTGTGAATTGTATACCTGGGACGGCTTTTATTTAATTTTTATTATAGTTGAATAAAATGTTGTGTATTCAAAATCTTAATTGCATGCATGGGCGTATTTGCTAACAGCCAAACATAGGTAACTGCTTAAACATAATTTGTTTTAACCGTAATTAGAATTTATTTGTATCAACACGATGTCACTATTTAAAATAATCAGTAAAAGGTGCTCAAACGAGTTGTGAGCATTATACGAAAATTTACTAGCCGAACATTGCCTTTAAGAGGAAAAACACAAAACATTGGAAACGTCAATAATGGTAATTTTTTGATGGCAGTGTAATTAGTTGCTGAATTCGATCCCTTCTTGGCTGCTTATATTGAAAAATATGGAAATCCAGGTAAAGGGAGAACTTCATTTTTATCGTCAATCGTATTCGAAGAAATTGTAATATTAATGGCCGAATAAGTAAAAGAATAAATATTTACCGTAGTAAGAGACGCAAAATATTACTCTTAGCGTTGACTCCACTCTCGATAAGATATATCACATACTGATCAACTCGCTTTTATTAAAATTTTAGACATAAAGCTGAAGATATGGAAAAGGAAATAATACAATATTTAAATGCAAATAAAATTCAAATCAAAAATATGAGAGGCCTGGCATTTATACAGGACTTTAAGCACGAATTAAGAACTTAATAAACAAGCACATTTTGTACCTTGTGTAGCACATTCCATGAACTTGGTTGGAAAATTTGCAACAGATTGTTGCCGAGATGCAGCAACATTTTTTTAATTTTTTGCAAGAATTGTTTAACTTTTATCTTCCTCAACTAGTCGTTGGTTAGTGTTAACTACTGCTTTAAATGAAATTTTGCCCAAATTAAGAGCAACTCTTCTTCAGAATAATTTTTTTTTTTACTTTCAACAGTTGGTACCAAGCTCTAAAATATAATTTACGATTTAGAATTTTAACAAACATTAAATAGTGATAACAAATTATTGAATAAAGTATAATTAATTCCAAATGATAATTAACAAAATTTAAAATTCTGATTTATCGAAAAATTAATATTTGTTATTTAATACCAACTCATAAAACTAAATATATTTAATATATTTACTCTAGTGGTAAACACTGCAGCTAGGTGAAGAAGCGAATTTTTCTATTCCTTCTTCACAGCGGAATGAAACTCTTCATTCCGGATTGAAAATACACGGCATTGTTGTTGTAAAGTTGCCAAAATAAGAATACAAGTATTTAAGCTTTTCATGATCTTTTTTGTAAATTTTTTAGGTAAAAAAATCTAATGAACGGGTTCGACTCCAGAAGGTTAAGTTTTGTTTCATATGGGAACAGAATATAAGAGTTTGTAAACGTTTAATTTTTGTTTCACTTGACGTTTTGAGTGCTTAGAACCGTTTTTTTAGTGGCCTATTAAAGTTTTTGGTTATTTACAAAGTGCCCAAGTTCATAAAATAGTGAAAGCTTATTTGGATACAAAGAATTTGAATATTGAAGCATTTGTTGAATCTAATGCTTTTTTGGTGAGATTTTGTCTCAAAATGTTCCTCTATATTAAGGATTTTAGTGAAAGCTTATTTACTAGCTACATTTTTTTTTTTTAAATCATGCAAAATGCTAAAAAATGGCAAATAAACTTTTGTGTGGCCGTTTTGATCAAAGAAACACAGTCCAAAATTTAGCTATGAGCTAAGCAGCAGCTTATACCTAACTGGATCGTTTTAAGATTCTAAATAACTGATACAATGCGAGAAAATATGTACATTGTTTACAAAAAATAATAAATACTAAAGCGATTAAGTTCGAGATCAATGAATTTGCATGTACCCAACTTAAAAGTGCTGAAAAAACTAAAGGCGCATAAAGCTTCATAATAACAAATATCAATATAGATTTATGATGTGCACACCAAATACAGAAGCTCTTTCGATTACTGTAGTTTGACAGCTTCCTCAACGCTTAAGATTAGGGTTTCAAATAGAATTTTGAATTAATTTTGATCATATGCCAATGGAAGGTTTTTAATACATTTGGATTATATTATTGGATAGGAAGTTTTTTAAATAGACCTCACAGGATTTTGAAAGCTTTAAGAGAAATTCATATATAAAAAAATTCTATTTAACGCTGAAATCTGACTTTTTAAGCTACATACTTAAAGTTTCAGTAAAATATTGGGAAGAAAGCTTGGGGCTAAAAGCAGAAACTAATTGTTCTTCTGGCGTTTTTATTTGTTAAAAAGAAAGCTTGCATATTTTCGGTTGTATATTTCTCTTCAAGTTTCAAATGCTTTTAAATTTTACAAAAATAGTTCAGTTAAATTTAGAAAATAGAAGCTTATCATTCAAAAATATGTCAAAGCATAATCCAAGTTAACCGGCCAACTTAGGTTTTCATTTTAAAGCTCCATGAATTTGGAAATAATTACAGATTTGCAGATCGAGCTTATATCCAACGAGCTTATACCCAACTTTTAATTCACTTCACATGTTATGTGATTTAAATGATGTCATATCGCAATTCTGTAAAATGAACATGTCAAAGCCTGTATGTGCTGAAAGCTTTTTTATTTAAAAAACAAATTACGAGGTTCTAATTAAAAGCTTCATTCCACCAAATACAATACCATTTACCGGAACTTTAAAATGTTGAAACCATTTTTAATTTCAAAAACAATTAAAAATTTGAGATCAATGTATCTAATTTATAAATGATTCGTTCATAAAATATAAAGCTCAAAACAATCATTAAGACCCATAAATGTTGAAACTTCAATATTTCTTTTCTATAAAAGCAACAAAATGTTTGTAAAAAGATATTTAATATTTTGATAGTACCTAATATAAGCAAAATGGAGCTTAACGCTTTGTTATTTTTAGAAAATATTAAAGCTTTCTTTGTATTAGAAGAAAACTTATTTTCTAAACATATCTTAATAGATTAAAAACGTTTCGGACAACTTTTCGATATTCCAAATTTGCAGAGATTGAATAATTTAATCTCGTATCAAAAAAGCTACTTGTTTTCAAATATTGTTGGTTTTTGTAAGCTTTTATTGTGATTAAATAGAATCGTTTCACAATCATTTAACTGTGAAGATTAAAAAAAAACACTTGAAAGCTTGAGAACGATGAATCTACATTTATTTTAAAGTGATTAAAAAAGAGAATCTGAAAGCTTGAATAATTTTATTAAAAATTTAAATTATTTAAATTTCGTTCATAAAGTATAAAGCTGATAAAAATGAAAATTCAAAATTTATAAAAGCTGCAAAAATACATACCATTATATGGTTTACTAACAGTCATAAATGCTAAGGCTAATTTGTATATTACTGCATAATTTTAATAATACTGAAAGCTTGGAAAGCTTTGTAATAAAATTTGTCCAGTTCAAATTTAACTTTGCTAGCGCAACATCAATCTGTTATAGGTTTATGATGTCCATACCAAATACAGAAGATCTTTCGATTTTTGCGGCATGATAGTTTCCTAAAGCATTTCACTAGCTTTCTAAATGTTGGATTTTGAATTAATTTGTCAATAGAAGGTATATAATGTGTTTTAGGTTATTTTAGTGTCGATTTTTGCAGGATTTTAAAAGTATTAAGGGAAACATACACATAATCGAGTAAAATGCCAAAATTTAGTACAACCTTATACTCAACTTCAACTTTCTTGAAGTGTACTTTGAAAGATTTTTACTTGAAATCAATTGAATGTTTGAAATCGATTTGTTTTTAAAATTAAAATCTCAAAACAATTATTAATGCATTAAAATTTTAAAACTTCAAAGTTTATAAAACCTCAATTTTTTTTTCTATAAAAGCTTACAAAATGTTTGTCAAAAGTTCTTTAATGAGCTTAAAGCTTTGTAATTTTATAAGAATTTAAAGCTTGCTTTAATAATAAAAGGTAAAGGTCTTATTTATACCCACTTTTCGATATTTCAAATTTGCAGAGATTGGATAATTTTAATTCGTATAAAAAAGCAAATTAGTGAGTTTGTGATTTCCTCAATTCCGAAAGCATGAGTTAAAACCTTTCAATAAAAGCTACGTGTTTTCAGATACGGTTGGTTTTTGCGAGCTTAAAGAATTAATTAAAAGCCGAAAGCTTCAAAAATTTATATAAAAGTTTAAATTAAATAAATTTCGTTCATAAAATTATAAAGCTTATAAAAATGATTGCAACATTTAAATGTTGAAACTTCAAAGTTTAAAAAAACTGCCAAAAAATATTGGGCTGTTCGGAAAATAATTTCATTTTTTCCCAACAGAGGACTTAGTTGTATTTTTTTACAGCCAATTTCACACTTAAATCGCATTGTCATTTTATATTTTGACAGCTGATATAGCAAGGCTTGTTTATTAAAAAGTTTGTTTGATGCCCTATCAAATATGGAAGATCGAAAGCAGCATTTTCGGCATATTTCACTTAAGGAAAAAGTTATTGGATGTGTATGGAGAAGATCTAAGTGCCAAAACTGGTTTGCAAAATTGTTGAAGATGTACCACGTTCTGGAAGGCCAGTTGAAGATGATGAAAACAAAATAAAGGCATTGATTGATGAAAACCGCCGAATAACAAATCGAATTTCACCGTTCATGATCACGTGAAACGCCTTGGTTTCATTTCAAAACTCGACATATGGGTTCCACATGTTCTTAAAGAAAGAAATTGTATCCGTCGCATTGACATCTGTGATATGCTTCTCTGCAGAAAGAAGTTTTTCATTGTTTCAAAAGACTGAAAACATATTTGCGATCAACTAAATATAAAAGAACAACGTTTAAACGCATCAGCTATATTGTCAATAAAAATAGAATTTACATTGAGTACTGATTATACTGGAATAATTGTTGCTTTCGCCGACAAAAAGCTAGAAGAAAATTTTAATAAATATGTTAATATGTACAATTATTTTTGTTGGTTATTAAATGAATATATTAACAATAATAGCAAATATGTAATTAATTTTTCATTATAGTGTACTGCTAAATATTTTTGAAATTCTCTGTAAAATTATAGGGCGCTTCAGTATGCTTTGCCTAAGGGCGTCAAAGGAAAGAATTAATTCATACCTCAACTCAAAATATCTATATACATTACCAATATCGATCATGGTAGGGTGTCAGAAATTGGGCTAGTTTTTTAGTTGCATGCTGTATCGATTCGCAGTGATTATCTGATCTGGTTCTATCAATTCGCAGTGCACTATACCTTCCTAATCCCATCAGACACAATGCAGCACCTTTTTTTATAGATATTTTGCTTTGCAGTTGAGGTGGTCGGCTCTCCAGGACTTACTCAATATTTCACCGATTTTTGGGTTATCGTAAATTATTCACTTTTTATCTCCGGTAATGATTCGCTACAAAAACATCTTCTTTGTTTGTCTGACTAACAATGAAAGACAAATAATGGATATGAACTTTATCAGGATTCATTTCAAATCGTAGGCAACCCAAGGACTGAGCGAACGAAACCCAAAATTAATATATAGCAAATGTTATCCAAAAATCATTCTAGCATCACATTTCTATCGAACATGCCGAATTACATCACAGTCGGTTAAGAAATAACCAAGTTCCGTTGTACATAGTTGGAAATATTCTAAAACTTCATCTAATCCAGTCTTTCATCTAGTTTTCTGTCGACCTATAGGCGAGTATCACAAAAAAAATCTCCCGTTCGTTCAGGGTTAATTAACGTGAATTACAACTTGCTGATCGCTGTGGAGTTTCTATATCTCAGTTATATTGCAATTTGCAACTAATAAACAAAAATCTATTACTAAAATCTACTAGTTATCTGGTGGATTACTTTGAAATAATCCACATCATCTACCATCATGAAGCATAACTTTGCTGCTTGCAACTCAGTTTTTTGTTAGATCAATATTTCTTTCCGTTTTTAAAGATTCAAGTTTAAAGTTTAAAGTTTAAAGTTTAAAGTTTAAAGTTTAAAGTTTAAAGTTTAAAGTTTAAAGTTTAAAGTTTAAAGTTTAAAGTTTAAAGTTTAAAGTTTAAAGTTTAAAGTTTAAAGTTTAAAGTTTAAAGTTTAAAGTTTAAAGTTTAAAGTTTAAAGTTTAAAGTTTAAAGTTTAAAGTTTAAAGTTTAAAGTTTAAAGTTTAAAGTTTAAAGTTTAAAGTTTAAAGTTTAAAGTTTAAAGTTTAAAGTTTAAAGTTTAAAGTTTAAAGTTTAAAGTTTAAAGTTTAAAGTTTAAAGTTTAAAGTTTAAAGTTTAAAGTTTAAAGTTTAAAGTTTAAAGTTTAAAGTTTAAAGTTTAAAGTTTAAAGTTTAAAGTTTAAAGTTTAAAGTTTAAAGTTTAAAGTTTAAAGTTTAAAGTTTAAAGTTTAAAGTTTAAAGTTTAAAGTTTAAAGTTTAAAGTTTAAAGTTTAAAGTTTAAAGTTTAAAGTTTAAAGTTTAAAGTTTAAAGTTTAAAGTTTAAAGTTTAAAGTTTAAAGTTTAAAGTTTAAAGTTTAAAGTTTAAAGTTTAAAGTTTAAAGTTTAAAGTTTAAAGTTTAAAGTTTAAAGTTTAAAGTTTAAAGTTTAAAGTTTAAAGTTTAAAGTTTAAAGTTTAAAGTTTAAAGTTTAAAGTTTAAAGTTTAAAGTTTAAAGTTTAAAGTTTAAAGTTTAAAGTTTAAAGTTTAAAGTTTAAAGTTTAAAGTTTAAAGTTTAAAGTTTAAAGTTTAAAGTTTAAAGTTTAAAGTTTAAAGTTTAAAGTTTAAAGTTTAAAGTTTAAAGTTTAAAGTTTAAAGTTTAAAGTTTAAAGTTTAAAGTTTAAAGTTTAAAGTTTAAAGTTTAAAGTTTAAAGTTTAAAGTTTAAAGTTTAAAGTTTAAAGTTTAAAGTTTAAAGTTTAAAGTTTAAAGTTTAAAGTTTAAAGTTTAAAGTTTAAAGTTTAAAGTTTAAAGTTTAAAGTTTAAAGTTTAAAGTTTAAAGTTTAAAGTTTAAAGTTTAAAGTTTAAAGTTTAAAGTTTAAAGTTTAAAGTTTAAAGTTTAAAGTTTAAAGTTTAAAGTTTAAAGTTTAAAGTTTAAAGTTTAAAGTTTAAAGTTTAAAGTTTAAAGTTTAAAGTTTAAAGTTTAAAGTTTAAAGTTTAAAGTTTAAAGTTTAAAGTTTAAAGTTTAAAGTTTAAAGTTTAAAGTTTAAAGTTTAAAGTTTAAAGTTTACAGCTTAAAGTTTTAACTTTTAACTTTAATTCAAATTAATTAAGAACTATGCGAAATTATCTGGTATTTCTTTTACCATACATTAAAAATTTGATTTTAGGATGGATTATTTACAAATGTGGTTAAATGAGTATATTGAATTCAAGTATGAACAATTTTAAATTTAAATATTTTCTTTCGGGTGATCAGCTTCATCTAAATAATGATGTCTGTCTGCCTGTATGTTGGTTTTTAGCTTCAAGACACCGTTGAATTTTGGTGAAAATTGGCCACCCAGAAGTGACAGCTACTTGGGGCAGGAAACTTTATGATTTTTCATCTATGCAATCTTTTCTGGGGATCAAGGCACTCCCAACAATTTTGCAGTTCATTTCTCAGTTCTACTTTTTACGCCGAAGTAGCAAAATCAAGGACGTATGGCTATAGACCCGATTTTGATTAAACCACCTGCACCTGAAAGTGGGTCGGCCCATGGATTCTGCATTATCATCAAGGGGTCAAAGTTGTGTTCCGCCCGATCCAACTGCCACAGCTTTATTTACTGCGCCGTTTGGTCGGTAATTTGAATTTTAAACCCCTTTGAAACAATTAACATCAAAGTTTAGAATTTGGAGTATTTTTATTTTCTATACTAGCACTGAATTAACAACCAGTTCCTCCGCCAAAGTTATAAATAAAATTATCTTCTTCACATTTTATTAAATTTAACTTGCTTTTTATTAAATTTAACTTGCTACAATTTTTGGAATTAATTTCCGTCAATAATTTTCCTCTTTCCTTATCCATCTTCTTCTTTCTTGAATTCGTATTCAATTTCTTTAAATAAATTTATAACCAGCGGATGATTCCATATTTTGCGTCTAATTTAGGCTACCGGCAAACAAAAAAAAAATTGGTTATTTTATTTATTTTAAAGATTCGTATCTAACCAAAAAAAAATAAATAAAAAGGAAATCGGAAAGTAAAACACAACAACAAATAATAGACAAAGAAAAGTAAAGCAAAAAATAGGAAATCAAACGCGATATTAGGTAAATACAGTTCTACATGGTATAGGTATGTATAAATTTCGAAAAAAATGTTTACTTTACAATTTGATTCTAAAAATGCCAAACCTTTTCCGACTTATCTACAAAATTTTCGTATTAAGCACGTCCGCACATGAATTGTGATTAGAATTTTGAAAATGGAAAAATTTATGTACACACAAATAGGTACTCCAACTAATTTCTGAATTTGTGTATATAGGTGTGTGCCACGTTCCTCCAATCATTTTATTTGCAGCAGTGGTTTTGTTTTTAAATTATTAACATTGGTATTGTTTGTAGAGTATAATAGTGATTCTAATCGAGGGACTGTGCGCGAATAAACGTGACCGACTTGGCGATCAGCCAAAAAAAAATAATCCATTTATAAAGTTACAATTTGGGATTGAATAATGTTAGTCACGCTTTTCAATATATTACAATCAGTTCATAAACCACAATATTAATTCTCAAGATCAACATCTTCCGATATTATAAACACTTACATACATGCATACACCAAAAACGTTGAACAAGAAAAACTGTTGTCTTATTTCGTACGAATATTCGTACAAACACAATAAAATATTGAGGTCAGACTAATAATATTTTAATTTATTATTATAAATTTATTTATCTATTTTAAACAATAATTTTTAATTTTATGTTTTCTAAGACCGTAGGCAGTTCAATATATTCTCAATATTAATGCACCATCTGAACATATCGTTATCAAGTTTTTGGTCGTTATCCTTCAAAATTGTCAATTCGCCGACCAGAAGCCGGTTGTGAGTGCAGAACATTTTGAATGGTATAAGGCGATGATCTATCCTCACTCTCACAGCTAAACACAAAGTATATTTACTTATGTATATCTCTTAAGAATGATAATTCACACGTAACGCAAAAAAAAATTATAAGAAGAATAAAAAGAAACCTAATGAAATTACAAAAACAACAATCTAGTGAATATAATACAAAAAATATAAACAAACAAAACTATAAATTAAAAAATTAAAAAAAACTAAAAGACAAAAAAAAATGTGGACTGTTTGAGTGGATTATTTAATTTTTATTTCTTAACACTTTAAGACAATAATTTAAATGATGGGATTGATTAAAGCGCGACGAATATACCTAAAAATAATTGAAAATGAAAATTGCGTGATCAATAAAAATTGTATACGTTTAATGATCGCATTTCAGCGAGAAAAATACACAGCGAGAAAATATATCGAACGTTTATATACATGAAGGTGGCAAAATACCGACCGAAACCAGATTTTAGTGGATTTATTTGCGTAATTTTTGTATTTTTAATTTTTTTTTTAATTTAAAAACTATTAGGTGGCGATTGTGTTAAGCATACTCGAAAATGTATATAGATTTAGCTGCGTTGTTTATAACAGTTTCCGGTTTAACGACTCTATCGCTCCCTCTCTCTCTCTCTCTCTCTCTCTCTCTCTCTCTCTATCGCGGGTAACTCTCGTTTGCGCACGCCAAAGAAGTGTTTGAGATGATGATGATGATCACAATTCACAAATAATAAGAAAAATAATGTGGCGCCATTATCTACTTTAAATGTTTTTATTCTACATATTTGTATATAAGCGGCCTTGCACGAGTCAACTTTGCGTTTATGGCCCCGCATATACATATAAGTATAATCGTCTGGGCAATGTTGATTGAAAGTAATTAAATTAATCGTATCGAAGTAATGTTTAAAAAAATTTAATTTGTTCAAAATTCTATTTAGGTATATGTAAACATAGAATTTTATTATGCAAACATATTATTGTGATTGCAAATCACGTGTTTGAATTATCAATTGTTTACAAATATGGGTGTGGGTCGCTAATTTATGTACATATTGTGTGCATACACAAATAGTTATTTACACAGTTGGTGGGACTGCAATTGCGACTTATTTTATATTTTGTTTTTTATGGCCATATCTACATATATTAAAGATGATTTCTGCAATTATTTTGACTTTTATAACTTTGGTTAAAATCTAAGGATAACTCCCATCTCTCATAACAGTTTTGAACTTAACATTTCAAATGATTTATAGAGCAATAATTATTTGATGTAGTTAAATAAAAGTTGTTCATTGTTTTGTAAAAACTCTCACTTAATAAAATAAACCCAATTTACGTGTTTGTGAATTATTCCCGAAAACGTTCCGAAAATTGTATGGTACCACAATCCAATATAGTACGCCCTTTGTTGAACGTTAAATTACCGCGATCCAAAGAAACCAAAGTAAAACCTGTAAAACATTACCAATAATTTGGTTGGTCCAAAATAACTTTCCTCGTTGTTCTGTAAGTCCCTGAGTCCGAAATAGCAAAAAACAAAATATTCGATGTTCTGTCTGGATGTCTGGTCGTCTGGATTTCGGTCTACACAAATGGAATCTCGAGAAAGGCTTGTTAAACGAATTTATCCAAAACCACAAAAGTAAAAAGTAAAAAAAGTTAAAAGTTAAAAGTTAAAAGTTAAAAGTTAAAAGTTAAAAGTTAAAAGTTAAAAGTTAAAAGTTAAAAGTTAAAAGTTAAAAGTTAAAAGTTAAAAGTTAAAAGTTAAAAGTTAAAAGTTAAAAGTTAAAAGTTAAAAGTTAAAAGTTAAAAGTTAAAAGTTAAAAGTTAAAAGTTAAAAGTTAAAAGTTAAAAGTTAAAAGTTAAAAGTTAAAAGTTAAAAGTTAAAAGTTAAAAGTTAAAAGTTAAAAGTTAAAAGTTAAAAGTTAAAAGTTAAAAGTTAAAAGTTAAAAGTTAAAAGTTAAAAGTTAAAAGTTAAAAGTTAAAAGTTAAAAGTTAAAAGTTAAAAGTTAAAAGTTAAAAGTTAAAAGTTAAAAGTTAAAAGTTAAAAGTTAAAAGTTAAAAGTTAAAAGTTAAAAGTTAAAAGTTAAAAGTTAAAAGTTAAAAGTTAAAAGTTAAAAGTTAAAAGTTAAAAGTTAAAAGTTAAAAGTTAAAAGTTAAAAGTTAAAAGTTAAAAGTTAAAAGTTAAAAGTTAAAAGTTAAAAGTTAAAAGTTAAAAGTTAAAAGTTAAAAGTTAAAAGTTAAAAGTTAAAAGTTAAAAGTTAAAAGTTAAAAGTTAAAAGTTAAAAGTTAAAAGTTAAAAGTTAAAAGTTAAAAGTTAAAAGTTAAAAGTTAAAAGTTAAAAGTTAAAAGTTAAAAGTTAAAAGTTAAAAGTTAAAAGTTAAAAGTTAAAAGTTAAAAGTTAAAAGTTAAAAGTTAAAAGTTAAAAGTTAAAAGTTAAAAGTTAAAAGTTAAAAGTTAAAAGTTAAAAGTTAAAAGTTAAAAGTTAAAAGTTAAAAGTTAAAAGTTAAAAGTTAAAAGTTAAAAGTTAAAAGTTAAAAGTTAAAAGTTAAAAGTTAAAAGTTAAAAGTTAAAAGTTAAAAGTTAAAAGTTAAAAGTTAAAAGTTAAAAGTTAAAAGTTAAAAGTTAAAAGTTAAAAGTTAAAAGTTAAAAGTTAAAAGTTAAAAGTTAAAAGTTAAAAGTTAAAAGTTAAAAGTTAAAAGTTAAAAGTTAAAAGTTAAAAGTTAAAAGTTAAAAGTTAAAAGTTAAAAGTTAAAAGTTAAAAGTTAAAAGTTAAAAGTTAAAAGTTAAAAGTTAAAAGTTAAAAGTTAAAAGTTAAAAGTTAAAAGTTAAAAGTTAAAAGTTAAAAGTTAAAAGTTAAAAGTTAAAAGTTAAAAGTTAAAAGTTAAAAGTTAAAAGTTAAAAGTTAAAAGTTAAAAGTTAAAAGTTAAAAGTTAAAAGTTAAAAGTTAAAAGTTAAAAGTTAAAAGTTAAAAGTTAAAAGTTAAAAGTTAAAAGTTAAAAGTTAAAAGTTAAAAGTTAAAAGTTAAAAGTTAAAAGTTAAAAGTTAAAAGTTAAAAGTTAAAAGTTAAAAGTTAAAAGTTAAAAGTTAAAAGTTAAAAGTTAAAAGTTAAAAGTTAAAAGTTAAAAGTTAAAAGTTAAAAGTTAAAAGTTAAAAGTTAAAAGTTAAAAGTTAAAAGTTAAAAGTTAAAAGTTAAAAGTTAAAAGTTAAAAGTTAAAAGTTAAAAGTTAAAAGTTAAAAGTTAAAAGTTAAAAGTTAAAAGTTAAAAGTTAAAAGTTAAAAGTTAAAAGTTAAAAGTTAAAAGTTAAAAGTTAAAAGTTAAAAGTTAAAAGTTAAAAGTTAAAAGTTAAAAGTTAAAAGTTAAAAGTTAAAAGTTAAAAGTTAAAAGTTAAAAGTTAAAAGTTAAAAGTTAAAAGTTAAAAGTTAAAAGTTAAAAGTTAAAAGTTAAAAGTTAAAAGTTAAAAGTTAAAAGTTAAAAGTTAAAAGTTAAAAGTTAAAAGTTAAAAGTTAAAAGTTAAAAGTTAAAAGTTAAAAGTTAAAAGTTAAAAGTTAAAAGTTAAAAGTTAAAAGTTAAAAGTTAAAAGTTAAAAGTTAAAAGTTAAAAGTTAAAAGTTAAAAGTTAAAAGTTAAAAGTTAAAAGTTAAAAGTTAAAAGTTAAAAGTTAAAAGTTAAAAGTTAAAAGTTAAAAGTTAAAAGTTAAAAGTTAAAAGTTAAAAGTTAAAAGTTAAAAGTTAAAAGTTAAAAGTTAAAAGTTAAAAGTTAAAAGTTAAAAGTTAAAAGTTAAAAGTTAAAAGTTAAAAGTTAAAAGTTAAAAGTTAAAAGTTAAAAGTTAAAAGTTAAAAGTTAAAAGTTAAAAGTTAAAAGTTAAAAGTTAAAAGTTAAAAGTTAAAAGTTAAAAGTTAAAAGTTAAAAGTTAAAAGTTAAAAGTTAAAAGTTAAAAGTTAAAAGTTAAAAGTTAAAAGTTAAAAGTTAAAAGTTAAAAGTTAAAAGTTAAAAGTTAAAAGTTAAAAGTTAAAAGTTAAAAGTTAAAAGTTAAAAGTTAAAAGTTAAAAGTTAAAAGTTAAAAGTTAAAAGTTAAAAGTTAAAAGTTAAAAGTTAAAAGTTAAAAGTTAAAAGTTAAAAGTTAAAAGTTAAAAGTTAAAAGTTAAAAGTTAAAAGTTAAAAGTTAAAAGTTAAAAGTTAAAAGTTAAAAGTTAAAAGTTAAAAGTTAAAAGTTAAAAGTTAAAAGTTAAAAGTTAAAAGTTAAAAGTTAAAAGTTAAAAGTTAAAAGTTAAAAGTTAAAAGTTAAAAGTTAAAAGTTAAAAGTTAAAAGTTAAAAGTTAAAAGTTAAAAGTTAAAAGTTAAAAGTTAAAAGTTAAAAGTTAAAAGTTAAAAGTTAAAAGTTAAAAGTTAAAAGTTAAAAGTTAAAAGTTAAAAGTTAAAAGTTAAAAGTTAAAAGTTAAAAGTTAAAAGTTAAAAGTTAAAAGTTAAAAGTTAAAAGTTAAAAGTTAAAAGTTAAAAGTTAAAAGTTAAAAGTTAAAAGTTAAAAGTTAAAAGTTAAAAGTTAAAAGTTAAAAGTTAAAAGTTAAAAGTTAAAAGTTAAAAGTTAAAAGTTAAAAGTTAAAAGTTAAAAGTTAAAAGTTAAAAGTTAAAAGTTAAAAGTTAAAAGTTAAAAGTTAAAAGTTAAAAGTTAAAAGTTAAAAGTTAAGAACCAAAACTTTAAACTATTTAAACTTTAAACTTTAAACTTTAAACTTTAAACTTTAAACTTTAAACTTTAAACTTTAAACTTTAAACTTTAAACTTTAAACTTTAAACTTTAAACTTTAAACTTTAAACTTTAAACTTTAAACTTTAAACTTTAAACTTTAAACTTTAAACTTTAAACTTTAAACTTTAAACTTTAAACTTTAAACTTTAAACTTTAAACTTTAAACTTTAAACTTTAAACTTTAAACTTTAAACTTTAAACTTTAAACTTTAAACTTTAAACTTTAAACTTTAAACTTTAAACTTTAAACTTTAAACTTTAAACTTTAAACTTTAAACTTTAAACTTTAAACTTTAAACTTTAAACTTTAAACTTTAAACTTTAAACTTTAAACTTTAAACTTTAAACTTTAAACTTTAAACTTTAAACTTTAAACTTTAAACTTTAAACTTTAAACTTTAAACTTTAAACTTTAAACTTTAAACTTTAAACTTTAAACTTTAAACTTTAAACTTTAAACTTTAAACTTTAAACTTTAAACTTTAAACTTTAAACTTTAAACTTTAAACTTTATACTTTAAACTTTAAACTTTAAACTTTAAACTTTAAACTATTTAAACTTTAAACTTTAAACTATTTAAACTTTAAACTATTTAAACTTTAAACTATTTAAACTTTAAACTATTTAAACTTTAAACTATTTAAACTTTAAACTTTAAACTATTTAAACTTTAAACTTTAAACTATTTAAACTTTAAACTTTAAACTATTAAAACTTTAAACTTTAAACTATTTAAACTTTAAACTTTAAACTTTAAACTTTAAACTTTAAACTTTAAACTTTAAACTTTAAACTTTAAACTTTAAACTTTAAACTTTAAACTTTAAACTTTAAACTATTTAAACTTTAAACTTTAAACTATTTAAACTTTAAACTTTAAACTATTTAAACTTTAAACTTTAAATTATTTAAACTTTAAACTTTAAACATTTAAACTTTAAACTATTTAAACTTTAAACTATTTAAACTTTAATCTATTTAAACTTTAAACTTGAAACTATTAAAACTTTAAACTTTAAACTATTTAAACTTTAAACTTTAAACTATTTAAACTTTAAACTTTAAACTATTTAAACTTTAAACTTTAAACTATTTAAACTTTAAACTTTAAATTATTTAAACTTTAAACTTTAAACTATTTAAACTTTAAACTTTAAACTTTAAACTTTAAACTTTAAACTTTAAACTTTAAACTTTAAACTTTAAACTTTAAACTTTAAACTTTAAACTTTAAACTTTAAACTTTAAACTTTAAACTTTAAACTTTAAACTTTAAACTTTAAACTTTAAACTTTAAACTTTAAACTTTAAACTTTAAACTTTAAACTTTAAACTTTAAACTTTAAACTTTATACTTTAAACTTTAAACTTTAAACTTTAAACTTTAAACTTTAAACTTTAAACTATTTAAACTTTAAACTTTAAACTATTTAAACTTTAAACTATTTAAACTTTAAACTATTTAAACTTTAAACTATTTAAACTTTAAACTTTAAACTATTTAAACTTTAAACTATTTAAACTTTAAACTATTAAACTTTAAACTTTAAACTATTTAAACTTTAAACTTTAAACTTTAAACTATTAAAACTTTAAACTTTAAACTATTTAAACTTTAAACTTTAAACTTTAAACTTTAAACTTTAAACTTTAAACTTTAAACTTTAAACTTTAAACTATTTAAACTTTAAACTTTAAACTATTTAAACTTTAAACTTTAAACTATTTAAACTTTAAACTTTAAATTATTTAAACTTTAAACTTTAAACTTTAAACATTTAAACTTTAAACTATTTCAACTTTAAACTATTTAAATTTTAATCTATTTAAACTTTAAACTTTAAACTATTAAAACTTTAAACTTTAAACTATTTAAACTTTAAACTTTAAACTATTTAAACTTTAAACTTTAAACTATTTAAACTTTAAACTTTAAATTATTTAAACTTTAAACTTTAAACTATTTAAACTTTAAACTTTAAACTATTTAAACTTTAAACTTTAAACTATTTAAACTTTAAACTTTAAACTTTAAACTATTTAAACTTTAAACTATTTAAACTTTAAACTTTAAACTATTTAAACTTTAAACTTTAAATTATTTAAACTTTAAACTTTAAACTATTTAAACTTTAAACTTTAAACTATTTAAACTTTAAACTTTAAACTATTTAAACTTTAAACTTTAAACTTTAAACTATTTAAACTTTAAACTATTTAAACTTTAAACTTTAAACTATTTAAACTTTAAACTTTAAACTATTTAAACTTTAAACTTTAAACTTTAAACTTTAAACTTTAAACTTTAAACTTTAAACTTTAAACTTTAAACTTTAAACTTTAAACTTTAAACTTTAAACTTTAAACTTTAAACTTTAAACTTTAAACTTTAAACTTTAAACTTTAAACTTTAAACTTTAAACTTTAAACTTTAAACTTTAAACTTTAAACTTTAAACTTTAAACTTTAAACTTTAAACTTTAAACTTTAAACTTTAAACTTTAAACTTTAAACTTTAAACTTTAAACTTTAAACTTTAAACTTTAAACTTTAAACTTTAAACTTTAAACTTTAAACTTTAAACTTTAAACTTTAAACTTTAAACTTTAAACTTTAAACTTTAAACTTTAAACTTTAAACTTTAAACTTTAAACTTTAAACTTTAAACTTTAAACTTTAAACTTTAAACTTTAAACTTTAAACTTTAAACTTTAAACTTTAAACTTTAAACTTTAAACTTTAAACTTTAAACTTTAAACTTTAAACTTTAAATTATTTAAACTTTAAACTTTAAACTTTAAACTTTAAATTATTTAAACTTTAAACTTTAAACTTTAAACTTTAAACTTTAAACTTTAAATTATTTAAACTTTAAACTTTAAACTTTAAACTTTAAACTTTAAACTTTAAACTTTAAACTTTAAACTTTAAACTTTAAACTTTAAACTTTAAACTTTAAACTTTAAACTTTAAACTTTAAACTTTAAACTTTAAACTTTAAACTTTAAACTTTAAACTTTAAACTTTAAACTTTAAACTTTAAACTTTAAACTTTAAACTTTAAACTTTAAACTTTAAACTTTAAACTTTAAACTTTAAACTTTAAACTTTAAACTTTAAACTTTAAACTTTAAACTTTAAACTTTAAACTCTAAACTTTAAACTTTAAACTTTAAACTTTAAACTTTAAACTTTAAACTTTAAACTTTAAACTTTAAACTTTAAACTTTAAACTTTAAACTTTAAACTTTAAACTTTAAACTTTAAACTTTAAACTTTAAACTTTAAACTTTAAACTTTAAACTTTAAACTTTAAACTTTAAACTTTAAACTTTAAACTTTAAACTTTAAACTTTAAACTTTAAACTTTAAACTTTAAACTTTAAACTTTAAACTTTAAACTTTAAACTTTAAACTTTAAACTTTAAACTTTAAACTTTAAACTTTAAACTTTAAACTTTAAACTTTAAACTTTAAACTTTAAACTTTAAACTTTAAACTTTAAACTTTAAACTTTAAACTTTAAACTTTAAACTTTAAACTTTAAACTTTAAACTTTAAACTTTAAACTTTAAACTTTAAACTTTAAACTTTAAACTTTAAACTTTAAACTTTAAACTTTAAACTTTAAACTTTAAACTTTAAACTTTAAACTTTAAACTTTAAACTTTAAACTTTAAACTTTAAACTTTAAACTTTAAACTTTAAACTTTAAACTTTAAACTTTAAACTTTAAACTTTAAACTTTAAACTTTAAACTTTAAACTTTAAACTTTAAACTTTAAACTTTAAACTTTAAACTTTAAACTTTAAACTTTAAACTTTAAACTTTAAACTTTAAACTTTAAACTTTAAACTTTAAACTTTAAACTTTAAACTTTAAACTTTAAACTTTAAACTTTAAACTTTAAACTTTAAACTTTAAACTTTAAACTTTAAACTTTAAACTTTAAACTTTAAACTTTAAACTTTAAACTTTAAACTTTAAACTTTAAACTTTAAACTTTAAACTTTAAACTTTAAACTTTAAACTTTAAACTTTAAACTTTAAACTTTAAACTTTAAACTTTAAACTTTAAACTTTAAACTTTAAACTTTAAACTTTAAACTTTAAACTTTAAACTTTAAACTTTAAACTTTAAACTTTAAACTTTAAACTTTAAACTTTAAACTTTAAACTTTAAACTTTAAACTTTAAACTTTAAACTTTAAACTTTAAACTTTAAACTTTAAACTTTAAACTTTAAACTTTAAACTTTAAACTTTAAACTTTAAACTTTAAACTTTAAACTTTAAACTTTAAACTTTAAACTTTAAACTTTAAACTTTAAACTTTAAACTTTAAACTTTAAACTTTAAACTTTAAACTTTAAACTTTAAACTTTAAACTTTAAACTTTAAACTTTAAACTTTAAACTTTAAACTTTAAACTTTAAACTTTAAACTTTAAACTTTAAACTTTAAACTTTAAACTTTAAACTTTAAACTTTAAACTTTAAACTTTAAACTTTAAACTTTAAACTTTAAACTTTAAACTTTAAACTTTAAACTTTAAACTTTAAACTTTAAACTTTAAACTTTAAACTTTAAACTTTAAACTTTAAACTTTAAACTTTAAACTTTAAACTTTAAACTTTAAACTTTAAACTTTAAACTTTAAACTTTAAACTTTAAACTTTAAACTTTAAACTTTAAACTTTAAACTTTAAACTTTAAACTTTAAACTTTAAACTTTAAACTTTAAACTTTAAACTTTAAACTTTAAACTTTAAACTTTAAACTTTAAACTTTAAACGTTAAACGTTAAACGTTAAACGTTAAACTTTAAATATAGCTTTCAATTCAAGAATAGACATAACAAGTGACACATTATAAAGATTTTAGTGTGAGGGGGTCATATAATTCTTAATGAAGCCTAACATAATGTAAGCTTAGCAATAATATAATCAATATGTTTTGTATGGGAAAGTCAGACATAAACTTAATTCTATCAACAGCCTTATCCGAGAAAAATAACCTTACATTTGGCCATATTCAACAACAATTTGTGATTAAATGACCAACAGCAAAATTTATTCAAATCACTTTGTAACTTTATACTATCAAAAATTGTAGAAATCGCAGCGAATATTTCCATATTATTAACGTAGAAAAGGCAATGTGCAAATTTAAAACGTCCCACAATATCATTAATAAATATTGAGAACAGAAGTGGACCCATGCGTAACTCCAGAAGTTACACAAAATAAATGAGAAGCCATTGGATAGAAATGAACACACAATTTGGTATTTTTGGCTTTTAGATAAGAATCGAATTCTAGGTGCAGAGGTCGTAAAGAAAAATTGAGCATCTTTTACAATACTTTAATTTTTAGAATTCTAAACTTTCTGAAATTCTTAATGTTTTTGAGACTTCTCTCTGCTAAAATAATTAAACTAATTTGTAAAAATGAACTTAGAAATTCTTTAACCGTTGAGCTACGATAAGAAAAAAAAATTTAAAGCAATTTTCTTTTTTTTTTTAGTAAAAAATTCATTGTGAGATGAGATAACCTAATGAATGTTTGATAATTTTCGTATAAAAACCGATTAATTTTAGTCTTCGGCAACATTTATTAGGTTATCTCATGATATTGGGCATTCAAATTTAATATCGGTTACGCCAATGTAGCCTGAAGTGTTAAATTGTGAAAGCTTTTAGATAACAATCAAATGATCAATTTTATCAAAAGCTTTTGAAAAGTCAGTGTACCTACATCCACTTGTTGCCGGTTCTCAATCCTGCAGATAAATATCCACAGACCGCAGCCAGATCGGTAATTGTAGATTTTCCTGGATAAAACCCACGTTGTGAAGGCTAAATAATAGACTTCACATGAAAACAAAAAAATCTCTGCACCTTAGCTTCGAAAAATTTGAAAACGGCAAAAAAAATTGCAATTCTTTGATAATTGGTAATTTAATTTATTTTACAAGATTTAAAAATCGGCCGAATTAAGGAAATTTTCTTGGGATCAAGTAAAATCCCAGAAGGAAGGCTTTCATTAAAGAGGTGAGTCAGCAGAAGAGCTAAACTTTCAGCACAATTTTTAATAAAGATGAGTGGAATGCCTAACTGCTGAACTGCTTTCCGAAAATTCTGAATCTTAAATGGTCTAATATAAACGCCAGTTTGCCAGGTTTCCGAACTTACTTAAA
Source organism: Tipula helvola (assembly GCA_963556165.1). Taxonomy (NCBI): domain Eukaryota; kingdom Metazoa; phylum Arthropoda; class Insecta; order Diptera; family Tipulidae; genus Tipula; species Tipula helvola. The sequence goes on from OY744481.1 coordinate 105,058,765, forward strand.
TGGTATTTTATTAGTATTTTAGATTCTGAATTTTTTTAATTTTGGGGATCAATTTACCAACATGGTTACATGGTACCAACACAAACCAAAGTTTGGTGTGAAAGTTTTACATTGAAGGATGAATACGAAATAGATAATGACAATCGAGAGAAGAGTTATGCGAGTGATATTTGATCCGTAAAGCGACGATGATTTCATATACCAAGTTTTTATAATCGCGAGATCATGAATTCCTGTACTTGTACATGAAACCCTGGCGTCCTGTTCTTCGAATAAATTCAATAGTGCAGCTATGTCTAAGAGGTTAGACGCCTTTTATCTAGAATTCTTAAACTTCCCGAAATTCTTAAATTTTTTAAATACATTTAGAGAGTGTTTGCTTAAAAAATTTTTAAAGACATCAATGTGCTAAAATGATTAAGGGAATTTGTAAAAATGACCTTAGAAATTATGTAACCCCTTGAGCTACGATAAGAATAAAAAAAAAACTTTTAGACCAAATTTTGTTTTTTTAGTGAAAACTTCATTATGAAGTGAAACACGTCATTATGAAATGTGATAACCTAATGAATCTTTGATAATTTCTTTTAAAACCGATTAATTCTAGTCTTCGGCGTCATTCATGGAGGTTATCTCATTATATTAGGCATACAAATTGCCACGTCAATTACGCCATTGTAGCTTAAGATGTTTGTCAAAGCATAGACGTTTTCAATTTTTTTAGCTTTAACCGATACAAATATCTTAACAGTCAATTATGAACTCGTATCAATTATGGAGTCGTATCCTAAACATAGTTCAAAATCTACATCATAGCTGTGACTTTTAGCTTGAAATTTGATGAAAGCCTCGGTCTGATTGTGAATTCTACAATAAACTTCGCTGTACCGGCTTCGGTTAGTCCCATGCCGGCAATGTTTGCTTTGGTCGGAGTTCGTGTTAAATTGAGCTTATTTACAACTTCTTCGGTTATAAAAGTGGGTTGGGAGCCTAGATCAATCAGAATCTGAACCAGATTTTCTCTAATGTCGGTATGCGGTTGCCAATACGATAGTATACCTTGTATAGATTTGGAGCTTGTTTGCAAAGTTTTCTTGGTTGGAGCTTCAGCCTTGTTTACTGGCTCCTTTTAAATGTCATGGAGTAGACTATGATAAGCTCCATGACATTTTTCACATTTTTTGCGGCAGTATTACCCGTGGTATGCTCGGAAACATTTTCTTTACAGTTGCTGTTTTCTCCAAAACAGATAAAGCTTGGAATTCTTTGAAGCTTGTAATTTCATGGTTTCATTACATTGAGCACAGTTTGGAGATGCATCAGTCATTACTACAACATATGTTGTTCTCTTTGGGTTGTTTTGTGGTGGATCCTTTTTTTTGTTGACGGTTTCTCTTGCGATTGTAGACAGAGACTGGAACCTTGTTTCCAAAAATTCAAAGCAACTTTCCATTGATTGGATTTCTTTTGGATTTTGGATTGTTGGTTCATGCATGCGATGAGTCTCAGCATTCAATTTCCTTGTTAAAATGCCTATCACCAAGGCAATCCAGTGTTTTGTCTGGATGCCTAAATTATTGAATGCATTTACAAGAAGTAGTTTCTTGATAGTTAAGTTTTTTGATCGTAGAGAAGTGTCGTATTGATTGTTATGAAATACTTTGCTAGATAATTATTAACATATTAATTCTGTACGTACAACCAATACGCACTTTCTGAACCAGTCTTGAAAATGTCGCAAATTGTTAACCCTATTTTTGATATTTTTGATTTTAATATGTCAAGAAATCCGTTTAGAAATGAGTTATCTAATTAATTATTGTATTAATGTACAATTAATATTTTTGTAATGCATTTTTAATTCTTAATTACCAAATGTACTTTGCTGTAGGTAACAATAATAAATTTATTAGTCTGGCTTTTTTCCTACGTCATTTTCTCAAGGTTCATTTATAATTTGTTTTCTTTATTTTAAAGCTCAAAACAATAAAATTTGTTTCTAGCTATTTGTTAGCAGTTACATATTTTGGCAGGTTTGCAGGCCCTTTGAAACATGTCAGGCACATTGGTTTTAAATTAAAATAAATTTTGGAGAAACTTAAAAAAATGTCAGTGCAAGTCGCTTCTAGCAGTAAATAGGAAAGGCCTGATAACTAGATTTTTATCTAAACATTAACCAATTTTCGAGGTGCCATAGGAAAGGTGACACCATTTAGTTAATAAGTGTAAAATGTATTCTTGGAAAAAAAAAATCAGCTCGCCTCTCGCTTGTTGTGCTAAATCTGGCCTCAGTGCTGGGGTTTTGCCGTAAAGTGAGAAAAGCTAAATGTGCCTCAGCAAAATGTGTGTGCTTTTACTAACACAATTTTGAACATATGTCGGTAAATGAATTTTTGTCGGAGATTAAAATTTCGTCACATTCACGGAGAGTATCAGAAGAGGAATTGACAGCATCTGCTTCTCATTTATTTAATGGATCACTTAAACATACTTAACATAGACTTCCATAGTAAATTGTTGTGCTTCGATTTTGATGGTTGATACCTCGATCAAAAGGCGTTGAGACCTGTAATCGTCATGCCAATGGCTATATTTCGCAGAAAATTCAATTTTATTGAAAATCAACTGAACTATAGCCCACAAATTGAGAGCCAGAAAAATTGAAAATCTGCAATTGTGCTCCGATTTCGACGGTTGATAACTCCATCAATAGGCGTTGAGACCTGTAATCGTCATGCCAATGGTCATTTGAATGGCTCGAATATTTCTACATATTTCCGATTTTGATGGTTGATACCTCGATCAAAAGGCGTTGAGACCTGTAATCGTCATGCCAATGGTCATATTTCGCAGAAAATTCAATTTTATTGAAAATCAACTGAACTATAGCCCACAAATTCAGAGCCAGAAAAATCGAAAATCTGCAATTACGCTCCGATTTCGATGGTTGATATCTCTATCAATAGGCGTTGAGACCTGTAATCGTCATTTCAACGGTCATTAGAATCGCTCGAATATTTCTACACATTTCGCAGAAAATTCAATTTTATTGAAAATCAACTGAACTCTACCCCACAAATTCAGAGCCAGAAAAATCAAAAATCTGCAATTGTGCTCCGATTTCGATGGTTGATACCTCCATCAATAGGCGTTGGGACCTGTAATCGTCTGCCAATTGTCATTTCAATAGCTCGAATATTTCTACATATTTCGCAGAAAATTCAATTTTATTGAAAATCAACTGAACTATAGCCCACAAATTGAGAGCCAGAAAAATCGAAAATCTGCAATTGTGCTCCGATTTCGATGGTTGATACCTCTATCAATAGGCGTTGGGACTTTTAATCGTCATGCTAACGGTCATTTGAATCGCTAGAATATTTCTACACATTTCGCAGAAAATTTAATTTTATTGAAAGTCAACTGAACTATAGCCCACAAATTCAGAGCCAGAAAAATCGAAAATCTGCAATTACGCTCCGATTTCGATGGTTGATATCTCTATCAATAGGCGTTGAGACCTGTAATCGTCATTTCAACGGTCATTAGAATCGCTCGAATATTTCTACACATTTCGCAGAAAATTCAATTTTATTGAAAATCAACTGAACTATAGCCCACAAATTGAGAGCCAGAAAAATCGAAAATCTGCAATTGTGCTCCGATTTCGATGGTTGATACCTCTATCAATAGGCGTCGAGACCTGTATTCGTCATGCCAACGGTCATTTGAATCTCTCGAATATTTCTAAACATTTCGCAGAAAATTCAATTTTATTGAAAATCAACTGAACTATAGCCCACAAATTGAGAGCCAGAAAAATCGAAAATCTGCAATTGCGCTCCGATTTCGATGGTTGATACCTCCAGCAATAGGCGTTGAGACCTGTAATCGTCATGCCAACGGTCATTTGAATCGCTCGAATATTTCTACACATTTCGCAGAAAATTCAATTTTATTGAAAACCAACTGAACTATAGCCCACAAATTCAGAGCCAGAAAAATCGAAAATCTGCAATTACGCTCCGATTTCGATGGTTGATATCTCTATCAATAGGCGTTGAGACCTGTAATCGTCATTTCAACGGTCATTTGAATCGCTCGAATATTTCTACACATTTCGCAGAAAATTCAATTTTATTGAAAATCAACTGAACTATAGTCCACAAATTCAGAGCCAGGAAAATCAAAAATCTGCAATTGTGCTCCGATTTCGATGGTTGATACCTCTATCAATAGGCGTTGGGACTTTTAATCGTCATTCCAACGGTCATTTGAATCGCTAGAATATTTCTACATATTTCCCAGAAAATTCAATTTTATTGAAAATCAACTGATCTATAGCCCACAAATTCAGAGCCAGAAAAATCGAAAATCTGCAATTGTGCTCCGATTTCGATGGTTGATACCTCTATCAATAGGCGTTGGGACCTGTAATCGTCATGCCAACGGTCATTTGAATCGCTTGAATATTCCTTCATATTTCGCAAAAAATTCAATTTTATTGAAAATCAACTGGACTATAGCCCACAAATTGAGAGCCAGAAAAATCAAAAATCTGCAATTATGCTCCGATTTCGATGGTTGATACCTCTATCAATAGGCGTTGGGACCTGTAATCGTCATGCCAACGGCCATTTGAATCGCTCGAATATTTCTACACATTTCGCAGAAAATTCAATTTTATTGAAAATCAACTGAACTATAGCCCACAAATTGAGAGCCAGAAAAATCGAAAATCTGCAATTGCGCTCCGATTTCGATGGTTGTTACCTCTATCAATAGGCGTTGAGACCTGTAATCGTCATTCCAACGGTCATTTGAATCGTTCGAATATTTCTACACATTTCGCAGAAAATTTAATTTTATTGAAAATCAACTGAACTATAGCCCACAAATTCAGAGCCAGAAAAATGGAAAATCTGCAATTGTGCTCCGATTTCGATGATTTATACATCTATCAATAGGCATTGGGACCTGTAATCGTCATGCCAACGGTCATTTGAATCGCTGGAATATTTCTACACATTTCGCAGAAAATTAAATTTTATTGAAAATCAACTGAACTCTACCCCACAAATTCAGAGCCAGAAAAATCAAAAATCTGCAATTGTGCTCCGATTTCGATGGTTGATACCTCCATCAATAGGCGTTGGGACCTGTAATCGTCTGCCAATTGTCATTTCAATAGCTCGAATATTTCTACATATTTCGCAGAAAATTCAATTTTATTGAAAATCAACTGAACTATAGCCCACAAATTGAGAGCCAGAAAAATCGAAAATCTGCAATTGTGCTCCGATTTCGATGGTTGATACCTATATCAATAGGCGTCGAGACCTGTATTCGTCATGCCAACGGTCATTTGAATCTCTCGAATATTTCTAAACATTTCGCAGAAAATTCAATTTTATTGAAAATCAACTGAACTATAGCCCACAAATTGAGAGCCAGAAAAATCGAAAATCTGCAATTGTGCTCCGATTTCGATGGTTGATACCTCTATCAATAGGCGTTGGGACCTGTAATCGTCATGCCAACGGTCATTTGAATCGCTCGAATATTTCTACATATTTCGCAGAAAATTCAATTTTATTGAAAATCAACTGACCTATAGCCCACAAATTGAGAGCCAGAAAAATCGAAAATCTGCAATTGTGCTCCGATTTCGATGGTTGATACCTCTATCAATAGGCGTCGAGACCTGTATTCGTCATGCCAACGGTCATTTGAATCTCTCGAATATTTCTAAACATTTCGCAGAAAATTCAATTTTATTGAAAATCAACTGAACTATAGCCCACAAATTGAGAGCCAGAAAAATCGAAAATCTGCAATTGTGCTCCGATTTCGATGGTTGATACCTCTATCAATAGGCGTTGGGACCTGTAATCGTCATGCCAACGGTCATTTGAATCGCTCGAATATTTCTACATATTTCGCAGAAAATTCAATTTTATTGAAAATCAACTGACCTATAGCCCACAAATTGAGAGCCAGAAAAATCGAAAATCTGCAATTGTGCTCCGATTTCGATGGTTGATACCTATATCAATAGGCGTTGGGACCTGTAATCGTCATGCCAACGGTCATTTGAATCGGTCGAATATTTCTACACATTTCGCAGAAAATTCAATTTTATTGAAAATCAATTGATCTATAGCCCACAAATTCAGAGCCAGAAAAATCGAAAATCTGCAATTGTGCTCCGATTTCGATGGTTGATACCTCTATCAATAGGCGACGAGACCTGTAATCGTCATGCCAACGGTCATTTGAATGGCTCGAATATTTCTAAACATTTCGCAGAAAATTCAATTTTATTGAAAATCAACTGATCTATAGCCCACAAGTTAAGAGCCATAAAAATCGAAAATCTGCAATTGTGCTCCGATTTCGATGGTTGATACCTCTATCAATAGGCGTTGAGACCTGTAATCGTCATGCCAACGGTCATTTGAATCGCTCGAATGTTTCTAAACATTTCGCAGAAAATTCAATTTTATTGAAAATCAACTGATCTATAGCCCACAAATTGAGAGCCAGAAAAATCGAAAATCTGCAATTGTTCTTCGATTTCGATGGTTGATACCTCCATCAATAGGCGTTGAGACCTGTAATCGTCATGCCAACGGTCATTTGAATCGCTCGAATATTTCTACACATTTCGCAGAAAATTCAATTTTATTGAAAATCAACTGAACTATAGCCCACAAATTCAGAGCCAGAAAAATCGAAAATCTGCAATTGTGCTCCGATTTCGATGGTTGATACCTCTAGCAATAGGCTTTGGTACCTGTAATCGTCATGCCAACGGTCATTTGAATCGCTCGATGTATTTCTACATATTTCGCAGAAAATTCAATTTTATTGAAAATCAACTGATCTATAGCCCACAAATTGAGAGCCAGAAAAATCAAAAATCTGCAATTGTGCTCCGATTTCGATGGTTGATACCTATATCAATAGGCGTTGAGACCTGTAATCGTCATGCCAACGGTCATTTGAATCGCTCGAATATTTGTACATATTTCGCAGAAAATTTAATTTTATTGAAAATCAACTGAACTATAGCCCACAAATTGAGAGCCAGAAAAATCGAAAATCTGCAATTGTGCTCCGATTTCGATGGTTGATACCTCTAGCAATAGGCTTTGGTACCTGTAATCGTCATGCCAACGGTCATTTGAATCGCTCGATGTATTTCTACATATTTCGCAGAAAATTCAATTTTATTGAAAATCAACTGAACTATCGCCCACAAATTCAGAGCCAGAAAAATCGAAAATCTGCAATTGTGCTCCGATTTCGATGGTTGATACCTCTATCAATAGGCGTTGAGACCTGTAATCGTCATGCCAACGGTCATTTGAATCGCTCGAATATTTCTACACATTTCGCAGAAAATTCAATTTTATTGAAAATCAACTGAACTATCGCCCACAAATTCAGAGCCAGAAAAATCGAAAATCTGCAATTGTGCTCCGATTTCGATGGTTGATACCTCTATCAATAGGCGGCGAGACCTGTAATCGTCATGCCAACGGTCATTTGAATGGCTCGAATATTTCTAAACATTTCGCAGAAAATTCAATTTTATTGAAAATCAACTGATCTATAGCCCACAAGTTAAGAGCCATAAAAATCGAAAATCTGCAATTGTGCTCCGATTTCGATGGTTGATACCTTCATCAATAGGCGTTGGGAGCTGTAATCGTCATTCAAGCGGTCATTTGAATCGCTCGAATATTTCTACACATTTCCCAGAAAATTCAATTTTATTGAAAATCAACTGAACTATAGCCCACAAATTCAGAGCCAGAAAAATCGAAAATCTGCAATTGTGCTCCGATTTCGATGGTTGATACCTCTATCAATAGGCGTTGAGACCTGTAATCGTCATGCCAACGGTCATTTGAATCGCTCGAATATTTCTACACATTTCGCAGAAAATTCAGTTTTATTGAAAAATCAACTGAACTATAGCCCACAAATTGAGAGCCAGAAAAATCGAAAATCTGCAATTGTGCTCCGATTTCGATGGTTGATACCTCTAGCAATAGGCTTTGGTACCTGTAATCGTCATGCCAACGGTCATTTGAATCGCTCGATGTATTTCTACATATTTCGCAGAAAATTCAATTTTATTGAAAATCAACTGATCTATAGCCCACAAATTGAGAGCCAGAAAAATCAAAAATCTGCAATTGTGCTCCGATTTCGATGGTTGATACCTCTATCAATAGGCGTTGAGACCTGTAATCGTCATGCCAACGGTCATTTGAATCGCTCTAATATTTCTACACATTTCGCAGAAAATTCAATTTTATTGAAAATCAACTGAACTATCGCCCACAAATTCAGAGCCAGAAAAATCGAAAATCTGCAATTGTGCTCCGATTTCGATGGTTGATACCTTCATCAATAGGCGTTGGGAGCTGTAATCGTCATTCAAGCGGTCATTTGAATCGCTCGAATATTTCTACACATTTCCCAGAAAATTCAATTTTATTGAAAATCAACTGAACTATAGCCCACAAATTCAGAGCCAGAAAAATCGAAAATCTGCAATTGTGCTCCGATTTCGATGGTTGATACCTCTATCAATAGGCGTTGGGAGCTGTAATCGCCATGCCAACGGTCATTTGAATCGCTCGAATATTTCTACATATTTCCCAGAAAATTCAATTTTATTGAAAATCAACTGAACTATAGCCCACAAATTCAGAGCCAGAAAAATCGAAAATCTGCAATTGTGCTCCGATTTCGATGGTTGATACCTCTATCAATAGGCGTTGAGACCTGTAATCGTCATGCCAACGGTCATTTGAATCGCTCGAATATTTCTACACATTTCCCAGAAAATTCAATTTTATTGAAAATCAACTGAACTATAGCCCACAAGTTCAGAGCCAGGAAAATCGAAAATCTGCAATTGTGCTCCAATTTCGATGGTTGATACCTCTATCAATATGCGTTGGGACTTTTAATCGTCATGCCAACGGTCATTTGAATCGCTAGAATATTTCTACACATTTCCCAGAAAATTCAATTTTATTGAAAATCAACTGAACTATAGCCCACAAATTCAGAGCCAGAAAAATCGAAAATCTGCAATTGTGCTCCGATTTCGATGGTTGATACCTCTATCAATAGGCGTTGAGACCTGTAATCGTCATGCCAACGGTCATTTGAATCGCTCGAATATTTCTACACATTTCGCAGAAAATTCAATTTTATTGAAAATCAACTGAACTATAGCCCACAAATTCAGAGCCAGAAAAATCGAAAATCTGCAATTGTGCTCCGATTTCGATGGTTGATACCTCTATCAATAGGCGTTGAGACCTGTAATCGTCATGCCAACGGTCATTTGAATCGCTCTAATATTTCTACACATTTCGCAGAAAATTCAATTTTATTGAAAATCAACTGAACTATAGCCCATAAATTGAGAGCCAGAAAAATCGAAAATCTGCAATTGTGCTCCGATTTCGATGGTTGATACTTCCATCAATAGGCGTTGGGACCTGTAATCGTCATGCCAACGGTCATTTGAATCGCTCGAATAATTCTACACATTTCGCAGAAAATTCAATTTTATTGAAAATCAACTGATCTATAGCCCACAAATTCAGAGCCAGAAAAATCGAAAATCTGCAATTGTTCTCCGGTTTCGATGGTTGATACCTCTATCAATAGGCGTTGAGACCTGTAATCGTCATGCCAACGGTCATTTGAATCGCTCGAATATTTCTACACATTTCGCAGAAAATTCAATTTTATTGAAAATCAACTGAACTATAGCCCACAAATTCAGAGCCAGAAAAATCGAAAATCTGCAATTGTGCTCCGATTTCGATGGTTGATACCTCTAGCAATAGGCTTTGGTACCTGTAATCGTCATGCCAACGGTCATTTGATGGTCAAATTCAATTTTATTGAAAATCAACTGAACTATAGCCCACAAATTGAGAGCCAGAAAAATCGAAAATCTGCAATTGTGCTCCGATTTCGATGGTTGATACTTCCATCAATAGGCGTTGGGACCTGTAATCGTCATGCCAACGGTCATTTGAATCGCTCGAATAATTCTACACATTTCGCAGAAAATTCAATTTTATTGAAAATCAACTGATCTATAGCCCACAAATTCAGAGCCAGAAAAATCGAAAATCTGCAATTGTTCTCCGGTTTCGATGGTTGATACCTCTAGCAATAGGCTTTGGTACCTGTAATCGTCATGCCAACGGTCATTTGAATCGCTCGAATATTTGTACATATTTCGCAGAAATACCTCTATCAATAGGCGTTGAGACCTGTATCCCTTGATACCTCTATCAATAGGCGTTGAGACCTGTAATCGTCATGCCTATGGTCATTTGATGGTCAAATTCAATTTTATTGAAAATCAACTGAACTATAGCCCACAAATTGAGAGCCAGAAAAATCGAAAATCTGCAATTGTGCTCCGATTTCGATGGTTGATACTTCCATCAATAGGCGTTGGGACCTGTAATCGTCATGCCAACGGTCATTTGAATCGCTCGAATAATTCTACACATTTCGCAGAAAATTCAATTTTATTGAAAATCAACTGATCTATAGCCCACAAATTCAGAGCCAGAAAAATCGAAAATCTGCAATTGTTCTCCGGTTTCGATGGTTGATACCTCTAGCAATAGGCTTTGGTACCTGTAATCGTCATGCCAACGGTCATTTGAATCGCTCGAATATTTGTACATATTTCGCAGAAAATTCAATTTTATTGAAAATCAACTGAACTATAGCCCACAAATTGAGAGCCAGAAAAATCGAAAATCTGCAATTGTGCTCCGATTTCGATGGTTGATACCTCTAGCAATAGGCTTTGGTACCTGTAATCGTCATGCCAACGGTCATTTGAATCGCTCGATGTATTTCTACATATTTCGCAGAAAATTCAATTTTATTGAAAATCAACTGATCTATAGCCCACAAATTGAGAGCCAGAAAAATCAAAAATCTGCAATTGTGCTCCGATTTCGATGGTTGATACCTCTATCAATAGGCGTTGAGACCTGTAATCGTCATGCCAACGGTCATTTGAATCGCTCGAATATTTCTACACATTTCGCAGAAAATTCAATTTTATTGAAAATCAACTGAACTATAGCCCACAAATTCAGAGCCAGAAAAATCGAAAATCTGCAATTGTGCTCCGATTTCGATGGTTGATACCTCTATCAATAGGCGTTGAGACCTGTAATCGTAATTCAAGCGGTCATTTGAATCGCTCGAATATTTCTACACATTTCGCAGAAAATTTAATTTTATTGAAAATCAACTGAACTGTAGCCCACAAATTCAGAGCCAGAAAAATCGAAAATCTGCAATTGTGCTCCGATTTCGATGGTTGATACCTCTATCAATAGGCGTTGGGAGCTGTAATCGTCATGCCAACGGTCATTTGAATCGCTCTAATATTTCTACACATTTCGCAGAAAATTCAATTTTATTGAAAATCAACTGAACTATAGCCCATAAATTGAGAGCCAGAAAAATCGAAAATCTGCAATTGTGCTCCGATTTCGATGGTTGATACTTCCACCAATAGGCGTTGGGACCTGTAATCGTCATGCCAACGGTCATTTGAATCGCTCGAATATTTCTAAACATTTCGCAGAAAATTCAATTTTATTGAAAATCAACTGAACTATAGCCCACAAATTCAGAGCCAGAAAAATCGAAAATCTGCAATTGTGCTCCGATTTCGATGGTTGATACCTCTATCAATAGGCGTTGGGAGCTGTAATCGCCATGCCAACGGTCATTTGAATCGCTCGAATATTTCTACACATTTCCCAGAAAATTCAATTTTATTGAAAATCAACTGAACTATAGCCCACAAATTCAGAGCCAGAAAAATCGAAAATCTGCAATTGTGCTCCGATTTCGATGGTTGATACCTCTATCAATAGGCGTTGAGACCTGTAATCGTCATGCCAACGGTCATTTGAATCGCTCGAATATTTCTACACATTTCGCAGAAAATTCAATTTTATTGAAAATCAACTGAACTGTAGCCCACAAATTCAGAGCCAGAAAAATCGAAAATCTGCAATTGTGCTCCGATTTCGATGGTTGATACCTCCATCAATAGGCGTTGAGACCTGTAATCGTCATGCCAACGGTCATTTGAATCGCTCTAATATTTCTACACATTTCGCAGAAAATTCAATTTTATTGAAAATCAACTGAACTATAGCCCATAAATTGAGAGCCAGAAAAATCGAAAATCTGCAATTGTGCTCCGATTTCGATGGTTGATACTTCCATCAATAGGCGTTGGGACCTGTAATCGTCATGCCAACGGTCATTTGAATCGCTCGAATAATTCTACACATTTCGCAGAAAATTCAATTTTATTGAAAATCAACTGATCTATAGCCCACAAATTCAGAGCCAGAAAAATCGAAAATCTGCAATTGTTCTCCGGTTTCGATGGTTGATACCTCTATCAATAGGCGTTGAGACCTGTAATCGTCATGCCAACGGTCATTTGAATCGCTCGAATATTTCTACACATTTCGCAGAAAATTCAATTTTATTGAAAATCAACTGAACTATAGCCCACAAATTCAGAGCCAGAAAAATCGAAAATCTGCAATTGTGCTCCGATTTCGATGGTTGATACCTCTAGCAATAGGCTTTGGTACCTGTAATCGTCATGCCAACGGTCATTTGAATCGCTCGATGTATTTCTACATATTTCGCAGAAAATTCAATTTTATTGAAAATCAACTGATCTATAGCCCACAAATTGAGAGCCAGAAAAATCAAAAATCTGCAATTGTGCTCCGATTTCGATGGTTGATACCTCTATCAATAGGCGTTGAGACCTGTAATCGTCATGCCAACGGTCATTTGAATCGCTCTAATATTTCTACACATTTCGCAGAAAATTCAATTTTATTGAAAATCAACTGATCTATAGCCCACAAATTCAGAGCCAGAAAAATCGAAAATCTGCAATTGTGCTCCGATCTCGATGGTTGATACCTCTATCAATAGGCGTTGAGACCTGTAATCGTCATGCCAATGGTCATTTGATGGTCAAATTCAATTTTATTGAAAATCAACTGAACTATAGCCCATAAATTGAGAGCCAGAAAAATCGAAAATCTGCAATTGTGCTCCGATTTCGATGGTTGATACTTCCATCAATAGGCGTTGGGACCTGTAATCGTCATGCCAACGGTCATTTGAATCGCTCGAATAATTCTACACATTTCGCAGAAAATTCAATTTTATTGAAAATCAACTGATCTATAGCCCACAAATTCAGAGCCAGAAAAATCGAAAATCTGCAATTGTGCTCCGATCTCGATGGTTGATACCTCTATCAATAGGCGTTGAGACCTGTAATCGTCATGCCTATGGTCATTTGATGGTCAAATTCAATTTTATTGAAAATCAACTGAACTATAGCCCACAAATTGAGAGCCAGAAAAATCGAAAATCTGCAATTGTGCTCCGATTTCGATGGTTGATACTTCCATCAATAGGCGTTGGGACCTGTAATCGTCATGCCAACGGTCATTTGAATCGCTCGAATAATTCTACACATTTCGCAGAAAATTCAATTTTATTGAAAATCAACTGATCTATAGCCCACAAATTCAGAGCCAGAAAAATCGAAAATCTGCAATTGTTCTCCGGTTTCGATGGTTGATACCTCTATCAATAGGCGTTGAGACCTGTAATCGTCATGCCAACGGTCATTTGAATCGCTCGAATATTTGTACATATTTCGCAGAAAATTCAATTTTATTGAAAATCAACTGAACTATAGCCCACAAATTGAGAGCCAGAAAAATCGAAAATCTTCAATTGTGCTCCGATTTCGATGGTTGATACCTCTAGCAATAGGCTTTGGTACCTGTAATCGTCATGCCAACGGTCATTTGAATCGCTCGATGTATTTCTACATATTTCGCAGAAAATTCAATTTTATTGAAAATCAACTGATCTATAGCCCACAAATTGAGAGCCAGAAAAATCAAAAATCTGCAATTGTGCTCCGATTTCGATGGTTGATACCTCTATCAATAGGCGTTGAGACCTGTAATCGTCATGCCAACGGTCATTTGAATCGCTCGAATATTTCTACACATTTCGCAGAAAATTCAATTTTATTGAAAATCAACTGAACTATCGCCCACAAATTCAGAGCCAGAAAAATCGAAAATCTGCAATTGTGCTCCGATTTCGATGGTTGATACCTTCATCAATAGGCGTTGGGAGCTGTAATCGTCATTCAAGCGGTCATTTGAATCGCTCGAATATTTCTACACATTTCGCAGAAAATTCAATTTTATTGAAAATCAACTGAACTATAGCCCACAAATTCAGAGCCAGAAAAATCGAAAATCTGCAATTGTGCTCCGATTTCGATGGTTGATACCTCTATCAATAGGCGTTGAGACCTGTAATCGTCATGCCAACGGTCATTTGAATCGCTCGAATATTTCTACACATTTCCCAGAAAATTCAGTTTTATTGAAAAATCAACTGAACTATAGCCCACAAATTGAGAGCCAGAAAAATTGAAAATCTGCAATTGTGCTCCGATTTCGATGGTTGATACCTCTATCAATAGGCGTTGAGACCTGTAATCGTCATGCCAACGGTCATTTGAATCGCTCGAATATTTCTACACATTTCGCAGAAAATTCAATTTTATTGAAAATCAACTGATCTATAGCCCACAAATTCAGAGCCAGAAAAATCGAAAATCTGCAATTGTGCTCCGATCTCGATGGTTGATACCTCTATCAATAGGCGTTGAGACCTGTAATCGTCATGCCAATGGTCATTTGATGGTCAAATTCAATTTTATTGAAAATCAACTGAACTATAGCCCACAAATTGAGAGCCAGAAAAATCGAAAATCTGCAATTGTGCTCCGATCTCGATGGTTGATACCTTCATCAATAGGCGTTGGGAGCTGTAATCGCCATGCCAACGGTCATTTGAATCGCTCGAATATTTCTACACATTTCGCAGAAAATTCAATTTTATTGAAAATCAGCTGATCTATAGCCCACAAGTTCAGAGCCAGGAAAATCGAAAATCTGCAATTGTGCTCCAATTTCGATGGTTGATACCTCTATCAATATGCGTTGGGACTTTTAATCGTCATGCCAACGGTCATTTGAATCGCTAGAACATTTCTACACATTTCCCATAAAATTCAATTTTATTGAAAATCAACTGAACTGTAGCCCACAAATTCAGAGCCAGAAAAATCGAAAATCTGCAATTGTGCTCCGATTTCGATGGTTGATACCTCTATCAATAGGCGTTGAGACCTGTAATCGTCATGCCAACGGTCATTTGAATCGCTCGAATATTCCTACATATTTCGCAGAAAATTCAATTTTATTGAAAATCAACTGGACTATAGCCCACAAATTGAGAGCCAGAAAAATCAAAAATCTGCAATTGTGCTCCGATTTCGATGGTTGATACTTCCATCAATAGGCGTTGGGACCTGTAATCGTCATGCCAACGGTCATTTGAATCGCTCGAATAATTCTACACATTTCGCAGAAAATTCAATTTTATTGAAAATCAACTGATCTATAGCCCACAAATTCAGAGCCAGAAAAATCGAAAATCTGCAATTGTTCTCCGGTTTCGATGGTTGATACCTCTATCAATAGGCGTTGAGACCTGTAATCGTCATGCCAACGGTCATTTGAATCGCTCGAATATTTCTACACATTTCGCAGAAAATTCAATTTTATTGAAAATCAACTGAACTATAGCCCACAAATTCAGAGCCAGAAAAATCGAAAATCTGCAATTGTGCTCCGATTTCGATGGTTGATACCTTCATCAATAGGCGTTGGGAGCTGTAATCGTCATTCAAGCGGTCATTTGAATCGCTCGAATATTTCTACACATTTCGCAGAAAATTCAATTTTATTGAAAATCAACTGAACTATAGCCCACAAATTCAGAGCCAGAAAAATCGAAAATCTGCAATTGTGCTCCGATTTCGATGGTTGATACCTCTATCAATAGGCGTTGGGAGCTGTAATCGCCATGCCAACGGTCATTTGAATCGCTCGAATATTTCTACACATTTCCCAGAAAATTCAATTTTATTGAAAATCAACTGAACTATAGCCCACAAATTCAGAGCCAGAAAAATCGAAAATCTGCAATTGTGCTCCGATTTCGATGGTTGATACCTCTATCAATAGGCGTTGAGACCTGTAATCGTCGTGCCAATGGTCATTTGAATCGCTCGAATATTTCTAATTTCTATACATTTCGCAGAAAATTTAATTTTATTGAAAATCAACTGAACTATAGCCCACAAATTCAGAGCCAGAAAAATCGAAAATCTGCAATTTTACTCCGATTTCGATGGTTGATACCTCTATCAATAGGCGTTGAGACCTGTAATCGTCATGCCAACGGTCATTTGAATCGCTCGAATATTTCTACACATTTCGCAGAAAATTCAATTTTATTGAAAATCAACTGAACTATAGCCCACAAATTGAGAGCCAGAAAAATCGAAAATCTGCAATTGTGCTCCGATTTCGATGGTTGATACCTCTATCAATAGGCGTTGAGACCTGTAATCGTCATGCCAACGGTCATTTGAATCGCTCGAATATTTCTACACATTTCCCAGAAAATTCAATTTTATTGAAAATCAACTGAACTATCGCCCACAAATTCAGAGCCAGAAAAATCGAAAATCTGCAATTGTGCTCCGATTTCGATGGTTGATACCTCTATCAATAGGCGTTGAGACCTGTAATCGTCATGCCAACGGTCATTTGAATCGCTCGAATATTTCTACACATTTCGCAGAAAATTCAATTTTATTGAAAATCAACTGAACTATAGCCCACAAATTCAGAGCCAGAAAAATCGAAAATCTGCAATTGTGCTCCGATTTCGATGGTTGATACCTCTATCAATAGGCGTTGAGACCTGTAATCGTCATGCCAACGGTCATTTGAATCGCTCGAATATTTCTACACATTTCCCAGAAAATTCAGTTTTATTGAAAAATCAACTGAACTATAGCCCACAAATTGAGAGCCAGAAAAATCGAAAATCTGCAATTGTGCTCCGATTTCGATGGTTGATACCTCTATCAATAGGCGTTGAGACCTGTAATCGTCATGCCAACGGTCATTTGAATCGCTCGAATATTTCTACACATTTCCCAGAAAATTCAATTTTATTGAAAATCAACTGAACTATAGCCCACAAATTCAGAGCCAGAAAAATCGAAAATCTGCAATTGTGCTCCGATTTCGATGGTTGATACCTCTATCAATAGGCGTTGAGACCTGTAATCGTCATGCCAACGGCCATTTGAATCGCTCTAATATTTCTACACATTTCCCAGAAAATTCAGTTTTATTGAAAAATCAACTGAACTATAGCCCACAAATTCAGAGCCAGAAAAATCGAAAATCTGCAATTGTGCTCCGATTTCGATGGTTGATACTTCTATCAATAGGCGTTGGGAGCTGTAATCGCCATGCCAACGGTCATTTGAATCGCTCGAATATTTCTACACATTTCCCAGAAAATTCAGTTTTATTGAAAAATCAACTGAACTATAGCCCACAAATTGAGAGCCAGAAAAATCGAAAATCTGCAATTGTGCTCCGATTTCGATGGTTGATACCTCTATCAATAGGCGTTGAGACCTGTAATCGTCATGCCAACGGTCATTTGAATCGCTCGAATATTTCTACACATTTCCCAGAAAATTCAATTTTATTGAAAATCAATTGAACTATACGCCCACAAATTGAGAGCCAGAAAAATCGAAAATCTGCAATTGTTCTTCGATTTCGATGGTTGATACCTCCATCAATAGGCGTTGAGACCTGTAATCGTCATGCCAACGGTCATTTGAATCGCTCGAATATTTCTACACATTTCGCAGAAAATTCAATTTTATTGAAAATCAACTGAACTATAGCCCACAAATTCAGAGCCAGAAAAATCGAAAATCTGCAATTGTGCTCCGATTTCGATGGTTGATACCTTCATCAATAGGCGTTGGGAGCTGTAATCGTCATTCAAGCGGTCATTTGAATCGCTCGAATATTTCTACACATTTCGCAGAAAATTCAATTTTATTGAAAATCAACTGAACTATAGCCCACAAATTCAGAGCCAGAAAAATCGAAAATCTGCAATTGTGCTCCGATTTCGATGGTTGATACTTCTATCAATAGGCGTTGGGAGCTGTAATCGCCATGCCAACGGTCATTTGAATCGCTCGAATATTTCTACACATTTCCCAGAAAATTCAATTTTATTGAAAATCAACTGAACTATAGCCCACAAATTCAGAGCCAGAAAAATCGAAAATCTGCAATTGTGCTCCGATTTCGATGGTTGATACCTCTATCAATAGGCGTTGAGACCTGTAATCGTCATGCCAACGGTCATTTGAATCGCTCGAATATTTCTACACATTTCCCAGAAAATTCAGTTTTATTGAAAAATCAACTGAACTATAGCCCACAAATTGAGAGCCAGAAAAATCGAAAATCTGCAATTGTGCTCCGATTTCGATGGTTGATACCTCTATCAATAGGCGTTGAGACCTGTAATCGTCATGCCAACGGTCATTTGAATCGCTCGAATATTTCTACACATTTCCCAGAAAATTCAATTTTATTGAAAATCAATTGAACTATACGCCCACAAATTGAGAGCCAGAAAAATCGAAAATCTGCAATTGTTCTTCGATTTCGATGGTTGATACCTCCATCAATAGGCGTTGAGACCTGTAATCGTCATGCCAACGGTCATTTGAATCGCTCGAATATTTCTACACATTTCGCAGAAAATTCAATTTTATTGAAAATCAACTGAACTATAGCCCACAAATTCAGAGCCAGAAAAATCGAAAATCTGCAATTGTGCTCCGATTTCGATGGTTGATACCTCTATCAATAGGCGTTGGGAGCTGTAATCGCCATGCCAACGGTCATTTGAATCGCTCGAATATTTCTACACATTTCCCAGAAAATTCAGTTTTATTGAAAAATCAACTGAACTATAGCCCACAAATTGAGAGCCAGAAAAATCGAAAATCTGCAATTGTGCTCCGATTTCGATGGTTGATACCTCTATCAATAGGCGTTGAGACCTGTAATCGTCATGCCAACGGTCATTTGAATCGCTCGAATATTTCTACACATTTCCCAGAAAATTCAATTTTATTGAAAATCAATTGAACTATACGCCCACAAATTGAGAGCCAGAAAAATCGAAAATCTGCAATTGTTCTTCGATTTCGATGGTTGATACCTCCATCAATAGGCGTTGAGACCTGTAATCGTCATGCCAACGGTCATTTGAATCGCTCGAATATTTCTACACATTTCGCAGAAAATTCAATTTTATTGAAAATCAACTGAACTATAGCCCACAAATTCAGAGCCAGAAAAATCGAAAATCTGCAATTGTGCTCCGATTTCGATGGTTGATACCTTCATCAATAGGCGTTGGGAGCTGTAATCGTCATTCAAGCGGTCATTTGAATCGCTCGAATATTTCTACACATTTCGCAGAAAATTCAATTTTATTGAAAATCAACTGAACTATAGCCCACAAATTCAGAGCCAGAAAAATCGAAAATCTGCAATTGTGCTCCGATTTCGATGGTTGATACCTCTATCAATAGGCGTTGGGAGCTGTAATCGCCATGCCAACGGTCATTTGAATCGCTCGAATATTTCTACACATTTCCCAGAAAATTCAATTTTATTGAAAATCAACTGAACTATAGCCCACAAATTCAGAGCCAGAAAAATCGAAAATCTGCAATTGTGCTCCGATTTCGATGGTTGATACCTCTATCAATAGGCGTTGAGACCTGTAATCGTCATGCCAACGGCCATTTGAATCGCTCTAATATTTCTACACATTTCCCAGAAAATTCAGTTTTATTGAAAAATCAACTGAACTATAGCCCACAAATTCAGAGCCAGAAAAATCGAAAATCTGCAATTGTGCTCCGATTTCGATGGTTGATACTTCTATCAATAGGCGTTGGGAGCTGTAATCGCCATGCCAACGGTCATTTGAATCGCTCGAATATTTCTACACATTTCCCAGAAAATTCAATTTTATTGAAAATCAACTGAACTATAGCCCACAAATTCAGAGCCAGAAAAATCGAAAATCTGCAATTGTGCTCCGATTTCGATGGTTGATACCTCTATCAATAGGCGTTGAGACCTGTAATCGTCATGCCAACGGTCATTTGAATCGCTCGAATATTTCTACACATTTCCCAGAAAATTCAGTTTTATTGAAAAATCAACTGAACTATAGCCCACAAATTGAGAGCCAGAAAAATCGAAAATCTGCAATTGTGCTCCGATTTCGATGGTTGATACCTCTATCAATAGGCGTTGAGACCTGTAATCGTCATGCCAACGGTCATTTGAATCGCTCGAATATTTCTACACATTTCCCAGAAAATTCAATTTTATTGAAAATCAATTGAACTATACGCCCACAAATTGAGAGCCAGAAAAATCGAAAATCTGCAATTGTTCTTCGATTTCGATGGTTGATACCTCCATCAATAGGCGTTGAGACCTGTAATCGTCATGCCAACGGTCATTTGAATCGCTCGAATATTTCTACACATTTCGCAGAAAATTCAATTTTATTGAAAATCAACTGAACTATAGCCCACAAATTCAGAGCCAGAAAAATCGAAAATCTGCAATTGTGCTCCGATTTCGATGGTTGATACCTTCATCAATAGGCGTTGGGAGCTGTAATCGTCATTCAAGCGGTCATTTGAATCGCTCGAATATTTCTACACATTTCGCAGAAAATTCAATTTTATTGAAAATCAACTGAACTATAGCCCACAAATTCAGAGCCAGAAAAATCGAAAATCTGCAATTGTGCTCCGATTTCGATGGTTGATACCTCCATCAATAGGCGTTGGGAGCTGTAATCGCCATGCCAACGGTCATTTGAATCGCTCGAATATTTCTACACATTTCCCAGAAAATTCAATTTTATTGAAAATCAACTGAACTATAGCCCACAAATTCAGAGCCAGAAAAATCGAAAATCTGCAATTGTGCTCCGATTTCGATGGTTGATACCTCTATCAATAGGCGTCGAGACCTGTAATCGTCATGCCAACGGCCATTTGAATCGCTCTAATATTTCTACACATTTCCCAGAAAATTCAGTTTTATTGAAAAATCAACTGAACTATAGCCCACAAATTCAGAGCCAGAAAAATCGAAAATCTGCAATTGTGCTCCGATTTCGATGGTTGATACTTCTATCAATAGGCGTTGGGAGCTGTAATCGCCATGCCAACGGTCATTTGAATCGCTCGAATATTTCTACACATTTCCCAGAAAATTCAATTTTATTGAAAATCAACTGAACTATAGCCCACAAATTCAGAGCCAGAAAAATCGAAAATCTGCAATTGTGCTCCGATTTCGATGGTTGATACCTCTATCAATAGGCGTTGAGACCTGTAATCGTCATGCCAACGGTCATTTGAATCGCTCGAATATTTCTACACATTTCCCAGAAAATTCAGTTTTATTGAAAAATCAACTGAACTATAGCCCACAAATTGAGAGCCAGAAAAATCGAAAATCTGCAATTGTGCTCCGATTTCGATGGTTGATACCTCTATCAATAGGCGTTGAGACCTGTAATCGTCATGCCAACGGTCATTTGAATCGCTCGAATATTTCTACACATTTCCCAGAAAATTCAATTTTATTGAAAATCAATTGAACTATACGCCCACAAATTGAGAGCCAGAAAAATCGAAAATCTGCAATTGTGCTCCGATTTCGATGGTTGATACCTCTATCAATAGGCGTTGAGACCTGTAATCGTCATGCCAACGGTCATTTGAATCGCTCGAATATTTCTACACATTTCGCAGAAAATTCAATTTTATTGAAAATCAACTGAACTATAGCCCACAAATTCAGAGCCAGAAAAATCGAAAATCTGCAATTGTGCTCCGATTTCGATGGTTGATACCTTCATCAATAGGCGTTGGGAGCTGTAATCGTCATTCAAGCGGTCATTTGAATCGCTCGAATATTTCTACACATTTCGCAGAAAATTCAATTTTATTGAAAATCAACTGAACTATAGCCCACAAATTCAGAGCCAGAAAAATCGAAAATCTGCAATTGTGCTCCGATTTCGATGGTTGATACCTCTATCAATAGGCGTTGGGAGCTGTAATCGCCATGCCAACGGTCATTTGAATCGCTCGAATATTTCTACACATTTCCCAGAAAATTCAATTTTATTGAAAATCAACTGAACTATAGCCCACAAATTCAGAGCCAGAAAAATCGAAAATCTGCAATTGTGCTCCGATTTCGATGGTTGATACCTCTATCAATAGGCGTTGAGACCTGTAATCGTCGTGCCAATGGTCATTTGAATCGCTCGAATATTTCTAATTTCTATACATTTCGCAGAAAATTTAATTTTATTGAAAATCAACTGAACTATAGCCCACAAATTCAGAGCCAGAAAAATCGAAAATCTGCAATTTTACTCCGATTTCGATGGTTGATACCTCTATCAATAGGCGTTGAGACCTGTAATCGTCATGCCAACGGTCATTTGAATCGCTCGAATATTTCTACACATTTCGCAGAAAATTCAATTTTATTGAAAATCAACTGAACTATAGCCCACAAATTGAGAGCCAGAAAAATCGAAAATCTGCAATTGTACTCCGATTTCGATGGTTGATACCTCTATCAATAGGCGTTGAGACCTGTAATCGTCATGCCAACGGTCATTTGAATCGCTCGAATATTTCTACACATTTCCCAGAAAATTCAATTTTATTGAAAATCAACTGAACTATCGCCCACAAATTCAGAGCCAGAAAAATCGAAAATCTGCAATTGTGCTCCGATTTCGATGGTTGATACCTCTATCAATAGGCGTTGAGACCTGTAATCGTCATGCCAACGGTCATTTGAATCGCTCGAATATTTCTACACATTTCCCAGAAAATTCAATTTTATTGAAAATCAACTGAACTATAGCCCACAAATTCAGAGCCAGAAAAATCGAAAATCTGCAATTGTGCTCCGATTTCGATGGTTGATACCTCTATCAATAGGCGTTGAGACCTGTAATCGTCATGCCAACGGCCATTTGAATCGCTCTAATATTTCTACACATTTCCCAGAAAATTCAGTTTTATTGAAAAATCAACTGAACTATAGCCCACAAATTCAGAGCCAGAAAAATCGAAAATCTGCAATTGTGCTCCGATTTCGATGGTTGATACTTCTATCAATAGGCGTTGGGAGCTGTAATCGCCATGCCAACGGTCATTTGAATCGCTCGAATATTTCTACACATTTCCCAGAAAATTCAATTTTATTGAAAATCAACTGAACTATAGCCCACAAATTCAGAGCCAGAAAAATCGAAAATCTGCAATTGTGCTCCGA
Source organism: Tipula helvola (assembly GCA_963556165.1). Classification (NCBI taxonomy): domain Eukaryota; kingdom Metazoa; phylum Arthropoda; class Insecta; order Diptera; family Tipulidae; genus Tipula; species Tipula helvola. The sequence goes on from OY744481.1 coordinate 105,082,299, forward strand.
TTTCGATGGTTGATACCTCTATCAATAGGCGTTGAGACCTGTAATCGTCATGCCAACGGTCATTTGAATCGCTCGAATATTTCTACACATTTCCCAGAAAATTCAGTTTTATTGAAAAATCAACTGAACTATAGCCCACAAATTGAGAGCCAGAAAAATCGAAAATCTGCAATTGTGCTCCGATTTCGATGGTTGATACCTCTATCAATAGGCGTTGAGACCTGTAATCGTCATGCCAACGGTCATTTGAATCGCTCGAATATTTCTACACATTTCCCAGAAAATTCAATTTTATTGAAAATCAATTGAACTATACGCCCACAAATTGAGAGCCAGAAAAATCGAAAATCTGCAATTGTTCTTCGATTTCGATGGTTGATACCTCCATCAATAGGCGTTGAGACCTGTAATCGTCATGCCAACGGTCATTTGAATCGCTCGAATATTTCTACACATTTCGCAGAAAATTCAATTTTATTGAAAATCAGCTGATCTATAGCCCACAAATTCAGAGCCAGGAAAATCGAAAATCTGCAATTGTGCTCCAATTTCGATGATTGATACCTCTATCAATATGCGTTGGGACTTTTAATCGTCATGCCAACGGTCATTTGAATCGCTAGAATATTTCTACACATTTCCCATAAAATTCAATTTTATTGAAAATCAACTGAACTGTAGCCCACAAATTCAGAGCCAGAAAAATCGAAAATCTGCAATTGTGCTCCGATTTTGATGGTTGATACCTCTATCAATAGGCGTTGAGACCTGTAATCGTCATGCCAACGGTCATTCGAATCGCTCGAGTATTTCTAGATATTTCGCAGAAAATTCAATTTTATTGAAAATCAACTGAACTATAGCCCATTAATTGAGAGCCAGAAAAATCGAAAATCTGCAATTGTGCTCCGATTTCGATGGTTGATACTTCCATCAATAGGCGTTGGGACCTGTAATCGTCATGCCAACGGTCATTTGAATCGCTCGAATAATTCTACACATTTCGCAGAAAATTCAATTTTATTGAAAATCAACTGATCTATAGCCCACAAATTCAGAGCCAGAAAAATCGAAAATCTGCAATTGTTCTCCGGTTTCGATGGTTGATACCTCTATCAATAGGCGTTGAGACCTGTAATCGTCATGCCAACGGTCATTTGAATCGCTCGAATATTTCTACACATTTCGCAGAAAATTCAATTTTATTAAAAATCAACTGAACTATAGCCCACAAATTCAGAGCCAGAAAAATCGAAAATCTGCAATTGTGCTCCGATTTCGATGGTTGATACCTCTAGCAATAGGCTTTGGTACCTGTAATCGTCATGCCAACGGTCATTTGAATCGCTCGATGTATTTCTACATATTTCGCAGAAAATTCAATTTTATTGAAAATCAACTGATCTATAGCCCACAAATTGAGAACCAGAAAAATCAAAAATCTGCAATTGTGCTCCGATTTCGATGGTTGATACCTATATCAATAGGCGTTGAGACCTGTAATCGTCATGCCAACGGTCATTTGAATCGCTCTAATATTTCTACATATTTCGCAGAAAATTCAATTTTATTGAAAATCAACTGAACTATAGCTCACAAATTCAGAGCCAGAAAAATCGAAATTCTGCAATTGTGCTCCGATTTCGATGGTTGATACCTCTATCAATAGGCGTTGAGACCTGTAATCGTCATGCCAACGGTCATTTGAATCGCTCGAATATTTCTACACATTTCGCAGAAAATTCAATTTTATTGAAAATCAACTGAACTATAGCCCACAAATTCAGAGCCAGAAAAATCGAAATTCTGCAATTGTGCTCCGATTTCGATGGTTGATACCTCTATCAATAGGCGTTGAGACCTGTAATCGTCATGCCAACGGTCATTTGAATCGCTCGAATATTTCTACACATTTCGAGGAAATTTCAATTTTATTGAAAATCAACTGAACTATAGCCCACAAATTGAGAGCCAGAAAAATCTAAAATCTGCAATTGTGCTACGATTCTCCGATTTCGATGGTTGATACCTCTATCAATAGGCGTTGAGACCTGAAAAGCTGCAATTGTTGAAGCTATAAAGAATGCTTTATTTCGGATGACCATGATAGTATGTACCTCGGCTGGACATATATTTCAAACTTGTAGGTAGACCGAAATGATAAAACCTTTTGTTTTCGTTTTGAGAAAGATGAGTATACATTGCGCGCACATGTCCGAAACTTACCCTGGTTTAAAGGCCGGAAAACTATTAAAAGAAATTAGTTCAATGGATTGGGCTGGTTTTAAGAGTTGAAAGACTCCCAAAATTTTAAATAAAAATAAAGATAATAAACTTTACTGTTGTTTTGCTAACTCTTCTAATTCGGTCTGGAGATGAATTACATTGATGTGGTGTCAATCGCAATCGCGAGAAATAATTACTTAAAAGAAACACGAAAATAAACACTCTAGAGGCAGGCTTTACACAAATTTTCTAAAGGTTTTTGGAAAATCGTATTTCCCGAAATTTCCCTCGAAAAACTTGTACAGCATTTTTTTGCCTGCGGTGGCTATTAACAAGTCATATCAATGCAATCCATCTCCGGACAAAATACTCTAATGGCTGATTTTATTCCAATTAAAATATTTTTTGGGTTTCGCGAATTTTCTACAATTTTGCATGAGGAATTGGAGCCAGGTTCTGGCATATTACAATATTGTCAAAATGGTAATAAACACTACCGATTGATAACGACTTAATTTTCTATTTTCTGCTGGGATAACACAATCTGCATTACCGACTTTTTACTTTCGGCTTGCACCTTTCGGCCAGCTCTATAACAGAATTAATATTGATTGATTATTCAGTAAAGCGACATGTCTTCGAAGAAAAAATTGGTAAATTTTTTTGGCCGTTTAGCGAATTATTAATACCGGATGGGTAATGTGTTCAAACTACATAAAATATTTCGCTTTCACATTTTTATTTATACAAACTACACAAGTATTAAGATTAACCTAGATTACAGAAAGTCGTTTACTTTAAGAATCGTGTGAAAAGAACTGTAATCCTATTATATGATACACAAAAATAAATAGGATTACATCTGCATCTAATAATAATCATACCAAAAAAAGAAAAAAAAATCAAAAGACACAAATAAATAATTAAATATAGAAAAGAAAAACAAAACACTTGCCCAACTCGCAGTTGGATAGCACAAGTAGTCTTAACAAAAAAATGAAATTGAATGTACCAAGTATTTATAAGTAAAATAGAAAATAATACATCTCTAAATATCTTGAACGAACATTAACCTTTCAATACCAAGTTTTTTATTTTTTTTGTGTGAACGAGTATACCTTCTTAAATCTAATTTCAAGTGCAGATAATACAATCCTGATCCAAAAGCAGCAACAACATCCTATGTAATATACACTACAGTGAAAAGAAAAGCAAAAGCAGTAACAAAAGTGTTTGTTTTCTTCTTTTCATAATAATTCAGGTCAAATTATGTAATCAACAATGGAGGAGCAACGAATGGAACAAAGGCACACGATATATTATGTACGAGGAGGAATAAGAAAATTTTCGTTTTCAATTAAATTCATCCCATTTTTTTATTTAAGAGCAAATCACCAACAGAAGGAAACCAATAAAACCTGGACGAATAATAAAATAAATTAAATGAAAAAGGATCAGCTGAAAGGTTTTACCATTTCTGTGTGTATATGTGTGTGTGTGTTTTGTAATTTTATTTCTTTTCAAACAAATCGACGAAAGTTGAATAAAATGATGATGAAAGCAATGAAGATGAAAATATTTCCTTTTGTTTGATTATATAGAAAATATTTTCATTTTTCTACGTAATCAACCCTTTCATTTAAATCTTTTAATCAACATTTTCAATCGGGAACGAAATTATGAAAAGAAAGAAAAAGGGAATACTTGTAATTTACTCGATGATTAAGATTTGTATTTTATTGTATCCCTCCCCACACCATCCCGTTACCTCATGCCGTGTTTTCTCGTCTTGTTTTGTATAGATGTAAAAGAAGGGATGAGAATAAAATCTCAATAATGGATTTGCTTGTATTTATTTTGTGTATATAGAACTGAACGGACTGGAAAATCAACTAAATGTCATTTTAAAAATGAAAATTGATACAATCATTCTCCCCTGTTGTGTGTTTGTGTATACTAGATGGATATACGTAGAATATATAATACAAGAAAATTGATTTTCAATTTTTCTACTTGTACGAAATATTTTCCGTTCGCATGATGAAAATTGCTCATCTCGTCAAAATTATTATTTTTTTTTTTTGTATTTGCTATTTTAATAAACCGATCACATACACAAAAAGATCATAAAAACACGAGCATTCCATACATATGTATGTACAGTAGATATCCTTCTTAACCAACAATACCAACAACAACAACTAAATAGACATATTGAGGACACGCACAAGAATGAAATATCCTTTTTACAGAAAGTTATTGTTGGCTTTCTATTCTTGAAAAGAAAAATGAATCGTGTGCTTTTGTGAGTGTATCTGAAGATTTGGTTTCTCGATAGAAAATTTGTTTCAAAGTAGATAAAAGTATATATGTACAACAATAACGAAAATAGGAAATCCTAGATAAAAATAATGTACGTCTATAATAATATGCACACACATTACATACATTAGCATATATAGGAGGAAAATCAAACAAAAGATTTTCATTTTTATATTGTTTATTTATGGAATGTAATATATTTTGCGAAAAAAAGGGAAAGTTTAAGATTTTCTTTTATTTTAATCTTAACATCAGTTTATATGTTGTTTTTGTCTCTAAGCACAGTAAATATATTTTACCTCAATTTATTACAAAGGGTATATGTATATAAAACCTACTTAGGCACATGTATTTACATGTTTTTAGTTATAATCACGTTTATAAATTATATGGCTTTTGGGTTGTTTCTGTATAGTATAAACATAACAAGCAAAATATTTTTAAATTATTACATTGTAGAAACGGTGGGTGGAAAATTATAATTAGGATAAATTGTGCTTAAAATTAACTATATGTATAAAAATAATGTTTAATTATATATACTGGCACAGTGCGGCATGTGATTGTCACAAAAAAAAATGTAATCTACATGCTCGTATAATAGCTATTGTTATTAATAAAAATTAACACTTTGGCTTTAGCCCAATTCTATTCCTGGTTTGTCATCATTCCATTGTTGTGATAATATGAGATAATTCTGCAATATGAATCATAAATTAGCCAAGATAATGGTTTTCTACAATTTAGATTTTTTTAATGCGTATAGCAAAACCACTCTTTTGTTAACCGCGCGACGATTTACTCGAGTAAACATTTTTAATTGATTTATTGAATAACGCCGTTGCATTCATAAAATGCCTCCTACTTGCCTTTCGGATGCTTTATAAATATATCATCGAAATACTTAAGTGATTTAATTTTTATTTTTTTGCATTTTACAATAGATTCTTAAATTTGATAAAATCCCTATTAAATAACAATACTGACATTTTTTAAAATCGAATTTTAAATGTGAAGATTAATTCGAAAGTCTTTTAAACCTCGCTTTTAAGTATAACTAAAATCTTATCATAGGATATGATATTCAATATAACTAGTGGCTTGCTTATTATCGATATCTTTTTTTTGCAAAAGTATAACACATATATCCTATAAAAGCTTAAATTTCGATGAATTTTGAAAAAAAATATTTTTGTTCAACTTAAGCGTGTGAAGTACATATTTCCTAAATCTTTCCTAAATAGGAAAATGTTTGTGAGTATTAGTAACCAAACAATATTAAAATGTTTTCTCGAATTAAATTAAATAGTGGTCCTTTCCAGGTTTGTGCAAAATTTGGGGACAATCTCTTGGAGATAAGTGGAGTTAATATGACAAAATCACCATCTAGCGCATATTGAAATCAAATCGAACCGTGATTGTTGTACATTTTATTTTACTAAACCACTTTTCAAATTTTGTCCGGAAACAGGAGTACGTTAATAAATTAAATAGTGGTCCTTTCCAGGTTTGTGCAAAATTTGGGGACAATCTCTTGGAGATAAGTGGGGTTAATATGACAAAATCACTATCTAGCGCATATTGAAATCAAAGCGAACCGTGATTGTTGTACATTTTATTTTACTAAACCACTTTTCAAATTTTGTCCGGAAATAGGAGTACGGTAATAAATTTAATAGTGGTCCTTTCCAGGTTTGTGCAAAATTTAGGAACAATCTCTTGGAGATAAGTGGGGTCAATATGACAAAATTACCATCTAGCTCATATTGAAATCAAATTGAACGTTGATTGTTGTACATTTTATTTTACTAAACCACTTTTCAAATTTTGTCCGGAAACAGGAGTACGTTAATAAATTAAATAGTGATCCTTTCCAGGTTTGTGCAAAATTTTGGAACAATCTCTGGGAGATGAGTGGGGTTAATATGACAAAATCACCATCTAGCGCATATTGAAATCAAATCGAACCGTGATTGTTGTACATTTTATTTTACTAAACCACTTTTCAAATTTTGTCCGGAAATAGGAGTACGTTAATAAATTAAATAGTGGTCCTTTCCAGGTTTGTGCAAAATTTGGGGATAATCTCTTGGAGATAAGTGGGGTCAATATGACAAAATCACCATCTAGCTCATATTGAAATCAAATTGAACGTTGATTGTTGTACATTTTATTTTACTAAACCACTTTTCAAATTTTGTTCGGAAACAGGAGTACGGTAATAAATTTAATAGTGGTCCTTTCCAGGTTTGTGCAAAATTTAGGAACAATCTCTTGGAGATAAGTGGGGTCAATATGACAAAATCACCATCTAGCTCATATTGAAATCAAATTGAACGTTGATTGTTGTACATTTTATTTTACTAAACCACTTTTCAAATTTTGTCCGGAAATAGGAGTACGGTAATAAATTTAATAGTGGTCCTTTCCAGGTTTGTGCAAAATTTAGGAACAATCTCTTGGAGATAAACTTTTCAAATTTTGTCCGGAAACAGGAGTACGTTAATAAATTAAATAGTGGTCCTTTCCAGGTTTGTGCAAAATTTGGGGACAATCTCTTGGAGATAAGTGGGGTTAATATGACAAAATCACTATCTAGCGCATATTGAAATCAAAGCGAACCGTGATTGTTGTACATTTTATTTTACTAAACCACTTTTCAAATTTTGTCCGGAAATAGGAGTACGGTAATAAATTTAATAGTGGTCCTTTCCAGGTTTGTGCAAAATTTAGGAACAATCTCTTGGAGATAAGTGGGGTTAATATGACAAAATCACCATCTAGCTCATATTGAAATCTAATTGAACGTTGATTCTTGTACATTTTATTTTACTAAACCACTTTTCAAATTTTGTCCGGAAACAGGAGTACGTTAATAAATTAAATAGTGGTCCTTTCCAGGTTTGTGCAAAATTTGGGGAAAATCTCTTGGAGATAAGTGGGGTTAATATGACAAAATCACCATCTAGCGCATATTGAAATCAAATTGAACCGTGATTGTTGTACATTTTATTTTACTAAACCACTTTTCAAATTTTGTCCGGAAATAGGAGTACGGTAATAAATTAAATAGTGGTCCTTTCTAGGTTTGTGCAAAATTTGGGGACAATCTCTTGGAGATAAGTGGGGTTAATATGACAAAATCACTATCTAGCGCATATTGAAATCAAAGCGAACCGTGATTGTTGTACATTTTATTTTACTAAACCACTTTTCAAATTTTGTCCGGAAACAGGAGTACGTTAATAAATTAAATAGTGATCCTTTCCAGGTTTGTGCAAAATTTTGGAACAATCTCTGGGAGATAAGTGGGGTTAATATGACAAAATCACCATCTAGCGCATATTGAAATCAAATCGAACCGTGATTGTTGTACATTTTATTTTACTAAACCACTTTTCAAATTTTGTCCGGAAACAGGAGTACGTTAATAAATTAAATAGTGGTCCTTTCCAGGTTTGTGCAAAATTTGGGGACAATCTCTTGGAGATAAGTGGGGTTAATATGACAAAATCACCATCTAGCGCATATTGAAATCAAATCGAACCGTGATTGTTGTACATTTTATTTTACTAAACCACTTTTCAAATTTTGTTCGGAAACAGGAGTACGTTAATAAATTAAATAGTGATCCTTTCCAGGTTTGTGCAAAATTTAGGAACAATCTCTTGGAGATAAGTGGGGTCAATATGACAAAATCACCATCTAGCTCATATTGAAATCAAATTGAACGTTGATTGTTGTAAATTTTATTTTACTAAACCACTTTTCAAATTTTGTCCGGAAATAGGAGTACGGTAATAAATTTAATAGTGGTCCTTTCCAGGTTTGTGCAAAATTTAGGAACAATCTCTTGGAGATAAGTGGGGTCAATATGACAAAATCACCATCTAGCTCATATTGAAATCAAATTGAACGTTGATTGTTGTACATTTTATTTTACTAAACCACTTTTCATATTTTGTCTGGAAACAGGAGTACGTTAATAAATTAAATAGTGGTCCTTTCCAGGTTTGTGCAAAATTTTGGAACAATCTCTTGGAGATAAGTGGGGTTAATATGACAAAATCACTATCTAGCGCATATTGAAATCAAATCGAACCGTGATTGTTGTACATTTTATTTTACTAAACCACTTTTCAAATTTTGTCCGGAAACAGGAGTACATTAGTAAATTAAAAAGTGGTCCTTTCCAGGTTTGTGCAAAATTTGGGGACAATCTCTTGGAGATAAGTGGGGTTAATATGACAAAATCACCATCTAGCGCATATTGAAATCAAATCGAACCGTGATTGTTGTACATTTTATTTTACTAAACCACTTTTCAAATTTTGTCCGGAAACAGGAGTACGTTAATAAATTAAATAGTGGTCCTTTCCAGGTTTGTGCAAAATTTTGGAACAATCTCTTGGAGATAAGTGGGGTTAATATGACAAAATCACCATCTAGCTCATATTGAAATCAAATTGAACCGTGATTGTTGTACATTTTATTTTACTAAACCACTTTTCATATTTTGTCCGGAACTAGGAGTACGGTAATAAATTAAATAGTGGTCCTTTCCAGGTTGGTGCAAAATTTGGGGACAAACTCTTGCGGAGATAAGTGGGGTCAATATGACAAAATCACCATCTAGTCAAATCGAACCGTGATTGTTGTAGATTTTATTTTACTAAACCACTTTTCAAATTTTGTCCGGAAACAGGAGTACGTTAATAAATTAAATAGTGGTCCTTTCCAGGTTTGTGCAAAATTTGGGGACAATCTCTTGGAGATAAGTGGGGTTAATATGACAAAATCACCATCTAGCGCATATTGAAATCAAATCGAACCGTGATTGTTGTACATTTTATTTTACTAAACCACTTTTCAAATTTTGTCCGGAAACAGGAGTACGTTAATAAATTAAATAGTGGTCCTATCCAGGTTTGTGCAAAATTTTGGAACAATCTCTTGGAGATAAGTGGGGTCAATATGACAAAATCACTATCTAGCGCATATTGAAATCAAATCGAACCGTGATTGTTGTACATTTTATTTTACTAAACCACTTTTCAAATTTTGTCCGGAAACAAGAGTACGTTAATAAATTAAATAGTGATCCTTTCCAGGTTTGTGCAAAATTTGGGGACAATCTCTTGGAGATAAGTGGGGTCAATATGACAAAATCACTATCTAGCGCATATTGAAATCAAATCGAACCGTGATTGTTGTAGATTTTATTTTACTAAACCACTTTTCAAATTTTGTCCGGAAACAGGAGTACGTTAATAAATTAAATAGTGATCCTTTCCAGGTTTGTGCAAAATTTGGGGACAATCTCTTGGAGATAAGTGGGTTAATATGACAAAATCATCATCTAGCACATATTAAAATCAAATTGAACCGTGATTGTTGTACATTTTATTTTACTAAACCACTTTTCAAATTTTGTCCGGAAACAGGAGTACGTTAATAAATTAAATAGTGGTTCTATCTAGGTTTGTGTAAAATTTTGGGACAAACTCTTGGAGATAAATGGGTTAATATGACAAAATCACAATCTAGCGCATATTAAAATCAAATTGAACCGTGATTGTTGTAGATTTTATTTTACTAAACCACTTTTCAAATTTTGTCCGGAAACAGGAGTACGTTAATAAATTAAATAGTGGTCCTTTCCAGGTTTGTGCAAAATTTGGGGACAATCTCTTGGAGATAAGTGGGGTTAATATGACAAAATCACCATCTAGCGCATATTGAAATCAAATCGAACCGTGATTGTTGTACATTTTATTTTACTAAACCACTTTTCAAATTTTGTCCGGAAACAGGAGTACGTTAATAAATTGAATAGTGGTCCTTTCCAGGTTTGTGCAAAATTTTGGGACAATCTCTTGGAGATAAGTGGGGTTAATATGACAAAATCACCATCTAGCTCTTATTGAAATCAAATTGAACCGTGATTGTTGTAGATTTTATTTTACTAAACCACTTTTCATATTTTGTCCGGAACTAGGAGTACGGTAATAAATTAAATAGTGGTCCTTTCCAGGTTTGTGCAAAATTTGGGGACAAACTCTTGGAGATAAATGGGTTAATATGACAAAATCATCATCTAGCACATATTAAAATCAAATCGAACCGTGATTGTTGTAGATTTTATTTTACTAAACCACTTTTCAAATTTTGTCCGGAAACAGGAGTACGTTAATAAATTAAATAGTGGTCCTTTCCAGGTTTGTGCAAAATTTGGGGATAATCTCTTGGAGATAAGTGGGGTTAATATGACAAAATCACCATCTAGCTCATATTGAAATCAAATTGAACGTTGATTGTTGTACATTTTATTTTACTAAACCACTTTTCAAATTTTGTCCGGAAACAGGAGTACGTTAATAAATTAAATAGTGGTCCTTTCCAGGTTTGTGCAAAATTTTGGAACAATCTCTTGGAGATAAGTGGGGTTAATATGACAAAATCACTATCGAGCTCATTTTAAAATCAAATTGAACCGTGATTGTTGTACATTTTATTTTACTAAACCACTTTTCATATTTTGTTCGGAACTGTTCTCGTAAGACAAGTGTATAGAATTATGCAGCTGGTTTGAGCACAATTCCAAGCCCCCTGCAGACTCTATGTTTTCTGTAACCGAGGGCATTCCTGATTCAAGTGAAACTCTATAAGAGTCCCTGTCGGTCAGTTTCGGAATTCTAATCTCCTGCCGCTGCATGGTCTCGGCCGCCAAATCGAATCTAATCTGCAAGTGATCCGATAAGGAGGCCTCTTCGGACACATGCCAGTTTTTGACTAATTGGCTAAAATGCGGAGTAGCAAGGGTCAAATTTAGGACCTCCTGCCTAATCGCATTTATAAAAGTAGGTTCCTTCCCCTATTGACAATATCTATATTATTTGTTATTAAATACGCAAAAAGGTACTCACCCATATTATTGATGTCCGTGCAGCTCACACCGTGTGGTGGGCATTTACATCACCTCCTATCAGGTAAGCCAGCCCATTGCGCCTGCAATAAGCTATAAGCCGCCTAACTTCGTGTGGAGGTATCATCTCTGATTCTCCAGGAAAGAAGGCGGAGGCCATTATAGCCTTCTGTTTGCCTCTGACCCCCAGAACCTCCACCATCACTGCGACCAAGTCCCTGGAGATGAATTCTGAAATGGGAATACAATTAATTTGCGAGCAGGCCAGAATAGCCGCTCTTGATCGCTCAGTTCCGTTATAATAAATCAATTTGCCCACTTGCTTTGGTATACCTCTAATTTCGTTACCTGTTACCCGTGGCTCCTGGATTAGAGCCATACTAATATTTTGGCAGATAAACCTATGACAAAAGATGTCCTTAGAAATGAGGTCCCTTTTATCTGCAGACAGGCGATGTCTGCCATCACCTATCAGAAGCTTTCTGCTTCAGGAGGCCTGGATCAGCCTCCGTCATCGCACCTCCGTCACCCATCAGGCCAATACTATCAGCAGATAGCCGACCAGTATCCTCCACCTCCCTACTACTGCCATGCGATACCTGGGAGCCTGCATGATTCGTCTGTTGCCTGCCGGGAGGGACCCCTTGCGACTTTATAACCTAGATATGAAATTTCACTTAAATCTGTTAACAAACGTGCGTGTTCCATTTGGTGCTGGAACTATGTAGAAAAGGCCTGGTTTGGTTATGTACTTAACACACAAATTTCTTTTGGGCAAATCTTTTTACCAAAATATAATTAACAGTGTCCTGGAAAGAATATTTGTTGAATTATCAATTGAATTCAATTCCATTGAAATTTGGTGTCTGACTTAACCAACATATTTGATGATGAATGAATAAAGAATCTAAGAAGTATACAACAGTTTGTTAAATTTCGGCCAAAAGCAGTACTGACAGATGACGTCAAAACTAAGGCCTAAGGGAAGCTTTCTGAAAAAGCAAGACCGTGAAAGCTCGCCATATGCGAAAGAATATGAAGGTTCTGCTCAACAGTGGGCTTCCATTTCAATGGCATAGTATGCCAAGAGTTTTTCCTACCAAGCAGTAACAATAAGGATAATTACCTGGACGTTATACTTCGCTGCTTGTTCGTAAATTTTTGGCCCAAAACAACAACGTTATTCAGCCTCCGTATTCACTAGCCATGGCATTCAACTTCTTCCTGTTCCCAAAATTAAATTGCCGAGACATTTTTCGACAGCCAACAATAAACTAAGCATCCAATATAGCTACAAATATCATGATACGTCAGGGACAAGTGAATCAATACAAAATATATTCAATCACCCAGCAGTTTTCTTTCAAGCGTTCCGTATTTCTCGAACATATTTGGTATTCGTAAAGGTTATACTAAGTCCAAATTGATTTCATGCTTTCCCATTTCCCAGCATTTCGATATTTTGACTTTATCAAAACTTTAAAAACGTCTTGTCCATTTTTTGTAAGAATAACCGCAAAGAATGCAAATTTTTAATATTCGTGTCAAGTTTCGCACGCGTGTCACGTATTTGCGATCACTGCTCTAGAGGCTGATTTCACATATTCATTTCTAACTTTCGACTGGAAGCTTTTTCAAAGTTTCCGAGGTTTCCCACCAAAAATTTGAACTGATTTTATTTTTTTGCTACGATAGCTACTGACGAGTCACATTAATAAAATAAATCTCCAGACATAACACTCTAGAGGCTGGTTTTATACATATTTTCTAATGATTTTTGGAAAATCGAATTTTTTGGGATTTCCCACGAGAAACTTGTACTGAATTTAGCTCCTGCGACAGCTCTGACAAGTCACATCGATTTAATATATCTCCAGACTCTAATGCTACTTATTCATGCATTCTTAGTAATTTTTAGACTAAACCCTACCGATTGATATCGACTTTTTATTTTATTTGCGGCTGGGATAACACAAACTTCATTACCGATGTTTTTTTCTGCTGGGATAACACAATTTGCATTACCGTAATTTGCTTTCTGCGGGAATATTTTAATCTGCATTATCGACTTTTCATTTTCGGTTAACTTTAAGTATCTCTAGGGAATGATTTTATTCCAATTTTTTGTATTCTTCTGATTTTTCGATATTTTCCACGAGTAGGTGGAAAAAAGTTTTCGACGTAAGACTATTTATTTTTCACACTTAGTTTTGCTAAAGTTATACTCTCCGCATACGAGCTTTTTACATTTAATGCAAACTTGACGCGTATTTCTTCTATGCTTGTTGCTAATGCAAATATAGCACTTTTTTATTTTGTATATGGTCAGTGGAGCCCCGCTCCGGTATATCGTTTGCCTCAAAGTCTCCGTCTTCGGGATTAGCAGAAATTGGCTGTCCTGTAATAAAACTACCAATTTATTTATTTTCTCTTAAAAATATACGATTAGTAATGAATTCTATTTCTATTCTGATATCAAATTCTTGGAGCAAGGGGCCGTGTCCAGAATGTTATAAAACATCACCAGAGGCTATCGAAAAGTTCTCCTTTTTACTAAATACACGGACAACATTTCATCCATCGTTTCCACCCCGCCCTTGGTTTTATTATAATACAGAATAATTTCTGGCTTGTTCTTCAGTCCTCCTGTAACTATTGCGTCCCGGTGCGCGCCCTGCATGGTGCGGGCAACAAAAGTACGGATCGTTTAGCTGCTGGACTATTGGAGCACGTTGTGACCTTTTTAACAAATCCAAACAAACTAGATCTAACTTCCCTAGTTCTAGATGGCTTGAACTCACTAGTCACATGCCTTTTGTTTTTCTTTTCACCGTGCCTACAGCAGTCAAATTCCAACTTAATAATTCCATGACCAATGGCAGTGTTATGAAGAAGTTGTCTATTGTAACATTTCTCCCTGTGCTCCCTGCAACCAGGTTCTTTATAATTCTCTCCCCTTGGTTGACGACCCTGACATTGTTTACCTTGCCAGCATAAGTTTGCCACTGCAGTGGATAGTACATCGACGAGTCACAGACCCACCGTATCTGCCTACCACCTTTCTAATCAATGCAACAACTAAAAGTTTTCAAACGTGATCACCAAGCTGGGTATTAGTTCACGACGTAGTCAAAAATCCTTGGTAAATCGAAGGTTAAAATTGACTGGACTAATATTGAATCACAATAGTGCAGACTTGCAATGTAAATTAACTTAGAACTGGACTAATATGAATTAAAAGACTTAAGGAGTTAGGTTTTCATATAAATACAAAAAAAAATTGATGTGGCTAACTTTCTTTTACGAACAAGCAAATTTTTTGGTTTTTTAATTTTTTTTTAATTTTTAAAATTTTAAATTTTTACTTTTTTATTTTTATTTGTTTTTATTTTTGGAAACATTTTGTATTAAGTAGTTGTTTGTAAACCTTATACTTTTTAAGATATTTGCAAAATAAATTTTCTGATCCAAGGGAGAGCTACTTTCGGTAGACCGATTTGGAGTGAAATTCACTGGGACCTCACCATTTATCAAAAAAACTTAAATCTGATGTTTCAGTTCGATTGGTTAAGCCATCTGGGCTATAGAGAGGACACAGACTGACAGACAGACGGACAGACTGGCAGACTAACAGACAGACATCATTTTGAAACCCACTTTTTCGGATTCAGGGGACCTCAAAACTAATCTCAAAGTCGAAAATTTTCATGATTACTATATACTTTATTCTACTTACGTAAAAGAAAGTAAAAAATAGTTTTATAAGAATATTATGTAACGTTCAATTATGAATTATAACTCGTAAATTTGATTTCATATAAAATTGTTGTTTTAATTAGTTTTAAAACAATTCACCAATACTCTGCTTTAGAATGACAAAAAAACTGTTATGATATTTTGCCAAAATTTCTAATATTTTTGACGCACTTGTAACATATGGCTTTTACATATCTACCGAGTTAATTTATATAGAGTATATTTAAAGCATTTTTATGTATGTAGATATTACGATCAAGTTTGATCAAAAGCATCTGTTTACCATCTTAATTCTTATGTTTTGTTCGTCAGAACCAGATTAAAAAAACGCTTTTAGGCAGTAAACAAAACAATAACATTTTTTTTTGTCAACAAATTTATTTTGCAACATGTACATAAATTTAATTCACATACATATTTGATTATGATAATATGATGTAATGGTAAAGAAATGTCATTACATCTGGTAAGAATTTAGCCAATAAATAAATAACAACGAAAAAATTTAAAATCTAAGGCTTATTTCCACTAGCGTAGTATCTTTTATTTAAATTTTTGTCGCACCGTGAATTTTAAATGGGAACACAGTCTTATAAATTCGACATAATACATTTTTGAGTTGAGATGACAAACAATTTTTTATTATCGTACAATTTTTTTGCTTTTTTTTTCATCGAGTTCAACGTTTTTTTTATTTGATTTTCTGTTTTTATTTTCTCTTCCGGAAAATCTTAAATGAAAAATGGAAAAATAGAAATGTTTGTTTCGGGAAATGTGTGTGCGTCTGAAGAAATTTTTTTATTCAAAAATTTTATGAAATATTTAAAAATATAAATAAATAATAAAAGTTATTTATTTATGTAAATATTGTGTGTGTGTGTGTGTGTGTATATAAAAAATGTTATATCACCAAAAATTATTAAAATTAAATTTAACTTTTATTCGAAAGAAGAAGAAATTTTATTTTGATTGTGGCGAACGTATATTGGAGTTTATGGTTTTTTTTATATTATATGCAAATTAATGTGATTAATTATTAATTAAAATTATTCGTAAATTTGTTGTTTTTTTAGAGATATCAACTGGTGAGGTGATGCAACTTATTATTATTAGTAGCAAAGAAGTGGCGCTTTATCACCTATAGGTAAGTAAGTAGTCACATATAGAAGCGACTAGAAAGCGAAAAGATCATTGATAAACACATTGACACCGTATGAGCGCATCATCTAAAAGTTTGTTGATTTCATTGAATAAACTGATAACACCATACGTCATATATTGATATTGAACCAGTATCTAAATTCGTTTTGAAACACACCTCCTTACCTTGAGCGGAGTGTTACAAATGAGAAAACTGTGCTCTAAAATAAATTTATCATTCTCAAAGTCATCAACAAATATGGGAACATTTCCTTATACATATACGCATGTATCATCCACCTCGGGTACATTGTTTCCCTCCAACAAAAAAAAAATTACGTAAATATCGCATTAAAACATGAAAAATGCTTAAAGCACTGCAACTGATAACAGATAAATGTACAATTCCGCATGCAAGGTTTGTTTGATAGATAAGAAATTTTAGTATTTCATTTTGAAATAATTTATTTTTTATTCATACACAGTATCAATTCCTCTTCCTGCATAATTTTTTTTTTGTTTGCGTTATGCATACCGTGAGCTTTGTAAATTATAACGAGATAATATTACACATACGTGTGCGTACTATACATATCGAGAAAACGGTTCGCGCTTGTATTATTTATCCTTGAAATTAAAATTAGCAAAATTAATTGCGACATTTTTTTAGTATGTATATGGCTAGAACGTTACTAATTAAAAAAAGAATTCATATATTGGTTGTTCCTGGGTGACAAACAATTTCTTCCTGTTTCTTTATCTAATGAATTTATTATCTTTTATGTGCAAATAACCGTGAATGTCTTTATCGCACACATTTAAAATTAGTTAGTTATTTGATCAACGATTTTTGTTGGAATATGCCCCACTGTTGTATATTTATATTGTTTTGTGATATTTTATAAAGTGAAAAATTAAAAGATTCCGTGTTCTAATAATAATTAATTAGACAGCTTCGTTCACAGAAAAAATGCCTCGATACCAAATAATCTATTTTTAGGAAGAACAAAGATCGAGGACCATAAACCAATATTTGTTTCACCCGGTCAAATAGGGCTTCGTAATAAAGGACACTACTGACAATTTTGTATTTTCGCAATTTTTATTGTGACATTCAACAAGCTCATTGTTGTACTTTAAATTTAGAATTGAATGATTTTCTAAAAAGTAATAACTTCAAAGACCGTCGATTTAGTGTTGATTTTTTATTGGGCTAGACCATTGTAAATAATTCAAAAATATTGGCGTTTCGTACTAAAAATTTCCAATAACTCATTATTGACGTTGATTGACTCTTGTAACCAATAATGCTTTCCTAAATGGCCGTTACATCAATGGCCATGAATCCAGTGATGATTTTCTATTGGACTAGGCCTTATAGCTAATAATCAGGTTTAGTATGAGTACCTAATTTTTTTTAAATAAATGGTAATAGCCTAGCCCTTAATAGAGAATCATCTCTAGACAAATGGTCATTGATCTTTTCACTTATTAAGAAATTATTAAATTCTAAATTGAACGTTCAACAAAGATCTGCGTTGAATGACCCTATTGAAGTAAGCCGAAAGTTTTCAGGCGAAATTAAAAAATGGATATTGCAGAATTACGTTATTAACATTCCAGCCGCTAATAAAAAATTTAGTGTTTATCTGCCGAAACTTAACAGGATATATATACACGGGAAGTTTTCCCTAAAAGACAAAACAAATATTTTAGGATATTTTTTAGGAAAAACTTCACGCGTGTATGGAGATATGTGAAGTATTTCCAATTCCTAGATAAATATGATAGTGTTAGTGTAAATAGTACATAAAATTCATATTAAACAGAAATTTAATTTTTTTATTCGTTTATTACGTTTCTTGCTGTAAAAAAATATTACTTATAAACCATTAATACGTTATATTAGGTATTCAAGTAGAAACTTGGCTTTTTTTAGTCAAATTCAACTTTATTGAAAATATACTTGTTATACACAAACGTTAATTATCGAAATATTCACCATTGCTATCTCTGATACTTTGACATCTATTGGGTAGTTGATGGATGCCCTCGCGATAGAAATTTGTTTGTTTGGAGTTTGTTTTACTGCACCTGGACGTGGATCGTCCTCAAGACTAAAATTTCCGCCACGAAATCTTGCAAACCACTTTTTTTACTGTTGAATGACTCACAAAATGTTCACTTAAAATTCGAATTAATCAATTCCAAAGCTTGAGCAGCATTTTTTATTCATTTGAAAACAGAATGGAATGTAATGACGTAAATGTTGCTATCGGCACTCATCTCTTAAAATTGATGCTCATGGAACGACAGCTTGTAAATGAGTCAAACTGTTGTTTTTGTCTCAAAAACTGTAACAGAAAATATAATTTTTAAAAATTCTATGATCCCAGGTACATAGGATTGACGATTTTTGAATATTGTATAGAGAATTATCGTATATCAAGTTTCCCGGAATTTTCCTGGAGTTCCTAAACACCGGCCATTCTATGGGAAACCTATTTTGAGTAGGTCATGATCTGGTCAAATATAAAATAAGTAAAATTTATAAAATTCTGTGGTCCCAGGCACTTAGGATTGACGATTTTTGAATATTCTATAGAGAATTATCGTATATCGAGTTTCCCGGAATTTTCCTAGAGTTCCTAAACACCGGCCATTCTAAGGGAAACCTATTTTGAGTAGGTCATGATCTGATCTAATAGAAAATAAATCAAATTTAAAAAAATTTGTGGTCCCAGGCACAGAAAGATGGATACAACTGTGGTGTCTATGTCATATATGCTGCAGATTTTGTTGTAAATCAAAATAACATCGCAAACATTCATTCCGAGGACGAGGAAATTAATAAAGCTGCACTTGAAGAATATCGTCGAAAAATTAAGGGCAGTTTTGTTCAAAACTCAGAATCCATGGAAAGCAATTGTTTTTACTGTTTTGGCAATATAGAACACGAAACCGTTCAATGTGCTTAATGCAAAAGATGGATTCATTCGGAATGTGCACCGTTCCTTTCTTTAATAGCAGTCTTTGTATTATTTGTAAAACTTTAATCAATTACAAATTTATAATAAACGTGAACCAATTATTTATTTTATACACACCTTGCCCAAAATTCAAGAATATTGAATGTACGAGAATTCTGTAATATCAATATAGTTGAACCTGTTAATGGATAATTATAATTTGTATACTTGGCTAAATTATAGAACTTCTTTAGTTCAAAATAAACGTGAGTCGATATTTCGGCCTTGTACACAATTATCAAGAAAAGTTATAAAATATTATTAGAAAAAAAAATAATTTACTTTTCAATACAAATTACCATAACTAATTACCGCATACCAATCACCAAATTATTTAGGAACTCCAGGAACATTCCGGGAAACTCGATACACGATAATCCTCTATAGAATATTCAAAAATCGTCAATCCTAAGTGCCTGGGACCACAGAATTTCTTAAATTTGATTTATTTTCTATTAGATCAGATCATGACCTATTTAAAATAAGTTCCCCTTAGAATGGCCGGTGCTTAGCAGCTCCAGGAAAATTCCGGGAAACTCGATATACGATAATTCTCAATCCTAAGTGCCTGGGAATACAGAATTTTTTAAATTTGATTTATTTTCTGTTAGAGTAGATCGTGGCCTACTCAAAATAAGTTTCCTTTAGAATGGCCGGTGTTTAGGAACTCCAGGAAAATTCCGGGAAACTCATATACGATAATTCTCTATAGAATATTCAAATATCACCAATCCTAAGTGCCTGGGACCACAGAATTTTTTAAATTTAATTTATTTTCTATTAGATCAGATCATGACCTACTCAAAATAGGTTTCCCTTAGAATGGCCGGTGTTTAGGAACTCCAGGAAAATTCCGGGAAACTCGATATACGATAATTCTCTTGTGTTATGTTTTCTACTTATAATTCTGCTTCAGCTTACAAATTGCAAAGAATAAAAAAAAATTTATGATTTCTTATTGCTTAGTTTGGAATTTATTCGCTAGTTCGCAGTTTTACTAATACTCTGAAATTTTTAGTTGTTGTTGTTGTTTTTTAGGAATATCTCTGAGTTTTAGGAAAATGTTCACAATCGTATCCAAAGTGATGATGAAAAAATTCTCCAACCGGCCAATTGAACGCTGCCGCTCCATTTCACTTCAATTTGGGGGTAGATATGTATATAGGCAGTTGGAATGATATTATTCAGTGGATTTTTGATAAAGGGTCTATCACATGAATATGAGTATTTTTCCCTTTCTGTCTTTTTACCGTCGATTTTTCTATTTAATTTATTTCTTTTTACTGTGATATCGCGTACTCTTAGTTTCAAAAGATCTACGTAACGGCAATCTACTTTTACCCTTTGATTCTGATGTGTTCCTCTTCAACGACAAGCAATAGTCAGCCATCATGTGAGAATTCCATTGCCCTTGATATCTTCCTCCTCCTCACTGAAATCTTCTAGATTTACTGGAAAGACATTTATATGTGAATCATAAAGATGTAGTTTGTAATTCATTAGATAGCCCAATTCCTTAAAATTTTCAACATTGTTTTCCACTTCAACCTTGTAATCAGGACTCTTATAGTTACCCAAGAGTTTTCGCAAACATATTTGTAGCTCAGCCATGCATTTTTTCTGTAGTATTCATCAAAAACTCCTGCATCTATTTTCGCTGCAGAAAACTTTGGAAACTTGTCTCCGATGTACTTTAAGCATACCCCATCACTATCTAGAGCTTTGACGTATTGCTTTATCAAACCAAATTTTAGATGCAGAGGGGGCATCAGGACTTTTGAAGGATCAACTAATGATTTTGCAATTACGTTGTATTGTCTAACTTCAAATTCTGCTCTGGGGCATACCTTCTTCTCATAATGTTGTGCTCTATCGCTGCTATCTCCAGATTGCTGACCCAGACGCATCCCTAGGACCTTCAAGTCACCACACAAAAACCAGTTATGATCTTTATATTTTATTTTTTCAAGAATTAATTTCAAGTTTCCGTAGTCTTCCTTCAAGGATTTTGAATGAGCTACAGGTACTGGCTCCTATTTGTTTGTGTTATGGAGCAGCCCCGCTTTAAGGCTTTTTGTTGAAGTATCTATAAACTTCCTTATCTTTATAAACATTCGGTTTTAGCTGATCCATCAGGCCTTCAATTGAGCAATATGCCAAATCTTCATCATCTTCAAAAAATTTCAGTAGCGGTTCTTCTCCCTTTCGACACGCTGTAACTTTTACACATTTTGAAAGTAAATTTTTATTTTTTACGAAAAGGCTAAAGAAAAATATGCTTGGGATGGTTACCTATATACAAAAGACAAAGTGAGTAAAGGAAGTCTAGTACAATTCTGGCGTTGTGAAAATAAACATAAAGGCTGCAAGGGTCGAAAATGGACTAACGTAAATGATGGTTCATTCCATTCTATCAAAAATGGACATACCTTTTGTACTGTGGGAAATGTGGCAAATATTGTACTTCAAAAAGTAAATACAGCCGTGAAGTACTTTGCAGACAAAACGATGGAAAACCCGGCGCAAATTAGAACAAGGGTCATTGAAGATGTACCTGCTGCAGTTCAAGGTACGTTTCCAAGTTGGAATACTATGCGAAGAAACATACAGAGACCGAGGGTGAACAATTTAGAAGCACCAGCAAATCCAAATTCTCGCGATGTAATTAATATTCCTGAAGAATATACACGTTATGAGTACAACCCGACAAATTTTGAGCTTTTCCTTCTAGCAGATTCAGGTAGAGACCAGCGAAACCCGCAACGCATCCTAATATTTGGTAGGGAATATCATTCAATGTGGAGTGAACAAGAAGTTATATATGGATGGCACTTTTCTGCTCTCTCCTCCTCTCTTTTCGCAAATTTTTGTCATACTGGCTAAAAAAGATAGAAGCACAGTTTTACCAGTATTATTTTGTTTGGTACCGGATAAAAGTACTGAAACATACGCTAAATTGTTTTACATGATACGCGAGATTTAGCCTCTGCTCAATCCAGAAGGTATAAATGTGGATTATGAGCTCGCAACTCATCAAGCTATTCGTACAGTGTTTCCAGAAACCAACATTAACGGTTGCTTGTTTCACTTAGTGAAAATTTGCGAAAACACTTGGCATCATGTCATCTTTTATGAAGATACAACACGGATGTTGATTTCGCATTACATTGCAAAATGATCACGTCTATTGCGTTTATTCCTTTAGATGACATTATTGAAATGGTAACGAGCCTGGAAACTTATTTACCGGAGGAGTTAGAACCAATTTTAGCCTGGTACCAACATTTCCATCTAATATTTGCTCAGTTTACCAAAGAACCCTAAATGGCAGCGATAGAACAAACAATTTTGCTGAAGCTTGTCATCGCAAATTACAATTGAGTTTTGGTGGTGATATTGCTCATCCTAGTTTGTGGGTTTTCATCGATAAACTCAAGAAAATACAAAAAATGTACGATATTGAGTATGAGAGGAATGTTGCCGGTCATGAACGTCCACCGAAACGGAGGCGGTATGAAGAAGCTGATTGCAGAATTTTAAATAAAGTCAACAACTATGACCGTCGGAGTATAATAGAATACCTTCATGGAATATCTTACAATTATAACATGGAATGACGTTTTTTATTTGTATTTTTCAATATTACAGCCAGGCCGTTAAGATTGTTATCTGAGAGTATATCTTTAGATAATAAATTGTCAATGTGGCTAATGCAAGTCGTGTGCCACTGGGAGCTCAACCTTCCCATTTTCATCATATTTGTAGCATTGTCTGATACAACGGTATAAATATTAGTCAGAAAATATGAGTACGAATCCCTGACCCCGCATTCTTCCGCATGCAAGGCGTTTGATTTGTTGCATCTCAACATATCAAATTTATCCTTAAATTGATTTCTTTTTAAATTAGGTAATCTCAACTGAAATAATGATTCATTCAATATATTATAATGATTATGATTAGAATGAGGGAGATATTAAAAATAAAATAAAAATCCTAACGATTTTTGTTTTGTTTTTTTATTGTTCGTCGACGAATTGTCGACGTTGTAGACGAATTTTAGAGTCAAAATTTTAAAAATACAAAATTTCTATTTATCGTCTTGAATTCAAAATTATCAGCAATACATTTAAATTTTGTACTACCACTTAAAATTATACTTTCTATTAGTAGATGTGCGATATTTTAGATTTCGCTAATAATTTTTTTTAAATAATTTTCCCCGCGTGCATTCCCCGCGACCCTAGAATGATAAATTTTGGGTAAAAATGAGTTAAGATCGATTTGTTTATAAACGAAAAATCCTCTTTCAAATGCGACCATTCCCGACTTTTGATTTTTGCTAGATTTGAAGATAGGAGTAATCTAAGGGTGTATCTACTTCATTTTTCAATATTAACTTAGTAATATACAGTTCTATCATGCAACAATTCCTCTTATACAACCTTATTCTATCAACAATTATTGCCAAATTCACATACAACCCTATCAAATTTATTCAACAGCACATATAACCTTTTTACAGTTTACAAAATATTTTCCCTCCATTTTTTGTGAAAACGTCAAAAATTTAGTTCAGTTTAAATCTTGTTACAAAGCAAATCGTATTAAATTTTTTTAAAAGTTTATTTAAATTGTATTTAATTTTCACCTGCTAGTCAATGATCAAACATATATATTTCACCGTTTTATTGTGTAGTTTCTTGATTGTGTATGAATGGTAAGTGTAATTAATTGAACTGAAATATGTGTTAAATCAAATTATAAGGTTATGGCTTAAAATGTTTATTTTAAGTGAAAATGTGTTCATCGCAAAACGATTTTTGTTGGGACTTAGAATTGCAACGTGCATATTCTGAGCACATACCAATAGAAATAACAGTAGTTTCTACTAATAATACGGGGCAAATAGAAACAGATTCATATAAATACATTGGATGCAATCAACTGAAATCAGCGATTTTACTCCCCGATAATTCTATTGAACCACCAAATAATATTTTAATACAAATAGTTAATGACCCTTCCATTGAGAATCAAAACAAGCCTGTAACTGATTCTGAAAATGATTCACCTTCATCGAAAATACTGACAAGAAAAAGAGCACGACGAGTGGATGAATGGAAATTCGTTAAAAATCAACGGTTGTACCAATCGGGAGAAGAGTACTTTACGAAATCTGGCAGTGTTAAACCTAAAAAGGGCATAAAAACTTTGAAAAACTGTTCTAATTGCAAATATAAATGCACTGAATTCATTACTTTGGACGAACGGCAATTGCTGTTTGATGAATACTATAAATTAAACCAACACGGCAAATACGAATTTTTAGTAAGGACCACGACACAAGTGCCGGTTAAAAGACGCACCAAACTAGAGTCATCACGTAGATGTAATACATTCCAGTATTTTTTCGACATCCGTAATGATCGTGTGCAGGTATATAAACTATCTTTTTTGGGATGCATTTCTTAAAAGCCAGTTTACACTGTTCATGCGAACAAAGATAAACAATTGGGTATACCTGCAAAATCAAAACGAGGCCAAAACCTGAATAGCAGACGGAGAATTTCAGAAGAGGATCATCAATTTATTGTTAACCATATTAAAAGCTTTCCTAGAGTACAATCGCACTACTGCCGTGCTCAAACTCAAAAGGAGTATTTGGATACTAACTTGAACATTGCAAAAATGTATGATTTGTATACGGATAAGTGCTTAGAAAATGAAAAATCACCAGCTAAAGAAAACTACTATCGCTTTGTATTTAATAACAAGTTTAATTGTGATTTTCATAAACCTAAAACTATGATCGTTGTAGCAAATGTGAAGTTTTTAAAATTCAAAAACAAGCGGGAAATTTGAATGAAGACGAGTTCAAAGCTCATAATTTATTGAAAACTTCCATGAGAGAGCTGAAAAGCAATGATAAAAAAACTGAAATTCCTATCATTTGTTTTGGCTTGCAAAACGTAATTAATTGTCCAAAGGCAGAAATTGCCGATATTTTCTACCACGCAAAGCTAAACGAGTATAATATAACCGCACATCTGTCAACTTGTAAGACTGTGTACTGCGCAATATGGAATGAGTCAATTGCTGGGAGAAGCTGGAATGACATTGCTTCTGCTATATACAAAATTCTTACAAGAATTTTTGAAAATAACAATTTTAGCGAAATCATTTTATGGAGTGACTCTTGTGTTCCACAAAACAAGAACTCGGTGATGTCAACAGCTACAAAGTATTTTATGTCGAAAAATTCGGATTTAATGAAGGTAACCATGCGTTTCTCAGTTAGTGGCCATTTTGCTGTGCAAGAAATAGACCATGCTCACAGTGAGATAGAAAAGGTTATTAGAAAAAATGAATTCTTCTCACCATTAGGCCTGCTCCGAGTACTGAATAATATAAAAATAGGAAAAAACCATATGAGCTCATACAACTATCGGCCAAAGATATGTTTGATTTTGGGGAAATTGCAAAAAATTTTAAATTCAAAATTGTTCCGTTTACTCAGTTGAAAATGCTGTGTTTCGAAAAAAACATTTATACTGTTAAATTTAGCTTGGATTATAACGAACAAAATTTTAAAGAAGTGAATTTAAGATCCGAAATCGCTATTATAGGAAAAATCAATCATCTACTGAAAATTTTCATCCAAAACAAATTATTCATCATTCGGGAATTAATGAGCATAAACATACTCATTTAAAGGCAATGTTTAAATTCATGGGAGAGCAGGACAAGATATTCTATCGAACCATTTTCAATATTCCTTGTAAGGCTACCAATGCTTTTCATTTAATATTATTTTGATTTACTTTTCAGGTAATCTAGAAACTGGCAAAAACCAACCAGGCCTGCAAAATGACCAACTGGTAAAATCAATTTCAATTTCGGAACAGACTGCTCGTACTTCGAAAAAAAACCAAAGGTAAAATTTGATCGTTTCGTAATAAAATTAATTATTAAACAAAATCAATTTATTTACAGCGAAAACAACAACCAACCCAAAAATTAAGGGATCTAAAAGATGCTAAACAAGATAAACTAAATAAATGTGATAAGAATTTTAAAAGTTCGTAAATGAATTAATCTGTGATTTTATCAATATGGGTGCTGTGAATGAACCCAAAGCTAAACAGCTTTTTTATTTTGTATTTTTTTTTTATATTTTATATTTAAATACAGCAAATGTAATGAATTACTTAACTACATATTTCAAATTATAAATCGGTTTGTTGAAATTTTAATTTTGATTCAATCTTAGAAATAAACCTTTCTCTATAATGAAAATATTGTCTCGAATTTAGGTGAATGGTTGTATGTGGTTACTTAGAACCCTATGTTACAAATTAATTGTATCAATCATGTACGAAAAGGTTGTATAGTGTTTTTTTAATTGCATTTATTTCTCCGAATTAACACGTTAATCGCCTTGTCAGTCGTATGTGTCTGACTTTAAGAATTTCTCCATGGGCCATGTCAGTCTCAAACGATAAATTTGCTTTATCTTTCAAAAGCTTAGCCTTCTTTGAGCAAAACCTGGAAATTGCTTGGCTTAGTACGGAAAAATAAGTAAAATAAACTTAGTTATATAATGCTATATTGTTACACTTGAAAAATTACATTTCAATAATTTTTAATAAGATTCTTTCGGCTTTTTATAGACACAATATATTAATAATAATGGCATTCACAACATTTTCGACTTGCCAATCAGAAAAATGAAGAGGCCAGTCATTTATAATATATCTACCAGTCATTTATAATATATACTTTTTTTGGTAGATATATTATAAATGACTGGCCTCTTCATTTTTCTGATTGACAAGTCGAAAATGTTGTGAATGCCATTATTATTAATATATTGTGTCTATAAAAAGCCGAAAGAATCTTATTGATTTAATACAGACAACTAAACTTCTCTTTCTATTATTCGTGTTGGCATAAAACACACAGAAATGAAAAGTTTTCCTTGTGTTTTTTGATTTGGTGAATTTATTTATAATTCGCTAAGTCAACTACACTCTTGCTTCATACTTAAAGTATGGAGTTGGAATTGTATTTTTGTAGTTTGGTCGTAGCTACCTGATGAGTAGATCGAACTTTTTGTTTTGAGATTATCAGTACGAAACCAAACTACCCACGAAAACGCAAGGAAAGGTTTTCTTTTTTAGAGTCAAAATACATTTTGTATTAACTCTGGGGTTAAAGTACGGGGGGGATTTTGATATTTCTACTTTTTTTGGTAGATATATTATAAATGACTGGCCTCTTCATTTTTCTGATTGACAAGTCGAAAATGTTGTGAATGCCATTATTATTAATATATTGTGTCTATAAAAAGCCGAAAGAATCTTATTGATTTAATACAGACAACTAAACTTCTCTTTCAATAATTTTTATTTTGATAAAAGAAATTACATTGACTTATTATGTTGCCCAAAACATTCTAAGCAATAAAAGGAGTTTTGTTTGCAGTCTGAGCAATAAGTTGAAACTTTTTTCCCCCCCCCTTTTTTTTTTTTTGCTGCTTCTCGACCTTCTGCTTCTTTTATTTGGGAATAACATCCAACGCACATTCCTCTGCTTTTCTTCTTTTCAGAACTAAACATTGTTTTTAGCATATGAGTTGAAGTTTTTCGTTTTTCAGTTATGTCCGAACTTAATCTAAGCATATCAGTAACCAGATTTTCACGAAATTGTCATATTGCTTTTCGTAATTATGTATAGTATCTAAATTATGTAATAAAATTACCATGGCGCAGAGGAAAACTTTGTTGAAATTATTGTGGCGATTAACGTGTTAATAAATAAAGTAAAGTTTGTTAGTATATTATTCTTGTTACAATGTTATTTAATTGGTGTATCTCCTAATTTAGTTGAAAACGACCCTTTTTATGTAGATTTTGTAAAGTGCAAACTTTCAACTCGTTTTTCTCAAAACTGTACTGCACTCACTTAGAATCTTATAATTCTAGGGTCGCGCAATACTTTGAAAATTAAAATTCCTAAATTGTATTATAATATGAATGTTCTGGTTGTGCTACTTGCTGTACTGTTAAATTAACTTTCACATACAGCAGGCAGTAATTTTCTTACGATTTGTTTAACCATTAGTTTAGATATTCCTCGTTTCTGTAATTTGATTCATTATTTTAAAAAAGTATCCGGAAAATGAAAAGACAATTCGGAAACATAGTTGCTGCAATCCTGAACAAATTATACATTTAAGTACATCAATTTTATGACCACAGATTGAATATTCATAAATAAATGTGTTACTTTAATAATTTTCACAATTTGTTAAGACGTTATCATGTTTGATTTCTAATGACATTATTGTTAAAAAGGTTACAATCGAGTAGCTATGTGGTAAAGTGAATGCCAAAGGTTATACAGTTTAATTGATTTATGTGTAGATACGAATACATTGTAATTCTACAATTATGATTAGTAATAATTCATACTTATGAAAAGATCTGAAAGCTCGGCTTACATATGAATATCAATTTCAATATTTGCTCAAACAACAACATTAATTTAGTATTCCGTTCATTTTATTTATATGTACATTCGTAATGTATACATAATACATAATAATATAATATTAAAACAATTTATTAGAAAATATAGGCTTGTTCTTCCTTCCATGTACATGTATATAGTATAGCAGATATATAACAATGTACCCCTCCGACAACGAAAATCTTTTATCTTTCTTTTTAATTTTCGTATATTTTGTTATTATGCCATTTTAATCAAACACATAGCTACATATTATGTTTATACTGATACATATAGAAATTTGAGCATATACCCAAAAAAAAATCATTTATAACAAAAGCTTTGTAAAACAAAAATTAATTAAATAATAAATTATTACATTTTTATTATCAAATATAATAATTTTATTAAAAAAAAAATCCAAATAAACATTCTTTGTCGTCTATTCCTGATAAGAAATTTTTTATTTTTTTTATTAGATTTTCTATTTATAGTTAAAAAAAAAAACTAACATTATACACTATTATATACTATTTTGTTTCGTTTTTCGTTTTTAATTTAATTGAACTAATAAATTTATGTAAACATAAAACAATGTAAAATAAAATTTCTTATCAAAATTTATAACACAACAACAATGTAAAAAATACAAAATCCACATTCATATTCTGTGCTGTACATTTACATTTATGGAAGAAACAAATACTTATCTCTCCTACACTACACAATTCTATATTTGTACACCATATAAGTAGACTACATGTGATTTCTTCTTAACTTACAAAAACCACTAAGCGCATTCTAGGCCTGGTATTTGTATGCGTATTTTGTGTATCATGTTTTTAAAGTGTTTATTACATTTTAATGTGAAGTATTTTGTTTTTTGGCTTTAATTCAGTGTACTTAAGTATGTCTGGAAAAAATTAAGTAATCAAATTTAATTAAGAATTATTTGTTTTGATTTTTTTTTTTTGTTTTGTTTGATAATAGCCATCCATATATACAAACATTATATTAAGTATTATTGTTAATAACAATAATTCATTTGGGAAGAGGAATATCGAATTAAAAATAAAATCAAAAAATTTATGTGTCTGATTTGAATGTCTGGACAAATTATAGTTTTCTTACATAATACGAGTAATCAATCAATGAACTTATTTTATCGAATATTGTTAAAACTGTGATTAAATCGAGATATCGATAGGTTTACGCTATAGTGTGGAATTTAAAGTGTCCAGACGTTCGGCTTCTATTAAATCAAAAAATTGTTGATTTGCCTAATAACACAAACAATTATATTTCTTTAATAAATTACTTTTCCTAATTATTGATATAAAATTTTGTTTATTTGTTTGCTTTATCGATCGGCCTCGCGCTTGCTTTCTATCTGAAAATTTTGTTTATCTTGAACAAATGTACAGACAAGAGATTAGTTTCACACTAATCATTTATTTATGACTTTATTTTTTTCACAAGCTTCAATTTCTACCCGAATAATTTTTCAAACTTTTGTTAAGTTCCAATTTTTTACTTTAAAATCAATTTTGTTAGAATTTATAAACTGGAACAAATGGCTCGTATGTTTCAATGCCTGTCTGTACCCACGGTTTCTAAATAATGGGTTGTACGATTTGGATTTCTCGTTGAGTTTGGAGTTGAATTGAAGTTTTAGTTGCGGGCTAATTTTCTAGTGTTGGGGTTGATTAGGAATTGAAGTGGTCTTGGATTACAGTTTAATAAGTGGTTGGCTAATTTTTTGTATATACCGGAATGCAGGTGAGCAGTTCATCTGAAAATGTAATTGGGAGTTGAATTTGGCGTTGAATTAAAGTTTTACAAATAAGTTTTGAGTAATTTACAAAGTATGGCATAACTCGTATTAAATTACATCGGACCATCGTTTAACTATCTATTATATTAATAGCGGTTGTCTGTGTGTGATTCAGTCTAGCGACCATAGAATAAAAAGTACTGAACCGATTGAAGTGTGGTTGATGGCAATCGACTCCCTAGGCTTGCCCCATTCCGCCAATACCAAATTCGAAAAAATTGCCTATAAAATTTTTTTCTACATTTTTTTGGGTAAAATTAACAAACATTTTTAATTTTTTTTGTTTGACGACTTTTTTTATAGTGAGCCGATTTTTTGTAGTGTGGTGAATTTTTTTTAGTGAGAGTCGTTCAGTTTAATTAACCCTCCATTACTAACCTCTATTATCAGTACAGAACTACTAACCATGGGTGTAATCCACCCATAACACTAAAATGGCTCATGCAAAAAATCTTACCATCCAAATCGTAAAATTTGTTGATTTTAAGTAAATTCAATAATAATACAATAACATCAAAAATAAAAAAAATAAAGATTTATTCGTTCAATAACTTTTTTCAAAGATAAACATTGCCCGTCATATCAGCAACAAAATTAAAGAAAAATAATAATGGTTTTGTAAAACCTATCACACTAGTTCGTTTCAGTCATTACATGTTACATATTATATGTCTTTAGAAAGCTGAAATGTTAAACAAAAATTTATTAGAATATAATTTTTTACTGGTAGAGCATACATTTTGAGTAAAATACCACAGAAATCGAGAAATTTACCTTGTTTTTTGTCATCAAAATTATAATTCATCGCATGATGTAGGGATTTCTATAGACGTTTGAACCTCCTTTTCATAGCAATCGGAACAAAGTGATATTGCATGGGTACCAGAAATGTGTCTATCACACTTGAAACATGTTGTTTTAGTTTTCTGGTCACTTTTATAGCTACACACCTGGCATCAATATTGCTTATCTGCCTTCCTCTTCTTTGGCAATGGTTGTGTGATTGTGTTTGTTCGCGATGGTCCTGGTTTTTGGTGCAGATCGTTTGCAGGAGTTTTACTTGCAAATTTAATACAGCTACCTTTTACATTAGCATTCTTACACATGATTCGCCGATCGATCTGAGCTTTTATAAGGCTCAAAGCAAGGTCCTTTATAAATAATGATCTTTTTTTATAATGGATTGATGGATTTTCGGTGTAAAGCAATATTATTCGGGCATTAATGCCTGCTAAATTGAGTATACTAAAAAATAATACCAAAGGCCATCTGCGAGCATTCTATAGTCTCATTATATGTTGCACATAGCTGGTTGGTGGTGTCTACACTACCTTCTGTTTTATTATAAAACTATAATTTCGGGTAAATTTTTTGGATTACTAATTATATTGCCATCCAAAGAAATGGTGAAAGTAGTAATACACACTTGTTCTTTTTTGGAACGTAGGATAGTTAGCATTCCTTCTATGTATATACAAAAATCGTTGATTATATTTCACGATATTTACCGATAGTGAATTCTGGTGGCAGTACTCTTTTATTTTTTCTTATGGTGCAAACCAAAGGTGTTTTTTTCTGCAACAAGTTTTCAGCCAATGAATGTGTAGTGAAACAGTTATCCATTGTAATGTTCCTACCAACACGTTAAAACTCCTCTTCGCTGTCTAGTTCCGCTAGAATCGCTCGTAGCCTTTCCTGCTCTCTTTCATAATCGCACATCCTATATAAACAAAATACGCCTATATGATTCCACAAAAATCCGTACTCTGAGGTCATCAACTATTACATATACCTGTTCAATAATTTTGATCTAAAATCTAAATAAACACCTCAAAAACAACACAAACAGTATTACTAACCTGGGTGTAAGACACCCAAATTTATATAACGTAACTACTAACCTGGGTGTAAACAACCCAGTCACTTTTTATATTCTACGATGTGATCACTTTGAACGACAAAACAATACTGAAATATATTTTAAATTGCGGGGAAATACCTAAAGATAAAATACAAATAAGTTTGTAGCAGGCAAAAAATCATAATCGAATGATTTTTCCAACGTTAAATCTGATTGGGTGGATTACACCCTCAGGTTAGTAATGCAGGGTTAATTAATTATTTAGTTAGAACTTGGAACAATTAACAATAGTTCACCAGATAAATGGTACTGTCGGCGCTGAATTATTGCAGCCGTCTTCCTAAAACAACAGAAAGGAAAAGCAGAATCATAAACCGTTGTTATTATGTGAAATGCTTCAATTTATTATACTCATCTTTGTAAACATCGTTGTACACATGTAATCATCAACTTATGAAAATAAGAAACACATAACTTATTATAACTTACAAATTAACTATATATGTACATTAATTTTGTAAACATTGAAATGACAAAATTGTTGTCTTTTGTTTATTTTGAGTTTTAACTTCTACCAAGATTGAATAAAATTATATAGCTGTTTCCTCAAATTTCAAATACGATTATTTTCTAGATGTCAAATACGCTGTAGGCCAAACCATATAAGTATGTGTTTCATGTGTTTTCGTTTAATAAATTTAATAGTAATTTAAATATTTATAAATTAAAATATACAAATTAATTAAATAACATTAAAAAATGCCATTAAAGTGTTGTTGTGTGGTTAATTATTCGATGAGACCAGAGAGAGACATCGGAATTAAATTTTATCGGTTTTCTATGATTTCGGCGAAATATACTAAATTGAAACCCCTTGCTGTGGAGCGACAGCTCGCTTGGTTGAAGGCGGTCAATAGAAAAGACTTGAAGAAAAGAAATCTTTAAAGTATTCAACAGTGTGTTCGAAGCATTTTATATCTGGAAGAAGTGCAAACTTAAAAGACGTGTTAAACCCTGATTGGATACCGTCGATTCAATTAGGTTATGGGTCAACTTCAAAAATTACCAGTTCAAGATATGAAAGGATGAAACATCGGGTAGCACATAAGGAACAGATAGCTGAACAGACGCCGGCTCTTGAAACTGATGTCTTCGAAAACAACGAAACCGATGGGACCATGATTCAGGAAAAAGCTAGTCAAACTGAAGGTAACATAATAAAAATTAATTATAATTAACTCCAAATATTGTTTTTACATTATTTAAAATATCCTTAGAATTTTATTTGAAAATGGAGAAAGAAGATAAACAGTATCTACTAATCGAGCAACTGAAAATAAAAAATATAGCCCTTATGGAAAAAAACAAGCAATTAAAAAATGTAAATTTGATGACCAGAATCAAATTAACCATGGCTGACCTTAAAAACAAAGTAAGGGAAACAAAATATTACACGGGCTTTAACGATTTTGAGACTATGGAAGCTACATTTAACCACGTTGAATATAATTTACCTATTAATTTTAATGGCAAAATGAGTAAATTTGATATTTTTTTAATGACATTTATGAAATTAAGGCTAGATTTGCCGCTTACACTTCTAGCGTTTCAATACAACGTATCAACCAAAACTATTCCTAACTTATTCCATAAGGCGATTGTTGTTATCTACAACAAACTAAGTAGTTTTGTTTTTTGGCCAGATAATAAGGCATCTATTAAAAATACACCAACCGTTTTTAAGCAATTATTTGGGGCTATCATCAAACGTTGAGGTACCTAATCTGCATCTCTTCTTTTGGCATGATTTCATTTATATTAAAAAGGCTACGGTGGACGATGTAGCGATAAATTTATTTTTGTATCTTGTGGAATTTTAGATTTTATAAACGAGGGAGACATTATTTTGGCCGACCGAGGTTTCTTAATCGAAAATTCCATACACACAAGAAAAGCCAGGTTGATAATGCCATCGTTTAGAAATGGTAGATCCCAGTTGGAACCAATGTCAATCGAAAATAATCGAAATATTTCCAGTGTTAGAATACACGTTGAGAGAGTCATCGGAGTTTTAAGACAGAAATTTTTAATAACAATCAACCGACAACCAATCACTGTTTCGAAGAAAATTAATGAAAACATGTGCTTTGATTATATAGTGAAGATTTCTTGTGCCGTTTTTAATTTAAATCCATCAATTTTAGTAGGTCCGGAAAAGTAACATCACATTTTAAATTACAAGCAACGATTTGTTTTTATGACCTAAAAATGATATAAAAAAGACATTTCTATTTCGAATTTATCACATTTGTGTCACATATAATTATCAATAATTGTTTTTTAAATCTAGTTATAAATTTTGTATTTTAGAATTTGTGTAAAATTTTCCGAGTAATTCGGGGAAAATATATTTAATAAAAACATTATCAGTTTTTTTCATATTTTCCTCAACAAATGATTTGTTAATGGGTACTTTTACGAGAATTTTCGTTTTATCGGAATATTATATATATATATATATATAATAGGCAAAAGTAGACTGCATTATATCATATATCCCTGCAACTGCACTTGGTAATAGTACTCGTGTTTGGCGGTCATAGCATATATTCCATTACCTTTTAAATAAATTGGACAGGATTTCCTGGCAAGATACGTGACAATATAACCATCCCTAAAACAAAAGGGGCACTTCACCTCGACGGGTGTTACTCCGCAGCAGCTACAACTCCAAATTGCATCTGGAGATGTGGCATAAAACGATACCTTGCTAAAAATAACCAAACCTGATGGTGACAGTTTTAAATTGACATGAAATCGTCCATGTTCTTTTAACATGGTTTTTAATACAATCTTTTTATGATTACAACCATATTTCATTGCAACAGTGCTCAGATAATCTGCAGGATAACAAATTTTTTTAAACAGGCCGAGAGGAAACGTGTTGACTTTGGATTTACAAACTAGCACCCTGCATCACTAACGCATGAGTCCAATGGACCCAATTTAGAAGGACGTTAAGAAAAATAAATGTTCTTTAATTGAAACAAATTTTATACCAAAATGTAATCTATGTTTAGGTATTTCCCCACGTTTAATTATACATTTCAGTTTTGTTTTGTCAGTCATTCAGTGAACAGTAGAGCATTGAAAAAGTGTTTGGGTCATTTGGACCCACGTTAGTATTGAGGATAGAATATATTTGGGTTATTTGGACCCACGAACGTAATTGAAAATTTGTATAAAAGTAAAAACACTCTAATGCATAAAATAAGTTGCTAAATTTGGTTTTATTATCGTTTTAGGTTTACAAAATCAATGGTCTGAAATATGACACTACTATAATTACGCAAAGTGAAATATTTTACGAAATACTTATTTTTTATTTGATTTTTTTGTGATAAAATGAACCATAATTTTAAATTTTTATTGTAATTGTTTGGAAATAAATTTGAATGCTATTTTTATTTTTTTATATTGTAGTCTTAATAAATTTACTAAAAACTTATAAATTTACCGTTTGAATACCAAGATTTCTCTGTAAATCGAGTTTAAAGACATGGGTCCAATGGGCCCAAGGTTACTTTTCATGTTCCATAAAATAGCGTTAGTGATGCAGGGTTAAATGGAAGCGGTAATACACCCTAGCCTCAACTTGTGCCAGTAATCACCGTTTGCCTGTTGGTGTGTTGCCTGTTCAATAAGATGAACTTTTTCTTTCTGAATAGTGAAGTTGAGAAATCAAAACATGGAGATTAATAAATCGAGAGATTTCGTTTCATTCTCA
Source organism: Tipula helvola (assembly GCA_963556165.1). Taxonomy (NCBI): domain Eukaryota; kingdom Metazoa; phylum Arthropoda; class Insecta; order Diptera; family Tipulidae; genus Tipula; species Tipula helvola. The sequence goes on from OY744481.1 coordinate 105,118,692, forward strand.
ATACTCAATAAATTAGACAAATATACATCTAATAAGTGTTCCAGCTCACAATCTTCTACGTCTTCCTCCGTTGGTAAAAACTCGTTAACTCCTAGCATTGCTACTGGTTTTTCCCCTTTGGCAATAAGTGTTTTGATAACGGTAATCATATCATTACATTTTGAAATGCCCTCGTCGTGGTCTGTTATACCTCATTTGTGTTTTTTTCGGGATGTGTATTCGATGTTTTCATTGCATAATTGAATGGATAGTTTGCACAATGGCACAACCCAGTAAGCCTCTATATCAGTGACTGATTTCTAAAAAAAACGGTTAATCAAAACTGAGTGTGTGTGTCTAGTTGGTACTAAAATTATGTAGCGGTTCACCCAATCACCACTACAATAAATTCACACCACTCCACACTTGCCGCAATCTACAAAATCTATTGTATATCACAAACATTAACCTTTTTATATACAATGTTTCTGGTACATTGGGTATATTTCTCCTACATCTGCTGGACCAATCACGGCACGAGAAATATCCAAACGAACAACAAAACATACAACACAAACGTACATGAAACAAAATAAATAAATTATTAATTAGTCTGCTCTCAAAATTCAATACGGTGACATGCCGCCCACCTCGCGCGGTGGTGGATAATTTTAAAATGGTGATAAATATAAATTAATCAATAACTTTTGTATAAAATAAACCAATTTATGTTTAACATTTTTATAACAAATAAATAATTAAACAAAATAAAAGAAACTCAAAATTATATTAAATGCATATATAAAAAACGAGTTACGAAAATTACTTACAGTATCATTTTCCGAAAGATTTAGGTAAATAGCGTTGTATTAAAGCGTTGTATTTAGCGTTGAACGCAAATAATACAGCTCCGACATACACCCCCGTTCAAAAGTTTAAGACCACATTGCACAATGCACATTGCATTTGCTGACAACAAATTTAAAATTAATACTATTTTTTGTAATAGCTTGATAAAATAAACATGCATGTTTATGTCAACAACATAAAACCCAATTTTAGAATAAGATTGTTGAAAATTCAATAAACGGTATATTTTGCAGTGGTCTTAAACTTTTGAACGGGGGTGTGTGCACAACTTTCCCCTAATCCCGCGATACAGGTACAGTGGCCATTATTAATCAACCCAGTTTCACCAAGATGAATCCAAACTTTTAATGGAGGTAAATTCAATGATTGTGAATGAAATCCCTGTTTAAAATAGTTTTAAAATTTTAAAATGTATTTAAAAGAAAATTTCTTTTATAGAATAATACCTTTCCAAATATGTACGACGAAATCGTTTAGATTATTTTTTCCTGCCAAATATTTCACCCAGCCGCTTTTATATAATTTGAATGAATCTAGGGATTTGTATGCTTTTAATTCCTTTGCTGTGTAATACGATTTTTTGTTTACTAGATATTGATATATTTCGAAAAATGTCACATTGTCTGGGAGAAGTTGCTCGTTGTAGCTCATCAAATATGGATCAAATTTGAACCGAGTTATTTTTTGAATATACCTGATTCTTTCAGGTCCCTTAAGCTCCACGGCATTGGATAAATTAATGTTGTTATTTTCGTTCATTTCTGAAAGCAAAGTAATTGTAATAGTTTTAATTCCTTTTTAACGTAAACATAACCTTAAAAACATACGTACTTGTCCTCTTTCAACTATAAATTATTAAATTTTTAATTTATTATGCAAATTAATTTTAAAGTTATATTTATAAATTTAATTTAAAATAATAAAAATACATCATCAACCAATATTAGAAAAATGTGGCCTACAGCGGCGAAAACAGCTGATTTTTACTGTCAAAAATTTCGAAGGAAACAGCTCTACGAGCATTGTATTCTGCATTGTTCGGTATTCATTATTTTAAGATTATTGTATTTTGTAATACTAATTTCTCTTCATCTTTTGCCGTCACACGGATAACACCAAAATCATGGAGGCACATGATTATTGTACTATCAACTAATAATAATCGAATATAAAACCAAAATTGTTCATTAAAAATAAATACGGTGTTTGCTTGTTTTATTCGTGTATCTAAATTGTGAAACTGAAAGTGAAGAGTAGCTGCGTATTTAGTGACGACTTTTTTTAAGTGAGACAACTTTTAATAGTTTGACGACTTTAAAAGGTAGAAAGATAGTTTCCATAGCAAATTTATCATTCGTGACGTCGTTTTTAATACTTTTACTAAAATGGTGTTAACATGACAACCAAATGTTTACCGATGCAATGCGCGAATAAGTTTTCATTTGCCTGGTTTCATTTTGCCCCATATCATTCAAATCTCCCGTTGGAGCAAAATATCGTACAAGCCTCCTGTTGGAGAAAACTTTCATTCGGATTGCTTTCGTAACCTAGAGGTGCGGTCAAATTTGACATTACTACGTTTAAAAGGTACTAAAATAGTTTCCATAGCAAATTTGTCGTTCGTCACTATATTATTATTCCTGATTGAACTCTTTCTCATATCCTTTTTTGGTGACGATTTTTTTGCTGTAAAATTTACATGGTTAACATGACAACATAATTTTTACCGATGTAATGTATGAATAAGTTTTCTTTTCTCTCAGTGCGCGCCGTCAGAATTCGAGTTGAAAGGTTTCAAATTTTAATTCGTCTTTTAATTGCTGATCGGTTTGACTGATAGACCAAGACCGGCCGTGGATTTTATTACGAGCCAAATCATTCAAGCCTGTTGGATCAAAATATCGGTCAATCCTCCCGTTGAATAAAATATATAAATATATAAAAGAATAATTCAATTTAAGGTGACATTAACTATATTTGGTTCTCGGGTCAGTAAAGCAAGCTGAGCAGAGTCATCTAGAAAATCTTGCAAAGAAAATGAGGGAACTAAGGCGTAATGAAAGTATGGAAGAGGCTACAACACGCCGCCGTGAAGCAAATCACAAAAGAATGGTTTCACAAAAAAAATGAGGAAACAGACCACCAGTGTACTACGCAGCGAGAACTTGATCGAAACCGAACAGACACCAGAAGAAACCCCAAGGGAAATTATTTGGCCGCTCTAATTACGATAGAGACGATAATTCCAGATGAATTCAAATGTGAGGTTATGGATCAGACACGTCACCTCTGTAGCCAAGTTTTTTAAACTGGAAAGAAATACGCATAATTTTTACACCAAGTGCTGCCATAATGGAAAAGTCGCCTCGCAACTAGCACAAAACCGGCAATATGTCGTCGCACGAGTCTTTAACATGAAACTTCAGGAGTTGCTGAAAGACCTTACTGTAAGGCACGATTTTGGTGTCCCTACTGTCTACATGTATAGTATTGAGTTCCAAAAGCGTGGACTTCCGCATGCCCTTATACTGTTGACACTGGCAACAGAGGATAAAATTCGAGACAAGGAAGACATTGACAAAGTCGTTTCTGCCGAATTTCCATTACAAAATGGTCATCTATTTGAAATTGTAAAAAGAAACATGGTACACAGGCCGTGCGGTGCTCAAAACCCGAAGTCACCTTGTATGGTGGATGGAAAATGTTCAAAAGGGTTCCCTAAAGATTTTGCAGTAGAAACTCAGGAAAATACCAATGGATACACTACGACAACCCAAAGTGCAGAAAATGGTAAAGTAAGCCCGGTCATGACAAGAAGCTAATGCTGTGCATCTGGTGGGATCAGCTCGGAGTGATCTACTATGAGCTACTCCAGCCTAACGAAATCATCACTCGAGTACGTTATCAACAACAGTTGATGCCACTAAGCCGTGCATTAAAGCTCAAACGCCCACAATATGCCAAAAGAAGCACGACACTGCTCGACCACATGTTGCAAAAGTCGTCAAGGAAACTTTGGAAGCTCTTCAATGGGATGTCCCACTTCACCCGCTTTTTTCACTAGACATTGCTCCTTCCGACTACCATTTGTTCCGGTCTATGGATGACTCATTGCCTGGCCGAGCAGCACTGCACTGCTTACGACGAAGCAGCTTACGCCTCAAAAGAGGAGGAATTTTTTCGACGCAGAATTCTTATGCTACCTGAACGATGAGAAAAATTTGTAGCTAACGATGGACAATACTTTGGATAAAATACATTGTACCAATTTCACTGAATAAAGCTTTAAAGTTATAAAAAAAAAACTCAAAACTTATTTGTACCCCAATATGTTGGAAAACTACCATTTTGATTTGGAAGTTGAGTTTTGCGTTAAGTTTGGGGTCGAGTTAAAGTTGAGTTGCAGTTGGGCTAGTGTTGAGTTGGACCTAAGATGAGGTTGAGTTAAGGTTCAGTTGGAAATTTATTTGAGGTTGCGTAGGAAGTTACCTTGAGCCAGGATTGAGTTGAATTCATGAACTCATGCAGTTTTCGGACCATGTTGATTTAGGGATTGAGTTGGGCGCTGAGATTGAGGTTGAGGTGATGGTTCATTTGGGAGTTAAGTTGAGGTTAATTAATTTGTTAAGTTGCGGAATTAATTGGAGAGAGAGTTGTGGGTTGGCATCTAAGGCATGGTGCTAGCCATGTTGTTTTCGGGATTGACAATTCTAAAGGCGGAATTCTGTTTGAAATTCGGGTTTAGTTTGGGTTGGGTTAATTATCAATTGGAGTCCATTCAGCTGACCAATTGGGGATTTATTTGAAGGTTGAGTTGAGATTTAAGTTAGAAGTTAGCTAGAGTTGTTTTAAGTTTAGTTCATGTATTGATTTGAGGAGTTAGTTGAGCGCGGGCTTAAGGGTTGCGTTTAGAGTAGCGATGGGGTTTATTTGGGATTAAGTTGAGGGTTGAGGTAGACATAAGATTAAATTGAGTTCATGTAAGCAGTTAGTTTTCGAACCGTATTGATGAGTTGTTGGTTGACTTGGGGGTTGCATTGAAGGTTGAGTAGTGGTTGAGATTAAGGTTGCGTGAGATTTAAGGTGGGATCGATTTGGGATTGAATAGGGTTTGCTTTGATGTTGAGTTGGATTTGGTTAAGGGTCTAGGTTGTGTATTAATTGGAAATCGAGTTATAGACTTAATGGGAAGTTTGATTAAATTGATTAGAGTTGAGTTCATACACGCAAGTACTTTTTGAATTGTGTTAACTTTGGGATTGAGTTGGTTGTTTAGTAGAGTATTGAGTTTTAGTTCGAAGTGGGGTTGAATTGATATTAAGTAAGTATTAAGTTAGCTTTCGTTTGGATTGAGTGAGGGGTGCATTTGGGGAGTAATTTGGGGTTGATTCGTAGATTGATTTAGGCATTGAGTTTGAGGTTAATTTAGGGTTGGCTTGACGGAAGGGATGATTGAGGAGCTTGAGGTTAAGTGGTTCATTTATAGGTATTAATTTTGCAGCTGAGTTGGAGGTTAGATTGAGTTGCCTACAGATGAATTCCCGCATGCCCGTAACTATCCAAATCAAAATTCTGATCACCTCGTGAGTTTTCATACATTATACTTTTCATGTTTTTTCTCAAATTCTTCAAACTTCTTGTTCATCTACATGTATGGCGTTGTTTGTATATATTTGTAGTTGACGCGCCTCGAACTCAAATTATATAAATTACTCTTCATTAATTATTGAACTCTTCATCAAAATATGTATTAGAAGTATTCGTAAAAATTTTAATTTAAATATTTCTATCTAACATTCTAACGAAAAGTTGTTTTTGGATAAAACAATCTTTTTGGTTAGGAAGCAGTTTAGGTTTGGAAAATCAAAAAGTACAAAAGGAGGCTTATTAGAGTTCACTAATTTCCTGTATGGTTCTGATAAGCAAAATCAGTTGCATCTATTTGTGTAGGCTTAACTAATGCGTTTGATAGAGCTATCCATACAATTTTGCTTCAAAACTGCTACATGTCGGTTTTTGGGGTGTTACTTTGCAGTAGTTTTGATCGTATTTATTTCCCAATGGTGTTCCTCAAGATTTCTTATTTTGTCTCATTCCTTTTTTGATCTATCTAAACTCTACTTACAAAGTTGATAGCTTTTGTGAATGATCTAATATTTTTGTTTAATGATCAGTTTCAAAGTACTGACATCCAGTCTATGAACTCTGATGTAACACTTCTAAGAAAACGATATCCTAGGCATGCTACTCGTATGTTTTTAAGCATAAAAACTAAAGATATCTGCTTTAAGCTTAATCACGATGTTATTATGGACTCAAATGTCATTTATCATAGATTAAATTTTGATCGCATAACTTGTAGTGTTGAACGTTTTAAAATTGAATTCGTCTCTAAGTTCAAGTACCTTGGACGGTTTATGGACATTTCTACGCGTTAATACCATTTCATTATGATCAATAGTAAACAATTTCTTGTTTTTTTGCAGTAGAAATTCCCATCGTTTAAAAAAGGACCGTGGAAAAACGCATTCAGTGGGATGCTTTTACTAGCATCTAAAAAGTAGGAAAAATAACGGAATTACTTTTACATTTTGTTTTTTGTCCAAAAGGGAACCGTATGAAATACAAGTTTAGATGTACAAAATTCAATCTTATTGCACTCTTATTTATTACTAGCGGGGTACCCGGTATTTCCCTGGTAAATAACTATAGTACTTCATATTTGTAAAAATATGATTTTACGGCTTTGTTTATAGACAAATATATTATTTTTAATAGCATTCCAATATTTACGACTTGGTGAGCCAGTGAAATAAAGAAGCCATCTACTCATAACATATCTATTCTAACGAAATAGTAGAAATATCACCTCCCCCCATATACCCTTTAAAAAAAAACCAAGAACTTTCATTGGTAGTTAAGTTTTTTTCCTTGGTAGTTTGGTTTCGTATTGAAAAGCTTACTGGCTTACCAAGTCTTAAATATTGGAACGCTAAAATAAAAAATAACATATATTTGTCTATAAACAACGCCGAAAAATCATATTGTTAAAAACAGACCACTTTTCAAAATTTCTAAAATATTAGTGTGGGCAATACACACAAAGAGAGTTTCCTTAAATTTTTATTTTTGGCGAATATAATAATTCGCTAAATCAGTAGGTTCTTACTTTATTATTATTATTATTACTTGAGGGCCATGAGGGTGTTAAGCCACCTTGCACTGCGACCTAAAAGATCTTTTGTGCATCAAGCCCTATTTAATTATCCGTCCATACTAACGTATAAAGTTCGAATTGTATTTTTGCAGTTTGGTCGTAGCTACCTGATGAGTTGGCCGAACTTTTGTTCGTGCGAACTTTTCACTACGAAACCAAACTACCACATAAAAAACTCAAGGAGAGTTTTCATTTTTTGGGGTCGATAGACTTTGTATTACACTTAGGTTAAAGTACGAGGGATTTTGATATTTCTACTTTTTTGGTAGATATATTATAAATGATTGGCCTCTTCAGTATCTGATTAATAAGTCGAAAAATGTGGTGAATGCCATTATTGTTATTATATTTTGTTTATAATAAGCAATCTTATTGTTGTTAATAAATCTTTCAAAAGGCCAGTTTTGTTTGGGAGTATTTCACGGCGTCTTAAAACCTTTATGCTGTTATCAGAAAATAGTTACTTTTACAAAAATGTATCTATTCAAGTTTTAAACGTGCCCGTAGTATCGGTAAAAGCTAAAATATTCCTAAACCAACATTTTTGCCAGAGCCTATCGACCTCGTTCAATGTTTCTTGCTAGAACACATTGTTTGTACTAATTAAATTTATTTAATTTGATAATAAATTGGTAATGTTAGAGCGATCATGACCAACTGAAGACGCCTTTGTTTGAATATAACATAGTTAGCGTATGTAGATTGCGATGACAATTATTGTCTTTGTATGTTAATTACTTATTTAGACTTAACAACGATGTTGAAACGTTCATTACCACACACAGAATTGAAAATTTAAATTGGTAAATAGAAGGAACCCAGAATGAAGGCATATTCGAAATATTTGAATAAGAAAATTTGTACTAAAGAACAAGAGCATCTTTTTCCAACTGTTATTGGCATGGTTTGCAACCAAATGAAAATGATAACACGAACGTTTCCAGTAAATCACTGTGCACATAGAAATCAAATTGATAGATTCTCTAATTAACTTTTCTGTTTTTTAGATAAGACTCTAGCTACGCTTCTGATTCCAAAAAATGCGCAAAAAACTGAAGAAACGTCTACTGAATTTCATAAAACAAAGGTAGGCCAACCAAGGCGTAAGCAAGATGCACCAGTCAAAGTATGGAAGGAACTAATTATTTATGATCGAATGTGCGAGCAGTGTTATAACCTGATTCTGAAGTAGAAATTCTCGATGTGCATGAGTGGCCAAACGATTCAGCATAAGTCCAAACTCATCAAAGCATGATCAGATGTCCAAATTACTTATTTCAATTTTTTTTTGTCACTTGGGGAATACAATTCCCTCAAGATCAAAACCATTTTCCGGACAAATTTAACATTGCAATTTTATTTCGATAGGAATACAACAAAAAATAAATTAGAAACACAATTTAGAATTTGCTATTTGCTTTGGGACACTTAACATTCACCATGTTTGATGATTGGTGGCAAGTGCTCTAAACGATATCCAAGACAATTGATTCCAGAAACAATTACAGGCAATGGTGGATATCCACTAAATCGTTCAACAGATAGCAATGGTGGGTCAATAAGGTTAAAAGTACGAAATAATGATACAACTTTCAGGGCCAGCAAGGCGGGCCGAGCTCAGCTAGTTTATTATACAAGAGTTTATTTTGAAATTGCGAGGTGGCTACCTATTTAAAGTTTACGTTAGTCATACTCATCCACCAAAAATTTCGGTTTCATTTTTAACGAGCTTTATCATCCAAACAATTTCTAAATATTTATCGGGGAAAATAATCGAGTCTCTTTGACAAAGCAAAAAATGTATTCTGGTCCCGCAGCCTGTAGCAATTAGTTGAACTTTTTTAATATCTTGGTTAACATTAATTTTTTCTGTTAAACTATGGTGCAGACGAAATTAGATTTTAACCTTTACTTCCAACCGTTTATCTCCTTGAATAGAATTTAGATGTATGTCCATTGAATAGCATTGACCAATTCAGATGATCCTGAGAGTATTTTTCAATTGTATGATTGCCATGAATAATATGAGGCAGTTTACTTATTTGAAAATACATCGTGACAAGACAATTAATTTGAAATCACTTCAGGCAGTCGTACTTTTCCTTTAGCACTTTGATCCTTTCAAAATTTATTAAGGTCACTTTCTGTAATAATTTAAAATTCATAAGTGCACTTCACCATAGAACTTCCCAATTTACATGTATTATTGAGATGATCTGGTCATTTTTGTTAACAAATAATAAACCTAATACCGGGTACCTACCCTGTTACAGTTAGCCGAAAGTTACGAACCAACAAAATTGTGTGGTAAACATCCGAAAGTAAATAGGATATATGGATTGAAAGTTAAATTTTGTAAATAGCCTTACGTGGAAAACTTTGATAACCTAATCGCGAAAAATATCGGAAAATCAAAAGAATTCACAAAATTGGAATAAAATCAACCTCTATAGAGTACATATCTGAAGTTATATCGATTTTCCAAAAATCATTAGAAAATTTGTATAAAATGAACCTCTAGAGCGTTATGTCTGGAGATATATTTTATTGATGTGACTTATCAATAGCTATCGCAAGAAAAAAAATTCAGTTCAAGATTCCCTTGGGAAATTTCGGAAAATTTGAAAAACCTCAAGAGTGTTTTGTCTGAAACTAAACTACATTGAAGTGACTTGTCAATAGGTATCGCAGGATATAATTCAGTTAAAGTTTCCCGTGGGAAATCTCGGAAAATTCGATTTTCCAAAAATTATTGCAAAAATTGTATAAAATCAGCCTCTAGAGTGTTATGTTTGGAGACGGATTTTATTGTTGTGACTTGGCAATCGCTATCGCAGGAAAAAAATTCAGTTCAAGATTCCCGTATGAAATTTCGAAAAATTCGATTTTCCAAACATCATTAGAAAATTTGTATAAAATCAGCCTAGAGTGTTACGTGTGATTTCCTTCGGGAAAGCTTTACTCAATTGTTTTCCTGCGATACCTATTGACAAGTCACATCAATAAAATACACTGCGCCAATTAAAAAACGGAACAGAAATTTTCTTCGAAAAAATACCCAGATTTGAACGCTTGTATCTTGGTCAAATAATACCTTTCAGAAAAAAATTTTGGTTTCTAGTTGAAGGAAATTTTGTTTTCTTTTCGATACTGGAAACCGTTTTATTTTATTTTGTTTTTTTATGACTTTTTTGAGTAAAACAAAAGGTGTCTAAAAAAAATAAAAATTTGCTGCTATTTGAAACTGTAGACGAACTTGCTCGATATTTGATTCCAAAATCCAAATCGGCCATTTTATAGAGAATTTAGAAACCTTGCAAAATGATACTAGGAAAATTTCTGTGTAGCCACACCTTATCGAGTTATTGAAGTTTTAGTGTGTTAAAGTTTTAGTATTAAAGTGACTTAACATTTTATCGTAGAGTGCTAAGTTTACAAGAAAAAAAAAATTTACTTCTACGCTTTTTGATACGTTTTCTCTAAAACTTCAATAACTTTACAGGGAGTGGCCGCACAGAAATTTTCCTAGTATCATTTTGCAAGGTTTCTAAATTCTCTATAAAATGGCCGATTTGGATTTTGGAATCAAATATCGAGCAAGTTCGTCTACAGTTTCAAACAGCAGCAAATTTTTATTTTTTTTAGACACCTTTTGTTTTACTCAAAAAAGTCATAAAAAAACAAAAGAAAATAAAACGGTTTCCAGTATCGAAAAGAAAACAAAATTTCCTTCAACTAGAAACAAAAATTTTTTTCTGAAAAGTATTATTTGACCAAGATACAAGCGTTCAAATCTGGGTATTTTTTCGAAGAAAATTTCTGTTCCGTTTTTTAATTGGCGCAGTGTATATATCCAGGCACAACACGCTAGAGGCTGATTTTATACAAATTTTCTAATATGTTTTGGAAAATTAAATTTTCTGAGATATCCCACGGGAAACTATTAAACATGTTGTAAATTATGAATTAGTTGATGGAAATGCAATATGGAATAGTATCAATGAAATTAAAATTTTTGAATCATTTACTGATGAACTGAGTAATGTAATACAAAAATGTGGTGTTGTTATAAATTCCAGAATTAAACAAAAAAATCCTTGGATGACTGATGGCATTTACAGATACATCAGGCTAATGGAAAATTTGACAAACTAAGAAAAAAGCATGTGATTTCTAAGTGTTGTTCTGACAAAATAAGTTTTATAGTAGAATTTGCAAAACCAAAATAAATTCGGCTAAACAACAGTACTTCCTAAGCATATTTGAGAATAATTTTGATTAACCGAAGGTGCTTTGGAACAATTTTAACAAATTTATATTAAACAGGCAACCTCGTTTGATAGTAAATGGCAATATTGTGAGAAACGATATCGAAATTGTCAAAATCTTCAAAAAATATTTCATCAACTGCATGTCTGATTTATTTGTCAATAGGCAATTCCCAAATACAACATGTTTTGATCATATTCATTACAGCATAACGCAATCCTATCCTCTAGAAGATGTATCTGCGGAGGAGATCAAAGCAATAATAAAAAAAACTTTTCCCGAGTATCTAAAATTCGTTAAAGTGTGTCCAATTTATAAAGGCAGTTCTTATACAGTGTTGCTCAACTATAAACCAATCTCTATCCCAAATTCGTTGACACAAATTGTTGAAAACGTTATCAATTCGCGGCTACAAAATTTCTTAGATATTAATAATGTAGCATCACCATATACCAATTAGGTTTTGCCAAGAATTCTAACACAATAGCGACGTGCCTCCATCTTACGAAATGCTTAAGTTTAGAAATCTGTTTTATTCTTGGACTTAGGTAAAGCGCTTGATTCCATAAATCATACAATTTTATTGTTAAAATTAGCAAAAATGAATATGACAGATAATCAAATAAAATGTTTCGAAAATTATCTATATACAATAGGAAACAACTTGTAGCAATAAACGGATTTCAAAGTAATTTAGAAACAGTCAGTTTACGAGTCATACAAGGTTCTATACTGGGTCCAACTTTGTTTAAAATATTTATAACCGATTTGATGATGAAAAACTTTCGCGGTAATGTACAAGTGTATGCAGATGATATTGCCATAATATACAAAAATCAGGATTTACAGAGTTTATTGACTGCCTTATAAACAAGCTGATAAAACATAGCTTTAATTTAATTAGAACTAGCGATGTTAATAATAAAATATAAGACATGAACCCAGTTTACAATTATTCAATAGAAACAATTCAACTTCAGATATATGGTACACTCTAGATCTAGAGGTTGATTTTATTACAATTTTGTGAATCCTTCTGATTTTTCGATATTTAATCCATGTATCCTATTTACTTTCAGCTGATAAACACACAATTTTTTATTTTCGGCTGGAATGTTAATAACGTAAACTACATTATCGACTTTTTAATTTTGGCTGGAAAATTACGGCTAACTTTAACAGGATCTAAACACTACCGATTGGTATCGACTTCATTTTTATTTTCGTCTGGTATACCACAATCTGCATTACCGCCACGTGTTTACTTCCGCCTAGGGTTACCCAATCTGCATTACCGTATTTTATTATCGACTTTTTACTTTCTGGTGGCAACTATCGGCTAACAAACAGTATAATACCCGGTTCCGTTCACAAATAATCTTAGCCATGCATACCTACTAATGAAATTTTTGATCACCAATAAAAATTTCGCAGCAAAAATTTATTTTCAATGATCATAAATTAAAACTTCTTATATTTTATTTTTATTTTGCTCGATTATTATTTTGGCCTTCGAATATACATTTTCTAAAAATAATTTTCTATAAAAATGAATTTAAATTAAAAATCAAAATTAAATTTATTTGTATATATGTACAGGAATAGCTATGGAAAATTAATTGGTTATTGTCTCGTGCAAGATTTTGAATACTACGTACAAGGCAAACTCTTAAATACTTTGGGTGGCTCTATTAAATGCGCCCCCATTTTTCAATTGACCGATTAACCTTACCACATACGTATACGTATAATAGTTGGATAAAATCTATGTTTTGTATAAATTTTGATAAAATGCCAACAAAATCTCTATAGACACATATTGGTCTCTATACACACATCCTTGATGTTTTCGGTATTTAAGAAGAAAGCGTATTTGGAGTAGAAAATCAATTGATAACAATTATAAGACGCCCTCATGTTATTTATCCAACGGTTTTTATTTTTTTTGCTTTTCAAATGATTGATTGATATTCAACATAATGATTGTTAATTTAAAAGATCGCTTTTTATTTTTAATTATTTCGAATAATATTTATTACTATTATTATTCAAGAGAGGAGCATATGAACGGAAAAATCTCAAAACGATAAAAAAATAATTTAAGAATAGCATACGAACATAAATAAAATAATAAAAAATTTGTGTATATGAAGATGATGGTTTTGTTGTCTTCGTTTTATTCGGTTTTTGGTGCGCCAATACGTCTACTATTTAATTTATTACTTCTTATATAATGTACACAGTTACATATGTACATATATATAAATTTTTATTTGTTTTAAATGTTCGCCTCCCTTCCCTATATACATTATATACTTGCTACTACAGAAATGTTTCTTCGGTAACAAGAATGCTGTTTTTTTTTTGATAACGCACAATAATGTTTTAAATGGGCAAATTCAATGCTATATTTAACGATCGGCAACCATCAAAATGGGATAGGTACCATCAGAAAGTGAGTATATTTTCTTTGCAAACCTTAATCAAGTGAAAAATATTGCCCTTTCAACTAACCACAACTAACAAAATCTAATCATCTTCTTGCTCGTTAGTTAATTAATAAATACAGTTCGTTTACTTTTGTCTGTAACATAACCTTTGCCATTATATCAAGCAACAAAACTAGTTTTTTAATCAGTTATGTATTTTAAAACCGCACTTGTCTGTTAAATAACCATCAATCATTTAAATGATTGAGCATCTGTATGTAATTATGTCCATATGTGTATACATCTCGCGTTATCGCTATTGTTGTTGCTATTTTATTATTTGAGTCAATTTCATTCAATTTAAATATTTCAATTCATTTCAATTGTTATCAATTTCAATTTTCAACAAAATAAATTTTTCCATTTTATATATAGGTTTTGTACAATACACACAATAACTAAAAATGGACCTTACAAAAAAAAAAAGAAAAAAATTGCGAGACACATGTCAAACAGTGTATAGTACAAACAAACAGACAGACAACACTACACTGCAAACCGTTTCATTAAAAAGCTATTTTTGTTTTTATCTCCACGCTTGATGTCCAATGAGCTTTTTTTTTTTTTTTTTGATTCTTGTTGCTTAGCTAGTTAGTTAGGTATATACTGAAATATAGTTTCAATGAAACTAAAATATATATTCAGGTCAGTTGGTTTTAATAAAACTTCAAGGGCGCAAATAGCTATTCTCCAGTATTATACACTCAATTTCAAAGTATTTTGTTCAGCTAGTATTGTTGTTGTGATTTTTTTTATAGATACACTGCGGAAGTATACTTAAATATTTTTATTTGTATCTTTAATAATAAAAATAGATTAAAGTGTTTTTGAGATTTTGGATTTTTTTATGGAATTCACTAAAGTATATAGTTTGATTTAATCGGGAGGCGCTAACTGATAATTTAACAATCGTAACAATTAGTGTTTCGTATTACCGAGCAGGTAAGTTTAAATTGTGTTTGATCTATTCGGAATATACCATGGAATAGATTATCTTCATACCTTTCGATGTCCATGCTACAGGATGTACGGTCTATAAACACCTGTCGTAGTATGGCCTCGGCTTGGCTAATGATGCCGATAATATGGCTAGTGATGCCGATAATATACAATGATGCTAACACCTTAATAAATATGATTTGTTCAGAGATATTGAGAAATGTTCAGTAAACTAAGTACCTACTTTAAAATTAGAGGATCACCCAACAAAAATGTAAATCCCAAATAGGGAATCCAATCCAGATTTTACTACAGTTACTTTCTTTTTTAAAAGGGAAAACTCAGGCTTAATTTATTTGGAATCAAGTTGGCATTTGTTATTTCGGAGATTCTGTTACATAATTGTGCTAAGGGTTGGTTAGGCTTCCTCAGCAAACATTTGAATTTTTACATATAAGATTCAAATTCAAATGCTGAAAAAGTGTCCAAATTACCAAATATTTTTGCATCTTCAGCTAAATGTGATAAACAGTGCATATTGTAGATTAAGTGATGCCTTCCTTATAAATGTTTTACTCCTTCAATAAAATGTTGAAGCATATCATTTGCCAGGTTCGATTTTGTTTTGCAATATTCTGGATGGCATAAAATAAGAATACCGGTGTGAAGTGAAAGAAAATTATTATATTTGTTAGCTGGCAATATATTTTGAAGACAAATGGACCATTGTATAACAAAAATTCTCAAAACTCCGTAGGTTTGAAATATGATATGTCATTTAAGCTTCTTATTTTCCGTTGAAATTCACAAGGTTGGGTGTAAGATATCTTAGTAAGCCTTTTTGATATTTTGTGTATACTTGCTGCTGGTAAAAGTGATTTAGGGTCTCCACAAATCCACATCTGAAGCAGCTTCTTCATAATTCCAAGGCAAACTAGATGCATATAATCCAACGGAAATGGTTTAACCATGTCAATTGGTAGTTCTTCTAAAATAGTATTAGACCTATGATGTTCTAAATTTTTCCGATTTCTAAACGAACTATCTGTTCTTCCTAATGCTACTGTGTCAATTGGAAAAGTCATCCTATTTTTTATGTAATCTCCTTCTACATTGCATTTCAGTCAACCAAAATACCCTGTGTGTGATTTTGTTCCGAGAACACTAGAACGTGCAGGAGCATCACATATTATTGATCTAATTTTTACAGTTATTTTGTTACTTTTCCATAAGTACCCGTTTAATAAATACTCTTTCATTTCATTAACGAGCTGCCTTAAATATTCGTTAAAGTAATCCGGTTTATTGTAGCCATGGTAAATTCCAATTACAAAAACCTTATTGTGTTTAGAATTAAATATTTTTCCTAAAATTATTCCTAAAAACAACTTTGGTTACTTCTAGTTATGGGCAGCCCGTCAATGTTAATAACCATAACAATGTCTGTTGGAAGTACATACATCAATGTTTTCCAAAAACGCTTCGAAAGCTGAAGAACAACCGATATGCACGTATTTTCCTGAATTGCATTGTAAAGCTTCTCTAGTTTTTGGAGTGCTCAAGAGCGTTCTGCTATCAGTAGGCACACTGTATCCAAGTGATTTAATGAAAACTACAAGTTCCTTTAAAGCATTTGCATTCACGCTGTTCTTAACTGCCCAAATATGTAAAAATTCGACCATTTTCATGTTATTTTTAAGTTCAATGTCATCTCCATCAAAATCAGACAATACTTCTCTGTCATTTTCTTCAGGATTTACTTCAAAACTGACTGAATTATTTGCATGTTGGTTTTGAAGCGCGCCCATATCTTCGTTTGGTGGAAAAATTTGCACTGCACTAGTTGGTAATTTCTCGCTATTGGTGTTTGGAGTTCTGTCAAATCTTTGATTTGGTTTTGTTTTAAAAAGGCGTCTTTTAATGGATTGTTTTGAAAGGTTTCTTAACATTTTGTAAATTCAGAAATGAAAACACCCTCATTATTATTGTTTCTCAATTTGCTCTTCTGTGCAATGATGCTTCCGTACAAATAGACAATCATTGCCATAAAATTATACAAAAATCTCTGTATTTCTTGACGTTTGGACTGATCTGGTTCAGATCATGTTTCATGAAACGATAAAGGAAAGCAAATAGTTACTCGGTTCAAAATGTTGTTCCAAAAACAAAAATTACTTCAATCCGGTTCACTTGGTCTCATGAAATTCAGCTAATCTTGAATTAATTTATTGGTTAGTTAAAAGAGGATACTTTATGGGGCCAATGTATATAGTAAGATCAATAATTTAAAGTGGAGAGGTAATAAAAAGGTTTGGAGTACGATTTCAGAACATACTATCTAAATATTTATAGACCATTTAAGCGATATCACAGAGAGGAAGCAAAAATTAATGGCTAACATACAAAATTTTACAAACCTAATCTCACTATTTAATTAGCCAAAATTAACATTCCATTTAAATAATTAACTTTTTTTTTGCACAAATAATTTTGATCAGATAGGGTGGTGCATAAATAATTTTGAATAATAATAAATTTAATTTCTCTTTATTTCTTAATCAAAACATAGTAAAATGTTTTTACGGGTTTTGGAGTAGATAATTTGGCCTAAATAATATATAGAATAGATATGGGGTATTTGAAGTCCAATAAATATTTATTATTGTGTAATTAATTATTATTATTAATTAGCAATTACTAATATAATAATATCTGTGCTCAAAACGTAAACTATCTTAAGTCGATTTAAGCTGTTTTACCTTTTTGAAAATTCAACGTGCTCTATCTCTCCTCCAACCTCACTTAGTTTAACTTAAGTGGTAAAACCTTGTGGCCAAAGGCTTTGGTCGCAAAGCCATAGCAAATTTAGTCGACATACGTCAAAAATGAATATAATATTCAATCTTTTCTAACTCTCTAAAAAAATTTTGAAACTTGAAATAAGATGTTTTACCTTTTGGCCACAGATATGTATAAAGATATTTACTGTATACGTAGGGCTTCAATTTTTTTTATGCACAAATCACAAAACACTTTATTTTTATCACTGAAATGAAACTTGACGTTGGCGTACGATTAAACCAAACTCAGTTAAAATATTGAAATAATTGTAATAATAATTTCATTGCAATCACATTTCCAAAACAAAGGCAAAAAAGAAAAGAGCGGAGGCTACTTATTTAGATTTAGTTTTTTAACTGGCTTTTTACTGTCTCATATTTATGAAGTTTGTCGTGCTTAACAGTAATGTTTGTCGGGATATTTTACAGCTCACTGGATCGTAAAGTGAAGATAATTTTACCGGACTTAAAACTGTCTACGGTACGAATTAATTTAACTTTTCAGTATTGATTTATAACCGATGTATAACTCTTCTTGCTTCAAACCATAAAAATGAACCGTATTTGAAAATACCTTAGGGATTGATTAATAACCATTTAAATGGCATTGAATTGTACGTGCTAATTCAATTTTCATTTTACTAAAAATCTAATTTTATTAATATCTAATAGATAATATTGTTGAAAATTAAAGTCGTTAGTAAGCTTTCATTAATACATAAATTATGTAAATCAGTATGCATTTACATTTTTTTTTTGCTAGCCGAAATAATCATCAATGATTTAGGTTGCGATTTGCTTTCGTGTTTGAATCGGTTGTAATTCGCGACCTTAGATTAAAAAGGTTCTAATTTCACTATTTACAGTTCCGAGAAAATGACAACCAAAGTTTCATTAAGCTTAATTTCCTGGAAGGGGATATTTTTTCGTGGGTTGTTGATGTATTAATAATGTATCGAACAACAAATATTCTATTTTGTTATTCTTATTTACAAAAAATTCCATATTAGGCTGTAAAAAAGCAAAAATGTAATTGCAGTTAGAACCTTTAGTAAATTTGTATAGCCAAAATTTATTTAACCTTCACTCTGTGTATAGCTTACTATAACGTTGTCTGTGTATAGGGGTCAATCTGACCCCATGGATAACTTCATATATTTCATAGAGAAAGTAAATAAAATTTATTTATTTTCTTATTACAAATTCATATTTTTATTGAAAAAGTAATTACATTCCCTCGTGTTAGAATCAATTGTTCATCAATAGTTAAATTTGATGACGGTTTATAAGGTCGAATGTTTACCAAGAACATTTTCCATTCAGTTCAGAATGCTACCAATCTATCTGTTTTTAGCGGCTCCTATCGGATATCATAGCTCGATAAAATGAACGGTCGTCGTCCCAGTTTTTAAGAGCGCCAGCGTAAATTAAAATGCAGGTCAATGCAAACATTTCCACCGAATTAGTATCATACAAAGTACGGTGTTTTTCTGTTATTTTATTATTCATTATATAAAACTGCCACGCTGTTCTATTGGTCTCAGCTACGATAATATTCACCAATATTTCTGTGATGGTTTTTTGGAAAGCTAGTAACTGAGTTATTCGATTTTTTGCTGTTTGTTCCGTGAAGCCTTCCATTTCCCGCAATAGTAGAAAGTCGCATGTTCTGGTCACATTTGCAATATTTAGGCTCCACTTTCGAATACATTTTTTTATTTTGGGCATAATACCATATACCAGTAACCGCTTCTTCATCTTCAAAAGTGGTAGTTTCATCATTTCCCTGTTCATTTTCTCGATCGTCAGCGCAAAGTTCAAAAGTGTCATAATCATCAAAATTTATGGGCTCTATATATTCATCCTCATCGTAATCACAGACGTTTATCGGCTCAGCATGTACAACTCTTGTCGCATTTAGAAAAATCCACTTCAATATTATCGTTCGCTATTTCCCCTTCATCTGACAGTCTCACTTACTAATTAACAAAAAAATGAAAAAAACATCACAGACTTACTTTACAATATATTCATAAACATAAAAATTAAGTCATTTTTTGATTTATATAGAAAATAGTAGGTACCTACATGGAAATAATTTGGGGTCATTTTGACCCCAGTACACAAAAATGCGCTTGGTTAATTTCAGAGTATTGTAATTACCAAATTTACAAGTAATTTGGACCCGCTTTTCATTGTATTGCGTGTACAGGATATTAATTGAGGCTTTCTTTTAGGGCATGAGCCATTCAAATAATAAAAAAAGCAGTTTTTTCATTTTAACCGATTGGGGTCAATTTGACCCCAATACACAGAGAGAAGGTTAAAAGAGTTGTAAGTGATCAGTTACAACTATGTTTTACATGTAATAGAAAAATTGGAAATATAATTTTATTGCAAGGTTCTATCTTCGTGCTGTTTAGTAAAATTGAATAAAAATATTTAAATATAAAAATCAAATTTTATTTGTTTAATAGAATAAATACATCAAGAACAAAATTTGTAAATTAATTTAATTAATCACAGTCATTTACATATCAGATTGTTGTGTATCTATTTATAAAATATAAACATAAATATACATATTTATAATAATATTCCACTTCAAAATTAACTTAAATTATAATAACGCAGTCTATTTAATTCAGTCTGTAAATTTTGCAAAGTTTATTCTAAGTAAACCTTAATTGCTTGGTGCTAGGATGGTTTGGTAATAATCCAGGTCTTGTTGCCCCATATATTTATATCATACATTTTTTGTATATCGAGTTTTTTATTGTTAGGTATACATTTATGGTTAAGACTAACAGTCGGATTTGTAGCTTTAACTACCGCTGCTTTTGGTTGACGAACGTGATTTCTGGTGGTTTTTGTCGGCGGCCTTATTGATACTTCTTTATAGCTTTCTGAAGAATACATTAGGCTGTACTTGACTTCTAATGGATTACGACAGAAGCGTAACATTTTTAAAGCACTAAATGGCACTACTTTATAGTTGAGATCTTTTGCGCTTAAGTCGAAATTAAAAAAATTGGTTGGTTTCATTTGTATGATTTGATACGGTCTGTTTCTATTAATGTTTTTTAGCAGACGAATTAACCCAAGAGGTGAAAAAAATTCATTCTTTGATAATACTTTTTCAATTTGGCTATGGGCGTTGTCGATTTCCTGAATACAAGAATGACCCGGTGTTGAAAATCTCATTTCGATAGTTTCTATATTTGGATGAAGTGATATGAAATGTTGAATGGCATATGCCATAAAAGAATTTTTATTCTGTGGCACACAAGAGTCACTCCAAGTTATTAAATTAGTTATATCGTTCTCGTCACAAACACGTTCTAAAATTTTATATAAAGCCGATGCAATGTCGTTGCTCGTGCGTCCCATGGTGGCCTAATTCCATATGGCGCAATATACCTTTTTTGTTGTTGATAAGTGTGCTGTAAGATTATAAGTATTTAACTTTGATAAGTAGGTAAATCGATTCGTCGATGTTGGATTTCGGGCACGAAATAACTTTTTGCTATCGAAACATAATATTGGAATTTTATTTTGCTTGTCATCATCCTTCAATTTTCGCATGGACTTTTTTAAGTTTATATGCTCATTATATTCGTTATTTTGCAAGCGTGCCTTATCGATTTTGTACAGTTCGAAAATGCCACATCTGTCTGATTTTGGTTTTAAAAACTCCAAGTTAAATCGAGTATTCAAAATATATCTATAATAGCTGACTTTCACTGGTATCATATTTGATTCTAAGCATTTTTTGCTGTATAAATCAAACATTTTGCATACATTTAAATTTCCATCCAAATATTTTTTGCGAGTCTTTTCTCTGCAGTAGTGCGAGTCAACGCAAGGAAAGCTGCTAATATGATGAATAATGAAATCTACGGTTGCAGGATCCATCGTCCTTGAGCTGTTTGTGCCTTTCTTACTCGCTGAAACTGTCCCAGACATATTCATTTTCTCATATACCGTGTATATTGGTTTCTGAGAAATCGCTAGCGTGCCTAAATAAAATTGTTTGCATACTGGTATGCGGTTGCCGTTAATATTAAAAAAATAAAAAAACGAAAATTTGCGGCGGGATATTTTATTATAGTTGCATTTTCTTCTAGTATCGGTCCGTCTTGTCGACATCGAAATGAAGCTATATTTGCCTGCTTGGTCTAGCTTATAGAACTCTTTGAAAATGATTTTCCGCTCAGATTCAGAAATTAGTGTGGCACAACGCTGTTTACAAACTGACAAACAATTTTTCAAATTTTTTATTTCTTTTTGCGGTCTAACTTGTCCTTTATTATTTAAAAATTCCAGGCCTTCTTGGTACTTCTTATTACGCTGGGTTACTTGCCAATTATAAAGTTTACGCCGCCGTTTTCTTGTTGGAGTCTTTTGTAAAAATAAAGGATTTAATTACGTATACAATTATTCAATTATTCGAATTATTAAACCATTACCAATTCGATGTTGGCTGAATCAGGGGACATTCCATAAGGAATGCCGATCTCCATAAAATTGCTGTTGACATCGATAGTTACTGTTGTCTCATTTTGAACAGTTGTCTGTACTACATCTGTACTTTGTGATCCAACAAAAGAAATAATGTTGGGATCGTCTATAATTATAGTACAATCACTTTTAGTTGTAGGCAGCTCAAATTCTAGAATTTGCTCGCCTTCTTCAACCGCTGTGTACTCAAATATGTAATTTTGCGACATTGATTTTCTGAATTTAATATAAAATAAAATTAGTTGCTATATAAGCTAATTAAAAAAACACAAAAGCATAGCTATGTATACTTACAATTAGATAAAAAACAAGAATTTAAATCACTTTAAGAATTTATTTCACAAGAACAATCACTACATCGCACGACAAATTATTGATTGATTGATTGATTGATTGAAGTGTTCGACCAAGCTTTAAGCAAGATCTCCCGGAGTTATTAATGGCCGGGCCTCACCGAACACCTTGTTACATAAAACATAAAGAGGATTTGGATAGGTTTAGTTAGTGAGATAGAAATTGACCCGGTTACAGACACCTAAGTATAGCCAATAGTTAGTAACACAATGACAGCACATTTCGAATCTACTTAAAACTGCACTCTGAAATAAAATTTATTAGTATACTGAATCAGATTCCTGCGCCCTTCTGAAATTCTAATCGTAATTAAAAATATATACTTAATAAATATATAATACTCATAAATTAATTTGAAATTGACTTAAAACTAATAAATATAATCGAAATCGACTGATCATTCACATGATTTCCTCCATACTGGTCCCTGTCGCTACTTATAAATATACTTAAGTTCACGCTATAATACATAAGGAGTTTCAGCAAGATTATCCACTAAATTCTATGAGTTTGAAAATTATAAGGCGCTGTTACTAGATATGATTGATGGATTAGGTTGTACGGCCCATCATTATAGCAGGATTCCCAAACTCCAGGGTCCCATTCCGTACACCCTTATACATGTAACAAAACATAAGGCTAAGATAGGATTCTTAGTTGGGAGAGACTCGACCCGGCTACAGCCCCTCAGCGATCGATATTTAGTAAAAATTGTTAGTAATACTACATCGCACGACAAATTATGGAACAAAACTATTATTTAACCGCGAAAATTTGACATTTCATTTAATTTTATGAGTAATGCTGAGAATAAAAAAGTTCTAACTAAGCAAAGAGAGTAAAAAAGTTGTATCATATAGATCAAACATATTTTTTTAAGTAAAAAGGTTCTATGTAACAATTTTGATGCAGTTAGAACTATTTTTTATGAAAATGTCACTTAGAACCTTTTTATTCTAGGGTCGCGGTTGTCGATAAGTAAATTTTTTAAATAATCTAGTGGTGTTCGCTTAATATCTGCTTACTCTGTGTTTTTTTAAATCGGATAGCCTTCGTGTAGATATTTTCTCTTTCGCTTTAATTTTTCAACCGACTTTTTACGATTTTGAAACCGTGAATGCTGTTGCGGTTAATAATTGTTTGTCGAGCCGATTAACCAAAAGTTGTGTCCAAAATTGCAAAGGGAAGTGGCTGATCGCAATCAAACCGATCGTACTTCAACCATTTGTAGTATATGAGAGCAAGCAAACTAAAAGGTATTTTTTATAGTTTATGAAGATATTTAAAAACAGAAAGAACTTTTGTTTACTTTCCAAAATCCTAAACTATTTCAAATCTATATTTTTAAAATTTTTTAATTCACATTATTGTAAAATTGTTTTAGGTTTCGAAATATCGCTATAAATAAGGCTCAAATTGCTTATTGTAAATTTCTTGATTTTTTAAAATAGACATAACTCCTAACTTTCTAAAATATTTCTTTTCAATCTTAATGTTCAAGTTTTATAATTCGATAGGCTTCGTTAATTCTAAATTCAAGCACCTGATTTTCACTTTTATATTAAAAATCTGTAAATTTACAATATTTATGATTTCAAAATTATGTAAGAAGACAAATAGTTTCACGAAACAAATACATTTAAAAATTAAAATTTTGATGTAGTAAATTAAATTTAAGAGATTTACCAACCGTAAGAAATTAAAACGTTGTTTTAATGTTTTTAGAATATAGCACCCTTAAAATATCGATTTGAAAATTTTTCAGATTGTAGACATTTCAAAATAAAAAAATTCATAAATTCAACAATTAACTTGAAACTATACAGGACATTTTAAATTTTATGAGATTCCCAATATCCCACTTTCATAAACTTGACAAATACAGGTTATTGGTGAAATTGTTGAAATATGAATTGTTTGGGCTTTTTAAGATTTTAAATTTCGAGATAACCTATTTTTATTGTTCAATCAGAGTATAAATATTTTAATATTGTGTATTTCAAACTCTCTTGGATGTACAAAACTTCAGTGTAAAATGTCAAATTACAAATTCCACAAATAGACGACCGCAATTTAAATGTTACTGCTACAGTACTATAAATTTTATTAAAAAAAAATTAAAGCCTAAATATCATTGGTAGTATCGAATTGCGGTCATTCAGGTTGCATAACTTAATTAACATATAGGATACATAAGTTTGTCACTTATTGCCACACAAAATTTACTGTAGCTGTAAATATCAGCCTCTTGATACAAATGTCGACAGTAAAAAGTAAAATGGATACTTACCATTTTTATAGTTCTGATAAAAAATGGCCTATTCACATAAATCGCAATTTTACTTTTTCCGTAAAGTTCTTAATATTTACGATAGTAGAAATTGCTTCGTCAACCTTTCAGACACAGATCAAAGGAATCGTATTGCTCATATCGCTTCTACTGATAGTTCTACCACAAATGTTTCTAGTTATTTTGTGGTTGGTTTAATTCATTGGGTTAGTATGGCATTGACGAATGTATTGGAGCGAATTTTAGATTTAATGCTTCCTAAATGCTTCGTCAACCTTGCAGACACAGATCAAAGGAGTTCGTATCGCTTCTACTGATAGATGTACCACAAATGTTTCAAGTGATGTCGAAAGTCTAAAAATGCCTATAAAATTGAATTTTTTTCGTTTTTTAAACAAATTTTTTTTTCTGGATTTGTTTTCCGGTAATTTCTATGGGATTTTATTTTTCAGGATTTTTACTTTTCAACTATTCTGGATTTTAAAATTCCTGGATTTTTTTTTTCAGGCAAATGTAGTGATCCCGATTTCAATCAATTAAGTGAAGGAAAGTTTAATGAAAATTCAGCCTTTCGACTCCTACACGCCTTACACGTTCGGCCATTCGATATTCGGAAGGTGTATCTTGTCATATTACCCATTACCCACGAAAATTTAAAAGGGGTTTATAAAATAATTAAAGTTTCATACCTATTTCTACAAATTGTGTTTCATTTTGAATATAATAATAAAAGTTGGATTTAAAATAAGTTTACTTAATAAATAACTTTAACTTAACATTTGATAAAACATAAAATAATCTTAAAAATTTAAATTATGCGCTATTCCGTTTAATTTCATCAAAGGAGCTTCTGTGCCACTTTATCAACATTTATTACTTTTACATTTGACGTTTGACGAAAAGCAATGATTTTCTTATACTCCGACCAAAAAGCTTACGTCCTAGTACATAATTGTCTTCTATCTACGAATATACTGTATTTAGTTGGTCTGAAACTGTGGAATTTACTTCCAGAAAATCGTTTTCTATTTCTTCAGAGGGTAAAAACGACAACACGAGTAGTTTACGACACTCCATGTTGATTTTTATATCCGTACCATATAGCGTTGATAAGCCAGCTGACTGAATCTTATGGTATATATGTAGATTGGCTTAGATGAAAGAAGCATCCATTATTTATGGTAGTTGGAAATACATGTTTAAAAACATTTACGGCGCCAATTTCAAAATCTGTAAGAATAAACATTGAATTTAATAATATATTGTTTTGGGCAGCAACTTCTATAATCTCCTCCAACATACGATCATAATATTACGATCATAACGTTAATTTGCTTGTCATAAGCACATACATCATTGGAAATATTTTAGAATTGCAGCCACCAATCGGAACATGTATCGAATACAGCTGCATACAAATCTTAGGAACTGTCTTAAATGTTCCATCTGCAATCCAAAAATTGGCTTCGCCACATTTTTTTTAAATTGGATGCTGTCATCGCGCAATTCTTCAATACAAAATTACATCCCATTATAGTTTGCCGTAGATTTACCGAAATATGGCAGTTAGATACATATATTGGCTGGTTCTGGACGTAGTTCAACTCGACGTACTCTTTTTATAAATTGTTTTATGAGTATTTTTATTTGGCAATTCTTGTTGGAGTGATACGCTGTTTAGTCCCAAGTTGGCATTGGTTTCTTGTATTGGTTTGAAATAAGGGATTTTGGCTGCTGTTTTAACAACCTCGCGAATTGCTTTTATTACGCCTCTAACCGGCGTCGGCGAATGATTATGTGTAGCATTTTTTTCAACCAATGGCTTCCATCATGTTTTAAAGTTGTAATTCAAGCGTTATAAAATGTTTGAACATAATAAAGTGTAATCAATATTTTAATATATTCTCTAGATCGTTCTCTTATTTGTATCATGTTATCCCTTTTATTCTCTTTATTATTAGGAAATATACCTATAATTTAGTATAACTTACTCATATTCATGTAATATTATCTAAATTTTATTGGACATACCACAATATAACAAAATTTGGGGCAGTGGACGATCAAATTGGAAGCTTATCAATTAGTTGGTATAATTTACTCCTATAGGTATAGTAAATACCAATACCTACCGTTTGGAAAAAGCCTTCTATTAAGTCAATTGTTCCGTAATATGTAGATTGCCAGCCATAATAAGGAGGCCACACTATTTTATTAATAGTACTAGAATAGATAACATTCCCAAATTGCTTGGGATATCACCTATATATTGTAATGACCGATCTTCTATAATATTTGGGGTGAACCTATGTTTATTACGTTAATAAAACGTAAGTGCGTTAACAAAACCTAATTCTATTCTGTGTTCCAAAGCAAAAGAACACCGAACCAAAAAACAAAATTAATAAAGCATTTACTCATAGAGAAATAGCCTACGTTATTCCTAAAAATTCTGCTTGAAAAAGCGGCATAGTTATCCGGTAAACCAGTTCCATATTGAAAATGACCTAGTTCGGCGTATAACAAGGTGAACAATTTGTATTTTTTTAGTAAAGTCTTCTTGAATAATTATTATTATTGTTATTTCTGTTTTTATTATGACAAGCCGTAGACCTGTAATAACTGATTGATTGACTCCAGCTAAAATTTAATTTCTCTCTAAAGAGATCCCTTTAAAAATTCTTTAAACTAAAGCATCCGATTTCTGTGAGAAATAATTTTTCTGTGATAAATTTGACATTAGTGAAATAATTTTCTCTTCCACATTTGAAATAAGTTCATTTGCTGTTCGAATACTGAAATAATGTTGACAATTTGACATAATAAATTCCACATAATAATGCTTGGAGAATAATGCAATAACACTAAAATAGTGCCTAGATCATTTTTTTTAAATTTTTACCCTAATAAAGAAATCGACGGATCACCGGCATACTCACCATAAAAATTAATGAAATTAATTTGAGGCAAGCCAAATGAAAATTTAGCATTTTTAAACAAATAAAATTGTTAGTTGATAAACAATTTGTTGTCAAAGACCATCATTTAACGATGTAATGGCAATGAATTCCAGAATTATATACTTATAGGAAAAAATTAGTGCTTGCAGATAATACTATTGATACAATATTACACAAATTTTGATACAACACAAAAACGAATAAATTGCTCACAAAATGATTAAAAAGAACAGAAAAAAGGTACGCATGATCACTTTTACGAACGATTATAAATTCATCAATACAAACATCTTTTTACGAAAATCAACATACTTTACTCGCGCAGAAGCAAGAATTATTACGGACATGTCAAAATTATTACACACCAGAGCTGTGATAATTTGGTTGCGTACATTAATTTATCACAGAAAAATTATTTCTCACAGAAATCGGACGCGTCCAAAATTAACTAATGGACAAAATAAACAAATAAAACACAGTATATTGAATAATATGAAGACTACCCCCGTTCTGAGCTAATTACAAAGTTATGATTTAAAATCACCGCGCTAGTTTCATTAATTATATGTATCCTTAAGTTAACTAATTGTTTATATATTGCAACTAGAATTAAAAATAAAAATGACAATAAAAGGTTAAAAATTAATATTTAAACATAAAATTAATAATGTTGAAGTTACTTATTTATATAATTAAATGATATAATTTAAAAATGATTGTTACATGGCAATAAAAATCTAGAATGCACCAATAATTTAGTTAAGTACTTTATGTATATATAGGCTATTTACGAATAAGGCTTAAATAAAATTTCACGGGTATCTCTTAAGACTAAGTTTGATATTTATCCATTATTACCAAATTTATACTACTTAATTAATAGGATTTAACTTATACTAATTTGTTAGTGATATAAATGATCAAATAGTTATCACAAGACAATACAATTTCTACGCTACATGACAGCTGGATGCTGGGCAAAAATTCACCAGTATTTCTGTAGCTCGGAGATGACCTAATACAATTTATATCACCTACATATTCTAATGATTTTTGCCACATTTGTCATTTTCGCTACTTAAAACTACTGTTAAGCTCAAACTACTATATAATTGAAGTAATTCCGCAAACTTTCCACATCCACACTACCCCTCAACCTTAAAAAACTTACTGATAACATCCTTCATCACAAAAATTCATTCCATTCGTTTCCATTTGTACTCACAAACACAATACTTAAAGATGCAAACGGTGAAACCTGCAAAACTCAGAAATAAACATTTAAAATTGCTGAGAGTATACGTAATAATTTAAATTCAACATCGTAGTCATTAATATTACTGAAAATGAAAATCAAATTACTCGGTTATTCATCATTTGAAAGAGATCAATCAACAATATTTTAAACTACATGCATTCCTAAAATAATAGTACATCCAATTACATTATCCTTCACCTATTTAAAAGATTTCCGCCGCACTATTAACCATTCCCACTCAAAAAATGCAAGTCAGTAAAATAATAAATCAATGCAAAAAATTATAAATTATATCTTAAATTTTTATCGTTGTACCATAAAAGTAAAATTTACTTGTGTATGTGAATACTGCAATCTAAACTCCATTAAATCAAATAAGTTAATTAAATTCAATATATTTGGCAACTCAATTTTCATTTATATTCTTCAACGTTGTTCACATTCATTGGATCAAAATTTCGCATGCATAAATTAATACGTCATTATGGGTTGCAAACCAAATCTCAGTTCAACCCAAGAATGATAGATTCCCAAACTTGGACTTGATTGGGCAGGCAGCAGTAAGAGTTGAAAATGTAAACATACATAGTTTTTTTCCTAATTTTGGTGAGTTATTAGCGTGTTTGGATGTTGTAAATATGGATATAATTTGTATTAGTGAAACAGGACAGAACAAAGGGGCGGTGGGTTCTGTATGTTTGTGAAATCTACGATAACCGCAAATGTTGTGCATAAATTATACAGCCCTAGGTAAGAAATGTTACTAGTAGAGTGTAGAATAAATTCCACTAAAATATTGGTTGGTGTTGTGTACAGTCCATCTAACAAAAATTGCTGTATTGAATTAGAAGAACTATTAAACAATTATATGTGGTGATTTTAACTATAAGTTACTAAATTCATAGTCCTCCTCTAGAAATTCTAAATTGTTATTGAAGAGTTTTTAATTGGACGTTATTAACAAAGAACTCACGTATTACTCGAAGGCTACCGCGTCTTCCTCTATGTTAGACTTGATAATTTCTAACACAAGTAACATACTCGTACGTTTCGTCAATCAAATTTCGGTTGGGTTGGATCATGATGTGTTAATTGTCTGGAGATGTATTTTAATGATGTGGCTTGTCAATAGATAATAATAAACTTGATTAAAGTGAAAATGAGATTTTTGAAAACATAAGTTCATATGACATGATGGGGTATAAGGAATAACAAGTCCTCACCTATAGAATCAATTAAAGCCTTTTTCAATGGAAATTCAATACTATACTTTACTGTTAAAAGTGAATTTTTTCTTCCCAAATCCCTTTTTCTGTTGCAACTGCTTAAATTATGGACATATGTAAAAAAGTTGCAGTCTCGGAACGGGATGGCAGATGTAAAATTTGTGGTGAAAGATTTGTGATTTTAGAATAACAAAGTGTATGACTATTAACAAAATTTTATTTAAGGAAGCTAAAATCAAAATATTTGGGTTCACACAAAGAAAACCAACAGACTTGGATTTTAATGAAAAGCCAAGATTTAATGAAGAACTAGTGATATTAAACCAGAAATTATAAAAAGCTGAGAGTAGAGTTAAAGTTCTGTACGATTTAATGAATGAATTAAGAGAACAATTAGTAGAAAAGTAAAATAAACTGGAACTATGTAATAGGTTAGGAATTATCCAAGACTGTAGATAAGAATGAAGAAGAAACCAAAGAAATATTCAGAGGAGGAGGCACTGCCCTAATAGATAACTAAATTAACTAAATTATATAATCAAATTTTATTTTTATTGCCCCTTTAACGATAAATATTTAGTATGAGTGAGGATTTTAATTTTCTGCAAATAAATACACGGAGTCTTGTTAGTAAAAAAACACTCTTGGGTCAATACCTGGTTAAAGAAAATATCAAGATAGCTATTTTACAAGAAACATGGCTGAAAGATTCTGAATGACCGCATTTCATCAATTATACATTATTTTCGAAAGATATAGCAGACGGCTACGGCGGTGTTGAAGTGTTAACATCTAGATATTTATTATCGACGGAGATACGACTTAGGAGGGCCTATAACAGGATGGAGATAATTAGGATTAATATCAAATACAAAACTAAAAATTTTAATGTGGTCTCGCTTTATATTAATAAAAATAAGGGACATAATGAAATCAAAAGCGAATTCGCGAATTTATTGGACAAAGTTCAGATTATCCGACCATAATAGCGGGAGACGCAAATGCACATAACGCACTCTGGGATCTCGATGGAAAAGAAAACATTGTGGGTAAGAAGATTGCTACAATTATAATGGAAAATAGGTTTGTTTTATTGAATGATGGTTCACCGACGAGGCTTGACATGTTTAGGCATAGTGGCTCGGCGATTGATCTCACCTTATGTTCAAGTGATTTTCTGGGTAATCTAGAATGGCAGTGATCACCTTGCAATAACTCTTCGATGGAAACTAGATGATTGAAGAATTAAAAAAACTGTGAAATGGAAAAATGCAATTCAATCAGCATTAAATAGAATTATGACAGAAGGAGATAATTTTGGAAACATTTTACAAGATTCAATTAGAGAAAATACCATAAATGCGGGGGTTTTCAAATCCGGCCCAAAACCATGAAGGAGTAAGGAGAATTAACTTTTATGGAAAATCAAAAAAATAAAACAAGAAATGTATAAAAGAGAAAAAAAACGCTATACACTGCAATGGAAGTAAGAAAAATCACCCAAAGAAAAAATTGGGTCTATCCGACTCTCGGACGACACTTTTCCCATAAAGCATCCGTTAAAGACCACCAAACCAACCATTTATATTTTACAAACATTTTCCGTTTTTTTTGGCAGGCGTTATTTTGGACTGGCATAATATGGCTCGGCTTTTCTTAAATTTGGAGACCCCAATATCACAATTGATTACGACAATTTAAATCTTCTACTCTCATACCGCCAAATCACAGATCCCCAAATAATGTTAAATTGTTTAGAACTGACACGTGTTGATCAGCAATCAAAGTCGTATTTACCATTTTTCATCTTCGACCTTTAACAGTTAGACCCAGCTATACATCTCTAGTATACCGTTAAAAGTTGTAACGGGATCCCCAGCACGCCATTGTGATGCAACGATTGAGACGCAACGGTACTGTTCCCCTTTGCAGTCTAGTCAAGTTGCCCATGTCACGTCGCTGAATATCCCGCAACCAGATTATCGCACAGTCACCACCTGCAGCTTTGTCGGCTATCGCTCAGGGTGGGGGTGGTTCATAGTGGTGGTGTCCTGTGAAACTTTAAGATGCTGCCAATCTGGCAAAAATAATCCGCGGATCTACCTACGCCTCATTTGGTCACGTCGCTCATCTCCGGAAAGATATTAAATTAACAACACATAATAATTACGTTCGATTGTATAGCCATTACAAAAATATATATTATTACAAAAAAAAAAAAAATTGATAAATAAATTAATTTACAGAACAGAAAAAACTGTGTTTGCGTTTACGTTATATAATTTCAAAATACCACAAAAAGAATTCAAATAATAATTTAGGTATGTTCGTAGCAATTATTCAATTTGATGCAACTCTCGAATAATATTTAGATTGATGAACCATATCCGCGGCGAAGACATAAAGGAGCTCACGATACGTATCCACCTCGGACCTGTAAATAGAGAAACTCAAGAAAAAGAGAAAAAAAACAGAGCATTAGGCAACGTAATGGAATAATCACTAAACTACACTCCACCAAGATAAATAAACAAAATGAACCACAAAAACAAAACAAAAATATAAGAAATATAATCAGAAACTTAAATATGAATTAATAAATTATTTGGCTATACGTATACCGACTGATAAATTTTGGGAATTACCCTGTGACCACGAATAAATGCACGGTGATCTCAATAACACGTCCCGTTGACTTTTGTATGAAAACCGTTCGTCTCTCTAAACTGCCATAAGCTGACGTCTGATGTTGTAAATCTTTCAATTAAGAATCGCTGTTGTTCAAGGCTGCTCCTATTACCCGTAGTTATCCACTACCTAACGGATGATGCTCGTCCGATTTTCCGGATAAAATTTATACTTCAGTAATATGATTGTATGCACCGTCCGCCGATGATGTACACTGGGATATGTGCAGTATCGTGTCTTCGTTTTGAAACGCCCGTCAAATAAATCCACCGATCCGTAATATATACGGTACTACGGTAAATGACACACGATAGGTGATCCTACCGTTAAATCTGGACTATTATTCCTAGCCCGTGTATTTTAAAATTTAACACCGCGGGTTTCAACAATACGAAATACAAATAATTGATATATTTTTAGATTTTTTTAGCACTACACGCCAAATCTTAATATTACTTTTCACCAAAGTTACAAACACGTTCACTATATTGTTTAACTCGATATTTCTTCGGTACAAATTTTTTTATAATTTGATTTAATATTTTTTTAATCGGTATCCACCATTTTCATGGCATAATTCTAATTTTAATAAAACTCAGAAAAACAGCGTCTTCCCTTCTGTCTTCTTTTCATACTTCTCCCGTCGAACGCTGTCATTTAGCTTTTTATACCAATTGTATCATCTGCGCAACGCCACCCGATAATACCGAATAACGTGCAATCCAAACACTAATCGCAAAACAAATTTCGCAAGCCATCTATGAATAAACATATGCGGCCACTAGAATAATTTCCCATGACATAGCGGGGAGAACAAATGACTACCGAAGGCAACGAGAAAACTACCTTATTATTTCTTACGTAGCGATACAATCGTTACATCGTGGGGACGTCCCACACCCTGAGAGTCTCAAAAGCCGGCTCAAGTACCTTGGGTAATACCAAATCCGATCAGGTTCGGATGTCCTTAGCATGATATGTGCCCAATGATTTACCTGACGGATCTTGTAACGTATAAGCGACATTTCCTACTCTGGCTGTTATGATCGCTGGCGTGAATTTTGGAGCAAATTTCGAGGCAAATTGTCTAGGTGCCGCACTTTGGGTGTATGTACGAACGAATACTTGCTGTCCAATGGTTAATTCTCTTGGTTTACTTCTCATGTTGTACTGCCGTTGAGATTTTAAATAGGCCTGTCTTAGATGCTTGAGTACTGTGTGATGAATTAAGTCCAATCGTGCTGCCCTCGAATTTAGGCTTACCTCATGTTCATTCTCACAACCAAGAAGACGTCTTAGTTTGTATTCGGATCCATGTGTTACCATGTGTTAACCGTAAACTAAATAATGCGGGGAATAATTAGTAGAAGAATGCACGACGTTTCTGAGCGTGGAAGCAATTTGATCTAGATACAGGTCCCAATTTATATGGTTGTCTCCTAAGTACGACCGGATTGTCTGTAAAATGGTACGATTAGTTCTTTCAGAGGCGTTACTCTGAGGAGAGTGGAACGGAGTTTTCATATGCTGAATTCCGTAACGATTCATCAGATTAGTGAATAAATTAGACTGAAACTGTCTGCCGTTATCAGAAATAATCATTTCTGGAACAGAAAACAAGAGAAAGATTTCCTTTTCCAGATACTCGCACAGAGACGGAGTTGAAGCATCTCGAAATGCTTTGAGACGTACAAACTTAGAGTAATGATCGAGAACGATCAAAACACACGTATTTCCATTTCTTGAGCGGGGGTACGGACCTAAATAATCAATATAAATCTTTTGAAATGGACGCACGCTTACCTGTGAGTTACCCATTGGCGGACGCGTCGTGTAATTAGTCGCTTTTGACATTTTACACTGTGCACAATTATTAATATATCGTCGAACATCTTCGGCCATGCCAAACCAATAGTAATAACGTTGTATTCTCTCCAGAGTCTTATAAATACCCATGTGTCCAGAGGAGGGTGGTATATGTGCAGCATCTAAAATAGAAGCAATTAAACTTTTTGGGATGCAAAGTTTCCAGTTTGGTATATCGGTATCTTCATAACGGATACCATGTGATAGTGAGATTAGCAATTTACCATCCTCGACTCTGAAATTAGATTCGGTATTAGGAAGATTCTGATATTTATGAATTAAATCTAAATATTCGTCGTCTCTGAAGGCTGGTGACTCCAAATCGACCCAAAACGTTCCATTAAAATTTGGATCATCGTGGTTCAGTAATGTTTCGCAAAATGCGCGAGACAGAGCATCAGGTACAACGTTAAGATGGCCTTTACGATATTCGATGTTAAATTTGTAACTCTGTAATTTAAGGCTCCATCTGGCTAAGCGACCAGAGAGATCAGGCATATTCATAAGCCAACGGAGACTAGCGTGATCCGTTATGATGGTAAACTCGAATCCTTCCACATAGTGCCGAAAATACTTTACTCCGAGAACAGCAGCATAGCACTCAAGCTCGGTAACGCTATATTTTCTCTGAGTCCCATTGAGCTTTTTGGAGAAAAAGGCGATCGGGTGTTCAGAATCATCAATCCTTTGGAACAGGACTCCTCCCACTCCTCTTGAGGATGCGTCGACCTGAATATAAAAGGGTAGATCATAATTCGGGTGCACCAACACAGGAGCAGACGTAAGGCGTTGTTTCAACAGGTTAAATGATCGCTGGGCTTCATCGTTCCAGGTTAGCTTGGTTTTGGTTTTCAAAAGATCGGTAAGTGGAGCTGAGATAGAGGAGAAGTTAGAAATAAACCTACGATACCAACCACATAACCCGAGAAAACTGCGTAGCTGTTTCATTGTCGTAGGAACTGGAAAATCCTGAATAGCTGCCACTTTATCCGAATCCACCCGTAAACAACCCTCTCCAATCACATATCCTAAATATTTTAGACGTTTTAACAAAAATTTGCTTTTCTCCACATTAATTGTAAGATTGGCCTTCCGCAACCACTCAGCTAAGAGCTTCAATAACACAAGGTGCTCCTCAAAAGTAGTACCCGTGACAAGAAGGTCGTCAAGATAGACGAAAATCTTGTCATGATACTTATGAGGGATCACCCTGTGCATCAATCGGCACATAGTTTGTGGTGCGTTGCATAGCCCGAAGGGCATTACAGTAAATTGGTAAAGC
This sequence comes from Tipula helvola, assembly GCA_963556165.1. NCBI lineage: Eukaryota > Metazoa > Arthropoda > Insecta > Diptera > Tipulidae > Tipula > Tipula helvola. The sequence goes on from OY744481.1 coordinate 105,154,740, forward strand.
GGCCTACCCGGTACCGTAAAAGCGGTTTTACATTTGGCATCATCGTCGAGTGGTATTTGCCAGAATGCATCCTTCAAGTCCACACTGGAAATGAAGTTTGTATTCTCCAAACGACTCAGTATTCCGTCTATTATTGGTAAGGGGTAGGCATCTTTCACAGTACGTTCATTGACTCTTCGGGCGTCCAGGCACAATCTTACTTTGCCATTAGATTTTTTTACCAGACTTACAGGCGAACACCACGGGCTTTCGCTTTCCTCCAGCACACCTAAACTGATCATTCGGTCCAATTCTTGATTAAGCTGCTCTTGAACCGCCGGTGATACAGAGTAGTACCTTTGCTTGACAGGGGGTGCTTGTCCGGTATCGATTTTATGGCACAAGAGATGTGTACGGCCCAGACCCATGCTAGCGGATGAAGGGAACATCTCGACTATACTTTGTAACTCATCGCGCTGTTTTGGTGAGAGATCATGTCTGGCGGAATAAAAAGAATCCACAGAGGAATCGTTTACCGGAAAATCATCAGGTGATGAGTGTAATTCATTGATTTGAATTTCCATGTCAAATAGGTAAAAAAAATCAATTCCCAAATAAAGCTGCTGAGATAAATTAGGAGCCAAAAATAAGCGACATGATTTCTCTTTGTTATTAAACCGAATTTTAACCACGATATACCCTAAAATACGTTCTTTAGCCCCGTTTGCTGTGGAAATAGTAGATGGACAATGATGAAAGCGAAGTCCCGCTAACGACAATAATTTCTCGCAGTCTTTGCCCAACAGACTAATATTTGCGCCTGTATCTAGAAGACCACGTACTGATTGATTGAAGATTTCAACGGTAACGTAGGGACGACCATCGGTTTCAGTGGAAATTAACGAGGCACAAATTAGACGTTGAATCTTACGTTTCTCGCCAAAATACAACCAGGAACGATGAAATTTATGGTTTGCGGTGTTCGGATTTTGTGAAATAACTGGGGAATTTACATTCGAGCTCGATTTCGGAGTTCGGAATCCGTATTGGATGCCGCATCTTCGAACAATACCTTTTGACGCGGGATACTGGAATTCTGAAGGTTGGACTCCCGTGGGATCCAATCCTTCCTTTGCACGTTTCCCGCCCTGGAGAGATTACAATTGGGACAATCTGCATAAACCGTATTGTCTTGGCCACATACTAAACAAAACTTCCTAATGGGAGCTTTGCAACGACGGAAATAATGACCCGCATGTTTACAGTTCCAACATACCGGAAGGTTGAATGAAACTTTACGCTGGCTCTGATTTTGGTAGACGTTCTGCGCATTACGGCTACGGTTATCGCTGATAGCACATATCTCCTCATCATAATTATAGCCTGCGTTTAATTGGTCAGTGTTTCCGTGTTGTAAAACAAATTGACTACCAGATGGAGGTGTCGGAATAGATATCCCACCTGTGTTCAAAGGGGTAAACTCGTAAGAATGTTGCGTGTTAGTAGTAACAAAATTAGCTGCAGATTTAATGGGGTTAGCCAAAGTGCTTGATTTCGTAGCATGTGTGGGAGCTGCTATATTTGAGATGATATCTGAATTATTGTCCTCATGGTAGTCCAACTGGTGAACAAATCGATCTTTGCTAGAAAAATTGGCTTCTGGATTAATACCCAGTTCTTTCCATAACTGTTCAACTCGCCGACATTCAATTGCAAGCTGATTCACTGTTCGAAATTCCCGATCGATAAACTTTTCCCTAAGCCGGGGACGCATGTTGTTAAGTAGAATGGATAAAATTTCCGCTTCCGGAATTGGAGTTTTTGATTGAAGTGCAATTTTCTGAATCCCATCCATGAATTCAATAAAGGATTCCTTTGGATATCGTTGTTTCCTTTCTTCTAGCATTCGTTTTACATGCCTTTCGTTACAAGGTATCTGGAAACGCTCCACTAAATAGAATTTCAGATGTTCCCATCCGAGATACAAATTCACATTTCGTTCGCGAAAGGTCCAGTACCATTCTAATGCACTTTCCGTCAGGAAACAAGGTGCTATTTCCACTAAACGATCAGGTGATATATTCGATGCCTTAGCCATATGCTCCACTCGGAATAAAAAGTTTTCGATTGGCACATCAGAAGCTATTCCTTTAAATTTCAAATTCCACGACGATACAATGCGGGTTAGGGCACGATCATCGATTCTTCCTTGATTGCCAATTGGAGTTGACTGATTACTACCAAGGTGATTATTTGCATTTGGTGGAGTAATCAGATTTAGCTTTTGATTAAAGTTATTCAACAAAGTGTCAAAATTGAGCATCATCTGCTGCATCACCTGAGTTGGGTTGACTATATTGCTATTAATATTCCCAATCGGTTCTGGGGGATTACCTTTGGACTGGTCTTGGCTGGATTGGCGTGCGATTACTGGGTCAAACTGGGGAATGGAAAAGGTACAATCCTGAACAATACTGGTGGATTGGTTTTGGAAACTGCGCGACTCTTGTGGTCCATCACACAGATTAGTGGACGAAAATGAATGTATTTGACTATCAGGAGGGAACAACCCGCCTCCAAATAGCGCGTCTCTTAAGCTTCCATTTATGTGATTGATCCGTCCTAATAATTCGATAACTTCCGGCACGTCCATATTAGCGTTTCTCAATCGTTTAAGACGATTTTGAATATGTATTATGCGAGATTGATAAATTTCTAGATTGTTGTGAGTGACATTAGCCAACTCCAACGCGGTTTGGATACGATTCAATTTTAATGTGCACAGTTTAACTTCATGGGCACAGTTGCGCATAGCATTTCGGTGCGGCTTGTCTGGAGAAATTATTGGAAATCTAGCTTCAGCCTCTATTTTAGAAATCAAAATGTCTAATGAATGTGGGGTAACTGGAATACCTCGAACTTCCAATTCCACCTGAATTTCGTCATTTTCCAATAAATTAATATTCATTATTAATATGATTATGATCACGGTAACACTAAATCACTAATATTAATTAAAAAAAATAAAAAATAAACTAGATAATAAGAATGACAATTGATACGACTAAATCGTGACGTATAGATACAGGTAACGTTATCAAAATTCAAAATTTAAACTTTACCGTTTGATCCAAGACAAAAAAACCAAACAAAAGGAGAAAAAAAAAACAGTAAGGTGAAACAAAGGACCCTGAAATGGGCAAAATGATTAGTATAAATATTTAAGAAATAAATTCACAAAAAAAATCAAAAACATTCAGGAGATGAACGACCAAGAACACAAAAAAAACGCAGGTAGACCGTAGGCTTGTATACTTTAACGTTAAGCTATTGTTTCAAAATGATATGAATTCTATACCTGATAGTTATTGATTAATCCACAAGCAAGTCAACTATTAAATTAGGATGTACCCGTAGACTCAACACTATCTCAAAACAAAAAATATGTCTAACAGAAGTTGATCGATTTTCAGATCCCCATATACGATGCCTCAAATTCAAACTATTCATTAAGGGAATAGCGATGTTGAGAACCATATGGTTCAACAGAAAAACCTCAACGATAGTGAACAAAAAAAACAATGAATAAGATTTAAACCGTAATATAAATTGAATAATTAGACTAACAAATAGGTATACAAATTATGCGGTGTCATCAGAGTCAAGATACTAAAACCGATGCTGATGACAATACATAAATGTTAGACCAAATATAAGAATGAAAAATAGAAAAAAAATAATAAGTAATAATAAACTGACCTTGAATAAACTGATTGCTATTTTACCGTATGACCTTAAGCTCGGTCGCTTTTATGTTTGCCTATACCTTTTGTGTTTGGGCGCCACTGTAACGGGATCCCCAGCACGCCATTGTGATGCAACGATTGAGACGCAACGGTACTGTTCCCCTTTGCAGTCTAGTCAAGTTGCCCATGTCACGTCGCTGAATATCCCGCAACCAGATTATCGCACAGTCACCACCTGCAGCTTTGTCGGCTATCGCTCAGGGTGGGGGTGGTTCATAGTGGTGGTGTCCTGTGAAACTTTAAGATGCTGCCAATCTGGCAAAAATAATCCGCGGATCTACCTACGCCTCATTTGGTCACGTCGCTCATCTCCGGAAAGATATTAAATTAACAACACATAATAATTACGTTCGATTGTATAGCCATTACAAAAATATATATTATTACAAAAAAAAAAAAAATTGATAAATAAATTAATTTACAGAACAGAAAAAACTGTGTTTGCGTTTACGTTATATAATTTCAAAATACCACAAAAAGAATTCAAATAATAATTTAGGTATGTTCGTAGCAATTATTCAATTTGATGCAACTCTCGAATAATATTTAGATTGATGAACCATATCCGCGGCGAAGACATAAAGGAGCTCACGATACGTATCCACCTCGGACCTGTAAATAGAGAAACTCAAGAAAAAGAGAAAAAAAACAGAGCATTAGGCAACGTAATGGAATAATCACTAAACTACACTCCACCAAGATAAATAAACAAAATGAACCACAAAAACAAAACAAAAATATAAGAAATATAATCAGAAACTTAAATATGAATTAATAAATTATTTGGCTATACGTATACCGACTGATAAATTTTGGGAATTACCCTGTGACCACGAATAAATGCACGGTGATCTCAATAACACGTCCCGTTGACTTTTGTATGAAAACCGTTCGTCTCTCTAAACTGCCATAAGCTGACGTCTGATGTTGTAAATCTTTCAATTAAGAATCGCTGTTGTTCAAGGCTGCTCCTATTACCCGTAGTTATCCACTACCTAACGGATGATGCTCGTCCGATTTTCCGGATAAAATTTATACTTCAGTAATATGATTGTATGCACCGTCCGCCGATGATGTACACTGGGATATGTGCAGTATCGTGTCTTCGTTTTGAAACGCCCGTCAAATAAATCCACCGATCCGTAATATATACGGTACTACGGTAAATGACACACGATAGGTGATCCTACCGTTAAATCTGGACTATTATTCCTAGCCCGTGTATTTTAAAATTTAACACCGCGGGTTTCAACAATACGAAATACAAATAATTGATATATTTTTAGATTTTTTTAGCACTACACGCCAAATCTTAATATTACTTTTCACCAAAGTTACAAACACGTTCACTATATTGTTTAACTCGATATTTCTTCGGTACAAATTTTTTTATAATTTGATTTAATATTTTTTTAATCGGTATCCACCATTTTCATGGCATAATTCTAATTTTAATAAAACTCAGAAAAACAGCGTCTTCCCTTCTGTCTTCTTTTCATACTTCTCCCGTCGAACGCTGTCATTTAGCTTTTTATACCAATTGTATCATCTGCGCAACGCCACCCGATAATACCGAATAACGTGCAATCCAAACACTAATCGCAAAACAAATTTCGCAAGCCATCTATGAATAAACATATGCGGCCACTAGAATAATTTCCCATGACATAGCGGGGAGAACAAATGACTACCGAAGGCAACGAGAAAACTACCTTATTATTTCTTACGTAGCGATACAATCGTTACAAAGTCCTTAAGAATTTAATTTACTCCATTCAGAGAGTATCACAATGTTCAAAAATTTATTTTCTGAAAATTTGTGTCGGTTGTTCAGATCACAATATTATCTGAGCAACGTGAAATTGGCCGATATAATTCTTTACTCAGTGCTTCAGTCTGGACGGGACCATTCGAAAATACCAAATAATACACAAACAATACAAAATCAGAATTAACGTTAACTATCATTTGTTACCGCACCCCACCTCCTTGTGATATAGCATTTCATTTTATATATCTCCCAGCTTACCTAAACCTGCGCCACTCGAGTGGCGTGATATTATTTTAAAGCCTCCCATAGTAATTTGCTATTAGGATTTATATACGACTTTGAATATCAAGAGAAATAATACCTTTAAAGGCGATTTTATTAAAGCAGTTCATAAATAATGTATCGATCAACATGTTGAAATATCAATCATTAAATTGTCAATAAAACGTCACAGAAATTTTAATGTCAGAAATATTAATGTCATAGAAACGGGAATATCTTGCTATACTTAAAAGCTCACTAGATATAATTCTTTTTAAATGTTGACGATATTATTTGCCCCCAGCAAAGTATTTTAGGTAAATTTAGAAATTTAAATTTCATATTACACTGTAATCTATTCATTTTATCTTAAAGCCACCTAGGGAACACTTCTAAGAATTTGCAAGGTGTATTAACTGTAGAATAATATTTCTTCGAAAAGCTTAGTATTACCTCGGTAAACAGATAAACAAAATTTATATTACTCCTTTTTGTTAAAATGACCCTCACGCAATGCTTCAATCGACTTCAAATTTTGTGAACAAGTAGATGATGAATTGTCAAATTTATCATCAACATAACAAAAAAATCGTCGGTCCCGTTTTTGAGAAAATCTGTTTGGCAGTTTTCTCTTCCACTGCAACCCCTTCTATTCTATCTACTCGAATGGACCTAAAAGTTAACACAAACTGCTTATTACTAAAATTTATTATTGTACAATATTTCGATCAAAACTATCAATATTTGTGAGAGTGGGAGGCAAACCAAAAATAATAAAAATGTGCGACTGGAAGGACGGACGGACAAATTTTTTCTCGCGATTACAATACTTACCCAATATAACTTCGTTATAGTGGGAAAAGTAAAAATCGTATAGGGAATTCCTAGCGAAGATTAACATGAGGTCTGACGAAAGAAATCTCTGGAACTTGGTAAACAGGATTAAAAATAATAGGGAAAACAAGTTTGTTGATTTCTATCCTTAAAAAATTAAAATATTTTAGTACGAAAGGACCAAATATTTGATATAATAATATTTTAATTTATGAATATAATTAATTTGACTATTTTGGCAGATTAGTGCAATAAATTTAGAATTTATGTATGTAAATTATTTACAAATATATTCAAAGATGGTGTAATGGAAAAGAAGTTTCTGAGTTGTATTGCGAATGGCCTATAGCAATGGAGAATCAGAGTGAATTTGAACAGGCAGAAATTTTGGAGATAATAAAAAAGGCTAAATCTACTCCTCCAGGGAGAGACAATATGTCTTATAAATATTTGAAGGATTTATTGAAAGTAGAACCAAAGGTACTACAATCATTCACGGTCTATTTAAATGGGATGTGGGTGGAGAAAACATATCCGGGTGGATCGAATGAATTCACAATGATCGGTATCCTGAAAAAAGAGGTAAAGAACAGGAAACAACTAACTACAGACCGATTTGTTTGCTTCCAGTAATATCTAAGATTTTTGGAAAATTAATATTAAACAGAGTGAATTCCCATATACATAGCATTTATAGGTTTTAGGAGAAACAGCATAGGTTTTAGGAGAAACAGGAGTGTGATTGATCATGTGACCACGCTATTTGCGTGTATCGAAAGGGACAATTAAGGGGAAAAAGATGATATTAATAAATTTAGATATCACAAAAGCATTCGGTGTGAAGAAACACATACTGATTGAAATATTAATTCGATTAAATTTTTCGAGTCAGATTGTTAACTGGATATACCTATTTTTAACAAATAGAAAAGTGAGTATGAGGGATAGCACGGAAAGTTTCAGCAATATCACTAATATTGGTGTACCTCAGGGAAGTTGCCTGAGTTCGACTCTGTTCAATATATACACTTCAAAATTACATGAGATAAATAACGCCAACACGAGACTGTTTCAGTTTGCAGATGACCTAAGTGTATTGATCAGTGCTTATGACTAGGGGGAGCTGGAAAGACGTACAATAAAATCTTTAAGGAAATTGAAACATGAACTAGATGAGGTTGGTCTAGAAATAAACACCAATAAATGACATTCCTGAAACTCTTCACAAACATCAGCAATACTAGAATGACTAGTATAGAATTCAATAACAATATAATAGCGTAGAGAAGACAAACAAAAATCTTGGGGGTAATTTTTTCCAGTAGGCTGAATTTGAACAAACATTATTGTGATATAAGGACGGAGATCCAAAGAAACATGAAAAAGAAACATGAATTTACTTAAAAAATTACAAATGCAAACATAGTGACATTGCTTTCAATCTATGGTTTCATAATTAAATACAAACTAGAATTTTTTTACACATTCGTGGAGAAGGAAAATGGGTACTATAAAAAGATATGTCAGCCAATAAAAAATTCATGTAACAGAATATGTTTGGGTTTCGTTAAAAGCACACCAGTCCAAGCCCTACTTGCAGAGGCAGTTGAGATGAACATAACATTTGATAACAGAGTGAAATCCTTAGGATTCATTGCAAAACATTTATTTTTAAATGCAGCTCTGGGAGTTGATAACAAGGAAAGCTACGTTGAAGTTGAACGAATTATTTAAACTTGCAGTAAGATGTTATTTACTGGACCGCAGTGTGAGTAAAAAAAACACAATAAATAAATACTAAATCTCCTAACTAAGGAATGCCTTGATGGATATGGTGAAAGGATGGTGATATTCTCGGATGTTTCTTTAAAAAATGGAAAGGTGGGTGTGGGTGTCTATTGTAAAAACATGAATATAAATCTAGCAATAAAAATTACTAACTCTACATACATAACAAGTGTAGAAATAATTCTTATTTACATAGCGATGATAGTGGTCCTGGGGTCCAAAAGGGGACCTGTAGTAATAGCATCGGACTCAAAAAGTGCATGCAGATCAATTAAAACGGCTCTATTTACAAATAGTAGCAAGACACACTCATATTTTCGACAACAATCCGATTCAAGACGAATTTTTCTCGCAACGAATACAAAAGGGGTAGGAATTTAGTGACTCGAATTATTGGTAGGTTCTCTAGTAACATTTTTTGGGGTACTTCTCCCCAAGGGCTCAGTAACAAAAAACACCAAATATTATTTCCTTACCAGCAGATAATCTAAATAACCATTTTTGTCATAGTATGAGCACATCCTTATCAAATACTTTCGATGGTGACTTCTCATTTAGTAATATTGATATAGAGGAAAAAAATCTAACTCCGTTGGTCTTGACGATGCACCTGTAAGGTTTATTAAAGTAATCTTCCCAGTCATTGCCCATTATCTCTTGAAAATTGTTAACATAATAATCACGTCTTCTAAATTTCCAGCGTGTTGAAAAATTTTAAAAATAATTCCTTTTCCGAAAGACAATAGCCCTATCTGAGGATGTCACGAATTACCGTCCAACAAACATATTACCAGGTTTATCAAAAGTTTTTGACCGAATATTACAGAGATAAGTTATTTCACATTTTGATCAAAATAAGTTATTACATAAATTTCACCACAGCACTTAGTCCGTCATTCTGCATGTTGTCGATGAAATTAAAAGGGAAATGGATCTAGGAAGTAAAGTATCTGTGCTTGCTTTACTAGACTTTAGTAAAGCCTTTGACTGCCTAAACCACCATCGCCTAATCAAAAAACTTAATGCAAATTTAAATTTTGATTCAACCTCGTGTTTGTTGATTTTTTCATACCTTACCAGAAGATTACTAATGGTATAAACATTTCCAAGCAACTCGGTATAGGTAATGGGGTGCCGACATGCTATGTTCTCGGCCGGTTCTGTTTTCTGTAATTGTCAATGATTTACCTAGAGTAATTTCTAAGTCAAACTATCACTTATACGCTGATCATGTAAAACTATGCTCTAGTGACTATTATGAAAATAGAGTTCCTTGTGTTGAAAGCTTAAATAAAGATATTAGCTCTATTCTGAAGTGGTCTAGGGAAAATGGACTATTATTAAATGACAGGAAAACTCATTCCATTATCATTTCTAATAAATTCCTTGACGTAGCTGCTTTCCCCATATGGTTGTAAATGCGATAAACATTGAGTATTCAGATACAGTAAGAGATTTAGGTCTTTATATTGATCGGACTTTGTCGTGGGAAATGCATATTAATATGATGCGCACTCAAGTATTTAATATTTTGCGTTTATGTGGTCGGTAACTAAGTTTGATTCTTTCGAGCTAAAGTGACGACTGATTCGCTCCAATATTGAGCCATACTGTTAAAGTTAGCCGAAAGTTGGGATCTGAAAGTGAAAAGTCGATATTGCAGAGTACATTGATCCAACAGAAAGTAAAACACCGTAATGCAGATTGGGGTGTCCGAGGAAGACATGAAAAATCGGTAATGCAGATTGTGTTATCCCAGCCGCAAATAAAAAAGAAGACCCTGTTAAAGTTAGCCGAAAGTAAAAAATCGATAATGCAGATTACGGTATTAACATTCCAGGCGAAAATAAAATTTTTTCTTGTTATCATCCGAAAGTAAATAGGATACATTGATTGTAATAAACAATTTTGTAATTAGTCTTAGGTGGAAGACTTGTTTAACCGAATCGCGAAAAATATCGGAAAATCAGAAGAAGACACAAAATTGGAATAAAATCAACCTCGAGTGTTATACCTAAAGTTTAATCGTTATTTTTATCGAATTTGTCAATCAATAGCTGTCGCAGGACAAAAATTCATTGCATGTTTCTCTTGGAAAATCTCGGAAAATTTGAAAAAGTTTCCAGCCGAAAATAAGAAATGAATATTAGAAATGAATGTAATGTCTGGAAATGGATTACATTGATGTGTCATCTCAATATTTCTGAAAAATCGTCAGATTTTGAAAGAATATTTTTCCTGTAACAACTATTGACAGGTCACATCAAAGTTGTCCATCTCCAAACATAACACTTTAGAGGTTGACTTTATACATTCATTTCTTACTTTCGGCTGGAACCTTTTTCAAATTTTCAGAGATTTTACACGGGAAACTTTAAATAAATTGTTTTCCCTCGATAGCTATTGGCAAGTCACATCAATAAAACACATACATACATCTCCAGACATAACACTCAAGGGGGGGCTGATTTTATACAAATTTTGTAATGATTTTTGGAAAATCGAATTTTTTCAGATTTCCTACGGGAAACATGAACTGAATTTTTTTCTTGTGAGAGCTACTCACAAGTCAAATCAATGTAATCTATTTTTGACACCCTACAGGCTGATTTTATTCCAAATAAAATTTTGGTTTGCGTTTCACGAGTTTTCCACAAGGAACTGGAATCTGGTTTTGCCATATAAGAGTATTAACAAATTTTTTTAACGTTATTCACGCATAATTAAAATTTTTAGGCTATATTCTACATTACCGATTTTGTTTTACCTCCTCGTGGGATATCACAATCTGCATTATCATAGTTTTCCGGTTGTAACCTTTCCTACAGTATCGACTTTTAACTTTCCGTTGACAACTTTTGGCTAACTTTAACAGTATGGGAATTCCTCGCATCCAAAATGAAGGCGCAGGTCAATAAGGTTCGAAGTGGCTTTTCTCGCTGTTCTAACTAGTTCTACATTTAAATTAAAGTTGGTACTTCTTTTATGACAATTATTTAAACTACTAAGTATTTTAATTTAATAGGTTGGCACCTAATCATTACAAACAATAATAATAATTAAGTGTCAAAGTTGTTATGTGAGAAATATAAAATAAAAATAATAAATTAATTGTTTTGAATGTATTTAAAGTAAAAAGGTCGACTTTGTATAATGTACCGATGATACATCAGCTGTTGCCTTTAGATAAGTATAAATCATATTTAATTACGTCCCAATGATACTTTGTGAATTCTTTTTTTTATTTTAAGATTGGCAATAAACACAAAGTTATGTTTTGTGAAAATATAAACTGATGGTCGTTGAAGTTAATGTAGATAATGGAGTGGCCGTCTTAGCCAGTGGGAGTAAATAGTTTCGCTGTAATATTTGAAATCTTTTGTGTGCTGGGGAAATATCAAGAAAAGGATTTTCGAAAATATCTAGAATTGCTAACGTCGAAATAACGTCTTATTCGTGATATTTGATTTCACTGTATCTTCAGCAATTTTTTGAAATAAGCTCCTTTACAATATTCAGAAAAGGTATTTATTATTATATTGTTTATCTTTTCTACAAAAATAATGTTTTTTATATTATAAACGATTGATTAAATCTAAATTAGCTTAATTTTGAGAATTTCATAATCCATTTGTTTTAAGTCATCATATTTGAAAGATGCGGAAGTCTCTTTTTCGGTTTTACTGGATAGGAACATTCATGCAAATCTAGATTAATTCGCGGTAGGCTTTTCAATAATATCGAGTGGGCCCTTGCATTTAAATAGAGTAACTTCAATCGCCAAGTACGTCTCACTTAAGGACTCACTTAAGACGGCTCGCGTTGCAGACTTCTTCGAGGAATAATATACGCCTTAGCAGTTCCTTTTGTAGGCTTCTTGTCCATTTAACAAGTCCTAATGGCTTGCAGCAGCGCATTAAAATCCATTATCTGTGAATCGGGTGATTTTTTCACGTGAACTACCACGTTGACACCCGAGACCCATGTTTACAGTACGAGGCGTAGCGCGCGAAGTGCGCAGCCGAGTACTACATTGACCCTTCGAACCGCGCGCGAGGGTGAGCAAGAAAAGAGACGAAGAAAGACACTTACTCGTCCCACTTGCTCCTTCTTGAAAAAACGCGCCTGTGCAGCCGACGAAAAATAACGGCCTTTGTGGCTGCGCATGCGCATACTTTTGACACTCGATTCCCCCAACAAATGAGGACTTTGTACGGACCGAACACTCACGGAAAAGTACGAAAACCGTCCAAATTTTCATTAAATACGTTATGTCACCATGAACGATAATATTACGCAATTTGTTAACCAAAGTCACGTATTAAACGAAAAAAACAAGGGTATATGAAGATGCCCATAACCGGGAATCGCCGCCATTTTTTCAATCGGTCAAAAAATTGTGTGGTGTGAACGTTTTGGTTGAAATCAATATTGAATCACGAAATATAATCAAAATATTGCATAAATATGCATTTCACTCACCTCTTCCAATTAAATCACTACGATCTATCTCAGTTTCAATATATGTATTACCAAATCTCTTTTGTGCTTTTTTCCACTTATTATTATTTTGGTCACAGCTACATAGCAAACGCGTCTATTCATTTCGGTACCAGAACAAAAACTACGTACTGTCAAGATACACGTTTGACAGTATTCAGATTAGAAGCATTTGCTTACTGTCAAAATTTACGCAGGGGTTTCCATTACCGGAGCGTGCTCACAACCGGTGCACCACTCCTAATTCATTCGTTAATGTGTAGCTTTACACATAGATTTACAAGATTTATTGTTTTTGTAATTTTCAGAAAGTTTAGGAAGAACTTTTCATTCATCAATTGCTAGGACTAACAGAGAAGCATTATGAGATTGGTGTCGGCAGAACTAAGGACTTAATAAGAATTCTACCCCTCAGGGCTACAAGAAGAATCAGTCTGTCTGTAGTTTATAAGAAAAAAGGACGAATTTTAGAACATTTTGGATTTAATGGACGAACCCTTTACTCCCTTCATCAATTTTTTGTTAATTTTTTTTTTTGGTAATTCTTGCACCAACAAATATACCTGTTCACTCACAAATATTACTGTAAGATAAATCTGTATTAATAAAGATTATTAACCGCAATAAACTAGGCTAACATTTTGTTCTGCACCGTCTTTATAAGATTCAAAATTCGCATATATGTTGCAGTCAAAGATGTAGGCCAAAACAATAACACGATTTGTTCAATGTACGTACATAATGCCTATTAAATGTCTCACTTTTACATATTATTATGAATACATTGCGCGCGAATTCAACCAATTTATCTGTTTAACTACTCGTATACAAATAAATTGAGATTAACACTGCAATAATTTATTTACGATCTACGTAATAATATTGCGCCCACATTTTTGGATCAATATGTACCTACCAAAAAAGCAAAAATAAAAACTAAATATTATTAACTGAAACAATATAAATAAAAAAAAGAAATTTTCACGAAAACAAAGTGAAATGAGTTCATTAGACTTTAAAACGACTATAAAATGTATAATAAACATTTCTATCACAATTTCGCAATTAATAAAGCAAAAAATTAACAACGCGCTCATGTCTACACAAGCGACACGTGGAGAAATTTGTAGCATTTGGTTAATTTCAATTATCTACATTCATACAAAGTTAAATTGTTTACTATGTACATATAACTAGATATTGTTTTTAATTTACACGGGCAACCGCTGTCTTAATTAAATCGGCCAATTATTATTTAAAATATTTTGTTATTTTTGTTCATACAAAAATGAAAATCTATTAGTTCTGCCAAATTTAAAGATTTTGTTATTTTTTTTTTATTAATGAAAACAACAATAGGAATTAGATCACAATAATAATAATAATAATAACAATAATATTGTCTATAAACGTGTGCTTATTTTAAAAAGCCCGCGAAAAAGTAGTTTCGTTTACAGTTGTATAATATCGTATTAAAACTATAAATATAATTTAATTATAGCTCGATAATTTATTTTTAGCTTATTTACATATTTATTGATTTATTTTTAATAAAATTACGAAAACGAAATTTTCTTTTCGATGTCTGTGTTTTCTGTATTACGATTTTCTTTTACTTTGTTTTGAGGCAACAGCAACAACAGGAAAAGTTTATTTATCTACTTAAAAAAGAGCTTTTCGTTTGTCATTTATTTATAATATATGACTATGTGAGCGCAAATGGCAAGGTGGAGGAGGATCGATTTTGATTCTGCTGCTTGTTTTGTGTTTTCAGTTTAAGTGGCACGTGCATTTAATAATATTCTTTTTTTTTTTTTTTAATTGGCTTTTAAACGACTGCAATTGCCTTGTTGTTTTGAAACTTACATTTTTTTTATTTGGAAGGTTAAAATTTATTGTTGCATGTGTGCAATTGCATGTTCGTAATGCTTGTGTGGTGCACGGTGATGATTTTTTTTTTTTTACAAATTTTGATTCGAAACACTAGTGAGATGGTTAGATAATAAGAATATGTATGTGTCAAGTGTCAACGTAAAGCTACAAGCAAAGTATTTTTTGGTGTAGTTATATACAGATGTATACCTATATGTTGTAGTTTTTGAGATGGTTCTGAAATGGCGTCACTGTGGGAGGGTTGTTGATCGGCTTGCACATTTAGGTCACTTCTAGAGCCACTGGATGTCGTGCTTCAAAATCAATATTAAAAAGGATTACTAGACACGGACACAAGCGGTGCAGTGACAACGTCCATCGAGACGCGGCCACCCAAACGTCGCAATTATTGTCGGGTTTTGTTTAGAATATCATAAATTCAAGATTGCTTTTTCGAGTTTATCGTAATTGGAGAAGCTCCAACATCGGGCATTAGAAATGGATAAAACAGTATTTTAACCGTGGATTATATGCCCCTAACTTACAGTCTCAAAGCGCACGGAAACCAAACGGATACGCGAAAACCAGATAGTTTCATACTATCTACCATCTCTTAAACTCCACAGGGATTATCCTGAGCTTATTTACAATTATTGAAGTGGGTTCCGATAACTTCAAAACAAGTATGCAAGCTGAGAAGCTAAATATACATTTAGCAGATATCACATAGTAGAGACAATAGGAATATCAAGATGTTATAATTATGTATTATTGTAATGGTTATGAGTTCACAGTAATAAATGTACCAGTAAACTTTGTTGCCCAAAATGTAGTGGTGATCATTAATTATAGGAGTGCAAAAGTCAGGAGGCAAAGTGTACAAATGCGTTGCAGTAAATACTAAATTGAACATGAATATTATTACTAATCACTCGGCTTGGGATGGTTCTGAAAACGGGTTGGTATCGTTATCCAAAATAAAAGAATCCCAAAAGAAAACAAAATTCCCAAAAACCCAAGTGTTTTAAAAATCACAAATTTTTGAAATATTATTTTAATTTGTTTTATACAATGGAGGATGGGGGCTGCCGCCCACAAACCCCGCGCTCATGAGTTTTTGAAATTCTAATATACATAGTAATAGAACAATTTTTGAAAAATTTGTATTTTTTAATAATAATTCACATACTAAAATAAAAAACTCCTCAAAGCCGCTTAGCATTGGTCCTTTCCGCGCAAGGATGACATGAAATTATGTAGATTCCTTTTGTTTTCATATTTTAGTTATCAAAAATTTATTGGGGTCTTCCCTTTCGATGGGGCAGTTTACTTTGTATTTTCCGGTATTTCTTTGGGGGGATTTTTCCGTTCGGGAATATGATGGTATCCCTCTGAAAACATTGTAAAACCAAATCACCTACCAATGGGGCATTCAATATTTGGCCAAAAAGTAATTCCGGAATTTTCAAATTTAAATGTTCTCGATTCCGGAATTCCGAAATCAATTCCGGAATTGATTTTTTTTTAAATAATCTCTAATTAAAAATTAAAATTTAATATTTTACAAGAAACACAATTTTTTTATTGCTATACGTATGAACGATACTAAATCGTAGTTACTTCCACAATTTTTAGAATTAAAAATTTTATAGAATTTCTAAAGTTTTTAGAATAATTAAATAAATTTTTTAAATCTAAAAATTATCTAAACGCTATAAATTATATTATTGCTACAGTAAATTCTACAAATTCTATAAAGTTTAAAAATCCCATAAGTTTCTTAAATTCTATAACTCCTATAAATTCTGTAAATTTGATAAATCCAATAAATTCTACAAATTCTTAAATTTTATACATTTTTATAAATTCTATTAATTTTATAAATTTTACAAATTCTATCAAATTTAAAAATTCTTTAAATTTTGTAGATTCGTTGAGTTCTATTAATCATATTAAGTGTATCTGTTTTATAAATACTACAAACTCAAATTTTTCTAAACAATTTCGATAAATCATATA
Source organism: Tipula helvola (assembly GCA_963556165.1). NCBI lineage: Eukaryota > Metazoa > Arthropoda > Insecta > Diptera > Tipulidae > Tipula > Tipula helvola. The sequence continues at coordinate 105,171,570 of OY744481.1, forward strand.
AACTTTAACAATTCTATAAATTCAATAATTTGTAGAAATTTTATAAATTAAATAAATCCATTAAATTCTATAAATCCTCTAAATTGTATAAGTTCTATAAATTCTATGAATAAAGTTTAAAACTTCAGTAAGTGCTTGAAATTCTACAAATCTCATAAATTCTTTAGTTTTAAAAAATTCCGTAAATTTGATAAATTCTATAAATCTTAAAAATCCAATAAATTCTCCAAATTTTATCATATAAATTCTCTAAATTTCACAATTCAGTAATTAATTTCTATAAACTTTATAAATTTAATAAATTCTAAGAATAAAATTTTAAAATTCAGTAAATTCTTTTAATTCTTCAAATCTGATAAATCCTTTTTATTTTATTATTTTATTCGCTGCCGCTACATCCCATATACAGGTTTGGCCGCTTCATGATGAAGTTTCGTAATAATTTTTTAACGGATAATGAGTGATTAATTCATTGATCCAACAATAACCAGCCGTGATTTTTTCATCACCCACCGGGAATCGAAAACGGAAACTCCTCTAGAGCTTAAAGCAAGCATGCTAACCACCGTGCCACCGGGTCGGCATTGTCCCAAAATTAAAGTGTCGATAAGCATTTTAACGCAGAGAAAAAACAATCTTACGTACCGCAGGTGACGATGCAAAAACGTTTTTTGTAAACTAAAATTTTGTAGATACAATTTTGTGTCGGCACCATAAGCTGGTGAACGCAAAATTCTTTTTATTTTTGAAGAACTGATATAATCATATATTTTTTGTTGAAACAACGTTTCCACAATGATCATTCTGGGCCAAAGGACTAGATTATTTAATTGATCAAATGTATCATCGGCATCCGAGCTTACATTGCTCTCATCAAATGTATAACTGGAATTGAATGACGAGAAAGTTTCTGAATTTGTTTGTTTGGGTGCGAAACCAGACCACAGAAAAGAATGAACAGATATGGAAGTTCCATGTCAAGTATTTACATAGAAATATTCAATCTAAAAAATGTATTCCTGCTCTAATCTAACCAGTCAAGACAGGGAAAATATAATACAATAATATGTTTCGCTTCTCTTCTTTTTTGTTTTTTATACAAAGAAGAGAAGCGAAATATGTAATATTGAATTATATTGTCTCTGTCTTAACTGGTTAGATTAGAGCAGGAATACATTTTTTTGATTGAATATTTCTATGTAAATGCTTGACATGGAACTTCCATATCTGTTCATTCTTTTCTGTGACCAGACTATATACGGGACTGTATAGTTATTATGCACTAAGTATCGTTTTCAGTTTAAAAACTAAACAACAACACGACACGTATTTGCCAGGTGTATGTTAGAGACGGATAATACTAAATATGTAAATGCGTAAGGAAATTTTCAATTACGAGCATTTATTGTTTCATAATCCGTTTACTAGGTGTCATGTAATGGTGAACGCAAAAGGGAAATACTCTAAAACTTCCAAAAGTAGCCACCTCCCTATTTAGACCAGCTCCCTAAATTGATCACTTTTGTCAGTCTATGGAATATTACGTATAATATATTTTGTTACATTTGAAGAAAATTTTTCTTTTTAGCCTGACTCTGAATTTTCAAATTATAGATTGTTTAATTCTTTAAACTAAGCACCTCCATAGAGACTGACCAACATTTATGGGTCACTTGAATAGTGACTTTAGATATGTTTCCCTGAATATACACTACGCCAATTAAAAAACGGAACAGAAATTTTCTTCGAAAAAATACCCAGATTTAAACGCTTGTATCTTGGTGAAATAATACCTTTCAATAAAAAATGTTTGTTTCCATTTGAAGGAAATTTTGTTTTCTTTTCGATACTGGAAACCGTTTTATTTTATTTTGTTTTTTTATGACTTTTTTGAGTAAAACAAAAGGTGTCTAAAAAAAAAAAATTTGCCGCTGTTTGAAACTGTAAACGAACTTGCTCGACGTTTCATTCAAAAATCCAAATCGGCCATTTTATAGAGAATTTGGAAACCTTGCAAAATGATACTAGGAATATTTCTGTGCGGCCACTCCTTGTCAAGTTATTGCAATTTTAGAGAAAACGTATCGAAAAGCGTAGAAGTAAATTTTTTTATCTTGTAAACTTAGCACTCCACGATAAAATTTTATGTCACTTTACCACTAAAACTTTAACACACTAAAACTTCAATAACTCGACAAAGAGTGGTCGCACAGAAATTTTCCTAGTATCATTTTGCAAGTTTTCTAAATTCTCTATAAAATGGCCTATTTGGATTTTTGAATGAAATATCGAGCAAGTTCGTCCACAGTTTCAAACAGCGGCAAATTTTTTTTTTTTTTAGACACCTTTTGCTTTACTCAAAAAAGTCATAAAAAAACAAAACAAAATAAAACGGTTTCCAGTATCGAAAAGAAAATAAAATTTCCTTCAAATAGAAACAAAAATTTTTTTTTGAAAGGTATTATTTCACCAAGATACAAGCGTTCAAATCTGGGTATTTTTTCGAAGAAAATTTCTGTTCCGTTTTTTAATTGGCGCAGTGTAGTATTTTTAGTACAAGACAATAATTACATAAAATTACGTCGAAAGTATTTAAATTAGTGTGAAAAACGAAATTCTTTAATTCCAGAATATTTGTTTTCAATACCGGAATTATCGAAAACAAAATTTGGAATTCCGAATTCCGGAATTGGATGCCCTACCTACCTACCAATAGCAATTCATAAAAGAAGCATGCTGTACACTAACATTCGAAGCTTACCCTCGAATTTCATGGAATTCTAGCAAATGTTAGACTATTAACCAGCGATTATATTTCTCAGCGAAACACGAACAACAGGATATACATATGTATGACTCAGAATTGTATATTGAAAACTACCACGGTTCTATTTGGTTAGTCTTCAAACAGGAGGTGTTATTATGTACATATGCCATTATCAACATAAATACCAATACCAAAACTAACACTAAAACTAACATTAGCATTAATACCACATCGATACTGAATTTACACCAAGCTTCAGTGCCACGAAAAATAAATGAAGTGGATGTAAATTATGATGTTGCAAAAATAATTCTTCTTTAATTTGGTTTGGTTGGTTTTTGGTTTGGGTGAAAACAATATTCAATAAAAATAAAAATATTTGAAATTCTAACTCAAATAACAATTTTATTTTTTGATGTGAAAAGCGGTCACATCAAATGCTGCTTTAATAATATTTTTTTATTTTTTATAAAAATATAATTTTTACAATGGTTTAGTAGTTATGTATTATTCACGACAGGTGGCCAATAGTTATGGTTAAGCTATAGCTATCAACAATTAAGCTATAATTGTATTGAACGCACCCCCGATTTATAAAGTAAATTTTAACATTTATAAGGTTTCAATTTAATTTTAATGTAAGGTTTTAATTTAATTGTCAAATTGGATTTCATTTTGGTAAACAAATCAAAAAAGTAAGCAATTTAATATTATTCCATTTAAATATAAATATAAATTAATTCTAAATTATTATTAATTGTTTTAGGAATCAGGACAAAATATTTTATAACGAATGTCAAGGTAAGCGCATAAGTAGATATTAAGGGTTGATTCTAATGGGAATGCAAATTTATATTATTGTTATTTAATTTCAGGTTATGCTAATGGATACAATTCAAAATTTAAAGATAAGTGCTTATGCTTAATGTTATTAATAAATGTATTCTAATTGACGTCTTCTTTGCATCTGTTCCTGTTGATACATTTCCAACAGACACCAATACTAAATTTACTTATACTAAATTTAACTCAACTTAATTTTGATTTAAAAATCTGAAACTTTGCTAACCTTGCTCCAACTAACAATGTTTTGGACAAACTATTTGAATCCAAAAACAATTTACCTTGGACGATTAAATCTATAAATTCTAAATTCCAATTTCCAAATTCCAAACTTCAAATTTCAAATTTGAAATTTGAAATTCCAAATACCAAATTTCAAATTTAAACTTCCAAATTCCAAATTTCCAATTCCAAATTTCAAATTTCAAATCACACATTCAAAATTTCAAATTTTAAATTCCAAATTTCAAAATTTTTTTATTTTTTTTTTTTATTTTCATTACCAACTTTATTTTAGGTTAGGTTTGGGTGGCGGTCCACTGGGACCAGGCATAGACACAAAAAGGTCCGTAGCCATTGATGAGATTTGAAATTAGGAATTTGGAATTTGAAATTTGCAATTCGGAATTTGGAAGTTGAAGTTTGAAATTTATGAATTTAAGTTTGGAATTTAAGATTTGAAATTTGGAATTTTAAATTTGAAATTTGAAATTTAAAATTTAAAATATAAAGGGCTGAAACCTCACGAGGTGATCAGAACTTCGGTCTTTGGTGTTTTCAATGGGGATAGCATTCACCTGTTACCTGTGTCATAAAGTTGGTATGCCAGTTTTGACAGTACAGATTTCTATTTTAACCAACATATATGAACCAGAGACTGGAACCGAAATGTTTTCGTTCCGGTTTTCGGTTTCGTTCCTAATTTTTAAATTTTGGTTCGGTTCAGCTCCGGTTCGGCTATTAAATATCGGTTCGGTTCCGGTTCGGTTTCGGTTCGGCTCCAAAACCATTTCAAGAATTGTTTGTTAATAAAACATTTCTATTTATGATTCCAATATTTCAAAATATCGGTGTTTGTTGTTTCCCGAGGTGGAGTAAAAGAATTTATTTGTGAAATCAAATTATAGATTTTTTATTGAAATTCATAGTCCTCAGCGGCATTTACATTTAAGTTTAGCAAGGATAGCAAAAACTTGAACCGGAACGAAAATTAATTTCGATTCCAGTTTCGGTTCAGGTTCAATTTTTTATTTTATTTCGGTTCGGTTCCGGTTTTCGGTTCATTGTAAATAACGGTTAATTACTGTTTTCGGTTTTCGGTTCAGTTTCGGTTCCAGTCTCTGATATGAACTTATACAACAACAGTCAAACAGGTCAAAAGCTTCAGTAACAAGGGTACAGGAATCCAATATAACAAGAAAAATCGTATTCTAGAACTTTATATCGAAAGTAGTATACAAAATTATACTGATATTTCTAACCGTGTAACTGACAATATTCCAGAACTTTAACCAAAAATAATTTTAGAATCCCATTTACAACGCACATGTCAAATTTCATAATAATCGGGTAAGTAATAACGAAGTTCCATCCTACTTGGCCATATTTCATAGCTTTATCCAAAAATTATTTTAGGATTTCATTCCCAACACACATACAACATACAATACACATGTCAAATTTCATATTAATCAGTTGATAAATAGGCAAGTTCCATCATATAAACAATTTGTTATCTACTCACTACATCCTAATGCAAGCCCAACTCAACTCCAACTCAACTTCAACTCAACCCGCAAATTTATCCCTAACTTAACCTTCAAATCAATTCCAAATTCAATGGCCAATTCAATAATCAAACCGGCATATATGTATAAAAAAATCGTAAATATTTATAAAAGCAGGTATTTTGGGTCAATTCGTATGGCAGGTACCCCACCCCCCTGATGTATAGTCTCCAAAAGCTTTTCAAATCTCCGCCTTGACCATAGAAACAGATTGGCGAAAAAAAATCCAAATCAGACAAGCCGTCCTCGAGATACCATGGGTCCAGACATCCAGACAGACGGACGAACATTTTTTTTTTTTTGCATTTTTAGACTCCGGGACTTTCAAAACGTCGAGAAAAGTGGTTTTGGACAAACCAAATTTTTCGTCATTTTTGACAGGATTTTAATACTTTGGTCTTTTTAGGCCGAAATAAATTTGGAATATGAAATTTAGATTTTTTTTTTTTTGTCATTACAAACTTTATTTTTCGTAAACCAAATTTACAAAAAAGAAAAAAAATATAATACAAATAATATCAAAGTATTGTAAGATAATTGAACCCTTGGCTCGTAGACCTCGTGACGGGGACAATATTTCCTTTATAAAAATAATAAAGACAACAAATTTAAATTAAAAGTAAAAAAGAAAGGTTACAAATACAGTAAATTACATAAAATAAATTAATCTGAGGATTGCAAATAGTTTTTCTACGTCTTGCGTTGCTGTTAAATACTGTTTGAAGGCTTTGGAGAAGACAGAAAAACTGCGAGCTATTCTAATTTCAATTGGTAAATAATTGAGGATGATGGGTAAAATCACACTAAAGAAACGTCTACAAAAATCTGACCTCTAGTTGGGTATAGGTTTTCTGTATTGAAAGTTCAATCGAATCCTATCTGGCTATAGGATTCGATTGAACTTTCAATACAGAAAACCTATACCCAACTGGAGGTCAGATTTTCGTAGACGTTTCTTTAGTGTGATTTTACCCATCATCCTCAATTATTTACCAATTGAAATTAGAATAGCGCAAGAGGTAAAGTTATATCCGCTAATGATATAGAAAATCTTTGAGACCTTAAAAAACAAACATGTGTTGCAAGATGTCTATAATCTAGGCACTAAGTGCCCGAATGGTCCAAGAAGGAGATAGCGCATCATGAAACGTGATTAATCGGGTAATTTTTTTCTGTCGAACCAAAAGCGAATTCATATGTATTTTAAAGGCATCACCTTAACACGCTAGCCCCTAGAGAAGAATAGAAATTCCAAATCCCAAATTCCAAAATCCAAAATTTCATATTCCAACTTTCTAATTTTAAGTTTCAAATTTTAAATCTCAAACTCTAAATTTCAAACTTTAAATACCAAATCCCAAATTCCAAATCCCAAATTCCAAACTTCAAATTTTAAATTTCCAAAATCGAAACTCCAAATTCCAAACTTTATATTCTAAATTTCACATTCCAAATTTCAAATTTTAATTTTAAATTTTAAATTGTAAATTTCAAATTTCAATTATCAAATCTCAAATTTCAAAATCCAAATTTTAAATTTCAAATCTAAAATGCCAAATTTCAAATTTTAAATTTCAAATTCTAAAATCTAAACTCTAAATTCCGAACTTAAAATTTCAAATTTCAAATTCAAAATTTCAAATTCCAAATTTCAATTCTCCAATTCAATATTCCAAACTTCAAATTTTAAATATCAAATTCTAAAATCCAAATTTCAAACTTCAACTTCCAAATTCCAAATTGCAAATTTCACATTCCGAATTCCAATTTTAAAATTTCAATTTTCAAATTCCAAATTCCAAATCCCACATTTCAAATTTCAAATCTCAAATTCCAAATTTTAAACTTCAAATTTCAAAATTTAAAAATCTAAACTCCAAATTCCAAACTTTAAATTCCAAATTTATTATTCCAAATTTTAAGTTTCAATTTTCAAATTTCAAATTTCAAATCTCAAATTCCAAATTCCAAACTTCAATTTTAGAATTTAAATTTATAAAATCCAAATTTCTAACTTCAACTTCCAAATTCCAAATTGCAAATTTCAAATTCCAAATTCCAATTTCAAAATTTCAATTTTTAAATTTCAAATTCCAAATCCCACATACCAAATTTCAAATCTCAAATTCCAAAATTCAATTTTTAAATTGTAATTTTGAAAATTCAATTTTCTAACTTTAACTTCCAAATTCCAATATGCAAATTTCAAATTACAATTTTAAAATTTCAATTTCCAAATTCTAAAATCCAAATTTTAAACTTAAACTTCCAAATTGCAAATTTCAAATTTCAAATTCCAAATTCCAAATTCCAAGTTCAAATTTTTAATTTTTAAATTATAAATCCCAAATCCCACATTCTAAATTTCAAATCTCAACTCCAAATTCCAAACTTTAAATTCAAAATTTTATATTCCAAATTTTTAATTTAAAATTCAAAATTTCAAATCTCAAATTCCAAATTCTAAACTTCAATTTTCAGATTTTAAATTTTAAAATCCAAATTTCAAATTAGAACTTCCAAATTCCAAATTGTAAATTGCAAATTTCAAATTCCAAATTCCAATTTCAAAATTTCAATTTTCAAATTCCAAATTCCAAATCCCACATTCCAAATTTCAAATCTCAAATCCCAAAATTCAATTTTAAAATCTTAAATTCTATAATCCAAATTTCTAACTTCAACTTCCAAATTCCAAATTCCAAATTCCAATTTTAAAATTTCTATTTTCAAATTCTAAAACCCAAATTTTAAAATTAAACTTCCAAATTCCAAATCTCAAATTCCAAATTCTAAACTTCAATTTTCAGATTTTAAATTTTAAAATCCAAATTTCAAATTAGAACTTCCAAATTGTAAATTGCAAATTTCAAATTCCAAATCCCACATTCCAAATTTCAAATCTCAAATCCCAGAATTCAATTTTAAAATCTTAAATTCGATAATCCAAATTTCTAACTTCAACTTCCAAATTTCAAATTTCAAATTCCAAATTCCAATTTTAAAATTTCTATTTTCAAATTCTAAAACCCAAATTTTAAACTTAAATTTCCAAATTCCAAATTGCAAATTTCAAATTCCAAATTCTAAATTTAATTTTCAAATTATAAATTCCAAATCCGACATTACAAATTTCAAATCTAAAATTCCAAATTTCCAACATGAAATTTCAAATTCAAAATTTTAAAATCTAAATTCCAAACTTCTAATTCCAAATTTCAAATTTTAAAATCCAAATTCCGCATTCCGAATATCAAATTCCAAATTTCAAACTTAAAGTTTTAAATTCCAAATTCCAAATTTCAAACTTCAAGTTTTAAATTCCAAATCCCAAAATCTATATACCAAGTTCCAAACGTTAAATTCCAAATTTCTGATTGCAAATTCCAAATTTCAATTTTCCAATTCCAAATTCCAAACTTCAAATTTTAAAGGACCCCGCACTTTTTATATGAAAAATGGCCCTCGGTCAAACTCTCTGAAATTTTGGATTCTAGTAGTTCTTGACCTGCTGATCAAAAGTCGCAATGGTGGCTAAGTCCTAAAAATTCATGTTTTTGAGATATACCCCTTAGAAGTTGGGATTATTGCCTTTTTTTAACATAGCGTAAAGCTACTACATATTATGTCTGTTTACATAAGTGTGTGTGGCTGTGTATTGTGTTTATTTATTAAAATTATTTATGCACATTTTTACACATAAACCAATACATTCGTCACAAGTCAAGTTGTTAGATGTATGTACATATATCGAAAAAAAAACGTATCATGAAAACAATTTTAGCACAATCCAAAAAAACAAATCCATAGAAGTATATTTCACTGAAATGTATAAACGATGCATTATACCAAAAATCATAGGAGTATCAAACAATCATCCAAAAAGAAAGGTTTATATGTACATATAACTTGCAAAAGGTTGAATAATTATGCGCTTGTGTATCATTTCTCATTTATTTGCATATTCAGAACAATTTTAAAAGAAAAGAGAAACCTTACTTTGTAATGTATTAAAAAGAGATCTACGTATAAACAAAGGTTCATTTATTGGTTTCGATCACGAGATACAAAATTATATAAATAAAAGGGAAATGATACACAAACACATATAAAGTTTTCTTTTTGTGATTTTGCTTGATATGATTTTTAGTGTAATGTATCGTTTATATTTCCAATGAAATATACTTCTATGGATTTGTTTTCTTGGATTGTGCTAAAATTGTTTTCGTGATACGTTTTTTTTTCGATATACATACATCTAACAAGTTTAACAACTTGATTTGTGACGAATGTATTGGTTTATGTGTAAAAATGTGCATAAATAATTTTAATAAATAAACACAATCCACAGCCACACACACACTTCTGTAAACAGACATAATATGTAGTAGCTTTACGCTATGTTAAAAAAAAGGCAATAATCCCAAATTCTAAGGAGTGTATCTCAAAAACATGAATTTTTAGGACTTAGCCACTATTGAGACTTTTGATCAGCAGGTCAAGAACTACTAGAATCCAAAATTTCAGAGAGTGTGACCGAGGGCCATTTTTCATATAAAAAGTGCGGGGTCCTTTCAAATTCTCAAATCCAAAGTCCTAACTTCAATTTCTAAAATCCAAACTGCAAATTTCAAATTCCCAATTTCAATTTTCCAATTCAAAATCCCACATTCAAAATTTCTAATCTCAAATTTCAAATTTCAAACTTGAAATTTCAAATACCAAATTCCAAAATCTAAACTTCAAATTCCAAACATTAAATTATAAATTTCATATTCCAAATTTTAAATTTCAAACTTCAAATTTCAAATTCCAAATTTCAATTTTTAAATTTCAGATTCAAAAATCCAAATTTCCGATTCCAAATTTCAAATTCTAAAATTCAATTTTCAAATTTTCAATTCCAAATCCCACATTCTGAATTTCCAATCTCAAATTCCAAATTTCCAACTTGAAATTTCAAATTTCAAATTTTAAAATCTATATTCCAAATTCCCAATTTTAAATTTTACAATCCAAATTCCACATTTCGAATCTCAAATTCCAAATTTCAAACTTCAAGTTTCAAATTCTAAATTCCAAAATCTAAACTCCAAGTTCCGAACGTTAAATTCCAAATTTCAGATTAAAAATTTCAAATTTCAATTTTCCAATTCCAAATTCCAAAATTCAAATTTTAAATTTCAATTCTCAAATTCAAATTCCAAACTTCAACTTCTAAAATCCAAATTGCAAATTTCAAATTCCACATTCCACATTCCAAATTTCAAATCTCAAATTACAAATTTCAAACTTCAAATTTCAAATTCCAAATTTCAAAATCTAAACTCCAAATTCCAAACATTAAATTATAAATTTCAGATTCCAAATTTTAAATATTAAATTTCAAACTTCGAATTTCAAATTTTAAATTCTAAATTCCAAATTTCAAATCTCAAATTCCAAATTCCAATTTCTATTTCTAAATTTCAAATTATAAAATCCAAATTTCAAACTTCAACTTTCAAATTCCAGTAGCAAATTTCAAATTCCAAATTCCAAATTCCAATTTCAAAATTTCAATTTTTAAATACCAAATTCCAAATCGCACATTCTAAATTTCAAATCAAACTTGAAATTTTAAATTTCAAATTCTAAAACCCAAGTTTTAAACTTTAAATTCCAAATTTCAAACTCCAAATTCCAAATTTTAAATGGAGGTCAGATTTTCATAGACGTTTCTTTAATGTGATTTTACCCATCATCTTCAATAATTTACCAATTGAAATTAGAATAGCTGGTAGTTTTTCTGTCTTCTCCAAAGCCCTCAAACAGTATTTAACTGCAACGCAAGACGTAGAAAAACTGTTTGAAATCCTAAGATTAATTTATTTCATGTAATTTACTGTATTTGTAACCTTTCTTTTTTACTTTTAATTTAAATTTGCTGTCTTTATTATTTTTATATTTAAAGAAACATTGTCCCCGTCACGAGCTCTACGAGCCAAGGGTTCAATTATCTTACCATACTTTGATATTATTTGTATTATATTTTTTTTCTTTTTTGTAAATTTGTTTTATGTAAAATAAAGTTTGTAATGAAAAAAAAAAAATTCTAAATTTCACATTCCAAATTTTGATTTTAAATTTCAAATTTAAACTTTCAAATTTCAAATCTTAAATTGGAAACTTCAATTTAAAAATTTCTAATTCTAAAATCCAAATTTCTAACTTGAACTTCCAAATTCCAAATTGCAAATTTCAAATTCCAATTTCAAAATTTCAATTTTCAAATTCCAAATTCCAAATCCCACATTCCAAATTTCAAATTTGAAATTCCAAATTCCAAACATCAATGTATAAATTTAAAAATCTCAAATCCAAATTTCAAATTCCAAATTCCAAATCCCACATTCCAAATTTCAAATCTCAAATTTCAAATTCAAAATTCAAAATTTCAAATCTCAAATTCCAAATCCCAAACTGGAAATTTAAATTTCAAATTCTAAAATCCAAATTTCAAACTTCAAATTCCAAATTATAAATTTCAAATTCCAAATTCCAATTTCAAAATTTCAATTTTCAAATTCCAAATCCCATATCCCAAATTCCAAAATCCAAAATTTCATATTCCAAATTTCAAATTTCATTTCATGGAAATATAATGAAGTGTTCATTTTAATCTAGATGATGTACAAGACGAATCCTATGAAACACAAGTTTTGTGTTAGAAAAAAATGTGTGATGTATCATGTAATGCGAGTCTTACCAAGGGCAAGGATGGAAGCAACACAAGAGATGTTAAAAAGAGTCATACAGAACTGGTTGCAATAAATGTCGACAAAGTAACAAAATAGTTCTCGGATCATTTTCAGAAAAAGTTCAGGATCCACGGAAAAAGTGGCTAATATTTCTAATACATTTTATATTAAGCAGTTGGATGCTAACAACTACACACAGCAGTTGAAGCTTAATTCATGCATTGTTTTAAAATGATTAATTATTCTAAGTTTCAAAATGGTTCTTTATTATTTCTTAAGGGGGGACAACGGTGAAAATGAGCAGATTGTTAAGAATTTTTTTGAAGGGGAAGAAATAATGGATCTTTTTGAAATTTTGAAATTTTATTATAAACATTTTAACGAATATTGTCCGTTTTTAATCATGAGGGATTTTTTTACTATATTAATTGTGCGCCGTGAAAAATGATCTGAAACAGAAGGGCAACAGAATAAAAAATCAATTTTTTGAAGATTTTGAATGATTGTCCCTTATCCCCTTTAGGCCTTTTACATAAATACCCTTTCGAATAATGATACTCTCGATACCAGGTGGACTTTGTTTTGGGTAATTTATTGTGCTCGCTATTTTTACTGAATTTAATTTATTAAAGTATTTTTATTATTTCGAAGTAAACGAAAAAAAACACTGGTAAATACATTTCTGCCATCGCCTAATTTACGATCTCCGACAAACTATGTTTGATATGGCTAGTGTTTTGCCTGTTCAGTAATAAATTACAATTTTTTTTTCACAAGATTTTGCCTCAATAAACTTCAAAGACTTATACGACTTAACGTGGCGCCAAATTTACAACTTCAAAATTATTCAAACAATTTTTAACAACGTTCTTAAATAATTTGTAGCGCATTTAATTTACAACCTGCACGCCGCGCGCACACTTATTGATAGATTATACCTCATCCGTCACGTACTCTTGTAAACACATGGCCATTCTTAAATTACAATTTTACATATGTACATCCATATGTATGTATATGTAAGTTTAATAGCAAAATAGAATATTCAGTATGCCAAAAAAATTATCTGTACGTAGATTGAAAATGTTTTTTTTTTATTTCAGATGAAAACAAAAAATAAGATCGACCTTGACCAGAAATTCTCGCAAAACAACAAAAAAAAATGTGTGAAGAATAAAAAGAAAATTTCTAATTTATCTTGCTTACATCTAAATATTGTTTAGATGATCATTACGTGTTTTTCTCAAAAAATCGGACGCATTTAATGTTTTTCGCAGCGTTATAGATTTGTATAAATTGAGCCGAGCCGCACGTAGCTTTTTTAATGGGTAACGTCATAGTTTGTTATTGATTTGAGTGCGTATTTTAAGAATCAGTATGACACAATTTCTAATCAATATAATATAGTATAGTAGAAACGGTTTAGTTTCTAGTACAAAAAATTGAATTGTTTTGTGAATGAAAATTGAAAATATACGCGCACGTATTTAAAAAATGATTAGTTGATCATTATCATCATTATGATGAGTTCTGTTAAATCATTGATGAAAAAAATAAAATAATAAAAATGTTATTAAACTTTTCATCTTATGTGCTGATTTCTATTTTTCGCGAATACAAAAAAAAAAAAAAGAAAACAGAAAAACGAAGAAAAACTGTTTTCACTTTGGCCAAAGTTTATTTTTGTTACGCCGTGTGTGTGTGTGTGTGTGTGTGTATATATGTGCGTGTGCTCGCGATTATTATTTTATTTAATTTCGATTATTTAAATTTATTGCGTATTTAAATTGAACAGATCCATGAAAATCATTGCGAGCGCGGTACTAGAAAAACAGTTTACATAATCTATCGCGAATATTTTGTTTTTCCAAAATGTTTTTCTCCCAAGAAAATTAGATGACCCCAATTTTAACTTTTTTTTTTCGATCACAGGATGTGTATATATTGAGAGAGTATCTAGACGGATATATAAACAAACATATAGAAGCGTTATGTGTAAATAAAATGTGCGTGCGGGTATTTTTGTCGATAATATAAACATATTTATGATGTATTTTGTCCAATGATTTAAGGTTTACGTGACCAAAATGAATAATTCAACATTTTACAATATTTTGCGTATCCACTCAGTATAAAATTGCATTTTGTTTACTAAAGCTTGTTTACTTTAACGCACGAAAAAAACAACGTCATTGCTTAGTTTATTATTTTTAAATGAGCCGAGATAACCGCACAGCATATTCTGTAAACAGTTCCTTCTATTCGGTTTAGTTGTTTAATAGATTAGAATACGTATTTTAAAGTTCAATTTGGTTTAGATTCTGTGTGACAACGGAAGGCACGTTTCTATTGTGAAGATAGATTTGTTTTGACAAAATAGAAGTAAAGGCAAGGCTAGGACATAAAGGTCGTTTCTGTCAGATTGCGTAAAAAACGTATCCAGAATAATAACTATTTTAGAATTCTGGATGCCTCCGGTAAGCCACTGCTTGATCACAATTATCAAAAGATTCCGATAAATTATATAAAATCATAAAAGATTTTAAAAATAAATGTTTTTTCGATCCAATTTCAATTAAATAACTTATTTGATGATGTTTCCTCACAAATCCGTTACAAAGGCTATATTAAAAGCTAAAAAATTGTAAGAGCTGAAAATTGGGGATTGGTGACGTATTTCCGAAGGACAAAATCCCGCGGGACATAATCCCGAGGGACGAAATCTCGCAAATCAAAATCCCAAAGATACAAAATCCCGAGGGTACAAAATCCCAAGAGTACAAAATCCCGTAATCCCCAGGAAACTCCGAAGGGTAATATGTTGTAACCGGGGAGGGATCACTACATTTGCCTGAAAAAATAAAATCCCGAAAATATCTTGAAATTGGGATGGTATCATAATTCCAGAAAAAAAAAATCCAAAATTCCTCTATTCCAATCAGAGAAAAGTAAAGTTCCATCAAGATTCCACGTGTTAAAATTCCCTATTATTTAATTTCTAATTTTGAAATTCAAAAGTGGTGGAATTAATTCCACAATATTGGAATAAATATTTAGAAAAATTAGATATAAATAAACACAACTAACTAATTATATATTTCATTACAATGAGCAATACTTTATACTTTAATTAAAAAAGTTAATTAATTAATATTTTGCTCGATACGCTTTAAATACTCAAGTTTTGAATAGTTTTGGCGGTTTCTAGTTATTATTTTGAGCTTATTATAAACTTCTACATTTTTTTTATTCTTAGGGGGTAATTCATTCGATTTAATTCTCTCAACCGCAGTTTTGGAAATTCTTTTGATAAATTTTCAATAATTCAGAAAAAATTATTTTCGAAGAATTTGCCACAGACAAAAATTCTGGTTTATAGCTAGGGTTCTTCTGCTTATTATCTCGAGTGATGTGTTTTTTTTTTTTGTGAACCAGTTTTCCAGTTGTGTAGTTTTCAGATCATCCAAATTATTGCTTAATTCACTATAATTATTTATTTCGTTTCAATGAACCAGAGCCAAGCTCTTTAATATTCTAATTTGAATATTAAATAATTCATTTATTACTGCCATATTGTGAAGCTAAGTATTGCTATTGTACTTGTCGCCATATAATTTTGTCAAAGTGGAACAAACTTCCTTTAATAGGTGTGTGACCATCAAACACTTAGATTCTCCTAATATTTTCAAACTTAACACGTTTCCAAGAATTCTCTAGCTCATAGGTTAGGTTAGGTTAGGTTAAGTGGCTGCTATCGCACACTTAGGCCAGCAGTGGCCCGTTGTGATACCACAGGATCCCATTTCCCCATCACTCCCGTTATACCAACCAGAGCTATTTATATAGCTTAACAAATCTCGCACTGCACAGTCCACGAGTTCCAAAAGGCTGTCCATACCGTACACGCCCAAATACTTATGCCTTCTGTAAGATAGCGCCGGACATGAGCATAGGAAGTGTTCCAAAGTCTCCACCTCCTCTTCGTCCATGCAACTTCTTCAAAAGTCATTCGTCTGTATCCCCAGCCTTCTCGCATGCTCCCCAAAAAGGCAGTGACCTGTCATTATCCCCACGACCCATCCTATTTCTTGTCTTCCCAGGGATAATAATACTTTGGAGCGCCGCAAGTCCAGTTTTGGCCAAACCTGCTTTGCTACCCTGCACGTGAGAGTGTTGTTCCACCTCTCATTTGTCAAGGCGATTGCCTTTTTACTGAGCACCCATTTTAGCACTGCCATAGGCCTCCCCAGACCAGCCATTTCCAACTGCATCTGGAGAGTCATACCGTACCTAGCTAGTTCGTCCGCCCTGCAGTTCCCCGTGACGTCCGAGTGACCCGGGACCCACATTATCTGGATGCTGAAATACTCGCTCATCTCGTTAAGACTTGCCCGCTGCCTGACTGTCCACATAAATTGCGATATCCCTCACGGATACCACATTATGCTTCAACCATGTCATGACATCCCCGATCGCCACCACTTCAGCCTGGTACACGCTGCAGTAGTCATTGAGACGAACAGAAATATTAACATTAAGCTTATCACAGAAGACTCCGTCTCCTACCTTATCGTCTAGCTTCGAGCCGTCCGTGAAAAATTGCACTGCCTCGTTTTCCAGTATTGATCCGTCTCTCCAGGATTCCCTTGAGGGAAAGATGGTCCGGAAACCCTTATCGAAGCACACCATTGGTGTAATGTAATCCAGATTCGCCAGTTCTTCGCCAGCGAATCTACCTATTGTCGAGTGTCCCACCTGAAGACACTTCCACTGAGAGACAGCCAAGAGTCTCGTTGCCACATTGGCTGCCATCTGTTTACCATGAAGGTCGATTGAAATAAGGTGGAACATAACCTCTAAAGCGCGTGTAGATGTTGTCCTAAGCACCCCGCTTATAAGCAAACAGGCCGTTCTTTGCACGTTCTCCATCATACATCTATATGTTACATTATCTAGAGCTGGCCACCAAACGGCCACCCCGTACATTAGCACAGGTCTTACCATGGCGGTATAGAGCCAGTATACCAGCTCCGGTTTCAAGCCCCATCTCTTACCTATAGCGTTCCTACACAAGTATAAGGCTACAATAGCCTTATTCACACTTTCTTGAAATCTCGCTCGGTCAGCAAATACTAGTCCGCTGCCGTTTATGATCGGAGGACTAACCACCGGAATTTTATATTTCCTAGTAAATAGTACCAGCTCTGTTTTGGACGGGTTAATCCCCAGTCCATACTTGCTGGCCCATTTCGTAATGATCAGGAGTGCATTCTGCATAACATCCCTAATCGTACCACATCCCTGGGTTCAATTCTTGATCGAATAAATACATCTATCAACCTTTCCAGGGTTTTCAGCAGAAAGGATGATAGAGTTATAGGCCTCAGGTCCTTTGGATGAGCATGTGAGCTCTTTCCCGATGTCGGGATAAGGACTACTTTGACCTCTGTCCAATTCCTAGGAATATAGACTAGTTTCAGACATCCCCTGAAGATAACCTCTAGCCAGGGGAGGATGACTGCCGAGTTCTTTTGGATCTCTGCTGATATAATCCGATCCGGACCCGCCGATTTATAAGGCTTAAAACCTGCAGCGCCCACCGGATCCGCTCTCTATCCAATATGCCCTCCATATCTATTGGAGGTGTTCCTCGATGAGCTCCAGGCTCCATCGAGTCATCAAAGCTTCCCGGAAAGTGGGTATCGATGAGAAGCTCCAACGATTCCGCACTTGAAGCTGTCCATGACCCGTCTGGTCTAATTAAGTAACTAGGACTAGTTGGGTTAGTAGATAGAATCTTCCTAAGGCGGGAAGTCTCAGAGACTTTCTCCATTCTACCACAGAAGAGTCTCCAAGATCCCCTCTGTGCCTTCCTCAATTCTTTTTTGTACTTTCTTAGGTCCTCCTTATAGGACTCCGTACATGCCTCGTGCTCTTTGCCTTATTAAAGGCTGTCCCACACGCCTTCCGAAAGGTCTCCAACTTCATGGACCACCATGTCGGTTTCTGCCTGCCCCTTGGCTTTATTAGGGGGCAAGAAGCATTAAAGGAAAGATTGCATGCTTTTCTGACAACATCCACAATGCAATTCAATTCTTCCACTGTCTCCGGAAGTCCGGGGACCTCTGGCAATAGTTCCTCCAACACCTCCCCATATTTCTCCCAGTTTGTCCTTCTAGGATTTCTGAACGGCTTTTGGGTACTCGGGTGAATGTTAAGGTTATAAGTTATATATTGATGATCAGAGAATGAGTGCTCCTTCGCCACTCTCCATCCCCTAATCAACTGAAAAATAGTATCCGAGGCGAGGGTCACATCTAGAACCTCCTGTCGATTACTAATGATAAATGTCGGTTCCTGCCCAACATTGCAGACTGAAAGGTTAGTATTTAATAAGTAATCAAAAAATAACTCACCCCTCTCATTAATATCAGTGCTCCCCCAAATTGTGTGATGCGCGTTTGCATCACATCCGAGTATCACACCAATCCTATTTTTCCTTGCTTCTCGGATCAGGTCCCCCAGGTTATCCGGCGGGATCTCCTTCTCCCGATCTATATACGCAGAGACCAGCCAAAACTTGTCTCTGCCAACCTCCATACTGATCGCAGTAACGTCACCACTACTGTATTGAGAAAGTAGAAAAACTTTTAAAGTATTTTTCACTAAAATGCAAGATCTTATCTTCTCAGAGTTACTTGAGTACAAAGTTGTATACCCTTTCACCTTAAGGCCACAGATCCTGTTTTTGTTAATCCAAGGTCCCTGGATTAACTCTAGCTCCTCTCCTGATCTAGTCAGTCTGAGAACGAGAGCCGCCGAAGCGGCCTTCATATGGTGAAGATTAATCTGCACAATATAAATCATCATGCATTCTCTCACTTACCTCTTCATGTATTCCCTGTTTCAGGCTAATGCTATCTTCCTCCGGGGGGCCGCTGGTATCCGCCGTGTCACCCCCATAATTAATGCTTCGCTGCATTGAGAATTCCCAGCCTCTCTTCGTTCAGATTCCGACAGGGTGTCCCCATCGGATCCAATCGAGAGAAGGCCGCCTCTCTGCAATAGCAGCTCCACGTCATCGTCTGTTGTAACACCCATGCGCTTGCTCGACTGTCTGCCGCTGGGTCCGTCCGACGTCCACCTCCAGCCCGTCCTCCGAGCGCATGCCTACCTCATATTTTTTAAAGACGTTAAGAGTGATCGACCCGAAACCGAAGCTGATCACCCCGTTTGTCTCCGACAGGGGAGTAAGGGACTCCTTATTGAGCAGCATGACTGCCATTCTGAAGCCCCCTTTAGCCTCCTCCTGTTTGATAATCTTCCAATCCTTCGTTGGAAGATCTGGATTACCAGCCTGAGTAATCTCAAGGATCTCTTCTGGCTTGTCTGGTTTGGTTGGTAATCAGACGCGTGCCCTTGGTCTACTCGGAATTTCTTCCTTTCGAACTGCCTCAAGCCTCGCGCCTATCCATACCTCACCTACTTCGGCTATTGCCTTTTTATAAAGATCCACCTATCTTTGATCCGAGCACGCAGTTAACTTTACGCGCCCTTGATACCATCCCGCATCTCTGCAGAACGGAGGGGGTCCTGGATTTTCTCTCAGGAACTTGATGAAAATGGAGTTTAGTGCGTTTATACACTTCCCTCCACTTTTGTGCCGTGATGCTCCCATCTTTTTGACTTCTGTCAATTACCGCTAGCACCAGTACGTTCTCCTTTATGATTTCACTGAACAATTTCGGTTTTTCCTTTGGATCTCCCGATACCGCTCCTGTGACTGTCTTGGCTCGTTTGCTGTCGCCCACTTCGAGCTCATCCTGGGACCTCTGCCTTTTAGGCACAAGGACCCTATCCGAGCTGTCGCGGCCGACAATCTCCCTCGCCCAAGCCACAGGTTGCTTCTGTTCTACTGTAAACTGCCCCTGAGGGGTTGCAGCCAGTTTATCCAGAATTTTATGCGCCGGCCGTTTCTCCCTGTATCGTCGCTTTGCAGGAGGGATCCTTCCCGATCCCCCGCTTTCTTGCCTGGCATTGGTATCGCTGACTCCTGGCTTTGGTGCCATTGTACTACTTACCCCTGCCACTGATGAGGTAGCTCCACGTTTAAGGTAAAAGCCACTTTCTTCCTTCAATTTTTCCGGTTTTTCAAGGATACCGGCTCCCTTATTTTTATTTGTTAAATCATCCATACTTCCCTAGCTCATAGAACATAAAGATCTTTTTCCACATATTTTAAATTTTCTGGAATAGAAATAAGTTTTGGTTTCTGTATTATTTTTTTTCTAAATAAAATAGCCAACCCGTGTATACATCTTTAAATCAAGGGAAAACTCCACCAATTATGCAACACCTAGATTTTGGAATTTTCATATGCTTTCGGGATTTTGTACCCTACGGATTTTGTATCTTAGGGATTTTGTATCCATGGGATTTAGTATCCTCGGGATTTTGTATCCTAGAGATTATGTATGATCGGGATTTTGTACTCTCGGGATTTTTTCAAACTCTCGGGATTTTGAACCCTCAGGATTTTGACTCTAGGGATTTTGTATCTCTAACTATACAATTAGAAAAATTCCCATCCTCTTCAAATTTAAATTGACACTTCTTAATCACTCAACGTTTCCAAATTGTGAATAAAGGAAGCATTTCAAAATAAAATGACGTGTTCCCAGTATTAAAAAATGTTAACACATTTTTCGAATTTCTATTTTAATTGAATCGTTGTATTGACATATGATATACTTTATGAAAATGAAAACTGTTAAGATAGAATTGTAAAAAAATAATGTCAAATCTCTCAAATTGCAAAACAAATTCTGTAGTTCTCTAACTTTGCCGTAAAATACAAAAACACGGATACCTGGATTTAAAAATATCTCATTTAAGCATAATGATTTCACAAACGACCCAACGATAAAATAGCACTTTGGTATGGGTCGTACTATAAAACTACGTTAAATAGGGCCATAAGTATTTGGCAGTAAATATTTTCAATTTTGAAATATTCTGAATTTTAAAATAAATTTTAAAATTAGAGTGGAATTTCTAATGTAACCAAAAGGAAAATGAAAAACAAAGAAAAAATCTATAAAATAAATTTTTATTTTTATAACAGTTGAAGATTTAAAATTAAAGTGGAATTTTGCGAATAGGAAAAATTAATTTTAAAATATTCTAGAATAAGGCGACGATGTTAAAATTGAATGGATACATTTTTAATTTTAAAATTCTGGAAAATGGAAATAATTGTTAAGATAAAAGTGAAATTTCTGGGAGGATATTCTGGGAGATTCAATGTTAAAACTAAAAACGAAATAAGTATTATTAATTTTGAAATATTCTGTAAAACGGAGATTTATTTTAAAATCAGATTATTGATTGATTGATGCAGGTGTAAGACCAAGCCGAAGGAAGATTCAGGGAATACGCCGGGTCCACACCATACATAAAACACCCTTTTACATAAAACAACACCAAATGATAGGAAAGAAATGTTACTATTATTCAAAGGCTCGTCCCGGTTTTAGCCACCTATACAGTCGATAATTAGTAAATTTATTAGTAATTGTTTTCCCATTTTCTTTCCTTTTTTCCTTTTTTTTACTATTTTATTTTCCACCGGACGTTGGGCGAGGGGCAAGATTTTCATTCCATCATCATCATGTTCCCATGCGATCACCTAAATTTATATTAACCTTAGCAAATGTTGATTAACGTTGTTGTGGTAATTGTTACGCCTCTTTTTCTCGTCTACTGTATACTTGCCCCCTCCCTCCTCCTAGATTAAATTTTAAAATTAGAATGGAAATATTTCTAATTATGAAATATTCTGGAAAATGAACAGTAAAATTAAGATTTTAAATTGAATTAAAAAAACTGGTATATAGCCTAGATTTATATTTATTTATTTATAAATCGACGTTTCGAATAGGATTTCTATTCATCTTCAGGAAATTTGTTAATAAATGGTTCGTTTACATTAAACAATATTAACAAAAACAAAAAAAACAAAAAACCGTTACAATCACAATAATGTATCATATAAAAAGCAAAAATGTTTTGAAAAAATTCTAAAAAACTTACATTTTAAAAATTAACAAAGATCAGTGCACAAATTTTAATTTATATAATTTAATACCAAAATATTTTAAAGAAAACTTTATTTTAAAAACCTTATTTTAAAAAAAGAAAATTCCATGCGTAAAAACAATATCGTATAAGGCAAAACTCAAAAAATAAAAACAACAACAATTTGATTCCGTTAACTAGATAGCTTTCGGGGGAAAAAATTGAAACGATACGTTGAACTACAACTGTGTCAAAAAATACCACACTTTTTAGTTTATAAATTAAATGATTTAAAAAATATAAATTGTGTCATAAAGATGGATGCTAAAAATATCAACTCTGGATTAAATAGTTGTACGTATTCTCAAGGTACGCACAATCAAACTGTTTATTGCCATTATTGGGATCCATCTTTATGTGAATCATTTCTAAAATTCTTCTGGTGGTATGATTCTCCTCCCTTTCAAGTATCTTGACATTATATAGAAGAACGTCGTGGTTGGTTTCATATAAATGAGTCGATAGTGCACTAGTCAGTTCAGAATTCACTATGTGTAGAGTCAATTTTTTTGCATCTCTTTTATGTTGACAAAATCTTGTGTTCATTAGTTGTTATGTCTGCCCAATATACGACTGATTACATTCACAGACTATCTTGTACACAACATTTCTGTTCTTGCCTAATAATGTGCGGTCTTTGAGAGGTGAGAAAACCGATTTGCCAAAATTACCATGTACTCTTCTAACTATTTTAATATTTTATTTATTCAGACTAAACCTTATTTTTTTAAAAAGAGATCGTACGTAAGGAATTGAAATATATTTGGTACGAATATCTTCCAATGGAACAGTTTCTACGGATTGGCTGTTTGAATTTGTTTTGTAATTGGTGTAAAGTGTGGAATTTATGATGGGATTTATGAATGAATTTGGATAGCTATTATTAACGAGGGTATTTTTGAGAAGCCTAAAATTAGAAAGTTCCTTAAAGAATTGGTATGCTCGTATCAAGGCAACACATATTAAAAAGTATAAGAATATAATAAATGAATCTTTTCCATAATAAGTTCGGGAAGTTATGGAAATGGAGAACAACTCTTTTTCAAGTTATTGTGATACGTACGATCTCTTTTTAAAAAAATAAGGTTTAGTCTGAATAAATAAAATATTAAAATAGTTAGAAGAGCACATGGTAATTTTGGCAAATCGGTTTTCTCACCTCTCAAAGACCGCACATTATTAGGCAAGAACAGAAATGTTGTGTACAAGATAGTCTGTGAATGTGCACTTGTGCAATGTCGACTCATTTATATGAAACCAACCACGACGTTTTTCTAGATAATGTCAAGATACTTGAAAGGAAGGAGAATCATACCACCAGAAGAGTTTTAGAAATGATTCACATAAAGATGGATCCCAATAATGTCAATAAACAGTCTGATTGTGCGTACCTTCAGAATACGTACAACTTATCGGGTCCTGTGTGGATTAATTGAAATGAAACGCCCGATTTGTTTATGAATTTTAAGAAATGGAATTTTATTTGTAACACTTTCTAATTCACTGAGATTTACACAAATTGATTTATTTATTTAGTATTCGTCACCACTGTTTATCGCGCACGAACTTAGATACTTTTTAAATATCAGAAAATAAGAAAAATGTGAAAAATACAAGCGGTTTGTATTTTTACTTTTATCGATTTTTTAGATGTGTCAATATGGCTACCGCACGGTTTCGTAGACGAACAAAATCTGTGTCTATAATTAATTTTCTTCGTTTTATTTTTGTTATGTCATGTTTGGTCGCTACGTTGGTATGCATGCGATTGATAGGTGCGTCCTGTTTGTTTTGAATGTGTTCGCATGAGAATATTGTGGCGTTGAGTGAATGTAAGAATTGAGTGAAAGAATTGAGTGAATGAATGTATATAAATGTGAATAGATGAACGAGCCGCTACAGGACTCCCCCGCCAGTGACTATCCCTCCCTCGGGAATGATCGAGTGATTAGTTGCAATACGGACGATTTTATGTGGTCGGTGGCTTGATATTTGATCCGCCGAACTAAGTATTCCATATGCTGGTTTAAGCCGGTCGATTGAAATGGTCTGGTTTTTTCTATTAATCAACACTGTAAATTGTTTGCGAAGGCGTCGAATGACTTTATATGGACCTTCGTAGGGAGGTGATAATCCCGTGCAAACCTTGTCTGTTCTAACGAATACAAAATCACAGTTATCGAGTGATTTCGGAACAAAAATGCCGTCTTGTTTTGATTGTCGAGTGGGTTTGGGTACAAGGTTTCGCATGGTTTGTCGCAGTTGGTCGATGACTGTGTCGGTGGTTGGAGGAGGTGAAAGAGGATTTTCTATGAAGAACTCACCGGGTAGTTTGATGGTTTGACCGTAAACCATTTCAGCCGGTGAGCACTTCAAATCTTCCTTCACTGTTGTTCGGATTCCAAGAAGTACGATTGGTATTTCCGAGCTCCAATTGGTTGTATTGTTTCTGGCCATGAGAGCGGCTTTGAGTTGCCGATGGAAGCGTTCAACCATGCCATTAGCTTGTGGGTGGTAAGCCGTTGTACGTATCCGATGTGATCCGAGGAGTTTCGTTAACTCAGTGAATAATTTAGACTCGAATTGCGTTCCCTGATCAGTTGTGATGTGAAGGGGCACGCCGAATCGAGATACGTAGTTGTTGACGAATGTGGTGGCAATGGTTGCAGCTGAAATATTGGTCATGCAGTATGCTTCTGGCCAGCGAGTGAAGCGATCGACACAGGTGAGTAAGTATGAATATCCATTAGATGGAGGAAGTGGTCCTACGATGTCTAAGTGGATATGTTCGAATCGACCAGGTGGAATCTCGAATTGTCCAAAGGGTGATTTTGTGTGCCGTTGAACTTTAGCACGTTGGCAGGATAAACAAGACTGAGCCCATTGGTTTACGTCTTTGTTTATACTGGGCCAAAAGTAGCGAGCAGTAATCAATTTACGAGTGGCACGGACGCTAGGATGTGAAAGGTTGTGGATTGTGTTGAAGATGGTTCGACGTAGTGATTCTGCGATGTATGGGCGGTTGTACCCAGTAGATGTTTCGAGGCCAGGTAGTTTAAAAAGCTCCAGTTTCATTGTTGAACTAGTGTGACATTCGGAACCAGAAAATAAATTCTGAAGTTCTAGGTCGGCTTTTTGTGTGATTGCGATTTTTTGTAAGTCGATGTGAGTCTCGACTGTGGCCGTTTCGTTGTCACTTGTGCGGGATAGTGTGTCCGCGACAATGTTGTCGTGTCCGTGAACATGTTGAATGTCCGTGGTAAATTGACTTATATAATCCAAGTGGCGAGATTGCCTTGGATTACGTTCAGTTTTAGACTGAATTGCTCTAGTCAGAGGCTTGTGGTCGGTGTAAATGGTGAAGTCCCGACCTTCGACAAAGTATCTGAAGTGTTTGACTGCCAGATACATTGCGAGTAATTCCCGATCGAATGCGGAATATTTCTTTTCCGCATCCGAGAGTTTCTTGGAAAAGAATCCCAGTGGTTCCCAACACTCGTTATTGTACTGTTGCATGACTGCTCCGACGGCAGTGTTTGACGCGTCGGTAGTTAAGCTGAGCTTTGAGTTGCTCAGTGGATGTGCCAGAAGTGTTATCTGACCCAATTCATTTTTTAGCGACGTGAATGCATGTTGACATTCGTCGGGCCAAGAGAAGTTCTTGGCTGTCTTGGGCTTTTTGAGTAAAGCTGCCAAGTGGCGGTGAATTGGTGCCAGTGTTTCAGCGAGTTTTGGTATGAATCGGTGGTAGTAATTTACCATACCGACGAAACGCTGAATGCTTTTAATTGAATTAGGTGCTGGGAACTCCCTAATGGCATTAATTCGTTCTTCGGACGGCAGAATACCATTAGGGGTGATTTTGTGGCTGAGGAAGTCGAGAGTGGTTGCGCCAAAAACGCATTTTGCGCTCTTGATGTGAACATCAAACTGAGTTAACCTGTGGAAGAGTTGTTCCAGGTGTAGTTTGTGCTGTTCCTCCGAGTGTGAAGCCACAAGAATGTCGTCAATGTAGACGAAGACGAAGTCTAAATCACGAACGACCTCGTTCATAAATCGCTGGAACGTTTGAGCGGCATTGCGTAGACCGAATGGCATTCGGGTGAATTCGAATAGGCCAAACGGTGTTGTGATCGCCGTTTTGTGAACGTCTTCCGGTGCGACGGGAATTAAATGGTAAGCCCTGACCAGATCAATCTTGGAGAAAATGTTGCATCCATGCAAGTGCATGGAGAAATTCTGTATGTGGGGTATCGGGTAGCGATCCGGTGTTGTGACGGAGTTTAATCGCCGATAGTCCCCACATGGTCTCCAATCTTGATCTTTTTTCTTCACCATGTGAAGTGGACAAGAGACGGGAGATGCGGACGGCCTGCAAATCCCTAATTCCACCATGTGTTGGAATTCTGTAAACGCGGCTTTGTGACGGATCTGATCTAATCTGCGTGGTCTTGACACGGGCAGATGTCCTGCTGTGACGATATGGTGAACCACGCTGTGTCGAACTGGCAAATTGTAATTTGGCTCTGCCGTGAGTGAAGGAAATTGTCTTAGCAGAGTGCCGTAGCCGTTGTTGATCGTGAAATGGATCGGTGTCGGTGTATCGACGCGAACCATTGTGGCATTGATTGACAGCTTAGTCGCTGAATCAACCAGCCGTTTGTGTTTGAGATCAACAAGTAATCCGAATTTAGATAAGAAATCGGCGCCAATGATCGGACGATTCACAGCAGCTAAGATAAAAGCGTGCGTGAATGTTCTCTTAAGTCCGAGATCCACTTGCAGCAATTTTGTGCCATAGGTGTGGATTGTTGTGCCATTGGCAGCAGATAGGATTAGATCAGGATCGCGTTGTAATAATGAAAATGATTGCTTGTAATTCTGTGCTGGAATGACCGAAAGGTCAGCGCCAGTGTCGATAAGAAAAATGAGTTTGTTAGTCTTGTCAAGGAGAAATAGGCGGCTTGAGTTGAGGGAGTCACGGGATGTTGACTCTAACCGTTGGCTTACTCGTTTTTTGATTGAGTATAGACATCCATGGAGTTTGTAGATGTCGACTGAACCCAAGTGCAGGGTCTCGTGCATTTCTCAGCCCTATTACCAAACTTATTGTGGTACCAGCAAACGCCTTGTTTGTAGTTAGTGCTGGGGCTTCGAGTTCTTGAACCACCGCGACTTGTCTGTGACGAGGATCGTCGATCTCTCGATCGGCTGCGCGTGTGATTTAACATTGCGTTAATTTTCGATTCGAGCCGAGAGAGTCTGTCTTCTACTGAGGTATGTGACGTTTGACGATTTTCGTCGCGACCGTGGTTCATATGTCCTGTGGAACTGCCTGGCCTATTGAATGCTGCTATGCTTTGCACATTTTGTGTAGTTGCTTCGTACATTTTGTCCGCCGTTTTGGCGAGTACTTCCGGTAGCAAACTCTCTGGTTGTGCGAGCATTGCAATTTTTATAATTTCAGGTAGTTTCCTGATCCATAAGGACTTGACAATTTTGTTATTGAACTCATTTCCGGCTAGGTTTCGAATGTGTCTGAGTAGTTCTGAAGGTTTTCTGTCTCCGATGTCTTGTCCGCTGAGTAGCGTCTCTAGCTTGCGCTCGTCAGATGGTGACAATCTGTCGAGGAGCGCTTGTTTAATTGCTAAATACCGGTTCTCAGTTGGTGGATCTTGGAGAAGGTCCGATATTACGTTGCTGGTTTCTGGAGACAAAGCGGACAAAACGTGCATGAATCTTGCATTGTCGCTTGTGACATTTTGCAAAAGAAATTGCAGTTCCGCCGTACAGAACCAATTTGTTGGATTCTGGTGCCAAAATGGTTGCAGTTTTACTTGCATTGCAGCTACAGTTTCGACTTTTTGTTCGGCAGTCTGAACTGGCCCGGTATTTTGCTTCATTTCATCGTCTGACATTTTCTGTTGTTTAGAATGTTTGTTGAAACAGAAATTAGCGTTTGTTAAAACGAAAATGAAGCTACAAATACTTGAAACTGCAAATAGTTATGGCAAAACTGCGTCGTCAACCAGAGAGGGACACCAAAAGCAAAGAAATTAAATAAATAAAGTTTTGACCAGAACTTTGCTTGAACGCACTCTATGTGAGTGGATATATCGAGACGAAATATGACTTAACGGTGGAAAAGTAAAATAAATAAATGTTTAACCAAAGAAAACGAAAATTGGAATGGTTACCATGTGTAGGAAAAAAAAAATTAATGTGGCGCTTGTTGGCCTACGAGATACCCCCGAATTACCTGGCGAGTAGTGTCACCTCGTATTGGGGGGGCTCGTTAAAATTGTAAATAGATATACGAAACGAAATTGTTATTAAACAAGAATAGAAATTAAAAGAATTTTCCTTGTTTCACATAAAATATTGAACTTCGAAACGAAACCGTTTGATATTCATACGCGGGCCCAACATATATAGAATTTATCGCGAACGGTGGTGAAAAATTTACAAAGTTAGAGAAAAGTAAAAAAAAAATTTCAGAGTTGAGAAAACAAAATTTTGAAAAATCAAGTAAAATAAAAATTAACTGACAATGTTGATGTTACGTTAAATTTAAAGGTTAATAAGAAAAAAAATATAATGTTATGTATTATATGAATATAGTGAGAAAAAAAAATTTTAAAATAAAAAAACTCATCTGTTGATGTTATTGCTGCTGTTGGTTTACAATTGGTCTGCTGCTGCTACTGTTGCATACGCGATCTACCGTCGCTCTTTTATGTATGTTTTCCCGTTGCAAAGATTTGTTATCCGTTTTATTTATATTGGCCTTGATGATTTATGTGTGTGCGTATATATTCGCTGTTATTTAGAATGATGATAATTTAGTATTTATGTGTTGATGATTTATGTGTGTATCTGCACGATGGCCATAAAATATGCGAAATAATTATTCGCTGTTGTGTCATAAAGCGTTGGTTTTTTAGGCTTGATGTGAGGGGATTGTATTCCCGTATTTTTACAAGTGTTCGCTGCGCAAATGATGAAAGAGAAAAAGAAAATTTTGGGCAGTATCTTTGTTTACGAGAGCTAAAATTGCAAAACAATTTTTACTCCGTAGCGTTACGTACCTTTTTCTCGGTACGGAATTCCGCACCGAGATTTTCTATCGATTCACTACTTTAATTATTGTGCACTTTATGCTGTTTAATCCGCTGCGTTGTGTCCTATAGTCGGACGGTCACCACTTATCGGGTCGTGTGTGGATTAATTGAAATGAAACGCCCGATTTGTTTATGAATTTTAAGAAATGGAATTTTATTTGTAACACTTTCTAATTCACTGAGATTTACACAAATTGATTTATTTATTTAGTATTCGTCATCACTGTTTATCACGCACGAACTTAGATACTTTTTAAATATCAGAAAATAAGAAAAATGTGAAAAATACAAGCGGTTTGTATTTTTACTTTTATCGATTTTTTAGATGTGTCAATATGGCTACCGCACGGTTTCGTAGACGAACAAAATCTGTGTCTATAATTAATTTTCTTCGTTTTATTTTTGTTATGTCATGTTTGGTCGCTACGTTGGTATGCAAGCGATTGATAGGTGCGTCCTGTTTGTTTTGAATGTGTTCGCATGAGAATATTGTGGCGTTGAGTGAATGTAAGAATTGAGTGAAAGGATTGAGTGAATGAATGTATATAAATGTGAATAGATGAACGAGCCGCTACAAACTATTTAATCCAGAGTTGATATTTTTGGCATCCATATCTTTATGACACAATTTATATTTTTTAAATCATTTAATTTATAAACTAAAAAGTGTGGTATTTTTCGACACAGTTGTCGTTCAACGTATCGTTTCAATTTTTTCCCCGAAACCTATCTAGTTAACGGAATCAAATTGTTGTTGTTTTTATTTTTTGAGTTTTGCCTTATACGATATTGTTTTTACGCATGGAATTTTCTTTTTTTAAAATAAGGTTTTTAAAATAAAGTTTTCTTTAAAATATTTTGGTATTAAATTATATAAATTAAAATTTGTGCACTGATCTTTCTTAATTTTTAAAATGTAAGTTTTTTAGAATTTTTTCAAAACATTTTTTCTTTTTATACATTATCGTGATTGTAACGGTTTTTTGTTTTTTTTATTTTTATTTTTAATATTGTTTAATGTAAACGAACCATTTAGGAACAAATTTCCTGAAGATGAATAGAAAACCTGTTCGAAACGTCGATTTATAAATAAATAAATATAAATCTAGGCTATATACCAGTTTTTTTAATTCAATTTAAACATCACAAGCCTAATAAATCTTCATTCAATTAAGATTTATTTTAAAATATTCTGGAAAAAGGAGAATCAATTAGAAAATTACAATATTCTAGAAAAGGGAAAGTTTATTTTTAAATTAGCATTTCTGGGAAATGGAGATAAAGTTTTAAAATTATTACGTTATTTTACAATTTTTGGAAAATTGTGATTTAATTTTTTGCTAAAAGGAGATTTACGCCATTTTAATATTTATAAATACATACACGCAGAGAAAAAATATGATTACTACATGATCATTGCAACTAAACTATTTTCCTCTTAATAATAAAATGTGAAATTGTATAATAATCGTAATACTATCATATTCTCTAAATGATTGTAACGAAAATAATTTAAACTGCAGGAACTATATTATTATTGAAAATCACTTGTTACTGTGATTCCTGCAACTATTAGCGGTGCCAAAATTATTATGATTGTGTTAAAAATATTTTCAATTGGTTTTACTGGTTGAAGCAATTGTTTACTTTTTCGTTATGGTTGCGGTGAAAATAAGGTTATTAACGATAGCGGTATTTTGTTGAGAAAAATTTAAACAAATTTAATTTTGATTTATTTTTTGTCCTATTCTTTCCTGTGTTCTATAACGATTTAAAAAAAGAATCATTTTTTTGGCTTTATTTAAATCATGCGGCGCTTTATATCCAATGCAATTGTTGTTGTAAATTTGTCAATAAAATACGCGATGATTTTAAATTCAAGTTCAAATTTATGTTACCAAAAACGCATGCTTTGCTGTAAAACAATAAGCTTTAGTATTTATTTCATCTTTCATAAAACGCCAACGAAATGGAAAGCCGGTATTGCTCAGATCAAAATTACGATCTACAAACAAAATTAACTAAATTTTTTATGCGGTTTTCACTGTAAACTTTGATTATCCAGATTACTCGGTCTCGAGAAAAGCGGCCAATATGTGTTTCTTCTCTTATTTTACTTTATTACAACACACAAAATGATAGTTCTAGAATGAATTTCAATAATCATTTTATTATTGTACTAATTCTGTTATGATTGTCTTAACTATATGATAAAATTTCGAGAACTATGTTAATGATTGTACCAATCATATTAATATTGTTGTACGAATCATGTTTATGATTTTGGAATTTAGCATCAATCATATTATGATTGTGGCAATTGTGTCATAATCACTGCAATTATAAAATGATGCGAATGATTGTATCAATCATATTAATGGTTGTGCAAATCTTGTTTATGATTGCAGCAATTAAGTTATAATTGCATTAATTATAATATATTTATCCTTGTTACTTGTATGATTTTTTTTCATTGTGTTTTCAAACATAGGAGCGTCAATACACATATCAAGTTAAGTTAAATAAGTGATTGTGAGTAGAGAATTAAAATACTTAGTGTATCGAGTTATTGTGACTTGTGAGTAGAGAATTAAAATTTGTTTATTTAGTGGATATAAATGGATGGGTTTAAATTAATAAAAACTACCTTTGAAGGTAAGAAAGCTATAGTGGGTTGTGTATTCGATTCAACAGATGATTACAATTCATTTTTGGAAACAGGTAATTTTTGATTAAAGACATTATGTAATGTAATATACCTATATCATAAAACTAATTGTTAAAATTTTCAGTAAGGAAATCATACTGTATCAACAAAGAAGACATCATCGGAGTTTTTTCACAGGATTTTGAGATAAACTCAGACATTTTTGGGGCTTACGTTGCGCAATTTATTGCGTCACCAGAATTCATTTTAGACATAAAATTTACAAGTAAATAATTTTTATCCTTTATATTATATTATATTATAATTAATTAATTAACATTCGTAAAGTGAGTGTAAGTGTTTTGGTTCAAATGTTGATATTATAATACGCACACAATCGATAGCTTTAGAAAGAATTCCAATAATTAGTTTGTTAGTGTATTAATAATATTATGACTGTGTTAACAATATCCTACAATTACGAGAACTATGTTGATGATTGTACCAATCACATTAATGGTTACACAAATCATGTTTATGATTATTGAATTTAGTTGCAACCTTTGCATATCATTGTAGCAATTTTGTCATTTTTATCGTTATTACAATAATTATGATGCAAATTACACAATTGCTAAATAGCTATGTATGCATCAACATAATTTGTATACCTATTAATATATTCATCTCTCAATTTTAATTTACGTATGCATACCTAAATGCTTCTCATTCTCACAAATAATTTTATCAATGCACCAAAAGAGATCAAACATATATGCGATTATGTTTTCCTTTCACAATGAGCTGATACTTATACCGAATTGATACTTTTGATCGAATACCGAATAGATACTTTGTACCGAATTGATACATTGTATGGAATTGTTACTTTGGATCAACTGACCCTTTACCTTTTAAGCTATATTTTCATGATACCTTAGATAATTTTTACGATATAATTTTTGATAAATTTTAACCAAATCTTCTCGATTCGTATTTGTTTAAATTATTTATTGGAATTAAATCCTTATTTTTGAAATAAAGATTTATTTACTGAAACAAAATGTATCTGACAAATATCCATTGATAAATGTTTTTATATGAAAATTAATTTAATTTCATTACATGATTTAAACAAATAGGACTAGAGAATCTTGGTTAAATTTATAAAAAATTCCATCATACAAATTATCTGAAAGTATCAAGCAAATAACTCAAAAGAATCAATTTACATATCGATTCGAGCCCAAGTATCAATTCGGTACCAGTATCAACTCGGTTGGAAGTATCAATACAGAATTTGGTTGAAAGAGTAAAAGTAAAACCATACATGCGAATATCAATTTGAAAGCAAGTCGTAACCTTATATGTTTGTCCTTTTTGGTGCATTGCTGATATTGGTTAGTGAGAATGAGAAGTATGTAGGGATATAATAAACACACGTTAAATTTTTATTATTTAAAATTGAAAATTAATGTACAATAATATTTTGCATATTATGTAAAATAAAATAATTACATATGTTGATCTATCCATAATGTTTCCTGCCTTATTATTAAGATTTTAAGAATGATTTATTGTATTATAATTTTGATTTAATTTGTCACATTAAACGAAATAATTTGACCCGTAAAAATTAGGTTAAGTAGAAAAATCGAAAAAATGTATCAGGTTCGAATATCAGGTTAAAAGTATCAGGTTCTTGACTCAAAAGTATCAATTGATACTGATACCGAAAAGTATTGATTAAGCCCATCACTAATTACTATGGTTTGGGTTTCGGTCATTACGGGATGTTTCCCTATAAAATATGACAAAACGGTATATATATATATATATATATATATATATATATATATATATATATATATATAGTGAATATTATATTATATATACACATTTTTCAGATCAAGTACCGGTACTTACACCTCCATGTTCAACTAGTGACTCAGTTAGGTCTCCATCGCCTGTTATTCCAAATGTTAAATCAATTAATGACTGTCTAGATGAATCACAGTTCATCAAGTTTACTGGAACCACAATATTTGTACAATCAAATTATTCTCAAACGCTTCCTACAAATGAAGTAAGAATGGTTTATTTTAATTATTTAAATTAAATATGATTTTATTATAATATCTACATTTTTCAACAATAGGATATTAAAAATATTGATGAAATAAAATTAGGATTAAAAGAACTAGAACAGAAGGGGGCCCTTGAAAATCGCAATCGTGTAAAAATTGCAAAGGCCATTATATTGTTCGTCCTTAAAGAAGACAAAACAAGAATGTAAGTAAATGTTTTTTTAAGCTCAACAAATGCTAGTCGTGTTAATTCAACATTTTGCTATAATGAAAATTTAGCCTTCATAAATTTCTGGGAACGTGCTATTTTGATTTACATCTACAAATAAATATATTTTGTATTATTAACAAAAGCTCGTTCGTTTGTGGTGAATTAACTGAATTGCTATTGAGTAACTATTCCGATAGTTGAGTTATTATTCAGATAATTAAGCTATTGAAGTGAATTGGTCGTTCGTTTGCTACAATTCAGATAAATGTCAAATTGTTCAAAAATTAATTTTCTTGTGTTATAAAATAATTAAAATTTAAAGTTAATCGACTATTTTCTTGGATCAATTATTTTTGTGTGTAACATTACATTTGCAAATTCTTCGTGATTTGCGAAACTCACATATTCGATCAAATCGTCATCCATTATAATAGAAAAATAATTAAAATTCTCTAAAATATCCTGGCTTCTTCGACAAAATAATGTCAAAAAACAACAAAAACAATTATCTGAATTATCTACACAAGCAAAATTATTATTCAGATAAATCAGTAGCTCAATATTTTTAACTGAAGTGAAGCATACCAAACAAACGGACAAATTACTTCACTTAATTCAGATAATTCAGTTAATTCACCACAAACGAACGCACTTCGAGACCCGCGGAAATTCTCTCTTTAGAAAGCCTGCTTGTTTTGTTAGGATACAGTTAAAATATTATTTTTAAAATATTATTTTTAACCTTATTACAGAATAACTAAAGACGATTTTCTGCAACTTGCGAATTCTATTGCCGAAATTTTTGAAGGTGAGGTAAAGGAGACCTATTACGTCCCATTTGCAAAGGGGCAACTGGCTAGGGGCAAATTGTTTGATGCATATAATAATTACAGAGCACGACTTACCGCTGAAAAAGATCCAAGTAAATATTTTAAAAATTATTTTGATATGCTATTTTATCAATAGTTTTGTTCAAAAACTGCTTAGGAGAAACTCAACAGGATATACCACAATCGGATACCAATGTTGAAGAAAATAGCATTGCTTCTGACATTGCAAATATAACGACAGGTACCGCCGAGTGGACATCAATCAAGGATTCATGGAAAAAGACCCATAGCATTAGAAAAATTGAACTAGAAAATAAAAATTTTACTACAATCGAATATTTTCAAAAATATTCCGTTATTTTAAACGAAAAAAGGCACGAGCTAGTAAGTTAAAAATTATTTTTCATAACAGAGCTTTTCGTTTTAATTACAGAGCTAAACCAAAATGTTACATTTAATTTTTTCAGTTTGAAATCGATTTTCTTTCAATTTACCCCCAATCACACTCTATTTATGAATGGCGAAAATATTACCAACAAATTTTAAATAAAGCCAGAAAGTTATAAGACCGATCTGTTATTGAAATATTGGGCAACATTAAGGCTGCCGAAGAAGAAGGTATTAACTACATGATTTTTTATCAGATTTCGAACCAATATTTTTTTTTTGCTTTTATTTCAGACTCCAAGCTTGCCCTAGCATTCATGCTAATTCCATATTTGTTACCAAACCGTCGAAAACTAAGTAAAGTTGAAATACAGGAAACTTTTATACAATATTGCCAGGTAAAATAAAAAATAATTGTTTGCCTATGTAAAGCTAATCGCAATTTTTATTTTATAGAATATTATCGTAGCAGATGACGAGGCCAGGGAGGAGCTGAAACGCCCAAAAACCGAATACCAACCAAAAATTTTTATAATTGGCGATTCAATCAAAACAGTTTGTTTCGCCTATGTTGATATTTGCGACCAACGGTGGAAGTACGAAAATCCATTAAAGGCAATAGAAGTTTGTTTTTATTGTTTTATGAGCATGAACATACAGTATCCTAGGCAATGTTCACAAGTGTGGCAGTTTTTGCAACAACTGGTTTTTCACATTAATACTCCGTGGGATGCTGTAATTCCAGCAATAAATACATTAGCTAACGATCTTAATTCAGATAAGTGAAACACTATTGTATTCATATATTTAATTACGATAGAATCGTATGTATCTATATACTTTATTTTATTTTTATTTTTTATTTTTATAATATATTAGTTTTACCGATATGTCGATTACTTGCTTTAATTGTTTTGAACTATTAAAAAATGTCAATGAGTTTATAACTCATATAAAGATTTTTCACCCGAAAAGTACCTTAATGCCATGTACTTTCCGTAATTGCTCCCGATATTTTAGTGAAATTGAGTCATATAGGTATCATTTGAATTCACACTACATAAGTTTTGAAAGTAGAAGCATCAATACAGCCGGCCCTCTAGTTCCTATTTATAATGAAGGTGAATTAATATCCACTGAAAACAATTATGAACTTGCTGTTACAAGGTGTCATTTGAATTCACACTACATATGTGTTCAACGTGAAAGCATCAATGCAGCAGGCGGTCAAGTTCCCATTCATAGTGAAAGTGAATTAATATCCACTGAAAACACTTATGAACCTCCTGTTACTAGCGAAACATATGACAGTTACACGTTATCTGCACCAGATTTTAAACTAGATCTTTTAAAAGAAATATTAAAAACGTATTGTAACGACTCTATTTCTCGAAATAAAAGCCATGCGATTATCAAAAGCATCGTTAATTGCTTCAGGAAATATTTGTTATTTTTAAAAAGAAGATTAAACGATTGCAATGTAACGTCCGACGTGCTAAATTTCTTAGACGAAATGTGTAAAAATAGTGTGGTAAAATCCGAATATATGTTTTTTAAAGAACTCAAAAAAACAGAATATTTCATAAATGTAAAGTTTATTTCCTTGCAAAAGGAAGTTCAGGAAGTTCTTAGCTTTGGTGGACAAACTATTTTAAAAACTTTAGATTTCTCTATAGCAATGCTACCATTGCGGGATGTTTTTAATGTTCTGTTTGAAAAGACAAACTTTTTGCGTGAAACCATATCTTACATGCAAAGTTTAAAAAGTCGTGATAAAGTAGTTACATACAATTTTGTTCAAAGTTCACTCTGGAATGAAAAAATAAAACAAAAGTTATTGCAACACAGTGATACTGGTGTACTACATTTACCGTTATTCATTTATTTCGATGAATTTGAACCAGGCAATGTTCTTGGCTCTCACGCAGGGTTACAAAAAATTGGCGGAGTATATGTAAAATTTCCATGCATCCCCGAATATTTACAATCCAAGCTTTCCCACATATTTGTGGCAATGCTTCTATTTTCAGAAGATAGAAAAAAATTTGGTAACACTAACATATTTTTAGAGTTTATTGCGGAACTGAACTATTTACAAAACACAGGTATACAGCTCAAAAACGAAATCTCATTTGGTAATAAAAATATCACTACAGTTAAAATAGTTCCTTCATTAATCCTTGGAGATAATCTGGGGCTTAATACTATTCTTGGATTTTCAGAAAGTTTTTCCAGTAATTTTTTTTGTCGGCTTTGCAAACTACATCGTGATATCACAAAAGTTTGTATAAACGAGAACGTTGCCGAAATGAGAAATCCTAATAATTATTCTAATGACTTAGAATTAAATGATTTCAAAGCTACTGGAGTGAAAGAAAATTCCGTTTGGAATCGTATTAATGATTTTCATGTAACTGAAAATTATAGTTTAGACGTCATGCATGACCTACTGGAAGGAGTTTGTCACTATGAGCTAATTTTTATTCTTAATCGATTTATAAATGATTATGAATTTTTTTCGCTAGAACAGTTAAATTATAGAATGCTTACTTTTGATTATGGCCCTATATATAGTCGAAATAAACCACCTATTCTAAATTCGGATTCACTAAAAAAATCTAAATTGAAGCTTTCCGCATCTGAAATGTTAATTTTTTTCAAATGTTTTGCATTAATGATTGGCGATCTAGTTCTTGAATGCGAGGAATGGTCATTATACCTACTTTTAAGGCAAATTGTGTATATTGCTTGCGAATCGGATTCCATTCAGGATGGAATAGCTGAGCACTTTCAAGGATTAGTTAGCGAACACAACAGCTTGTATTTAAAACTTACAAAAAGTACTTTAAAACCAAAATTTCATAATCTACAACACTATGCAAATATTATTAAAAAAATAGGTCCGTTAAAACATATATCATCAATGAGATTCGAATCAGTTCATCAAGTTCTTAAAACTATAACCAAAAGCTCCAACAATAAAATGAATATTTTTAAGACAATTTTTATTAAGTATCAAATTAAACTGCTAGATTTTTTAATAAATTACAACGATAATACTGACAGTAAAGTTAAAACTGGCCCTGTAAAAATTTATGAGGGTATTAACAACTTTTTAGAAAAATATGGAATAGTTTCGAGCTCCTCAATTTATATTGTATCTTATCTCCAATATGAAAATATACTTTTTAAACCACGTATGGTTGTACACATTGGCGAATATGAAGATGATATACCATTATATGGTTTGATCAAATACATTTGCATAATTGATGGATCATACTATTTATGTATCCAAAGACTATTAAATCACGGAATAGATTCACACTATCACAGTTTTAGAATCGAACAGGAAGATATTTTTTTATCTGTAAAGGTAGACTCATTGGAATCCAATTATGTTGGTTATATTTGTGTGACAAAAAATAACAATAAATTTTTGAACTAATTCATGAATAAATTTATTCGTATAAATTAATGAAATATTGTAAAATTTATAGAATTTTAATACATATTTAAGGTATAATTAGGTACATATATAAATAAATATACATATATATATATATATATATATATATATATATATATATATATATATATATATATATATATATATATATATATATATATATATATAGATATATATCATCCCTCTACTAATGAAATAGCGTATAAGGGTATAAGGAAGATCGTAGTTTTAAAATAATTCGCATTTAAATGTTTTTTGAAAAAACTTTTTAAAATAAAATCTTTTATTTCATAGAAAATTTAATTTCTAGAATATTTTAAAATTGAATCTTCCTTTCCCAGAAATATTTAAAATAAAGTTTCCATTTTGGGCAATATTCCAAAATAACAATATTTCTATTCTTAATTCCGACTCTAATTTTAAAATTTAACCGCCCTTTTCCAGAATATTTTAAAACCTAATTTAAATTTACTGAATATTTTCAAATTAAATCATCTTTTTCCAGAAGTTCCACCCCGCTTTTAAAATAGCACCTCCATTTTCCATAATATTTAAAAATTAAAAATATTTTCTTTCTGTTTTAAAATTAATCTAATTATGTATATATTTCAAGATTACAGTTTCCTTTTCTTCGTATTCCACTTAAATTTTAAAATAAAATCTATTATTTGAAAACTAAAAATATTTTTTCATAATATTCTAAAACAAAATCTCGTTTTTTCTAAATATTTTATTCTAATTTTATAACAGAACTTTGCAAAATTTTTCAAATCTTATAATATGCATTTTCATTATAATTTTAAAATTAAATCTAAATTATCCAGAATATTTTAAAATAAAATATTTATTTTCCAGAAATTCCACTTACATTTTAAAATGAATTACCCTATTATGGTTCTCACCGTCCGCAACATTGCGAACAACATCGGAATGTAAAGGTTTTACCGGGAAACCCCCTTTCTTCCATTAGAGTGTTCAAGTCGCTCTTTTCAAGAATACAAATTTTTGAATTATGTTTTCTTTGTTGCGATCTCATCCTTGTAGAATAAATTTATAACTTATTTTAAACTAACTGATCCGGCACAATTCGTTTTGCCCAAAATAGATTTTTTGATTGAATTAATTTCGAGCATTCAAGATTCCACCCGAAATTGGTTTTTTTGATTGAACATTATCGATCGTTATAACAGATGACGCAATAATAATATAATATAATTTCAATTATAGATTGAATGAAACACTTTTCGAATTCAATTGAATTCAATATCCTATATTTATACGGAAAGCTGACACGACGGACTTCGTTCCGTTCATTATTTGGCGAAAAAAAATCATTCAAGTATTAATTTCATTGAATTCTATTCGTTTTATTGAAATCTAAAAATAAGAATAGATCAATGATTGTATTCAATTTAAGGCTGCATGATACACAACATTTTTTTGTTTTCTGCTCCGGAACGTAAATAAAGAGTGAGGATGATTTCCCAACTCGGGAACACGCCACATATAGCTGGCCATGTGAAAAGTATGACATTTCCAGATTAAGGCCCGTTATACATTTCAGCTAAGCTGAGCGAGAAACGTAGTTTATATTAGCATAGGTTAGCCCGCTTAGCTCACTCCGTTGCACATTTAAGCTAATTACATCGCTCACCCATAAATTGATGTTTTTGCATAATTCATTTATTACGATTTATGACACGATACCTAATATAACTAAGTAGTCTATGAGTTATTAATAAAATATACAAAAACTTCAGTGTATATGTGAGCGATGTTAGCTGGCATAGCAAGGCGAAGACAACTCGAGCTAAGATAGTTTGCATCGCTCAAAATAAAATAGCTCGCATAGTTTAGCTCAAGTGTGCAACGTTCCATTAAAACTCTTTATTTACAAACGAAAGCTATGCACATAGCCTACATCGCATAGCTTAGCTTAGCTGAAATGTGCAGCAGGCCTTATTATGCCGCACGGCGCACACTTAAAGCGACTGCCCTTGTGACTTGTTTATTGTCTTCGCAAATGCAATTTTCACTGGGAACTGAATGCGTTTGAACTGGAACGGCAAATCGATTGAAGTCAAGGGAATTCGCGGAATTAGGCATTCTTCTTCCAGGAACGGCCCTTTCCAAAATCCTTGCCATTATCACATTGTTCATTAGCTTCGTCACAATAAGTCGGGTTCCATTGTACAGTTTCGGGGCATGAAGATTTTGTAGCATAATGATGACAGGTCCAATTTTAAAATGCAAATGATGAGGCGGTATGCCAGGCAAATCCAAGAGTTTAGGAATTTTACTGGATAATTTTTCGTTTTCAACGCGATCGATCGATTTGTATGAACGCAATTCTCCCGGAATTTGACTTTGAATCGTCCAATTCAAGTCATTGACATCAATATTTTTCGCTGCTAAAATTGCGCGTGCGCTCAACCAATCGTAGTTACGATAACTTTGACCAATGTTCGGATATATATTATACATTACTCATTACATGAGTTCATCTTTCGTTGAAGTGAATTCGCTAATTTCAGATGGAATCAATATTAAACAACTGGAAGTTTCTACCGGAATTTGTCCACTTCCAATTCTCAACACATTTTT
This sequence comes from Tipula helvola, assembly GCA_963556165.1. Taxonomy (NCBI): domain Eukaryota; kingdom Metazoa; phylum Arthropoda; class Insecta; order Diptera; family Tipulidae; genus Tipula; species Tipula helvola. The sequence continues at coordinate 105,213,200 of OY744481.1, forward strand.
GGAGAAAACTTCTGCGGTTCTATCCTGTTCCAGGAACCCTCCCATATTTATACTCAATGGAATGGTTTTCACGTATCGCCACAAATACAATGACTTGAGACATGCGTTTAATTCATCCGCCGCTGTTGATTTCGGAATCACGGGAAGAGTTTGTCAGAAGTTGTCCGCCAATAGTATCATCACGCCACCGAAGCGCCGATTATTGTTGAGCAAATCTTTCAATGTTCGATCGAGTGCTTCTAATGATCGTTTGTCCGCCATCGTACACTCATCCCATATGATCAATTTACAATTTTTCAACACTTTTGCAGGTTTAATGGATGCTTCAGTGCTGAATGTGCCGTTCTTCCACCTTCCGACAATGTTGCAGCAATCCCGGTAGATGCGAGAGCTAACGCAATGCCACTTTGAGCACATATTGCTACTAATAATGAGATGCTCAGGAACGTTTTCCCAGCATCAATTAAAAATAGTCCACCGTTTCCATCATCGACAGCATTTCGCAATGACTCAAATGAAGTTAAACGGCGCACGTTACTAAAAAGCAACCGAAGATAAAAGCAATGTCGTTCCTTGGATGGATTGTATAAATTCGTCCCAAAGCTTCAGTTGAAAACACACCTGAATATCCATCTATTGGTTGGCCTTGCTTTCTGCGTAACCATTTCTTCGACGATGCATTCCATGTATAATATCTAGACATATCCGAGTAAAGCAATATTTTCGCAAACGGATCACTGGTGCAAGTTGAAAAGAAACTCGTTAATGTTGTTGTTGGTGGTCTTTCCACTCGCTCTGCTGCGTTATCTGCATTGATATACACTCTTTGGTCATTCTCTTAATGAACTGCCAGATGCACAACAGTCGGATGACGTTCATGAATCGCAAATGAAAATATTCTCCAGAGTGCTTCGCTGCAGTTCACATGTTGGCCCATTTGAAACTTGCTGATTTCACCTCGTTCAACGCCAATAACCGCCATATTGCTTCCTTTGGTGACGTATTTGCAAGCATACTTAATTGATTTCACCGAGCTGCAATACTCTACATTGATATGTGTTTTAAATGCCTTAGACAATATTGGCGAATACGGCACGATCCATGTTATCTCAGGATCAGAAATGTTGGCGGAAATGACGTCATTAATTTGGTAACTACTTACTGCGTAATATCTGGCCATTTTAGATTACAAGAAAACATCGCATACAAATCCGGCCGTCCATAATTGCGCACGTAAGTCATCGCGTCCTCGTAGTACTTGTGCATGTATCTCGGCTGCTAATGTATGTCGATGGCAAAATTGTGAGTCGACCAACATCTGTAATATCTGCGTCACTATTGACCGCATCTCGTAAGTGAATATATTCTTAAGATTGCAACTTAGCCTGATTGAAACGAATGTAACTGAGTCCAACTCACGATGTGGGTCACGACCAACCTTAACGTACATATCAACTGCATATATTGTTGAAACAATCGGCGATATCTCCGTAACCGGTTGTCAATGTCGAATGGCCGAATGTCGAATGGCCGAATATATCGAAACGTCGAATCTCAAAAAGCCGAATGTGTCGAAAGGCCTAATGTCTCAATTCCGAATAGCTCAAAAGGCCCAATGTCGAACGGCTGAATGTGGAAAATGCCTAAAGCTAACAAACATCAAATGTCAATTTTCTCTTTCGTTTCGTATTGAATTTGCCTGCTTATTGTACTTATCGTATTCTTTGTCGCTCCTTTCCTCTAAAAAGAATATGATGAATACAATACTCGTATAAACAGTATTAAGTTTTATACATATTGTTGAATTCACAACTACCAACCACTTAATACAAAATTATTTTTCACCTACAAATTAATAGCTGAACTAATTTTTAGATCACCATTTGTGATTCAAAATCAATGCTGGATCAAATGATGTTGTTGCTTTACATATACATTTTGATCTGATCCGGAAAACTATGCGACAATAAATGCAGCTATTAAGATATAGCACGGTGCATTTGTAATACTGTTAAGTATTTTTGATTGGATTCTTTGCGAAAGATCTGAATTTGATAGGTTTTAGTGTCTGATACTAGAATTCCGTAAATCCACAAGGAGATAATATTTTGACATGTTCCAATAATCCAATTTATTTTAGAAAATTTAATTTTTATTTGATTAGGCTTCGATTCAATTTGCTTGCTCTAGGTCAGCCTACTATATCAAGAAAGGCCCAAATATTTGATATTTGTTTGTTGAGGGATATTGATATTAATTATTAGTACCTACTGTGGTGGCCATATTATTAAGGACACATCAATTCTGTTGGGGAAATGTTTGCTTCTGGCGACTTATGTATTTTACTAAACATTTTTATAGCCTAGCCATACGAAACTATTATTTGTTAAGGTGCATTCAAAATGCAAAGTTTTACTTTGTACTAAATAATATTTGTACTAAAAATAGAAATACATTTTTTTAACTAAATTAGAAATATCTTTAAAAAAACATTTCTAGCTGAGCTACCTCAAAATATTGAGTGGATGCACGTTCAGCATTATTGCCTCTACGTTTCTTTCATTTGGAGTTTTGTGCTATCTAGGCTAGAAACCGCTCTCATGGCATTATTAGGTGGTGTGAAGTTTATGACAAATTGACAAAAAACCTTACAACAGCCAAAAGTGTAGCAGCATATTATATTTTTCGCAAAATTTGCTAATAATAATGATTTTGTCGTTTGTTATCTGGATAAATCTTGGTGTTCAGTAGGATTTCATGAATAATTGTGCCAAACGATATTTTTGAGCGACCCTCAGGGGATGAGGTTTTTATTTTAACAAATTTCCCTATATACAAAAAATGTGTAGCTGGAGTTTAAAATGTGTAGCTGGAGTTTAAAATGTGTAGCTGGAGTTTGATGGCCATTGACAGGTAATGGCAGCGATAGGTACGCAGATCTGACTATGCCTTGGTGTTCAGTAGGATTTCATGAATATTTGTGCTAAACGATATTTTTGCGCAAACCTCAGGGGATGAGATTTTTAATTTAACAAATTTCCCTATATACAAAAAATGTGTAGCTGGAGTTTAAAATGTGTAGCTGGAGTTTGATGGCCATTGACAGGTAATGGCAGCGATAGGTACGCAGATCTGACTATGCCCTGGTGTTCAGTAGGATTACATGAATATTTGTGCCAAACAATAGTTTTGCGCGACCCTCAGGGGCTGATATTTTTATTTTAACAAATGTCCCTATATAAAAAAAATGTGTAGCTGGAGTTTGATGGCCATTGACAGGTAATGGCAGCGATATGTACGCAGATCTGACTATGCCCTGGTGTTCAGTAGGATTACATGAATATTTGTGCCAAACGATATTTTTGCGCGACCCTCAGGGACTTAAATTTTTATTTTAACAAATTTCCCTATATACAAAAAATGTGTAGCTGGAGTTTAAAATGTGTAGCTGGAGTTTGATGGCCATTGACAGGTAATGGCAGCAATAGGTACGCAAATCTGACTATGCCTTGGCGTTCAGTAGGATTTCATGAATATTTGTGTCAAACGATTATTTGCGCAACCCTCAGGGGATGAGATTTTTATTTTAACAAATTAATCTAAATCAAAATAATGTGTAGCTAGAGTTTGATGGCCATTGATAGATAATCGTAGAGATAGGTACGCAGATCTAACTACGCCTTGGTGTTCAGTAGGATTTCTCCGTTATTCCGCGGTTTTTAATCTACAGTGTATCTGCAACTATATTTAGGTAAATAAATTCAACGAAGTTTCTGGCTGGTAATCCGCGATTGGTAAAGTATCTTCAATTGAATTTGGAAATGTAATCTTACCACCCCTACATATTTAGTAGAGAATGAATTATTTTTATCCAGTTAACCCATGCATGAATTTTTAATCACTTTCTATCAAAATTTTGACTTGAACTCGTAGTTGTTGGACAAATGTGCATATTACAACAACAAAAACAAAACCGTTATGTCGAGAGTACTTTAAACGAGAATAACTCATGTTACTAAAGAAAAAAATATTCAATATAACGTAAAGTTCGCCTTTAGACGGCTATGTGCATTACAGGGTTAATATTTTTTAATAGCAATAACAGCGGAGAATTGTTTACAATAAATTATTGACATATATTAGAGCTACTGGGTTAACCGTTGCTCTTGCGTTGCTTTCAATGACAGATTCAGATAAATCATCATGTATTTCCCATGATCCTGATTTTTTTTTTATGTCTTTTTAGTGCCCTGGGGATTTTCTGGACTGGGCAGGTTGATAATGAATGATACCAACCAACACCAGTTTAGTCGAGCCAAAATTTAATTCTGCCTGAATTTCATTAATTTGAATATTATATTTGGTATTCAAATTTAGGGGTTGTACATCTATAATGGCGAACCCGTTTCGCGTGCTCAACTGTAAGTCTTCGGGATTATCAATTGAGAATTTACAATTGTTGCATTTTCCTCCATAAAAATGGAAGACATTTTCAATTTTTTTTAAGTCCTTTTCTTTGAAATTCACATAATCGATTGGGATGTAAAAGTTGTCTTTCTGGTGTTGTGCTAAACATTTTGGACACTTATAATTTAATATTATTGATCTGTTCATAAAATATTCAATATATTTAGATATATTGCAAACACAATTAAGCTCAATATTGCTCGAACCCTGTGTTATATTAAAACATTTTATTAATAAATCACTACGCTTGATTTTTGTTGAACGGCTAGCTCCATTATTCAAAAAATGGTTGATGAAATGAAAAAATTCGGCATCGACAGATTTGTTCTTTACTTGCTCGTAATCCGTAAATACCATGCAAACGATTTGCGATAACGAATCAAATCCACAAGTAGAATAAACATTAATTGAAATGTTATTCTCATTTTTATATGAAAACCCATTTGGCAAAAGGGGGTTGGTCAATAGCGAATTTTCCGATTCATGTTCACTATTTACGAATTTGAATAATTCCTTTTTGGAATATCTCTCTATAACACGTTTGCCATTTTTCAGAATTTAGTAAATTGTCTGGATCTTCATAGGAATAGTTCTCTTCCAAATATTGCTTTCTGTTCGACTTTTGAGTCGGTTGAAGGGCATTGGTAACTTCTATAGAGTTGACTAGGAGTTCATTTTTTCGTTTTAATATTGACACAAATCTTCCAAATCTCAAGAATTTTGTATCAATATAATAATGCTTGACAAGACTGAACCATAACTCAACGTTGGAATTAGACAAACGACCTTCTATTTTCAAATATTTGGAAAAGCATGTACTCCAAAGCGGCAGATAAGCAAAATAACGCTGAATACTAAAAATTAAAAACTCTGGGCAGTAGAAATCATTTTTGGCGTATCGTTAAGCTTGCCATTAATTTTAATTTCAATTTTTTCAAGCACATTAATGAATTTTTTATATAGAACAAGCTTTGATAATAGTGTGATTTCTCATTTTCCATAAATTCATTGTCGTGATCTTGTGATTCATCTGATTCAACTTTGATAGAGTTGTGAGAATAAAGCAGATTCATAAATGACGAAAACTGACTGAAGGATTGGCACACTTCCTCGTTTTTGAATTTATTCATACATATAATACAGAATATTTTAATACACACGGCAGTGTGTACTGGAGCACTATTAGCTTCCATACAGTTAAATATATAATTGATATAGCCCAACACATTCATATTTTTATTGAAAGTTTGAAGAATAGCTTGAATATAAGGAATATTTAATTTGGGAATTAGAGCGATTTCAGATTTAAATTTCATTAAAAATATTCCAATTGTCGTTGTATCGTGTTTGCATGAAATCATTTCAGCTACCGGCACAATTGTGGTTCCAATTTTTATGACACAAGCGTAATAAAATATTTTTCTGCATTTGTGCTCTAAGTGACACTTCGGCTTTTTTACCACACTCCCCGTTGCATCTAGATACAATATCAAAGGACCATACTTTCTAAGTAATTCCAATTGTGCTCTACATAATAAAACTACAACTAATGGTAATGAAACGCTGTGTATATACCTGTTTCCATTAAGCAATTTCTCTTTATCCCATCGGTACATCATATCATAAATATCGCAGTCCTGAATCAAATCATTCCTTTTCAAAATTTCGGACCTAATTTTACGCAAAACGACGTTAGTAGTTAACTTCATTGTGTTGCCAGTTTTAATTAAATCAGTATCTACATTACTTCTCATTTCTAAATCGACGTTATGAGCAGTAGAAACCTCCAATTTATTTTTAAGAAAAGAGCGTCGTTTTCCCCTTACTTGTTCAAATACCTTATTGCCTTCATGTACCTCACACTTGCCTGCGGTACCAAAAATTTCCATACCTCGTTGGGAATCTATGACGAATTTAAAACGTTGGAAATGTGTCGAATATTTGCATCGACCATATATGTATAATAATATTGTCTTGAAATTTTTTTCGTAGACGAATTGTGTCAAACGAAATAACGCATGCATGTTTGCTTAAAATTAGCGCATTAGATACTGCCCATCTGATTTCTTCTTTTGATCCTAATTTATCTTCGGAATTTAGAAATATTTCTTCTTCGAAAATCCAAGCATCATCCATCTTATTGTCATTAATCTCTTCCGAGAGTTCGTTCCGACTGGCTATGTATTCTTGCTCCATTAAAAGAGAATCAGGTGTTATCTTTTGAGTAACATGAAGTGCTGAAGACAGAAAATTATCAGGCGTTATGGGAGGCTGGTTTAATATTTTCCATCGTAGTAAAACAAGTTTAGTCCGATTTTTTAACGATTTTTGAATTCCTAATTTATTACAAATTTTATTCATTTCGGAAGTTCCCGATTTTGTTAGTGTTCCATTTGAAAAGCCTAAGCCTTTCAATGCAGCTACTAACGCCAACGGAGAAATAAAATTGCGCTTCTTTCTGTTGTTGTACTTCAATACACCTTTATGAGGCATTTTCAATAACAACGTTAAATATATTGTAGAATATCCTATAGAATGGCCGGGTCAATTGTAAAAAAATTAAGTTACTGACAATTATCTAATAAGTTTTAAAGAATCCGAAAGAAAAAGCAAGGTCCGTTATAACTGTAAAAACAATCAACAAAATATAAGTGCAAAATGCACAATACTAGAGCCAGTTTTATAGAAAATCCAAAGCAAGCCGAGGTCAAAAATCAAATTATCAAGAATGTCCTAAAAAAAAGCGGGGGTCGATAGTTTAAAAAAACGTTTTTTAAAATACTGCTACTTGTTAATGGCCATCAAACTTTAACTACACTTTTTAGTGTATATACTCTTCTGTTGTCAGGTTTTGCTTTTTTTGTCATTTTTTTTTGTCATAAACTTCACTTTAACGTATAAAATTAGTACTAATTACATTAAGTAATTTTAGCCATTTTGACTGCACCTTAACAAATAATAGTTTCGTATGGCTAGGCTATAAAAATGTTTAGTAAAATACATAAGTCGCCAAAAGCAAACATTTCCCCAACAGAATTGATGTGTCCTTAATAATATGGCCACCACACGGTGTTCCTGAATGAACTGTAAATCATGCTTTTCTATATTAAAAAAAATGAAACAATCTTATAATTTTATTTTATTTAATATAAATTTATTTAACATTGCAGAAGAATAAACATTACGGTGGTTGGATCGGGAGGTACCGGGTTCGAATCCCTATAGGGGCGGGATGCAAAATTGATTTTTCATCATCTGATTACGATCGGTGATGACGATGAACACATCTATGACCTGCTGTTGAGAGTGCGGAATCCAAGGGCCGAACACCTTTCATGTCAGTACTATAGGCTGGTATGAAGCAATGCAATGTGCAGGTGGTTTAAACAAACGCAGGTCTATAGCCGTACGTCCTCGAGTTGGCAGGCAACGGCGTAAGGTATGACGTTAAAAGGGAACTGCGATAGAGTTGGGAGTGCCTAGAGCCCCAGAAAAATATTGCAGAGATAGAGACGAAAAAAAAAGAGATTTTGATCGATTTTTGCAAGTGACATACAACTACAACCAACCAAATGGAAGTAATTAATTATTTTAATAGATATTTTGCATAATGATGGTAATTGTTATGTACTTTCTTAAATATATCTTTGATAAAATTAATAATTTTGTTGCTAAAGATGAATTAATTCCCAATTAGCCCAATATACATATATCTAGTTGTAGTCGTTCCATTGGGTTCGCTCAAGTCGCCCGAATTTTCACGATTCTATGAGAATTGGGATGATAAGAACTCACACTAATCAATAATCTTCGTAATATATCGTACGCTCTTCGTAGTAATATTCGTGCGACACTAACACAATTTTTTTTCATTTTGTTTATGTATCTCATCTTTTGCGTTTTAACGCTGATAAAAGTATGACACTAAAACGTCTAAACAGGCACGAAACAAGGTTAGTAGTAAAGTATAGTGTAAAATAAAAATGAATTAATTTAAAATTGAAACATGTATGCATAAATTTTTATATTTTTTGTTGATTTTTTTTTTTTAATTTTTAATTTTTTATTATTACAAATTTGTCTTTGTTAATTAAATCACAGATTTTTAATTTGTATTTGTTTTTATCATTTTTTTTTTGTTCATAATTTGTAATTATAATAATATATAATATATATTTTGTTTTGTTAATTTTTAGATTTAATTACTACACAATAATTATTATTATATTATATATTTAGTTTCATTATTAATTAATTTGTTTTTGGTTTGTTGTTATATTTTTTTTTTTATTTATTAGTACAAGGATATAATAAATATTTATATAATAAAAACGAAAAATTATAAAGATTTCCTGAAGATTGTTTTTTTTATTTATTTAATTTTAAACTTAGTATTTTTTTTTAGTTTTGGTCGGAAAGTTTTTTTTTTATTTAATTATTAATTTTAATACATAATACTTTAATATCGATTTTATATCCGTAATGGGTATACCAAGTTTTTTTTTGTTAGTTAATTAGTTTAATTAATTGGACCAAATTATAGAACCCTGTCATAATTTTTTTTTTTTTTTGGTTTCGTTTAAATACTTTAAGGTATACAAAAAAAAGGTTCTATAAAGTTTATCTTTTTATTTAAAAAAGTTTTGTAATTTATTTTTGTTTGATATATATAATTAATTCATATATTTGTTTTGTTTAATTAAGTTGAGCAAGACAGACAGACACATCAAAAGCACCTACTGATTTATTATTATTTGTTTTTTGTTTTTTTATATAAATATATAATATAATTATCAAAATAATTATTAAATAATAAATTAATTGGAGATGATCGTTTTAAAATGTTGAAGTGGTCGGTCGATGCCGAACACCTCCCAAATATTATTTTTTCGTTTTTTATTTAATAATTAATAATTATCATAAGAGTAATATATTAATATTGTATTTTGTGCGTTATAATTGGTTTTTTTTTGTTATTACATGAAAATGTTTAATTATAACGAAATAATACGAACTAGAAAAGAAACAAAACGAACGAAAATTTAAACCAATGAGAATGAGAGAGGAAATTAAATGGTGTGCATAAAATGTAGTGTATAAATAAAAACGGAGGATGAATAATATAATAATAAATAAAATAAAAGAACCAAGTTTTTTTTTTTTGTAAAAAATTCATTTTTTAATTTATTTTTTGTATTTTTATCATTTTTTGTAAAAAAAATCGATTATTTTTTCATTTTTAAATACTTTTCGATTTGCAATTTTTTTTTTCGATTTTTAAATATAATATAATAATTACATTTTTTATAAAATTATAAAATTATAACAAATAAAAAAATCATAAAATAATAATAATAAAATAAAATCACAATTGCTTTTCTTAAATAATTATAATCATAATATAATGTATGTATAGAAAAAAAAAATTAATTATTAATATTTTTATTTTTTCTTGCTTACTCTCATTCTCTCCACCATAAACTTATATATGTAAAAAAAGATACAGAAATATTCTATCAACTTTCATTCTATATATATATGTATAGAATATGTATATATGTATATACATATAGATATACATATATATACATATACATATTTAATAATATTAATTAATAATTACAACACGGTATATATATTTTATATTTTTAATTTTTTTTTGAATTTTTTTTTTTTTTTTTTGAAAATTAATTAAGAAAAAAATAATATTTTTATTTGTTGATGATAATATATGATTAATAATTTTTCTCTCTCTTCCCTCAAATTTAATATTTAATTAAATAAAGATAATTAATTTAAAAAAAAATAATAAAAACACTTTGCCTTAATCACAAATATTTTATTTTTTTTTTTATATATTTTATGATGTTTTTATTAAGATTAACTAAAATCCTGTTTTAATTTTGTTTTTTAATTTTTGTAATTTTGAAAAACTATTTAGAACTAATTTTAATTAATTTTCCCATATTACAAAATAGAGTACATTCATTTTTGAATTATTGATCTTATATTGTTTTTGCCTGTGGTATGGCAAATACAATTGCATAAATTAAAATAGAGTTTTAGTTAAATATTTAATTTAATTTGTATTGAATTTTAATTAAATATATATCTACAGTTACATATATTTTTGTTTTATTTTTTTTTTTGTATTTTTTTATATAAACGGTGGATTTCTATAATTTTTTTTAATTATTATGTTTTTTAATGATTATGAATTATTAATTTGTTATTTTTACTTAAATAATTATATTTTTTTGTATCACGTAATATACTATCACTTATTTAAAAACAAAGATGTCCAAATTAAATATGTTTATATTTTTATAACATATAAATTATTTTCACTGGAGAGTAATTAAAATAAATATTTTTTTTTTGTATTATCAGGATATATTTTGAAAATAATTTTAATTTAGAAATATGACTGAAACGCTTTGAAAACAGAAAAAAGTTAATACTTGTACTTTAAAACAAAAAATTACTATTATTACATTAATTAAATTTGTTTATAGAAACAAAATGGCTAATATCACAAAAAATAAAATGAAAGTTTATTTTTTTTTTTAAATTTAAATAAATTAAATTAAAATTATTTTCAAAACAATTTAAATTTGAAATTCTAATTAAAATTTTTTTTTTTGTTTAATAATTAATATTTTTTGATCACGTTGTGCTTGCCTTTGTTTTTTATTTTTATATAATTTTTTTCTGTTTTAATTCTTAAAAACTACTAATACATATTTTTATTAAATTATTTATAACAAATAATAATATATTTTTAATTAATCAATTGCGAAATTAATTAATTAAAAATCTCTGCCCATACATTCATCACACATTTATAATAGTAATTATAAAAAAAAATAAAAATAATAATTAATTAATTTTTTTGTGTTAATTATTTCGTTCGGAATTATTCTGAGAATCGTTTAATTTTAATTAATTAATTAAAACAAATATAATTAATTAATCAAATCATTTATAAATCATCCAAACTCTGGAATGAATATTTATATTAATCGAAATTTAAATTATTTAATATATAATTATTGATTATATATTTAATTATTAAATACAATAATATTTTTTTATTATTTTGTGTGAAAAAATTAATTAAAATTATATTGTAACAAAATTAAAAAAAAAAATTATAAAAAAAATTAAAAAAAAAAAACACACACACATATTAATTATAATAATTATTATCTCGTAAATTTGTATTCATTTTTCTTAATTACTAATTTAATTTTAAGAAAATAATAATAATAATATTAATTAATAATTAACAAATCACAAATGGGTGGGACAACTCGTTTTTTATTTTGTTTAAAAGAAAAAAAAATTATTGTGATCAGAGTTGCAAATTAAATGTATATATGTAATATATAATTATATTTATATATTAAATTAAATTAATACAAAAAAAAAGCACACACAAAAAATTTTAAACTTTGAACTTTTGGGTGATTTGATTCATAATATTTCACTTAAAAATTAATGACTCGAAAATAATCAAATTTTATTCGATTCTTAAATCACATAATTAATTAATTACGAAAAAATTAATTAATTATTAAAAAACAAACTATTCATCATCATCATCATCATCATCATCCTAGCCTCTCAAGAAACATAAAAAAAAAAAAAAATTAATATTAAACGAACGAACTTGTTTCGCTTCCCTAGATCACAATTTTTAATTTTAATTTTTTTTTTGTTGTTTAATAATTTTAAAATTTGTTATCATAACTACAAAAGAAAAAAATAATTTTGAGAAAACCTAATGAATAAACTAAATTTAAAAAAAAAAAAAATTATATTCGTGCATCACCGGTGATACGTCCTTAAAAAATATACTCGTATTCGTCTCTCTTTTTTTCTTTTCCAATAATTTAAATCAAATCAAATCAAATCAATTTTATCCGCCGCTGCTAATAATTTTTTATTTTTTTTTTTTTAATTATGGCCGATTATGTTTATAATTTTAATTAGGTATTAATTTAAATTTCACTGTGTTTTAGATATAAATGTAGAGAGATAAAGAGTGAGAGAGCGAGAGTGCGCGCGGCTAACTATTTTTTTCTTTCCGATTTTATATGTAACAAAATTATAAAAAATAATTAAAAATAATTAATTAAAAATATATTTATGTAATAATATATAATATATATCTCTTCTTACCTACTAATTAATTAATTAAATCACATTTTTTTAGTTCTATTAAAAAAAAAGTATTTATAAAAAAAAATACACAAAATGTTGATTTGAAGATGCCACAAGAAGATGAACAAAAAAAAATTATTTTTTTTTTTTTTTGTATCCTGAATGTTTGTTGTTGGTTTGATTGATTTTTTGAAGTATTTTTTTTTTTGTTGTTAAATATCCAGATTTTGTGTGCCCGGGATGTATTATCTCCCGAGGAGAGATGGATGATGGTGAGATGATGTTGTATGAGAGAAGAGAGAGACATTTTCCAAATTTTTTTTTGTAATGACATTTATGATGCCATTTTATTCAGAAAATGAACGATATAGTTTGTTTTTTGTAAGTAGATATTCCGGACTTATCATAATTGTACTGCCACGTGCTAAATTCCTGTAAAGATCAAACAAAAAGAAAAACAAAAATTAGTAATCGTGTCCACAAAGAAAACGAATAATGTTTTTTGTGTAACTTACTTTAAAAATTGTGGCAGAATTGATGTCCAACCACTTCTATCTTGTTTTAATGTTAAATACAATTCAAATGTAGATACTGTATTTGGGTCTACTTTTATTGAAGCAATCCGTCTGTAACAATTAAAAAAATAAAAAAAAAAAAGTTAGATATTTGTAAAATGGCAAAAATTTATAATTATTATATTACCTTGAATTGCCAGGTTCATCCTCAAATTCAATAAATAAACTACATCCTCTAATACCACAGGGTTCTTTTTCTGACATTAGTATCATCTCACTTGCTACACGGTGTAATAAATCGGCCGGCAGTAACACTTCCGTACACGATAAGTGTTTACTTTTGGCTAATCTGAGTTCACTCTGTAACCGTAATGATAATGCTTGTAAAGCGTCTTCTTGAGACGGTGATGTGATTGATGGCTCTTGTGATGGTGGAGTTAAAGGTGTTGTCCAATCTTGAATTAATAATTAAGAAAAAAAAAAAATTCTAAGTAACAGTGGTACAAAAAAAAAATATCCATTTTCTGAAGGTTATTTGAGGTGACAAATTTTTCTTTTTATTGTTGTATTTTTTCATCCCTTGTAACACAATTCTAACATATGTTCAGATTTATATATTTTGCTGCTTGTGTATTAGTGAGACCATTAACCTACACTCCGACTAAAATAAAAATCAAATGAAAACAAAGAAAGCTCGATTGCGCAAATGCAACAAAAAATAAAATTTTCTATCTCTTTCGCATTTTATGTATGACGTGCACACAAATCCATATTTAAACAAAAATGTATGCATGTATATATCATAATTCGAGAAAGTTCACTTAGCAACACACATAAATCTGATGCAATTGACATGTTAGAACGGGATGAGAATATATCGATTTTCAGAAAATACTCGGGAAAATATTTTATGTTTATATAAATTTGTATATGTGTGGTATATAGGGAAAAAAAATTCTTACCTTTAACTTTGCTAGATCCTATCACACCAAATTGTCCTTGAAATTGATTTTGTACCGATAGCACTTCCATTTTCATTTGAATTTTCCTTTTTTTATTAATTTTGATGGAATTGATTAAAAAAATTTTCACCACAGTAAAAAATTATAAACTTTGCACTTAATTTTTTTCTTAATTAAATTTGTTAAGCTTTTTTTTTATGTATCACTTAATTTCTATTTTCTTTTATTTATTTTATTCTTTTGAAATTTGTTTTCACAGCACACTTTTCTTTTTAAATTTAATTCTTTTACACAATAAATTTTCTTCACAGTTTTTCTTCTTCATTCACTTGTTTTAATTTTATTGTAAAAAGTTAATTTTTTTTCTTGTTTTTAATTAAATTTGTTATTCTAAAAACTTTCTAAAAAATTAATAATAGTAATCATTAAACAAAAACAGTGTTTTCTCGTTCCTTCTTTCAAATATCAAATTTTCTTTCTCTTTTGTAATAATTTTAATTTAAGATTTCTGTGTTTGAATTAAAAACCTTAAATTTTCTGTGTTAAATTAAAAAAATATATAATATTGTTTCAATAACCCAAAATTTGTATTTAATTCTATACCAAGTCTATGAATGTACTACCCGGCCGGCAAGAAATTCAACCAATTTATAGCTTTTCATTCGGCTAAATTATCCCCACCACAAATTTATGAAAAATTGAATACGTGACTGTGTTCGGATCACATTCGTTTTTTCACAGTACATATGATTACCGGCATAATTTTTTTTATATAAATACACAATCAGATGTTCAATTTGTGCGCTTGTACTAGTGCCGTTCTTTGTTTTTCAACATTTTGTACATAATACACAATCACAATTTGTTATGTACTCGAGTTTTTTATATTTCTTATATACGCCAAAAATGAAAAGAGATAGAAAAAAATTTAATTTTAGTTCAGCTTCGACTCTCCTCACGTAAAGTAATTGCTGTTAGTTGATGTAAAAAAAAAAAATTGTTTTTGTAAATTAATTAAATTAAATTTGAAAATTTTAATTAAAATAAAAAAAATTGTGATTTAATTAAATTTTTTTGTGAAAAATGATTGCCTTTAAATTATATAAATTATGTATTTTATGTATATATTGTGAATAAAAATATTTATTTTTAATTAAAATAAAATTTGTGAATCTTTTTATTTATTTTTTGTTTTATCGATTTTCTTAAAATTTTGTGAAATTTCTTGGAAATAAAATTAAATTACACGAGAAATACCAAGTTTTGTGATTTATTATACGACCTGAGAATTGGGGAATGGAAATCTGTACAATTCTCTGGAGGAATTTCGTTTTTTTTTGTGTGTTTTGTTGTTTTATGGGTTTCGTTTTTTTGTCCGCATTTCAGGATGAGAAAATTGTGTGGAAATATTGTATTTGAGATACAAAAATTTTGTGTGTTGGGCAAAATTTTTTTTGTATGGTGATTTTTTTGTTGCTTTTGTGAAAAATGAGATTTTCGGTTAAAAAAAATAATCTTAAAAAATAAGGTAAGTATTGTGGTTCTTTCTCTTTTGTGTTTTACTTTTTTTACAAAATCTTGTATGTTGTTTTTGTTGTTGCTGTGAAAAAGATGTACATGATTGAACATGTATTATAAATGCGTATGATACCGGTTTTTTAAGACACGTATGAAACGTGATCATTCGAGAAACGTTTTAAAAATTAGTTTACGGTTGGGCCGGACAGTTCTCTTAGCGACCGGCTTAATATATTATAAATATGAATGTGCCGGTTTTGTGGTGTATATAGCATATAAATTAATTTGTAATTCCCTATAGCGTTTTATTTATATAATACATCGTTAATATACAATTTATGATCGATTTATGGTTTTTTGCTGATAGCTATTGAAATTTGAAAATAGCAAAAAACAATAAAATATTCTTTACTGGAGGGTGCTAAATATAACGCTAAGAACACGTAATCTGGTAGGAAATTTTTCAACGAAACAAATTTGCTGAGTATTTATTTAATCGATTAATTTGAGAACACCGGCTTACTTATTTTACCGGCTTGATTTTATTCTAGGAGTGTGAACCTTTTTTATAAAATTTATTTAATATCTACACATATAAGTTAGTTAGGGTTGCCAAACTACCCCTAAAAATGAAATATACTTAAATAAATTTTAAACTATAAACTACTCTAAAATTATATGCACGGACAATATGAGCACCGTTGAATAACCCTAATAATGCCATAAAATTTTTAATTGGCTGTTATTAAATTTAATAAGGCTTACAAATAACTACTTTGAAATCTATGAAATTTATTTTTAAGTTATAAGCAATCCTAAAATATTTTGAAGACCCCTAAAATGTTTTCAAGGATTTAAATTGCTAAAGGAATATTTTAAATTTTTATTAACAAAAAATTAAATCGCGTAACGGCAATCAAAATTTACAACATATTTTAATTATTACAATTTATGCAAATTATATACATACACAGAAATTGAACCAAAAATTCACACGAATCCACCCCTTTATTTTTTTTTTGTCCTGTTTAATTAAACACAACAAAAAGAGGGAGGATATCACGAATTCTCGACATGAATTTTGACCCTGAAAAGCATAGGGAAAAATATAGGGTCTTTACAGTAACGGCAGATGTTATTTAAATGAAGGTCCAAAATTGGCACAAGGAGGTCTAACGCGTAAACTATGCACTATGTTGTTGTAATCGTATCGAATTTTGTGACCAAATTTAGGGAAATTATAAAATCAACGAATGTTTTTAAAAATTTACAAATTTTACAAAATATGTATAAGACAAAATTGATATGAAATTAGGATTTAATTTTAATGGAATTAAATCGCGGTAAATACAGATTATCTTGGCTTGATTGATATGCGGTAGTGGCTTTTAGGAAGAATTTTTGTTATTTGAAAATATAATTATTGGAAAATTCTGAAATTGACTAAACACTCAATATACACACAATAATTTTTTTTTTGTCATCAAATTCTGCAATTGGTATTTTTCATTCTGTTTTTTGAACTAATTCGACTAATTTATTAAATTTGGGTGTAAATTAGAAACTCAATAATGAAATTAACTTAATTTATGATTTTATAACCGATATTTCACAGTGGTAGCAGAAATTTCTAGTTTCAATTGAACTTGATTCATTGAAGCTGTACAATAATAATATAAAATTTACAAAATTAGCAAAATTTTAGCGTTTTAAACGTAATAAGATGTTAACTTATTTTGCGGAATCAATCTTTTAAGGCAATCCAAATGGTCAAAAGTCTTGCACGTGTCAAATTATCACATCATTAATTTCAATTGAAATTTGCATAAGTCATTAGTATATTGTGCGAAATATTCACACATAAATTAAATTTTTTTCGATAATTGAAAAACAAAATGGGCAAGATTTGAATAGTCTAAAAATAGTTCTATTTATTCTGAATATTTACCTAACAATATAAAAGTTAGCGCGTGTAAAAATTATAAATTTATGTATCTATCCAAACTTTAATTGCTTTGCAATAACTTAATGCACACATTTTAAACAAAAGTGAACCGTTCTGCAAATATTAGGTACCTCCGAAGCTTTCTTCTTATAAAATTTGAAAAACTGCGTTTGCCAGGTTGGCAGAAAATATATTTTTGAAAAGTAGCGTAAAATAGTTGTAACTTGTAAGTATGTTAGCGACATAAATACTTATATTTTTACGCTTTTCAAAACGACAAATTTCCTTTAATATAAAAAGAAAACCTTAGCCAACGGTATTTGTAAGCTTTGAATTTAGATGATAATAAAACAGCGTGTCAGTGTCTTCGTCTTGTAGGCATTCATAAGCTCCAAAAATTGCCTACCCAAAAATATTTTCATAAAGTTATTTTTAATTCTAATATGCCATTGTAAAATCCTAGAATTGTAATGTATTTCTCAATATTCCAATTACTAATTTTATGTCCTAGAAATGTCACTTGCTACACATTGATATTTTTGTAGATATTGTAAAAACTAAGTACGTAATTTAAATAATTTTATTTATTAATCTTGTTTGAAATACACCCAGATTTGTCTCTAAAATCCATAAAATTAAGAATTTGGTAAAATTCGTTAATGAACTAATCCATAAGCTTCTCAAATTTTTCAAATAAAATTGATGGAATTACTAATACCTAATTTCTAATTTCTTCCACAATCAAATTGTTCGAGTTGCTTAATTTAAAATTTCATTATTTGTAAAACTTTAGGATTTCAGGCATTAAAAATAATTGATTAGATTGTAAGTTTGATTAAACAACAGGAGAACCATTTGTTATTACTTGGAAAAAATATTACAGTTTGATAAAAGTGAAAAATATTGAAAATATCTTTTGTAAATTCGGAACCCTTATAAATTAACTTTCAGCGAAACTAAAATACAATCAGTTGATTGAAACGGTTTAAAAGGTTAAATTGGCGATGAGCTGTCTGACAATTTTTGTAAATATTCTACAGATATTAAAAAATCACTCATAAATTTCATATTTTATTCATGAATTTAGAAAATCCTACCAAATTTTCAGCACCCTATATGTTTTGCCCTAAAGCTTTTATTTCAGACCATATCTAAAATAAAATCATATGCTGAGCTGGTAAGATTTTATTATTTATTGTAATAAATTAGGTTTAATATTATATATTATCGAAATTTAAATTTTTTGTTATTTCAAATTTCACAACTTATTTCCATTCTGCTCATGCTAACAGGAAACTTGTCCGCCTGAATCTTTCCACCATCATCAATTATAAACCAAAACAATAATCAATAATTCTGGTATATCATTATATTGGTTGGTGAAGAAGTTATGATCGAAAAGATGGCCGATTAATTTCTTGAATTGAGAGAGAAAAAATTAATTAAATTAAAAAAATTAAATAAAATCTAAAATCGGAAAAATTTGAAGACATTTCTTTAACTACTGAAGTCTACGGTCAATGAGTAGGTTTCTATAAAAATTGTATTAATTCAATAAAGATTTAATCCCGAAGCAAAATAATTTTTTGACACGTAAGCGATTAGAAAAAATCTAAATTAAAAGAAAATGTTTTTCAAAATTACTTAGAAAAAAAATTTATTTGAATTTTTCTGAATAAATTTAAATTTTGTAAATTCTTAAATTATATGAAGCCAATACTAGAGATAAATCTTATAAGGATTTTATATGGCCAATTACGTAATGGAAGCCGAATAAGTAACGGTCACGCAGAAAATTACTTTGCGTTTTTAAAAAGGCGGTTCACACTAACGAGCCGGACGCTCGAAGTAGGTAGAATGCCATTAAAGGTTGGTCGTTTGTTGCGCGATCTGTAAACAAATATTTTATTCTGTACCAAAATTTTCTTTAACACATCAAAAGACAGGATCCCCTCATTCCGACCAGAGTCCCCTCGATATTCAAAACTATCAATCAGTATGGAAACGGAAGAGTTCTTATACATCTCCTATAAGCTGTAAAAAGAAGAAAACTAGCTTTGATTTTAGTTTAATAAACAATTTTACGGGTTTAACAAATGATGAACAAAACATCACTACAATGGTGACATTAAGCCAAAACTTGTCAGATACACCAAAAAAAGCAAAAATAATGAAGCCTAAATCAATTTTTAAAAGACACATTAATGTTAGGTTACCGCTTTGTCTGTTCAAAAAGATGTTTTTTTAAGCATCTGGAAAATGACCGAATCAAATCATTACTACAATCGCTAATTAATAGTGATTTAACCACAGTTTATGAAATTAGAAAAGAACTGTTAGTCCAAATGTCGGGGTTTTCATCTGATTGTACCACAGAGCCCTTTAATGTTTGTAAACACATTTTCCAAAAATTTCCAAGTTCAGAAGTAATATTAAAATGTCTGCTAAAGGAGCTAGAAAAACGGCCGATTATTTATTTGGATACCGAATTGTACAAAATATTATGAATTTCAAATATTCAAACCTGTTTGCAGGAAGTTCCACCGAAAACTTGCAAGGAATGTTTTCAAACTATGATTCGCACAACAACAGCATACGGTCAAATAGTATGTTTAGATACTGAATCAATTGATGAGGCTCCCGTAAAATTGTCCGAGGTAGCTGATACTATAAAACTGATAATGACGAGTATCAAGTAACGGCGGTTATTACTTTTATTCACGAAGACCTATCCACATACATACCAATAATACGCAATCCGAACACGGTCGAAATCAGTCCCCAAATGGTTATTTACCGGAAAAAAAACATTACCATCGGTTAAATTTAATTCTACACACTTTTAGTCAAATATAGACCAAAAATTCTGCCGTACCATGTGAAATATAACATTGCTAAACAATTAATTCAATATTCTTCTATAATCATAAAGAAATTAAAAATGAAGATGTGGCCACAACACGACTTTGTTTTACAGACGGGGCTGGAATCTTCAATAAATATATTTAACATCAAGTAGAGCATTTAAATGTATAATCTCACTGCTAAAATCAAGTGGCTATAGATTATAAATAAAAATTTCTGTGTACGAGGCGATAATTATAAAATTTATTATGGTTGGTGTTGGGCCAGATACTCGATACTCAAGCAAGCAGATAAGCAGTCATTTGTTGCGCATTTGCTAGAAATGTTATACACGATAATTTGGTAACCAATTATTTAATTTTTTAGGTTTTAGTAAGCTTTAACATATAGGGCTCGGGTCACTTTCAATATAACGGGAGGCAAATGAGTAGCCAGAATTTGCTGCAAGCGACGGTGAGCCGTATTTTTCCTTAATTTTTAAATGTAGTATGCCGTAAACAAATTTAAAGAACGAAAATGAAATTCTCCTAGTAAAACGAAGATTTTATGAGAAATTTGGGTTTTCCAGTGTGATTTGGGACTTATACGGAACTCAAATTCCAATTCAAAAGCCGGCGTTATCGGACAGCTATACATTTGTCAATAGGAAAAATTTATATGTCCTAAATGTTCAAATATTAATGAATTTTAATAAACTTATATTTTTTTGTATTTGACGCGGCCTACATACAAGTCCAGCGCACACATTCTGCATTTTGAAACATTCCCATCAAATACTTTTCTTTTAGGAAATGGTTCCCTTGATATTTCGCTCTAATAACACAACTACTAAACGCTACTACAAAAGCCGAAAAGCTATATAATTTAAACCTTAAAAAAACAGAAAGATTATTGAGATGGCATTTGGGGTCCTTAAAAGTCGTTTTGGAATCATTCATGCGTCAGGATGAAACATGTTTTACCGCGTAGATAAATGTGTCAAAATAATTTCGGCTTGCTTCATCTTACACAAGATTGCGACCGTTAAAGAGGTTCATGTACCCTCTGGAGATAGTGATAAAGCAACCGATTCAGACGAAATAAATGGATTCGGCGAACATGTGCAAAGAGAAGTTGGTGGTCAAATGCGACAAAATATGATTGACTATTTTTCCAATGATTGAAACAACACTCATCATATGTACATAAAACATTTAATACAAAAAAATCGTAATTCAGTCTTAGTTCATCCACATCAACCTTATTGTTAATTAGCTCCGGTAAATTCTAAAATTTATTTTTAAGGGACACGGTTAAAATAAAATCTCTAATAATCTATAAGATTTCACGTGTTCTAAAAGTCTGTTTTTTGATCAGACCCCCCTGTTCTTTTTACGTGTTTATTAATTGCGATGCACTTTTGTAAATTTTGTCTTCGCTTCTTTCCCAGTCCTCCCGATCTGGCTAGTGGACGATACCGTTGTTGCAATATGCAGCCAGGTTCGTTTCATTGCAGTCATGTTGTTGTCACCTAATACAATTATTTTAGATAATTAAAAATGAGGAAACATTTTTAATTTTACTTATCCAAAACTACACATCTCACTACTTCTGGAGTTTTTCCTATTTCTTGTAACAGAATCAAGAGAGACAGAATCACTGAGTTGCGAATTTTAATCGAGTATCGAGTATCTAGCCCATTATCGGGTGAACAACCCGTTCAGAAATTAAATGAGAGCTTTTCTTGCCTAATTACTTTGGTCATAAAATCGCTCATATTTAGTAGTGGTTTGTGACTGTTTAGAGTAAAGCTGTATTTTCTAGATAAATCAAGGAAAAACTTATCCAAATATAGCTGCATTTGTTGTAGCTCTGTACTTTAAAAATTTCAAAAAATTTCCTAGAGATTTTATTAGAGAATTTCTAAATGAAAATTTGCTGTTTATCTGACTGAAATCGCGAGTTTTATCATTTTAATTTTAGAACTCAATCTCAAAAGCCTGAAACTTTGGAAACATCTACTTTAATTGAGGATTAATAGTTTTAAGATAACTTTATTTGTTGAAGGATTAATTAAAATTAATTGAGCTTTCTGACATTTTTCTTGATAAAGTGTTTGTAGCTAGAATTCGATGCATTTCAACAACCAATTTTAAAATTCTTAAATTCAACCTTTCTGAAACTGTAACATAATTTTAGCGAATATTTTTAGCAAATAATACTCCTAAACTATGATTATTATTTGCAAATTAAATGATGCAAATTTTAATTGATACAATGGTTCCCATCAAAACTGATGTTGCTTCATTTCAATTTTGAAACAAAAAAAAATGTTAACTAATTTAGATTGGCAGCATATAGCACTTCAGATCAAATTTATTGTCTGTTCAAGGCTAAATAATAAAAAAAAACATCCGATAAAGCCTTTGAAGAGATTTACTAGTAGTAGAAAAAATATCGAGAATAGGCGTTGGGACCTGTACTCGTCATGCCAACGGTCATTTGAATCACTCGAATATTTCTACACATTTCGCAGAAAATTCAATTTTATTGAAAATCAACTGATCTAGTATAGCCCACAAATTGAGAGCAAGAAAAATCGAAAATCTGCAATTGTGGTCCGATTTCGATGGTTGATACCTCTATCAATAGGCGTTGAGACCTGTACTCGTCATGCCAACGGTCATTTGAATCGCTCGAATATTTCTACATATTTAGCAAAAAATTCAATTTTATTGAAAATCAACTGAACTATAGCCCACAAATTCAGAGCCCGAAAGATCGAAAATCTGCATTGCGCTTTGATTTTGATGGTTGATACCTCTATCAATAGGCGTTGAGACCTGTAATCGTTATGCCAACGGTCATTTGAATCGTTCGAATATTTCTACACATTTCGCAGAAAATTCAATTTAATTGAAAATCAACTGATCTATAGCCCACAAATTGAGAGCCAGAAAAATCGAAAATCTGCAATTGTGCTCCGATTTCGATGGTTGATACCTCTATTAATAGAGGTTGAGACCTGTCATCGCCAGGCTAAAGGTAATTTTAATCGCTCGAATATTTCTACACATTTCGCAAAAAATTCAATTTTATTGAAAATCAACTGAACTATAGCCCACAAATTCAGAACCAGAAAAATCGAAAATCTGCAATTGTGCTCCGATTTCGATGGTTGATACCTCTATCAATAGGCGTTGAGACCTGTAATCGTCATTCCAACGGTCATTTGAATCGCTCGAATATTTCTACATAGTCCGCAGCAAATTCAATAAACTATAGCCAACAAAGTGAGAGCCAGAAAAATCGAAAATCTGCAATTGTGCTTCGATTTTGATGGTTGATTCCGCTATCAATAGGCGTTGAGACCTGTAATCGTCATCCCAAGGGTAATTTGAATCGCTCGAATATTTCTACATATTTCGCAGAAAATTCAATTTTATTGAAAATCAACTGATCTATAGCCCACAAATTCAGAGCCAGAAAAATCGAAAATCTGCAATTGTACTCCGATTTCGATGGTTGATACCTCTATCAATAGGCGTTGGGACCTGTACTCGTCATGCCAACGGTCATTTGAATCACTCGAATATTTCTACACATTTCGCAGAAAATTCAATTTTATTGAAAATCAACTGATCTAGTATAGCCCACAAATTGAGAGCAAGAAAAATCGAAAATCTGCAATTGTGGTCCGATTTCGATGGTTGATACCTCTATCAATAGGCGTTGAGACCTGTACTCGTCATGCCAACGGTCATTTGAATCGCTCGAATATTTCTACATATTTAGCAAAAAATTCAATTTTATTGAAAATCAACTGAACTATAGCCCACAAATTCAGAGCCCGAAAAATCGAAAATCTGCAATTGTGCTCCGATTTCGATGGTTGATACCTCTATCAATAGGCGTTGAGACGTGTAATCGTCATCCCAAGGGTCATTTAAATCGCTCGAATATTTCTACATAGTCCGCAGCAAATTCAATGAACTATAGCCCACAAATTGAGAGCCAGAAAAATCGAAAATCTGCAATTGTGCTCCGATTTCGATGGTTGATACCTCTGTCAATAGGCGTTGAGACCTGTAATCGTCATGCCAACGGTCATTTGAATCGCTCGAATATTTCTACATATTTCGCAGAAAATTCAATTTTATTGAAAATCAACTGAACTATAGCCCACAAATTCACAGCCAGAAAAATCGAAAATCTGCAATTGTTCTTCGATTTTGATGGGTGATACCTCTATCAATAGGTGTTGAAACCTGTAATCGTCATCCCAAGGGTCATTTAAATCGCTCGAATATTTCTACATAGTCCGCAGCAAATTCAATTTTATTGAAAATCAACTGAACTATAGCCCACAAATTGAGAGCCAGAAAAATCGAAAATCTGCAATTGTGGTCCGATTTCGATGGTTGATACCTCTATCAATAGGCGTTGAGACATGTAATCTTCATGCCAACGGTCATTTGAATCGCTCGAATATTTCTACATATTTCGCAGAAAATTCAATTTTATTGAAAATCAACTGAACTATAGCCCACAAATTCAGAGCCAGAAAAATCGAAAATCTGCAATTGTGCTCCGATTTTGATGGTTGATACCTCTATCAATAGGCGTTGGGACCTGTACTCGTCATGCCAACGGTCATTTGAATCGCTCGAATATTTCTACACATTTCGCAGAAAATTCAATTTTATTGAAAATGAACTGAACTATAGCCCACAAATTCAGAGCCAGAAAAATCGAAAATCTGCAATTGTGCTCCGATTTCGATGGTTGATACCTCTATCAATAGGCGTTGAGACCTGTAATCGTCATGCCAACGGTCATTTGAATCGCTCGAATATTTCTACATAGTCCGCAGCAAATTCAATTTTATTGAAAATCAACTAAACTATAGCCCACAAATTCAGAGCCAGAAAAATCGAAAATCTGCAATTGTGCTCCGATTTCGATGGTTGATACCTCTATCAATAGGTGTTGAAACCTGTAATCGTCATCCCAAGGGTCATTTAAATCGCTCGAATATTTCTACATAGTCCGCAGCAAATTCAATTTTATTGAAAATCAACTGAACTATAGCCCACAAATTGAGAGCCAGAAAAATCGAAAATCTGCAATTGTGGTCCGATTTCGATGGTTGATACCTCTATCAATAGGCGTTGAGACATGTAATCTTCATGCCAACGGTCATTTGAATCGCTCGAATATTTCTACATATTTCGCAGAAAATTCAATTTTATTGAAAATCAACTGAACTATAGCCCACAAATTCAGAGCCAGAAAAATCGAAAATCTGCAATTGTGCTCCGATTTTGATGGTTGATACCTCTATCAATAGGCGTTGGGACCTGTACTCGTCATGCCAACGGTCATTTGAATCGCTCGAATATTTCTACACATTTCGCAGAAAATTCAATTTTATTGAAAATGAACTGAACTATAGCCCACAAATTCAGAGCCAGAAAAATCGAAAATCTGCAATTGTGCTCCGATTTCGATGGTTGATACCTCTATCAATAGGCGTTGAGACCTGTAATCGTCATGCCAACGGTCATTTAAATCGCTCGAATATTTCTACATATTCCGCAGCAAATTCAATTTTATTGAAAATCAACTAAACTATAGCCCACAAATTCAGAGCCAGAAAAATCGAAAATCTGCAATTGTGCTCCGATTTTGATGGTTGATTCCTCTATCAATAGGCGTTGTGACCTGTAATCGTCATGCCAACGGTCATTTGAATCGCTCGAATATTTCTACATATTTAGCAGAAAATTCAATTTTATTGAAAATCAACTGAACTATAGCCCACAAATTCAGAGCCAGAAAAATCGAAAATCTGCAATTGTGCTCCGATTTTGATGGTTGATACCTCTATCAATAGGTGTTGAAACCTGTAATCGCCAGGCTAAAGGTAATTTTAATCGCTCGAATATTTCTACACATTTCGCAGAAAATTCAATTTTATTGAAAATCAACTGAACTATAGCCCACAAATTCAGAGCCAGAAAAATCGAAAATCTGCAATTGTGCTCCGATTTTGATGGTTGATACCTCTATCAATAGGTGTTGAAACCTGTAATCACCAGGCTAAAGGTAATTTTAATCGCTCGAATATTTCTACACATTTCGCAGAAAATTCAATTTTATTGAAAATCAACTAAACTATAGCCCACAAATTCAGAGCCAGAAAAATCGAAAATCTGCAATTATGCTTCGAATTGAACAACGGAATTCTTTTTTGCGGTTAAAAATACTCCGGAAACGATTTACCTGAAGTAAACGGTATAAATAATTGTCTCTTGTATTTTCTTGGATAATTTTGATCCATATTTGGGGATTTGTAGAAATATGGTGGGGGATGGAGCAAAGCGGATATCGGATTCGTATTCAGCGCATCAAAATACATACTAATTGAGGGTTCAGAATTTTTTTTTGTGTGCGGGTGTAATTATTCAGATTGTTCAGATGAGAGTTTTATCAGTCTCAACGTTCTTTGTTGAGGAATTGCTCATGATAGTAAGATTTTGAATTAATATATGGGTTTGATTTTACTTTTTTTAACTCCGTAAACAATCCTACCATAGAGGAAGAGTTAAAATTCAACAAAATATGACTACCGAAATGGTTTCAAAGGTTGTTATTTATTGCACAATATTTTTGGAATCAATCATCAAATGATCTAGAAACCGATTTTATAACTTCAAAGCCAAAAAAAAAATTGCAGCCTTCACTGTCTTCAAAAAAATCAGTTCATTTGTCCAAAAGATTGATCAGTTGCAATTTTAAATTATGAGAAGTCAAGAAATATTTAACAAATGTAATGCCTAGGGCGCTGTATTTGTATAAAATACCCAGTAAGCGAGCTACTCGACTAAAACTCCTAGGCATCATTTACGGTAGAAAACAGTAGCTGTGGTCATTTAATACTGTCACATAAAAGCCATTGGTTTATTCGGTTTATGACTCAAGGTCCGGTAAGTTTTTATGGGTTTTGAATAATGCTTTCGTGTCTACTTGCCAAAATTACTAGATGGTTGCTGAAAAAGAAGCGCCTTACAAAAAAATAAAAATAAACACGGCGGGATGCCCATGTCATAATAAGTTGCTGATTTGTTAAAATGCTTCTTTTTTGCTGGTATCTGCTCCACTTGATTTTTATATCCTGATGTGCGATTTCCTTTTTTTCAGTGAAGATCAAACCATTCGAATTTCATGAATGGTATTTGGCCTTGTGATCGGTAATCTCTTGCCATTTCAAATGATAAGTGGATCAGATCGAAATACTTGTTGATGGTAAAAATTTTCTTTTTTTTCGCACTGATACGATCGGGGCTACCCATAGGCAAACTTGAACAGCTTTCTTCCGAGCAAACGGAATACAGTGAGACTTTATAAACTACGGCTTGTCACCGGGTTTCAAGATAATGACTCCGAACTTCCGCCATCTTTCCGCGCAGATGTTTGTTATTTGACTTGGTCCAGTCAATGCATTGACTTAGACAATCTCTGATTTCGAAGTTATGGTATACGATTGTCGGAATTAATCCCCTTGACACCCGACATGAAAGTGACCTGTGACGTTTTGGTCATATAAAGTAAATACTTTTTTAACAAATATCTGCTGAATATTTTCCAACATTTGTTTTATACACTTGGAACTGCTTGGATCTGCATATATACACCAATCGAGCTTTCAAAATATATTTCTAAACTTTAGCTTGAATTACCTAACTTTTTTAATTTTTTTATGTATTGCAAATATAACACGTAACATAAAACAAAACAACTTCAAAATTTCGAGTTGAGTATCCTGCATATTATACGGAATAATTCTATCAAGAATTTCATAGTCGTGAAAATATTTGAAAAGCTGTGTTCCAATCAAATGTGGCCTTCATTATAGTAAGATTAGGAATAATTTTTATCAAAGTGGATATTATTTACGTTAGAACAATGTTATCATTCCAATGTTAAAATTTGAGCACAAAAAAAAAAATAAAAAATTTGTAAATCCCGGAAACGACTGTAGGTACTTAGAGTTTAATACCAAAAATTCAGTTAAATGCACCGTATTTATAGTAAACTCATTCATTTCACTCAAACACTATTTTATATTTGTATATTGATCGATATAATTATCATCGATCGTATGATGAACCAAAATAAACAAACAAATATTAAAAATTTGTCGGTTTGTGATAAATACTGTTTATACAGAATTGAGATATTAAACTTGATTTTACCAGAAATAGCCAATCAATTGTATCGCAAATCTTGTTTAAACTCAATTTGTTTATAGAAACCAAATTATTGTTTTGCTAAATTTCTCATGTTCATGTTATGTGAACTATACAGATTAATGATAACAAGCAAGGTGTTATCAAAAATAGAAACACAATAGTTTAATTTAAAGACCCACGTATATGAGCGTGCAAAGTCACCCGTAGTCTAGTACATTAAATCACATTACATATTCGTGTAAACTTTAGACTCAAAATTTACGTCATCGTTTACCTGAATAATCAAATTATTATTTTTTTGTAATCAATATTGTACTTAAAAAGGTATTTATTGATAACTTTTTTTGTTGATAGGTTTGGTCTATTTGTGTCACCTCTGCGAGACTCGATAACACCAATATATTTATAGTATTGTTTATAAGTTTATGTGATCGTTATCCAATATTTTTTTGTAGTCGATCAAAATATGTTAATTTTAGAATAATATTATATATTTGTTTAATTAAATTACAGTCCAACAGCCGTTATTTAG
This sequence comes from Tipula helvola, assembly GCA_963556165.1. Taxonomy (NCBI): domain Eukaryota; kingdom Metazoa; phylum Arthropoda; class Insecta; order Diptera; family Tipulidae; genus Tipula; species Tipula helvola. The sequence goes on from OY744481.1 coordinate 105,242,404, forward strand.
AGCATACATTATATACGGAATTAATATTTCATGATAGTATATGAGTAAACTATTTGATGGTCAGCTAGCAGCTATACAATCGAAATGAGTCATAATTTTTGTATGCGGTGTGTTTCATCGACCGTTGTATATAATACACAAAGAACATTTGTTAATAATCAATACAATAAAATATAAATTCAATTAAATTTTGACTAATGGATGTAATTTATTTTGCGCGATAATTTGATTCTACACATGAGTGTAGTTTATATACCTTTGTATAATATATTTATGAGTAAGAGAAAGCGCATCGATGGAACTATGAAATTGTGAGGTAGGTAAACTAAGTAAGTACATTTCAAATTAAATTATATTATTATTTTTGTATGGCCAGTCATCGATTTTAATCAAACTGACGCGCTTTATTTGAATCGGCATTTTTTTTTTTTTGTTCACTTCACAATCTAAATTTTATTTGCGCTAATGACATCCTATACAGCATCTCTTATACTCGTACCTATACATAATTTCTCGTGTAGCTGTAAAAAGTATGGTAATTTCAACAATCAATTTCATAATTGTGGTAAAAGTTTAATGATGTATTCTCGCATAATCTTCCCGGGTAATTGGTTAATCCGGATTAATTTGATTTAAAATCACGCGAAGGTCATAGAAATTTGCTTTTTTTGATATTATTTGGACTGTTGCTATGGACAAGTCATACGTATATAAAATATAATTTTACTGCATGCAAAAGTAGTGGAGAAATTTGTATACAGTTTTGCCAAATCATTGCTCAATTAAAATTGTAATCAATCATACTTGCAGTTTAGCTTTATACACAAATTATACTAAAAAACCGATTTTTGTTAAAAAGTTTCAACCGTAGTTGGACTTCGAACCTGTACATTAATATTGTTGTGAATTGCTTCGTTAAAATATAAAATTGACTTGTGTCGTATGATGTGTCACCTCATTTGAAACTGAGACTTTGCTTTATTTTTCAATATAGTATGATTTTTTTATATTTTCGAACTCAACAAACAAAAAGCCTTTTTTTTCCAGGCCTACCGTACTATGCATAGCTACGGTCGTATACTAAACTTCTTGTTCAGTGCAATTTTCTAATCCCACACGGTCTTCCTGTGTTTCATCCGACCCAGATGATGTTTCTTCAAGAGCTACTTCCCGATTGTCATTCTCGTCTTCGTCTGATAATCCGACATAATATGGCTTCATATATGCCGCGCAGGTCGATGTGTTTAATGGACCATCTGATTGAGCTACATTTCGTATGTCGTATTGATCAAAGTCCTTCACCTTAACCACTTCGTATGGCTCCAGCTATTTTTGGTCTAACTTTGCGCCACTACTGAACTGGGTTCTTTTGATAAGTACATACTCTCCCACTTTGTAAATATTCGCTTTTTTCGCTTGCGATCGTACCCTCGTTTATTCTCTCGTTGAATAGTGGCGATGCTCTGTTTTGCTTCATCGCGCAGATGCCCCGGTCATCGATAAATGCCTTCGTCAATTCATTCTCTACGATTTGTTTTAAATTGACATCGGATGTAACCAACTGTATCAAAATCCCCTCTTTATCACAATACTCACTGAACTCTTCTGATCGAAAGGCACCGCCTCTTTCCGCGATTAGTCTCTTTGGATTCCCGAAAATAGCTTTCTGGGTTTCTATCCGTTAAGTTTTTTGAAATAAAGATTTTTTCGGTGCTATGTCTGGTCGCTGGAGTCGGCTTAATTTCGATGAAGTGCTTTTTAAATTTTGTACGAAGTCCGTTTGTGGAATTTTGTTGTCCGTGGCTTGGTCAAAAAACTGTCCTGGTATTCGTAGTGTGCTTTTGTAGACTAGTTCTGCTGATGTGGTCTTCATTTCCGTGCTATAAGTAGTCCATAATCGCAGTAGAATCAGCGGAAGTATGCTGCTCCAGTCTATTCTGCTATGACACATTAATGCGGATTTTAACACTCGATGCCACCGTTCTATCATGCCGTTACACTTAGGCCACTAGTTTCGACAATTCAGCGAACAGAAGCGATTCAAACTGTGCTCCCTGGTCAGTTACTATGAAATCCGGAACGCTAAACCTAGTTATCCAGATAGAATACACGGCAAATGCGACCGAGGCAGGCAGTAATGTCCGGAATTGGACCCGCCTCAACCCAACGTGTGTAACGATCTATCAACCTCACACAATAACGGTTGTTTCCAGAAAAGTTTTGTTGGAGTCGAATTTTAGGGGTATTGGCTTAGAATGAGTGGAGTGTTTGAATTACTATTCAATAGTTCTCGTAATTCGCCATCATTGGTTTGAGCATTTGCTATTGCTGTATAATCAATACTTTCAGGAATTGAAATTTGATTAATACGTGAGATGGCATCTGCTACAACGTTATTTACACCGGAGACGTGTTGTATATCGGTAGTAAATTGGCCGATGAAATCATGATGTCGAAATTGTCGCGGTGATGCTTTTTCTGGATTTTACCGGTTTATGATCCGTGAACAGGGTGAACTCACGACCTTCTAACAAATATTTGAAGTGCTAAATTCCAGAGTACGCTGCAAACAACTCTCTGTCATAAGCACTGTACCGTTATTGTGTTTCGTTGAGCCGTACTGAGAAGAAACTGAGTGGTTGCCAAATTCCTGGAACACACTGCTGGACCACGGCCCCAATCGCCGTGTCTGATGCATCAACCATAATGGCTAACCTAGCTGTGCTCTTTAACCACAACTGCCTGGGTGTTCTCTCGTCAAAAGCTGTTCCAGCGTTGAGACGGAACTTGTTCAGCAGCTGTGACGGCTTCTGTCGGCTTTGTCGCGTAATATGAGTCCAGCGAATGATTCGTGATCACCCGCATCTAATGCTGCAACCGCGCGGCTATACCGGGTCCTTTCTGATTTAATATTCGACAATTCAAAGGTTTGCTCGAGAATAGTAAACCACACCGCTGGGTTTTGTCAATACAGAACCTGTGGTGGCTTAAAAGTTACTAGTCCGATGTGATTAGTTGTTATTTCGATGGCTTGTGGTGTGTTGTCCGGAGAAGCTGCTGCCGCTGAACTACTGGGAGCTGATTCCAGTTGTCTAAATCGTAGCTGTTCGTTACATTGTAGTTTGTCTGCCGTCCATGTCACTGTTGAAGATGAAGACTGAAGTAAAACCTTCAGCCTCGAAAACAACAAAGAATTGATTACCGTGGTGGATGGTTTGTCCCGGTAACGAATCCACAAAAAATTATGAAGGGTGTACTCGCGTTTTTTCTCCTGTCTCCTGATGTGTGCCCGGGTTTCCTTATCGCAAAATTGTACTCCCCCCTGAGCGCTTACCACTGGTGGGGGCTAGGGCCCCAGGTTGGAATACAATTTCTCAACAAGAATCCTAATTACTTAAACCTAATGGCAGCGATTGTTCCTGTATCCTGGTAATGGTTGGTTCACTGCTGAGGACTGCTTATTATCCCAAATCACGTTAATTGTGGAGGTAGGTATGGATGTGCTTGGTTTACCTACTCCAGATTTATTTTTATTTACTTGGGATAATTTAAGTCTTCACAGACTTCTTCGTGGGGAACCGAATATCTGGGAAGCGTCCGGTTTCTGCTGTTGCAAACCCTTAATGGTGAATTTGCTCCAGGATGTGGACTCCCGATGGGGAAACTGAATATTTATGAAGCGTCTGGTTTCCTCTGTTACAAACCTTTAATGGTGAATTTGCTCCGGGATATGGACTCCCATCTTTTCACCCTTTTATGGTTGCACGTCTTTACTGTTGAACAGGGTATGCTTAAAACATCATTTCTGTACGTTAGGTGTTCCTTAATGTGTGGGCTGGAGCACATATAATCGAAATAATTTAATTAAACTCGAATGCATATTTTGATCATCGTCCGACTTCTGTAATAGTATGGCACTTAACCCCAGCTTACACGCATCCGTATGTAGCTCCGTTTCCGCCTTCTGAGAATATATTTTTAACAACGGATGACTGATTAAAATTTTTTTCAACTTGTCGAAGCAAGCTCTCTGTTCCACGCCAAATTTGAATTCCACCCCTTTTCGTAATGTGTCACTTAGGGGTCTGGCCAAAAACGCATAACTTTCAACAAATCTTCGAAAGTATCCCGAAAGTCCCAAAAATCTCTGAATCTTCTTCACCGAATCTGGTTCTGGAAATTTCGAAATTACCCAAAGCATGGCGGTTAAATTTCCCATCCTCGATCTCGTATATGCCAAATAATAGATTTTACTATACACAGAAACTGGCATTTACTCCACTAATTTGCAGTCCATGTTGCTCGGCTATATGCAGAACCTGGCTTAATCGTCCGACACTTTCAGAGATAGGTAACGCTGGAATGATGACGTCATCGATGTAAACACAGATAATCCCTTGCCGACACAGTTGCTCGAAGACACTGTTTATGAACCGCATAAATGCAGAAGGTCAAAGGCCGAAAGGTGTTTTCAGGAACTCGTATTGCCCGAATGGTGTAACGAGTGCAGTGTATTTCACTTTTCACCGAACTTTCAGCGAAAAATCCATTTCTCAGATCCAATGTCGAGAAGAATTTCACACTCGCTAATCGATCAATTTGATCGTCGATTAAAGGTAACAGATATCGACCTTTTACAACTATACTATTCAATTTCCGATAGTCGATGCATAGCCTCTTGGAACCGTTTTTTTATTTGTCAATACGATGGGACTAGCGTATTCTGATGAGCTACGACGAATAATTTTCTGCTCCAGCCATTCATCGGTTTGGATCTTCACAACAAGCGTCTTGGCTTGAATGCAATAGGTTTCTAGTCGGTTAATTTTTGGTTTTCCGGATTATAGTTCACTACTAATTTTCTGATTGCGACAGCTGCTAATTGATCCTTAACATGCCCCGAATCAATTGGAATATCTCCGTGTTCAATCACTAATGAATATGTCGCGGGGACAATCTTCGCCATTGTAATACTTTCTGGTGTTACGACAGTCACTGTTTGGTCAATCAATTCCCCACCAAGAATAAAATCGACAGGTAATTAATACCTCATCGGGGACCACATGAATTTTGGTTTCATATTCATCACCATCTATAACTAATTTGGTATTGAAATATCCTAGCTCCGGCACCGTGAAATACAATTGGTTCACCATACAAACTCGATACTCCGTTAACTAGAAACTTTTTATGTGACATAAGGTTAATATCGCTTCCCGCATCCACTAGTGCGCAAAATTCAATACCCTTCAACGAAACAGCTTTAAATGCTTTGGATGGTAACATATTCCGCTCTTCTATAATTGCACAAAACTTTTTGGAGTGCTCCGATTTGCTGTAACAGTTTGTTTACAGATGTCCAAATTTTTGACATTTGTAACATTTTGGGCCTTTAACTTTATCCTTGCACTCTCTACTAATATGATCGTTATTTCCGCAATTATAACATCTAGGAATTCGTTTAAATGTCTTAACTGGCATAAACTCATCTGTTGATTTTGCCAATGTAACGTTACATTTTGGTTTACACTTCGTTTCACCCTTTTATTTCTTCGTAAATCATCACCTTGGATTTGAACTCCCCGATTGTATTCGCTCCATACAACACCGCTTTATTTGGTTCATAATCGGGTATACCATCAATGCAATATTGTATTATGGCAGCCTCCTCTAACTTGCCATTTTTTCCAAGTTCTCGCATCGCCAATAAATAATTTTTGAAAGTTTCCTCTGGTAGTTTTTTCCGCTCAGCCATCTATTTATGTACTTTGTTAGTTATTTTGAGATCAAACTGCGGCCTCTCTCCGACAGCTGGTTGGACCCGTTGGAGTTTTCCGGTGTCGTGTTGTGAATGGTTCGTATTTGTTTTTGTTCTGGTATTTGTGGCTATATTTGGCTGATTTTCATCCAATTGAATCGTCCTTCTAGTTCTTTGTTACTCGTTATTCCTTTGTCTCTGGGATGATCACTCGTTTTTTAACTTTTGTTTGTGAAAAATTTGCTCCTAGATTCGTCATAAGTATGACCCGTTGTTGTTTTGCAGTGGTCGCAATACTTTGGTTGGAAACTGGTTCTTTGTATCGGTGTCTGTATTGATTATAGCTGATTTGTTGCATTGGTTGTCTTTGCTGTGCATAGCTGCTTTGTTGCATCGGCTGTCTATATTATCTAAAATTGTCTTGTTGGTGTTGCTGTTGATTTCGCGGTTGTGGGTTCCTCAATTGTGTCAACACAGTACGTTGAACTGTATTCGATTTTCTGGTTCACTTGTTTGGGTTTGTGTACTTTGGTTTCTCAATCTTGTCCTACACACATCGTAAGTGTGATTTGGGCTTTGGCAATAGTTGCATATTATAGATATATAGTAACGTTGGTTTCCATTCCTTTGGCTTCTGATATTTTGTTCTTGGTTGTCTCTTTGTGGTTCACTTTGCTGTGTGGTTGTTGTAGTTATTCCTGTTGTCATTTCCAACATTCTTCCTGGTGCTTCAGTTTTATTTAATATTTCATCCACATTTTTAGCTTTTACTGTTGCTATCTTTTATTTTTCTTCTTATCTAAAGCTTCAATTACCCTATATCCAAAATTACTAACCGTTTCGCCATACGTTTGTCTTATGTCTATAAACTTTCTCTCTATTTCGTCTAGTGTACATGCTCTTGTATACATACTTTTTAACATTGCTCTCAACGTTTCGTAATCTTTTATATGTCTCATTAGTTTGCTAAATGTTTTTTTGTCCTCGTCATTTGTTAAGTTATCGTATACGATGTCCGGGTCCGCATTTCCTAAGAATCGCGTTAGTTCATATGTTTCGTTTACTTTTTCTGTGCCACTAAACTCGAATACAAAATCTGCTATACACCGTTCAACTTCTTTTGGGTTGGCCATCTGATTCAGTTGATTTTTCTGTTACTGTGTTTATGGTTTGTTTTGTGTTTGCCTATTGCGTTCGAACTTGTTCCTGTTTACTTTCTGTGATTACTTCGTCGGTTTGTGTAGCGATACTCTGGATGATTTTCGCTGGCGTTTGAATTTTCTGGTCGGTGTTTGGTTTAGGTTGTATTGGTTTTTCCTTTGGTATTCCTTTATCGTTTTGTGCTTTAGTACTGAGTTCTGTCTGTGTCGTTTGTTCACTATTTTGAATGCTTTCTGTTGCTATTTGAGTTACTTGGTTTTTGTCTTGTTTTGATTGTGGTGGTTTTATTTCGGCTAATTGTACTTGTGGATTCGTTGTTGAAAATTGTTACCAGTTTAGTTTTCTTTACTGAACTGATCTTTTTATTATCCTCTTTCTTTGTGTTTTCTGTGTCACTACCGCTGTTATTTCTTTGTTGGGCACGGGTGCGTTTCGCAGGTGGTGATCATTGTGTTTTTGTCGATCTATTTTAAAATGATGGTCATGCTTTTTCGTCGCTCATGAAACTGTTGTACTTATTTTTAATGACTCCAGTTTTGAAAAACTATAGTGACATTTGATTATGGCTATATGGTTGGTTAATTTTAGCTTCTGGTTTACTTAACTTAATCGCTACAGGACGATTTCTACAGCGCCAATATGTTATAAATTATTTGAAGATCATTGGAGAAGGTTTTATTTACATGAAATTTATTAAATAGGTCTACATATAGACCAAGAGCTATCAACTTTTTTTGATGTTTTGCAATTTCATGCAGTGTACACCATATGGTAGTGGATCTGGATTCGTGCTGCCATCACTTAAATTCTGTTGCACCGTCAGCGTACGATTGAGGTCATACGTATCTGACTCTGTTGGTGAATATTGCTCAGCGGAGTGTGCGCCAAACTTGATGGTAAACATCCAGGTGGACTGATACCACGTTTACATTAGTAGAATACAAGTATGTAGCAAGAAATTATCGTAAAGGATTGTTTCAAATAAGTTGTAATTTGGACCCTGACTAATAAGTAATTGTTATGTCATTCGTATATTTGTTGTGAAAACAAAATTTTATTACGTTTTTTGTTTAACTAATGATTTATAATTTACTCAAAAATCTAAAATAATAATGTTCGAAAAGAAATTCACAACACATAAATTAAACTCAGAATACAGCAATCTATCTGTCAAAACCATAAACTTTTATAGTATGCGCACACTACAAATCGCAAAGTTAGTGTGAACCTAAGCGGACAATTAATTAAATAGCAAAAAATTCATAACTTACGTACGTATAATGTAAACCTGGTATAAATATGGATAGGCCCATTGTTGATTCAACGTTGTTAGTTGGCAAACAAATCGTTTGAATCATCGAAGAATATTTACCACACTTCTGTGAAATCTCAACCACTGCGCGTTTTATTCTAATCTTGTAGAGCGTGTTTTCGTAATCCTCACTTTGAATTTTCCATTGGAGGTTTTTCATAGTGAAATAAACCAGTGATAATTCAGTCTTACAATTTTCACCCTGCGTATATTGATTCGTTTGGCAAACTGGTTGTGATGTAATTGATTCCTCCTCATTACTGTTAGTGAGGTGCCAATCTGGATTCCCGCATATTTTCGCACATGCTTTTGTGTAAATGAAATTATAATGACCACTCCAATGACTGCTACTTTGAAATTGCGAAAAATCAACAATCTCCAAAGCCCATGGACGGAAACAGAAGTGCATAACAAATGGCGTAACTACCGGACTTAATAATTCGTTAACAAGAATAATCAGGAAATAAACATGAACTTAATACAAAAATTGAAACAATTGTCTGAATTGAGCTCGTACTGTTGATGTACATAATGTGATAATCCACGACCCGATACTGGGAGATAATGAACATGCGCCGAACGGCTGCCATAAATTGTTCAGGGCACCAAATTAAATTCGCATCAGGAATAGAAGCTTTTTTAACTCATTAAAATGTCGTAGATATAGTGGGCCATATTGTGATCAGCATCTCATTCCTAAAGTCCCAGGTTCTTGTTTAATCAACTAACCTGAACTCTTTTGATATCAGCTCTTTATTATAACAAAGGCCTCAAAAATAGGGCAATAACTTAGGCCGTCACTAAATTCTTATTCATCATACGATTATAAATATCGAGCTAGAAGCTCGACTACTAAAAATATTCTGGAAACTGCTAAATCGTTTTTTTGGCCTTTAAAACTAATTTATTTCAAAACAAATAAATATTTTTACTTGTAAGGACTGTTAATTATGAATTAGTTTGACAAATGGAATGGATGCATTCTGATTTGTGAAACAGACGATGAGGAGCAGATAAAAACAGGACGGAGCTGAGCAGAATTTATTCTCTTTGGACCATGAGAGATAGTTGCTCAATAAATATATATGAATGTTGCCCAAAAATATAGGCTCAATATCCTGGGTGCTTACATATATTTGAATAAATTTGATTTATCTAATTAGGCTGAATTTGTACTGATAACCTTTTTTCACAATTTCTTAAACTATTTCTATACTTTTTAACCCTTGTGTTTAAAACTAAATTTACCAAATTTACGTTTTTCTATAACCGGCTACCCGGGCAGCCATACTCACTAATTATTCAATAAGTTCATGCTAATTTAGTTATTTTATTGCTTTTTGGTAAACAATAGTTAGTTTTCCATTTCAGAACATCTAAAAATCTCAAAATCGTACAAGTTGCATTTTATCAAATTCGGTTGAAAAAAAGTTCAAATATCAGAACGTTAATTTCAGGTTAAATGTCATCAAAAATCGGGAAGTTGTCAAGTTTGTTCTTTATAGGCCAAATTTCAGTAAGTAATCTAAAAATTATTTTGAAATCTAAATTGCATCGCTATTTTTGGGCGCTATGGTTCATTCTTATTATGGCTATCTTTATCAAAAAATCATTTTAGAAAGTCGAATTTCCACATAATCTGTTAACAAATAGTCAAGTTTCTTCCTAATTGGCCAAATTTAAAAATGCCATTTAAAATTCTTTTAGAATCAGATTTCCATAGCACTCTTGTTGAATTTTAACAAATTCGGTGTAAAAAAAGTCAAGATCTGGGAGTTAAGTTGGGGTTGACTGGCCGTTGAATCGAAATCGCAACTGTTCCCGTCCTCAGAATGAGATATTCCATAAATTCTTTATATACTACTCATAATTCAATAAAGTCTAAAAATTCAGTATATCACCAAAATATGGCCAAGTCCAACCCTAACTGCCCATATTCCAGAATGTCATCTTAAAATCTCACTCTAATCGTACATGTTGAATTTTATCAAATTCGGTTTAAGAGGGGTCAAGATCCGGGAGTTAAGTTGGGGTTGACTGGCTGTTGAATCAGAATCGCAACTGTTCCCGTCCTCAGAACGACATTAAATAGGTGAAGAAGATAAACAAATGTGATCCACACGTACTCACCGCGAGTAATCGCACTCACCGATACGATATGAACTTCGCATTGCAACACAAACGACCATTTTCTTGAACGTATTGCTACGTGCGAATGGAACTGGCTTCTGTACGATAATAGAAAATTATCGGCGTAGTGGCTGGACAGAGATGAGCTTTCCAAACAGTTCCCACAGCCAAGCAACGCCCAGTTTCACCCGAAGAAGACTATAGTTACTGAATGGTGGACTTGAACAAGAGTGGTGCACCACCATTTTCTGAAACTTGGTGAAACAATCACAGCGAAGAAGTCCTGTGATGAACTGTATACGATGTACGAGAAGCTTGGCAAAGTTCAGCCTGCATTGGTCAACCGAAAGGGGTCAACTCTGTTTCACGACAACGATCGACCGCATGTATCACATATCACCGAACAGCTGGACTACGAAAATTTGCATCATCCATTACACTTTCCAGGCGTATCTACTACAGATGAACACTTTTTCAAGCAGCAGGTCCACTTCGTCAAGGAGAAACATTTCCATGATTAGATCTCTACCGAAGATGCCTGTAAGGATTTCGTCGCTTACATAACCAAGGATTTCGTTTCGACTGGGATCAAACAGCTTGTATTTCGTTAGCAGAAGTGTGCTGAAGCGGGTGGTGCTAACTTAGATTCAAAATATTCATTTACCGCTGAGTTACGACCCTTCAAAGTTTGCGATCGAATTCGGACCTTTATTTTGGAACAGCGTAATATATATTCCATAAATTCTTTATATACTACTCATAATTCAGTAACTTCCTTAAATTCTACAAATCCCATAAATTCTGTAGTCCTTCTAATTTCCACAAATCCTGTAAATTCTAAAAGTTTAGTGAGTTTCTTAAATTCTGTAAATTCGATAATGCTGTAAATTCAATAAACTCTACAAATTCTTTACATTTTATGAATCTTATAAATTTCATCAATTTTCCAAATTCTATAAATTCTGTAAATTTATAGAATAATATAGATTTTGTAAAATTTGTAGATTCTGTGAGCTCAATGAGTTGTTTAAAGTCTGTCTGTTCTATAAATCCCATAGTTTCTGCAAATTCATAAAAATCGATAAATCCTTTAAACATTAATAATTCCATTAGAACAACAACAAACAATTTAGAACAATAATTTTGAGATACTGTCTTTTAAACTCAAATGTATATCCTTAAAAATATAAAACCTTTGAATATTAAGATTATTAATATTTTACCTAAAATTAAAACTTGGTGAATTCGACACCGTAATAAAAGTAAAGTAATAAAATTTAGGAATTCAGCCTTCTTTCTGTAAAATGGGCGATGTTGAGAGGATTAATTATTTTATTGTCACCTATTTTCATAATTTATGTTTGACCTGTGTGCTATACAGGAATCAAGCCATATATCAAACACAGCATGCCTCATTAAAACATCTGGTCATTTTCTTTTATTTAATTTTCGTCATAAAATTGGCAACCATTTAAAAAAAATGCAGGTAGAAACAGTAAAAATGGTGATCGCAAAACTTTAGACCAATTTGTCACAAAATGAAAGTTCCTTTTCGTCCTAAAAAAAGTTGACAAGTTGGAAAAAATTTATGCGGGTATTTTGTGACAAAATGTATATTGATTTTACCCCCCAAAACAAAAAGATTTTTGTCACCAATTTGTCACAAAATTTAAGTAATTTTTTGTGAAAAATATTAATGACAATTTTTCGGCACATTTAATATCCGCATATTTTGTTACAAACAAAGATTTAGTTTTACAGAGATATAGAGAAAGGGCAAACGCATGTAAATTACTATTTCATCTATAACGTAGCAACAACTTTTTTTATTACTAAAATTATTTTGATTAGTTAAAACCGTACATAAATATCTGTAACTCGCCATTATAGATATGTTATTTAGCGTCGAATGTCAATAGAAAGAACTTATCGTTTGCTATTTTACTGTTTGTTTTTAATGTGGAGTTCGTAAAAATAATTATCGTGCAATTTTGAATTTATCGTGTACATTTTTAGTTTATTGTGTAAATTTTTAGTACCTATATTTTACTTATCGCGTTCATTTTTAGTTTTACTAAATAATTTATAAAAAAGCTGTCGAATTTATGACTAAATGTTCAACAAATATTTAAAAAATGTTCCACCAAAAACCGGCAAATTTGATTTACAAAATGTTCGTTTGCGTGTGACAATCGGTATCAACAACATCCACCATTTTTCATCCATTTGATGACAACTTTTTGTCACATTTTTTTTCACCAAGCACCATTTTATGCTTTTATGGTTACTCGGGATTCATCATAGCATTACCGCCCGGCTTAAGTCAAATTTCAAATCCATGCATCGCAAGTTCCTCTGACATCAGTTTTATTGAAAACGAATGGGATTGCTGGATTTTAAATTTAGAAAAGCATTCAAAAAGGAACAAAGCAAAGTCAAAGGATATAACCTCATTGGCAGCTAGTTGTAGTCAAAAGCTTATACCGAAGAAGAATTTGAAGTAAGCAGATACGCAAGCAGACAAGTAAAACAACTAGTTCCTACCAAAAGACATTATAGTTACTCAGATACTATTAAGGATAATCCATTAAAAGACGATGTAAAAAAGCAGAATTTTTTAATATTATTACAACAACGAATTAATCCGTCGTTATCTGGCCTGAAAAATACAGTGAATGCCCGTGAAGGCAGAATAAAAGTTAAAAACACTAAGAGGTTGATGTTGCTGACCCTAAAGGAAGCATACTATAAATAAAAACAACAAAATTAAAACGATCGGGTCGGATTTTCAAAATTTGCAATGAAACGACCAAAAGAATGCATTTTACCATGTGCTTGAGGGACACACTCAGTTTGTGTTTGTATTACACATCAAAATTAAAATTTAATTTTTTCAGATGCCTTCTATTTAGTGCAACCAATAGATAATGAAGAATTTTTAAAATATATTGCAGCTCAAGTTCATGTTCTAATTGCACTACAAAGCTTAATGAATTTATAATGAAGATCCAATCAAAATTGGGCGAACAGGGCACGAAGGAAATTAAATGTCAAAAGTGGACACAATAAGAACGTGTCGCCTCGCAGAAATTATAAAGTTAACGGAAAGATTTGTTGAAATTCTAAAATGATTGTTGGATAGACTGAAGTTAAACAGTTTCACTGCTAAGCGACAATTTGAATATCTTGGAGAAAAAAAGGAAAACGTTTGCCAGGGAGAATAAATTATTATTTGAGATTTTGCTGCAAACTATTTGTTTTTAACACAAAAAGAAGTACAATCAAGGCAGTGGAATGACCAACAAGTAACTATATTTCCAATGGTTGTTTATTATATTAGATTTTATATTTTATATTTTATATTTTATATTTTATATTTTATATTTTATATTTTATATTTTATATTTTATATTTTATATTTTATATTTTATATTTTATATTTTATATTTTATATTTTATATTTTATATTTTATATTTTATATTTTATATTTTATATTTTATATTTTATATTTTATATTTTATATTTTATATTTTATATTTTATATTTTATATTTTATATTTTATATTTTATATTTTATATTTTATATTTTATATTTTATATTTTATATTTTATATTTTATATTTTATATTTTATATTTTATATTTTATATTTTATATTTTATATTTCATATTTTATATTTCATATTTTATATTTCATATTTTATATTTCATATTTTATATTTCATATTTTATATTTTATATTTTATATTTTATATTTTATATTTTATATTTTATATTTTATATTTTATATTTTATATTTTATATTTTATATTTTATATTTTATATTTTATATTTTATATTTTATATTTTATATTTTATATTTTATATTTTATATTTTATATTTTATATTTTATATTTTATATTTTATATTTTATATTTTATATTTTATATTTTATATTTTATATTTTATATTTTATATTTTATATTTTATATTTTATATTTTATATTTTATATTTTATATTTTATATTTTATATTTTATATTTTATATTTTATATTTTATATTTTATATTTTATATTTTATATTTTATATTTTATATTTTATATTTTATATTTTATATTTTATATTTTATATTTTATATTTTATATTTTATATTTTATATTTTATATTTTATATTTTATATTTTATATTTTATATTTTATATTTTATATTTTATATTTTATATTTTATATTTTATATTTTATATTTTATATTTTATATTTTATATTTTATATTTTATATTTTATATTTTATATTTTATATTTTATATTTTATATTTTATATTTTATATTTTATATTTTATATTAGATATTTTATATTAGATATTTTATATTTTATATTTTAAATTTTAAATTTTAAATTTTATATTTTATATTTTAAATTTTAAATTTTAAATTTTAAATTTTAAATTTTATATTTTATATTTAATATTTTATATTTAATATTTTATATTTTATATTTTATATTTTATATTTTATATTTTATATTTTATATTTTATATTTTATATTTTATATTTTATATTTTATATTTTATATTTTATATTTTATATTTTATATTTTATATTTTATATTTTATATTTTATATTTTATATTTTATATTTTATATTTTATATTTTATATTTTATATTTTATATTTTATATTTTATATTTTATATTTTATATTTTATATTTTATATTTTATATTTTATATTTTATATTTTATATTTTATATTTTATATTTTATATTTTATATTTTATATTTTATATTTTATATTTTATATTTTATATTTTATATTTTATATTTTATATTTTATATTTTATATTTTATATTTTATATTTTATATTTTATATTTTATATTTTATATTTTATATTTTATATTTTATATTTTATATTTTATATTTTATATTTTATATTTTATATTTTATATTTTATATTTTATATTTTATATTTTATATTTTATATTTTATATTTTATATTTTATATTTTATATTTTATATTTTATATTTTATATTTTATATTTTATATTTTATATTTTATATTTTATATTTTATATTTTATATTTTATATTTTATATTTTATATTTTATATTTTATATTTTATATTTTATATTTTATATTTTATATTTTATATTTTATATTTTATATTTTATATTTTATATTTTATATTTTATATTTTATATTTTATATTTTATATTTTATATTTTATATTTTATATTTTATATTTTATATTTTATATTTTATATTTTATATTTTATATTTTATATTTTATATTTTATATTTTATATTTTATATTTTATATTTTATATTTTATATTTTATATTTTATATTTTATATTTTATATTTTATATTTTATATTTTATATTTTATATTTTATATTTTATATTTTATATTTTATATTTTATATTTTATATTTTATATTTTATATTTTATATTTTATATTTTATATTTTATATTTTATATTTTATATTTTATATTTTATATTTTATATTTTATATTTTATATTTTATATTTTATATTTTATATTTTATATTTTATATTTTATATTTTATATTTTATATTTTATATTTTATATTTTATATTTTATATTTTATATTTTATATTTTATATTTTATATTTTATATTTTATATTTTATATTTTATATTTTATATTTTATATTTTATATTTTATATTTTATATTTTATATTTTATATTTTATATTTTATATTTTATATTTTATATTTTATATTTTATATTTTATATTTTATATTTTATATTTTATATTTTATATTTTATATTTTATATTTTATATTTTATATTTTATATTTTATATTTTATATTTTATATTTTATATTTTATATTTTATATTTTATATTTTATATTTTATATTTTATATTTTATATTTTATATTTTATATTTTATATTTTATATTTTATATTTTATATTTTATATTTTATATTTTATATTTTATATTTTATATTTTATATTTTATATTTTATATTTTATATTTTATATTTTATATTTTATATTTTATATTTTATATTTTATATTTTATATTTTATATTTTATATTTTATATTTTATATTTTATATTTTATATTTTATATTTTATATTTTATATTTTATATTTTATATTTTATATTTTATATTTTATATTTTATATTTTATATTTTATATTTTATATTTTATATTTTATATTTTATATTTTATATTTTATATTTTATATTTTATATTTTATATTTTATATTTTATATTTTATATTTTATATTTTATATTTTATATTTTATATTTTATATTTTATATTTTATATTTTATATTTTATATTTTATATTTTATATTTTATATTTTATATTTTATATTTTATATTTTATATTTTATATTTTATATTTTATATTTTATATTTTATATTTTATATTTTATATTTTATATTTTATATTTTATATTTTATATTTTATATTTTATATTTTATATTTTATATTTTATATTTTATATTTTATATTTTATATTTTATATTTTATATTTTATATTTTATATTTTATATTTTATATTTTATATTTTATATTTTATATTTTATATTTTATATTTTATATTTTATATTTTATATTTTATATTTTATATTTTATATTTTATATTTTATATTTTATATTTTATATTTTATATTTTATATTTTATATTTTATATTTTATATTTTATATTTTATATTTTATATTTTATATTTTATATTTTATATTTTATATTTTATATTTTATATTTTATATTTTATATTTTATATTTTATATTTTATATTTTATATTTTATATTTTATATTTTATATTTTATATTTTATATTTTATATTTTATATTTTATATTTTATATTTTATATTTTATATTTTATATTTTATATTTTATATTTTATATTTTATATTTTATATTTTATATTTTATATTTTATATTTTATATTTTATATTTTATATTTTATATTTTATATTTTATATTTTATATTTTATATTTTATATTTTATATTTTATATTTTATATTTTATATTTTATATTTTATATTTTATATTTTATATTTTATATTTTATATTTTATATTTTATATTTTATATTTTATATTTTATATTTTATATTTTATATTTTATATTTTATATTTTATATTTTATATTTTATATTTTATATTTTATATTTTATATTTTATATTTTATATTTTATATTTTATATTTTATATTTTATATTTTATATTTTATATTTTATATTTTATATTTTATATTTTATATTTTATATTTTATATTTTATATTTTATATTTTATATTTTATATTTTATATTTTATATTTTATATTTTATATTTTATATTTTATATTTTATATTTTATATTTTATATTTTATATTTTATATTTTATATTTTATATTTTATATTTTATATTTTATATTTTATATTTTATATTTTATATTTTATATTTTATATTTTATATTTTATATTTTATATTTTATATTTTATATTTTATATTTTATATTTTATATTTTATATTTTATATTTTATATTTTATATTTTATATTTTATATTTTATATTTTATATTTTATATTTTATATTTTATATTTTATATTTTATATTTTATATTTTATATTTTATATTTTATATTTTATATTTTATATTTTATATTTTATATTTTATATTTTATATTTTATATTTTATATTTTATATTTTATATTTTATATTTTATATTTTATATTTTATATTTTATATTTTATATTTTATATTTTATATTTTATATTTTATATTTTATAT
Organism: Tipula helvola; assembly: GCA_963556165.1. Taxonomy (NCBI): domain Eukaryota; kingdom Metazoa; phylum Arthropoda; class Insecta; order Diptera; family Tipulidae; genus Tipula; species Tipula helvola. The sequence continues at coordinate 105,260,503 of OY744481.1, forward strand.
TTTATATTTTATATTTTATATTTTATATTTTATATTTTATATTTTATATTTTATATTTTATATTTTATATTTTATATATTATATCTTATATTATATATTTTTAAATTTATATTTGATATTTTAAATTTTTAATTTCCACTTTTATCCTTTGCTTTTCTTTTTGAGAAAATCTTGTTACCGGTTGGGTTGGCAATATGGGGCAACTGTTGGATGCGATTGTGACATCATTGTTTTCATGCCATTTGCATATGACTATTACATTGCCTCGTGTCGTTGCGTAATTATAAAACTTTCTTTCATTTTTTTAATCATTTTGCAAATTTCGAATAACTTTGAGAAGAGTGCTTGATTTACATGAGTCCCCTCGCCTCATCATCTTTCAATTAAATTTAGTGCTCGAAATGGTTTCCATCGACTTCAATGCACTTATTAATCCGCATTTCAAATAACAGTACACAACTGGGAAGTGTGTCTGCTTGAATTTCAGCACAAACATTTCTGATTCGCTCAATTGTATTCTCATGTGTTGTTGGTTTTTGTTTGTAAACTTGGTCTTTGAGATAGCCCCTTGTAAACTTGGTCTTTGAGATAGCCCCACAGATTTTGGAAATCAACGCCATGAAGATCTTGGTGTAAAAATACTTGATATGGATGATACTTATGACGTTTTAAAATTTTCCAAACACTGGCCTGGGACAATCCGGAATCGCTAGCTATTTATCGTGTACTAATATGAGGATTATGAGCTACTGCAGCCCATACATTAATTTCATTATTTTCTTCGGTGACTGTTGCTGGACGAGTCCTTGTTTTCGGTTGAACGCTTCCATCAGTGATAAATTGTCTGGCAGTACGCTGAAATGACGCACATGACCGAATCCTATCCGGAAAACGCGAAGAGTAGAGAGTGACAGGATTATGAAGACTCCGGCCAGCTTCTCCATAAACCAGAATCATTTCAATTTTCTCTTGTACAGTTAGATACACCATTCTGAAGTAGTATTGATAGCTTGACACAGGTATTGTTGTTTTCGAAATAACCTTCGGACTGAATCGGTATTTTTAAAATAAAATAAAAACAATTTCATTAATTTGAAAGCCGATTTAAACACATGTCCCTGCCTGGGCTACGATAATGACAAGCCATTTTTCAGTAACTGAAAATTTAAGTAATACAAATTGTTTACGACTACCTTCATGTATTTACAACGAAACCATGGTATTTTTATTGCAGACGTATTGCAGAATCGTTTGCGTAGGTTCTCAGTAGGAGAAATAAAACAAAATTGAATATTGTCAATTACAGCGCCATCTATCATGAATCGAAAAAAATGTTTCAGTCAAATCCTACGTATGTTGAGCCGTAGAATATGCAATAAAAATTAGGGGTTCCCATCTTAGTTTCTAAGTTACCCCTCGCCCACCTACAAGGAGGGGGGAGGGGATTCTAATTTTAACACTATTGTATTTCCCCCGCGGAATAATTAAATCTTGATCTCTACCATTATTTTTCGTAGAGTGCTTATTTTCCGAGATATTTGAGTGTAACAGGTTACAAAAATCATCCAGTTTATTGAAGGTTTTCCTCGATGAGCTCCAGGTCGCTTGAGTCATCAAAGCTTCCCGTAAAGTGGGTTTCAATGAGAAGCTCCAACGATTCCGCACTTGAAGCTGTGCATGACCCATCTGGAGATAGAATCTTCCTAGGGCGAGAAGTCTCAGAGACTTCTTTCATTCTACAACAGAAGAGTCTCCAAGATCCCCTTTGTGCCTTCCTCAATTCTTTTTGTACTTTCTTAGGTCCTCCTTATAGGAGTCCCAGTCCGGAACCTTCCTTGTGTCCTTTGCTTTATTAAAGGCTGTCCTACATGCTCTCCAATAGGGGTCCCAACTCCATGGACCACCATGTCGGTTTCTGCCTGCCCCTTGGCTTGATCAGGGGGCAAGCAGCATTAAGGGAAAGATTGCAGGCTTTTGTTACAAAGTCCACAATGCAATCCAATTCTTCCACTGTCTCCGGAAGACCCGGGACCTCTGACGGCAATAATTCCTCCAACACCTCCCCATATTTCTCCCAGTTTCCCCTTCTAGGATTCCTGAAAGGCTTCTGAGTAACCGGGTGAATGTTAAGGTTATATGTTATGTATTGGTGATTAGAGAATGAGTGCTCCTTCGCCACTCTCAATCCCCTAATCAACTGAAGAATAGTATCCATGGCGAAGGTCACATCTAGAGCCTCCTGCCGATTATTAACGATAAATGTTGGTGCTTGCCCAACATTACAGACTGAAAGGTTAGTATTTAATAAATAATCAAAAACTAACTCACCCTTCTCATTAATATCAGTGCTCCCCCAAATTGTGTGATGTGAGTTTGCATCACACCCGAGTACCACACCAATCCAGCTTTTCCCTGTTACTCGGATCAGGTCCTCCAGGTTATCCGGCGAGATCTCTTTCACCCAATCCATATAGGCTGAGACCAGCCAGAACTTATACTGCCAACCTCCACACTGATCGCGGTAACGTCACCACTACTGTATTGAGAAAGTAGAAACACTTTTAAAATATTTTTCACTAAGATGCAAGATCTGATCTTCTCAGAGTTGCTTGAATACAAAATTGTATATCCTCTCATCTTAAGGCCACAGATCCTGTTTTTGTTAATCCAAGGTTCCTGATCTAGTCAGTCTGGGAACATGAGCCGCCAAAGCAGCCTTCGTATGGTGAAGATTAATCTACAGAACGTTAATCAACGTGCATTAACTTACTTACCTCTTCATGCATTCCCTGATTCAGGCTAATGCTACCTTCCCCCGTAAGGCCGTTGGTATCCGCCGTTTCACCCCCGTATATATTGTTTCGTTGCCTCTCAGGGGTTGCAGCCAATCTGTTCAGAATTTTAAGCGCCGACCGTCTCTCCCTGTACAGCCGCTTTGCAGGAGCGATGGTTGCCGGTCCCCCACTTTCTTGCTTAGCATTGGTACTGCTGACAAGAGGTAGCTCCACCTTTAATGTAAGAGTCACATCCTTCTTTAGATTTTTCCGGTTTTTCAATGGTGCCGGCTCCTTTATTTTATTTATTTGGTCATCCATACTATTTCCACGAGCGTCATAGAAATAACGGTCCACCTGCGCAGAGATCTGTATACGCAGGTACAACTGGAGGAAGCCAGATCCAGAGGGCTCCGTTAACGGCTGGGCTTTGTTAAATGGGCTCCCAGCCTACCTAGCCGATCTTCAGCACGGGTTGCATAATACCTTAGTCCAGCCCATTGGCTCACCAAGCATCTCGTCTCCAGCACCCCGCCCCATCCATCCTTCACCCGACCATTCGCCCATTCATATGGATATCCCAAACCAATGAGACCCATTCCATTCAAGGGGTAACTCGTTTATAGGGCTCCTCACTCACTACTTGGAGACCCGAGAGCGCAGGAAGATGCGTCGCTCAGTTCGCCGTGGTTAGTAGTCTATAGTTTTATGGCGCCACCAGTTCGCCATTCCATAATCATAGGCACTCAGAATTTAGTAAACTGAGGTTTATCACTCCCCAGTTTCTTGAGACTCTCCCCCAGCAGAGCTGCGGTTTGGGGCGGCTTATTTAATTTACCGCTAACCTACCTATCGATAGGCCGTCCACTATCCACCACCTATGATCCCCCCACCCCCTGATAGCTGCAGCATGCCCCGGGGAAAATTGTACTAAAACGTAAGCAACTCAAAATGAAGTATACATACCGCTTGAATTTATTTTAACATGTATTTTAGATCGATTTAAGCGATCAAAGTCAGCCCCTTTAATTGTTTTATGTTTCCAGAGCATTAGAAATATACTCTAAAAATTACGGTATAAAACATTTTAAATATAACAATAACACTCAATAATAAAAACAACTTTTACATACGCCTTAAGACAAGTAAATTCACGGCACAAATCGCCTGTAAATTTGTAGTAGGTCTAAAATACATGTTATAAAAAATTTATGCGGTATAGTTCCCTTTGAACTGCGAATATTTTAATGAAACTTTGAGCAATTCCTTGGGCGGCTCAGACACGGAGTTAAGCCAGGTTGACAATACCATTCTTAAGGACAAAAACTACATTTGTATACATTTTCAGCCGTAATAAACTCTTTCAATAAAACGTTCATCAATTCTCCAACTAGTGGCACACGAATCAGGACAGCAATCACAAAATTTGCTTTTCTAGAAGAACTCCGGATCGTCTCCAAGAATGTACAGTAAACTATTGATCTATTTTAATTCTACGTTTGGTTTTTATTAATTTATTGTTCTAACTTACGCACATAGTTCATGCAACAGTAAAACTTTTTAGCTTCTAAAAAATGCTTTTGCATTATCAAATTTTAAGCTAATTAAGTGGAATTACGGATTTCTTGAAGAAAAATTAAAAATATTTGAATAAAACTCATAAAATACGTGCTAAAATATAAAATAAATTGAAATATGCACAAAATATGTGATTATGCGAAAATATTTAAATGTTATTAATAGCCTAAGCCTAATTATTAATTAATCAGAGAATTGCATTTTGATAAATTTTATTGAATGCATCTACATTTTATTGCATCTCATGCAAAAAAATAAAATAATTTATTTTGATTTGAAAATTGTTAAAATAATAATGTGTATAAATTTAACATTTATTTTCAAAAATTGTTAATTTGATTTCAACTTGGCTTGAAAAAGAAAAATTTACTCAATCGTTTTCGCAAATTCTCTATTTGATTCTTCCCTCAAATAGAATGGTGGCGGCTTCTCAGTTTTTGGAGTTTTTCGGGCGGCGGCGGGTGTGCAACAACCAAGCAAGAATATATATTACCATGCGTTAATTCAATGGTAGCCAGCTTGGTGAATTTATTCGCGATTGTACTGTCGGTGATCTAGGGCAGTAATAGACCGGTCTATTTCCGTTTGCACTAAACACTGACCTAAATCACTGTTTATTTTATTGTCATCTGCTGTCGATGTATTTTCATTGTTTTTATTATCGTGAATATCGAAAAATAGGATCATTGCTAATCTTAAAGTAAGACCTAAATTTTAAGCTTCACAAAGCCATACTTATCACAAAAATATGATTAAGTGAACAAACATTTTATTGGGTTTTTCAACAATAACACATTTTATATGAATCGTCTTAATATTTTCTTAATCTGCACAGTGTAATCACCCCATCTTCGCTGCTGTATCAAAACATATTTTGGTTTTTTTATCGATCACGATCGATAATTACAAATATTTGATCAATTGTTACAAAAAACCCATTATTAATCTGAGATGAGATATTTAAAAAATATTTATGATTAATTTTTAATATCAACAGCGCGATTTAATTAATCTAAATATTTTATTAACAATGTTTTTTGTGTATCACAAAAACACACGTGTAACATAGTTACAATAAAGTTATATACAAAAAAATACGAAAATAGGTGATATCACTTTATAAGAATTTAATTAGTAATTATTTATATTAAACATTTTTAATAATTATTATTGGTTCAGTTGGATTGCTCAATAATATTTTTTTTTATTTTTAATTAAAATGTCTTGTTAAATTCATGATGTGAGCAACTTGTTTTGCCGCGACTCGTTTGGATACAGTATTCTCGTTTGCATCATATTATAAAACAATAGAGGAATGAACTTGATTAATCATAATTAATTAGTTGTGTGAATAATTATGTTGGTCAAGGTTAAAATTATTACTTCTATGATGAGGAAGTATATGTAATAAAACTATTATTGTTGTTTATGGACTAGAGGTTCTGCCAATGTGAAATTACTTTATTAATGTTACAACCAATGTATGTATATGTATGTAATAATTTGCGATTAGATTTCACAAACAACAAGTTGACAACAAATAAATTTATTCGCTCGCTACATATGATTTAAAAAAAAATAAAAATCAAGGTTTAATACTTTGTTTCGTACAGTAATCTAATCAAATCGATAAATCGGTAATTTTATTTAATTTGTTGTAACGAATAATATCTAAGACAAAAAAAAAGCTAATTTTAGAAATGTTCGGTACTGACACTCGATTAGTCACATAACTAAAAAAAAAAACTTTCCATTGCATATACTAAACCTAAACACACATTTTTAACCGATGTCTGCTACCTCGAATATTCTCGAACAATCGTAATATTATTTCGAAAGACCCAAATCGTAATCGTGATAAAACATGTTCATGTATAAAAAAAAACACGTGTTGCTTAGGATATTGTTTATTTTATACATATAAAATTTTCATCACTAAAAATAATTATTTTAAACTGTCATGATGTCATTATCTTTAGACAGAGTGTCTGTTGCAAAAAAAAAAAAATAAAAATATAAATTCTTATCGAACAAAAAATAATAAAAATATTTTTTAACGATTAAAAGCCGCACAAAATAATTTTTATTATAAACAATTTTATTTAATTTTTTTTGTTTTCAGTTACAACGATGACTAACTGATTAAACAATTTCGTTTTAGTGTATAGAATACAATAAATAAATTTTAAAATCACAAATCCAATGTCAAGAATAAGAACTTTAAAAGTTAAAACAAAAAAAAAACTAAAGTTAGTCATTTTATCATAAATAATTTATTAATTTTCAGGATCATTATGTCAATGCCATTGAATTTAGTTAGGTACCTTCTAGTATACTGCATATTGTAATTTGGTTGATTACTTTCAATTTTTAAATTGTTTAGTTTCGAATTAGTAAACAAACAAGTTGTTTATTCAGGTACAAATACCAAGTCATAGTCATATGATTCATTAATTTAAAAACAACGTGGCAGACTTTAAGTGACACGTTATAAAATTAAATCTAATTAAATTTTTTTTTGATTTAATTAAACTTTGAATTTATAGCCGCAATTTTAGATGGGCAAATAAATCATCATACAATCTAATCATCGTATATTAATATGCCACAAAAATACAAGCAGATTATATACCAAATTTGGATATTTATAAATATTGCCGACTCATCATACGAGTATATCGAATTTCAAAACTTTAACATTAAAAATGCATTGTACTCATAATTTGGGTTACATGATTTAAATTAATTAAATTACATTTTTGTGTTTCAAAAATTATAATTTTGTCGTACGATATTTTTTTATCATTTTTTTTTTTTTTTTGTTATAAATGTTTTATGATAAAGAAGAAGCTAAAGTCAATATTTACAAAAAGGTATCGTTATAAATTTAGAGATAAACATATTTGGTTATGTTTATAGGCAAACAATTAGATTATGATAAACTAAGTCGCTTTGCGATAACAATAATATAATATAATTTTAGATCTAGGTTCAAAAACGTGATAGACGGACGGAACTTAAAATATGATAACGGATTTTAATCCTTTGTGTGTGCGTCGTCTGTACAAAGGCAATTTAGTTTGCTTTTATAAATATGTATAGCAAAATATGTCAAAAGGATTAGTACAATTGAAATATAATGAAATGAGCACAAAGATTTATTAGTGCTGTATCTAATTATTGTGATAAAAGAGGTTGATTTATGTCGATTATTAACATATTATTGCATATCAGTGGCGTACCTACAAATTTCAGGGCCGCCGCAAAATTTGTTCAGCCCCTAAAAATGCTTATTGTACCTAAGAACAAGTAAAGCTTGAAGTGAAAAACTTATTTCTTTATAGTCTCGCATTAATTAAAATTATCTGACTTGAGAGTAGATGACACGAAACATTTTGCAACTCAATGCTCTGAAAATTTCTAAATCCATATATCGATAAAGCATCACAAATTTTGAATATACATAATTTGATAAATATCAAGAATTTCGAAATAATCTTAAAAATGTCGAATTTTCAAAGTATCTTGCATATTCTTGAAAGTTCTCAAATATTGAATTATCCGTTTTGTTAAAAAATGGTATAGGCATAAAATATGTATCTGCAAGAATTGCCAATTAGTTTTCAGTTTGATAATTAATTTAAATAAGTTTGGGTTTTAACTTAACTTTTAATGTTGAGCCTTTTTCATATTTTTAAGTTAACGAATTAAGTTAACCAAAACACAATTTAGAAGCGATAAGTGCGATATAATTCGTTTAAAATAATTTATTAAAAAAATTTTACCTTTACTTCACAATTTAACTGACAGAATGAGAAAATGGGCAAAAAAGATAAGCGGTAAGTTAATTTTTGACGTAGCCCCAAATATGAAATATAAAATATGATAAAATAGGAAATATAAAATATAGAAACTAAAACATAAAATATAAAATTAAAATTTAAAATATAAAAAATATAAAATATGAAATATAAAAGTTATTTATGGCACTAGTGAGCAAAACGAGATATTATCCATGAGGGATAAGTTTGTCCCGATCGAGGCGATAGCCGAGTGATAGCGTTTATAACATGTTGAGATTAATTATTTTAATTTAAACTAAATTATCTGCCATATTTTTTTATGTACAAATTAGCATCAGAATTACTCAAGTCAGATGGGGCATTCTCTCAAAATTATTTTAATTTAAAAAAAAAAAACACCACTGTTTCTTTACGCAAAAATTGAATTCAGAAGAGCTCGGATCGGATGAGCCATTCTCTCACTACAGTTGTTGAAGGATTTAAATCATTCGATAATATTATGTGTGAGGCATAAAGCCTAAGGACCAACCTAAGAAATCATACATCTAAATTAAAGGTAATGCTTACAGTTGATTAGTAATTGCCCACAACCAAGGGAAAAATGTCTTGTCAATTTTCTGAACATGCGGTGTAAGATTTTATCACGTCAAAAAAATATAAATTGAAAAACAAAATTAAAATGCCTTATCCACAATCGAACCATGAACTTTAGCCGCTCTAGTCCAAAACATTTCTACTAAGCCATATCAACCTAAGGAAATTTATTTAATTTTCATTCTTATATTGTTTCAAACATAGCATGCTTTGAAGTTTATGACAGAAAAAAAAATTGTTACCGAAAAATTCTCATGGCTTACTGCAACTCATAATATAAAAGATTTTAAATAATTTGTTGTAGTGTTTAATCATAAACGCGGATCATGTATTTTCTTGCGTAATTGGTAATTATTGTAATAACTAATGCCTCAATTCCACAAAAAAAATTGACTGACAGTCAAAAAAATCGAAAAGAGAAAAATAATCTGATACTCCATATAAGAGACAAAGACAACGTTTTTTTTTGGTTTTTTATTTTATAGAAAAACAATTTTGCTATAAAATAAAAAACACGTTGGCTTTGTCTCTTATATGGGGCATCAAATTATTTTTCTCTTTTCGTTTTTTTTGACTGTCAGTCAATTTTTCCCATGGAATACAGCCATTAAAAGCGGAATGTTTAATTTAAAGTAAAATATTTGGTCATTACATGAATACTAAAAAATAATAATAAAAAAAATAAATAAAAAAATTAGATGAGGATCGAACCGTAGACCTTTGCCGCTCTAGTTCAATGCATTACCACTACGCCACAAACAACATAATAACAAGAATTTTATTTGCGTTGTTAAATTGTTTTATTTTTTCAAAGCGTTCTACAGCCTCGCTAGCTATTAATAATAATTAGATTACCTGAACTTTAGACGAGAGTTGACTCTCGGTATTTTAGAATCATTCTGGAAAAAATCGTTCAATACAAGGGTGCACCCCTCTGTAGCAAATTTACATGCACATTCAAGATAAGGTAGATCATTTAATAATTTATCATTTATCGTTTTTTATTTTGCAATACAATTTTTGTAGCTGCTTTTAATGTGACTGTTTTTTTAAAAGAACACCCCGTCCCGCTTAAACCAAACTACTTACGATTAATTTTGGTTAGTAGTTTATGATTTCTCTTGCTACTTTCAATGTAGACATCCGTTTCAAAAGATATTTTAAGAAAAAAAAATAGTTTGGGCTTTATCTGGGATAGTCAACTATAATGAATTACGAATATAAATGTGATTTTAAATTTTTTTTAGCATTTAACACAGGAAAATGAAATTAGAGAGCCATCCACTGTAACCATTTTGTACAATCTGAAACTTCATAATTTTTATTTTTTATTTTTTTATAGATAACGCAGCCATTTTCATCCATAATAACTCCACCATCTTTATCTCACGCGTCTCTATATATTTACAATCAATTTCGCATTCCCTTAAGTAAAATCATGTACATACATATTTAATATAAGAAAGTCATAAACTTGTTGGTATACATACATAATATGTGTGTACATAGCAACTGTTTAAATTTGTCAAAACGTCAGATAGTTATGAGAGTATATATTTGGAAAATATTGTGCTTAGAAACAAACAATTTTTAGAAAATACGTATACGTCATTCGAAGATAATGCACTGATTAAAAAAAAAAGGTCGTCTCCGGATTATTAGTCATCACACCGAACAGTTTAAGTAACAATTATTATTCTTTTATTATCCGATCAATTTACAATATAAATATTTTACGAGTAAAGTACTAAAAGCAACAATAATTGACCAGTTTTTGGGATTTTATTGCATTTGCTACCTGGGAATGCACATGTTATACAAACATTCAATTTTTGCCGCTTATGCACACAGTATTTTAAAAAAAATGTAATCAAACGGGTGCATTTCACTTGTGCACGTAACTAAAAATCTCGATCAAATCACACGCTACATTCGTCACGTATTCATGTATATCGACTTACATGTGCAGGAATCAACTTATCTCAAGCGTACAAATATATAGGTTATCGTATTTGTTGGGATTTCATTTCTTATATATCAAGTTTTTAAAAAAAGGATTTCTTTACCTGCAGATGTTTGCAATCTATGCACAATGCATACACCTATTATGTTTGTTTTTGTTGAAGAAGGAAAAATTTTGATCGTTCAAGAAATTTGTAACCTTCATAGTTTTATAAAATATACCCGGGGGTCGAACATCGTTTTGAGTGTTATTATTTGTTGTCTCAAATGATAATAATACGTTTGAATAACAAGTCACTTAAATTTGACCTGATAAGAGAATTTTGTGAAAATCTATATTTATTTATAGTATAGTACAAGCTGGTGTGTGTTGGTTATGGTCAGTTATTTGCAAAATAAAATGAAATGCTCGACGTTTAGCGATATGAATTTTTTTTATTTTTTTACTTCCGCAAAGATTGTAGTTATACTTAATATACAGTAAAGTTTATAAAAATTATATTGCGGTATACTAATAAAATATTTATTATTCAAATGACCTCGAATGTTTCGTTTGTGTAAAGTCACGGTTTATGACTAAATTATATGCGTAACCACGTGTTTCGATCGAAATATTTATCGATGATTTCGTCAGATCATTTTAAAATTAAGCAACCTAGTCCAAATAGTAGCGATAGAGTTAGCCGTTGTTTGACGAAGCTGTATTCAGCACCATCCTCAGTGGCCAGATCGTTCCAAGGGTATGTGAGGAGCGAATCGATATTTCGACTTGATTATTTCTGAAGTATATTTTACACATTATAAGGGTATTATATTATGAATCGTGGCCAATACACGTTGTTTCCTGAAAATCGCCAAACTGCTAGAAAATCCGTGAATTTTAATGGTATGTTATGGGGGTTTTATGGCCTAAGGATGTTATGTACGGATATGAATATATTAAAATATTTTAAAAACACGTTATTTTAGATTACAACTTTGAAAAATTGATATTTCTGGAAATTTTCTGTACAGCCGCTTCAATGAATCATTATTTTGATAAGTTGTGTAACATGTTAATACATGTTCAAGTTCGCATTTTAGTAAAAGGTGGAATTTTAAAGTACTAAATATAAAGCCAAACCGATGAATCAAATAATCGGTGACTTTCCTGAGGCTCGAGTCGATCTAATATGACGATTTTCAAAAGTATGGGTAGACTATACAGGACCATTTTTAGCTCACCTAACTAGAGGGCGAGGACAAAAACATACAAATCTTATGTTTGTCTATTTTTATGTCTCAGCACCAAGGCGGTGCATTTAGAGTTAGATAGTGATCTCACGACCGATGCATACATTGCCGCCGTTAGAAGACTTGTAGTGCGCGAAGGTATCTGTAAAGGAATATACAGCGATCCCGAATCGAATTTTGTTGGAACAACAAACCAAATAAAACAATTTTCCTAATTAATAATACAAAATACTAATTATACAAGTATTTCTGATTGCTTTACTAGAGGCTGTTAAAAACAATTCAAACAACATGCAACCTATCTATATATAGACCGTTCACTTCGAAAAGTGGTACAAGACAACCATCCAAAAAAGAAAAATCTTTGACAATGATATCCATAGAGTATACCGGCATACAACTTATCCCTAATTTTAATTTATACAATAACAAGAAAATTCAAAGTCTCATATATCTCATTTATTGATTCTCAAAGCTCAATTCCTTCATTTCCTTGTTTCATCAAGTTATGGACCCACACCACCTCCAAAAACAAACCGTCCATTTTATTCAGCAAAATTTTATTCAGAAAAGCAATCACCAGATAAATATCCGGTCTTTTTTTCAATGTTCCGTTCAAGTGGAGAGATTTAATATAAATATTTGTAAAGGAGAAAATATAGAAGCAAAAAACAAAAGAAAAAACCAAAACGAGTTGAACTCAACTTATCAATAACTAAAAAACCAAAAAAAGTATATAGAACGTTTCGCTTTGGGCAATCCAAACAGCAACTTGTACAAAACAAATGCCAATTCTGTTCAAAAATAAAACCGAGAACAATTATCCGTCAAAAGTTAATCAAAACATCAAAAAATCTCCAAAAATTTCCAAAAATCTTTACACCAACAAAGCTTGGTTGAAACCACTATAAACAGAACGTAAAAATTACACGGCACTATTTTTACCAGGTTCGCACCAAAAGTGCAAAACAATAACGCGTCCTTAGAAAAGTTATCCTTAATAACAAAATCAACTTTACCAAAATATTGAACCAAATAATAAGCACCCGTGGCTTTGCAACCAAAACAAAATCATTTCCAAACTTTAATTGTTTTATTTTAAGCAACACACTCCAATCCAATGCACTGAACAAAATTCAAAATACGGCACCAACCTATTTTATTGTCTCTCTCCCTAGCACCGAACTTCTTACACTTGACGGGTGTTTATTTCTCCTCTATAGCCTTTAGCTCTATGATTCGAGTATGGGTAAAAAATAAAAAATAAAAATTAAAACCATGCGTGAATAGAAAAAAAAACTGCGTATGTCAAAATGACTCAAATCAATATCAATTTAAATTAAATATGGGATGTTTTGTATTTTGAAATCTTATGCACAACCACACAAACCTAAAATCATGCATTATTTGTGTGAAATCAAGAAATTCGACTTCACCCACTACAAATTTAAGATATTCAAGAAAGATATTCCCGGTGGATTACATTTTTCCATATTTAATTATTTAATTTTCTTTAATTTTAATTTAAAATACTTCACACACTGAGATTTTTTTTAGTTTCGGCCATAACACTTTAGACCATTACATTTTCGATCAGTCAACTCAAAAATAAAAACACAAAAAAAAAAAATCTATCATTTTTTCCTTTACTTTCAATTCTCTCGTGTAAGTTATGGTCCTTCAACAATATGATGCCGCCGATCTGCAAATTATCACATGTCTTCTTCTACTTTAATCGTATGCAAATAGTCTGTCCGCCAGATTTTCCAAAAGGCCTGAATCCGTTTTTGCATGTTTTGCCGGCGGTTTAATTTTGTATCCTTTATGTGTTCTAATTGTGGCTCTGGAATAGCAGTAAAAACTTCACCAATTATAAAGTGACCAGAAGTTAAAATTTGTAACTCCGAAACATCATCCATGATGCAACATAACGGATATGAATTTAAAACAGATTCGATTTGTGTGGTTAAAGTGGTCAGTTCCTCAAACGTAAAAGTTGCATTGTCCATTCATAACCCTCTTCATATGATATTTTGCAGACTTAACTGAAGCCTCCCATAGACCTCTAAAATGTGCTCCAGTAGGTGGACTAAAATGAAACGTAATATGATTAACGGCACAAAAGGTACTTAACTCGTTAGTTTTGAAATGTTGCAATAACTCTCTACGCAAGATTGCTAATCCTCTATTGCCATCAATGAAATTGGATCCATTATCACAAAATATGCCCGAAGGAATACCACGGCGTGCTACAAATCGCTTTAATGCAGCTAAAAATGCTTCTCATCGATAGGCATCGAAATAGTGTAACATATGGCTTTTCATTACGAGCATTTCTGGCTGAACTTAACATATACTGAACCCGCGTTATCAATTCCAACATTTGTTGGAAGATCAACCATCTTCTGACTTAATGAATTAGCACGATATTTGACACAAACGATGCAATCTTTAATTAGTTTCTTTATTGCACGACGTGCATTTATCATCCAAAATCTTTGTCGAACTGTATTAAGAAGAAGGTCTAAACCACAATGAAGATCCGATACATGAATTTTCCGAATTATCAACTCATTGATTCTATGTTGTCGTAATATAACTGGATGTTTAGCCGAAAATTTCAACTGGGCATGTGTTACCCGTCCTCCTAATCGATTAACGCCATCTTCGTCAATGAGTGGATCGCTAGTAACGGGTGGGGCAAAAGTCCCGCTACCATTTTGATTGCGCGCCATCTTGGTTATGTGACGTTTAGCTCAGTTTCGCTTTAACTATTGTGTTGTGAAGACGCCCAAATTTTATAATGAATAAATATACGCCACAAGAACGAGCAGAAATAGTGACAATATTTATTGAAAATAATCGTTCCATTATTGCCACTCAGCGGAAATTTCGTCAAAAATATCCTAATCGTTCAGTGCCTCACAAAACCACAATTTATCGTTTACATGCGAATTTTCGACAGTACGGTACGACAGCAGACAGACCTCGTTCTGGAAGACAACGGACGTCTCGTAACGATGAAAATGTGGCTCTGGTGCGCGATAGTGTTGCAGAGTCTCCAGAAACATCAATTCGGAGACGTGATTCCCAGTTACACATTTCTGCACGCAGTTTAAGGTGAATTTTGAAAACTGATTTGAAAATGTTCCCGTACAAAATTCAATTAGTCCATAAATTGCTACCGAGAGATCATGATCAACGAGTTGAGTATACAGTAATGCAATCCAAAGGCTGTCTGGTGAAATTGAAGATTTTTCGTTTAAATTGATAATGAGCGATGAAGCCCATTTTCTTCTCAGTGGCCACGTCAATAAACAGAACAGTCGGTTTTGGGGAACACACAATCCTCAATTAATTCATGAAACATCATTGCATCCACTAAAAACAACTGTATGGTGTGGTATTCATGCTGGAAACATTATTGGTCCCTATTTTTTTGAAAATGACCGAGGTGTTGAAGTTACTGTTAATGCTGAACGGTACCAAGACATGATTCGAAATTTTCGATAACGAAAAAAAAATGTAAAGACCAAATAAACTTTTTATGAAAACCAAACATACTTATCTTTTCTTTGAACAAAGTTATAGGCAATCAAAATGGTAGCGGGACTTTTGCCCCACCCGTTATTTACGATTTGGATCCCATTTCTTTATTGGTTTGTAGTAAATTGATTTCCTCCTTTGTATATTTCTAAAAATAACCACTTTACCTTGAAATAGTTCATTTACTAATATTGGACCCCTTATTTGTAATTTTTTAGCCGTTTGATCGCTCCGCAAATCGAAGGATGATCACCACAATTCTTTTGAGTTTATCCAAAATGAAACTTTTTCAAATAATTGACAAATTTCGTTTTCCTGTTCCGTCACTGTAAATAAAACATGTTGTCTTGCTTCTAGTATATGCTCATCTATTTATTTATAGGTTGTTTTGTTGTATTCGGCCAGTGAATCAAATCCTTGATTAGCCGCAGTGGTCCTTTTCACCACATCTCAATATCTTTAAGCTCATCTGGTTGAATGCCTCTTGTTTTGATGGAACATGATACCATGACATGTTGGGAATCGTTTCAAACATTTTGGATGTTCAGTTTGCTGTAAAAATTTTCCAAATCAGATAGCCAATCCAGCAAGACTAACATAGAATCAGTTCAGGCAAATATTTTATCCTCAGGATCAACAAAAATGTCTGCTTTAATATGTATTTCAGCAGTTTGCACATTAAGAATGCGGAGTTCCAACTGAGGTAACGTTATTTGATTTATCGGTAACACTTTACTCTTAGCACAAATAAATGATGTGTTTATTGTTCCATTAGCGTACACACAGCGAGAATATACTACACAACCATAACTTTTTCTCAGAGCATCCGAAAAGGCGTGTAGCTGAATATTGGTTGGTTTAGGTCCTGCAAAATACCAACAAGGAACCCTGATTCCATCAACGCGTTTTAATCGATTATATGTCTCTTCAAACTCTTCTTTAAATTGGTCCGGACTGGCGAATCCCAATCAATATGGTGTATCCACAATTTTTATAAAAATAACTTAAATAATATGATGATTGGGGACACCCATCCAAGTGGATAGTAAATAGATGCGTGATATCTCGCTTAAAATTTCTCGTTTTTCCAGTTTTCGGATGTCTTTAAATTGACTCGAAATGTGAATACAACGGCTTGTGAATCCTAGAGGATACCCAAAGTGTTTACACTTTTTTCGTCTTGGAGAATGATTGTAAAAATTTATCAGAATTCGATCTCCATTTTCCTAGATGTAATCCTCGGCTTGTAAGTATTTTATATAGGTTCTCCTTTAATTGTATCACCTTTAGGATTGAATCTGCACAGCATGATGTGGCAAGAAATATTTTTTGTTGTCCTCTTCATCCAAGTCAGACCACTTTACTTCATGCATGTGACCTAATTCTCGATATTCATCAATTAATTGTTTGTACGGTTTGTAAAATTCTGGATTCGTTGCAAACCTTTTTTCCATGTTAAGTAGATGACGTTCTGCATTATTAAATTATGTTCCTAATTGTTTTCTTGATGGTTTGAACGATACTCGCTTTTAATTTAAATAAAGCTCAAAAATTAAAAACTAACGTTATTTTATTATACATGATACATATATCTATGGAAAATATATAGGGGTAATTTGTTAGCCCTGTACATAAAACCACGGGAACCGTTTGAACCGTCAAATGCAAAAAATTATAAAAACTATTATATGTAAGATGTAGTACCTACTCGGCGAGACATTAACGAAACCATTTTTTATCAGCAAACAAACCCTTTTAAGGGGTTCAAATCACCCCTATACTCGCAAAAAAAGCTAATTTCATCTCCTAAAAAACAGAGATGCAACCCTTACCATAGAAAAGTTGTACTTTTTACGAGGAATAATTAACTACCAATTGGTTTTATGAAAAAAAGTGAAAAAAGTGGAGTAAAAGCCGTGATACCTATATCGAAAAAAACGTGTTATGAGGTTAAATTAAGGGGCGGTTTTAACCCCTAAAAAGGGCTTTGTTGTCGATGAAAAAAGGTTCGTTAATATCTCACTACAACCTAAAATAGTTTTTATAATTTTTTTGGGGTGTTAGGTGCGTCTCAATGGGGTAGGGGTTGACCTTCTATAGCCATGTATCTCGTGGTCTATATTCCAACGCTGCAACTATATAGAAACCACCAAATGTGTTTAGTATACTGTTACTCAGGTAAATCTATCCTTTTCGGAGACACGGTAAGATAAGAGGCAGTAGTCTCTCTTGTTCTAAAAACGAAAAAAAGCTTTACAATGAATTGTGTAAACCTAATAATGCATTAGTTGAAGCCAACAATATTAACAAGCAACTGAATGATACAGTTGCATGGATGCATTAGCGTATGAAGACGCTTGAAAACGAAGTTAAAGCTCTTAAGCCAAAGGAAGCAATTTATCCTATTCCTAGCCAGACTACAATTAAACAAGAGTACTATACGGATGAAGACCACCTAGCTCGAGAAACTGAGTGAATAAGAGTTAGAGGTCAGCGAAAAGAAAAGGAAACGGAATAATACGCCCTCTCCATCTCAATTAAAGTGTGATGTTCCAAATATCATCCAGAAACCACCAATAAAATACTTCCAACACCACCAATAATAATAGATGAAGTCAAAGACTGAATGGAAACACCATCAAAATAAACTTGGAAGATGGTGAATTTTTCAGAAAAATGATAAAAATGTTAAACGAAGAAAAAGGTGCTTGGCACACAAACAAACCAGACCAATAAGGGTTATGGCTAAAAATCTACACTTTCCGTGTAAACCAGAAAAAATAATTGATGCCCTGACACCAAAAGGATTTAAGGCTACTCAAGCATCAATTAAGCTAAAACGGAGAGGCAAAGTACCTCTCAACATGTACTGATAAAGATATCGAAATAATTTATCAAATTAAGTACATCTTGGGGTGCAAAGTGGTTATTTAGCCTCTAAGGCGCTCTAAGCTTATACCACAATGTAAACAATGTCAAACCTATGGACATACACAAAAATATTGCAACAGGGAACCCAGGTGTGTTAAATGTTTAGGTAAATATCATGCAACAACAATCAGCGTTGCTATTGAACTGCAAAGCATCCAAAATAAGAAAGCAATCAGTTAAGATGAACCAAACCGAAGTAAATCGTAGAGGAGCGCTAGATTTACTGAATCGTAGATTTACTGCCCACTGAAGCACTCATTGAAAAAAAAAGATTATCTCGAGTTCCTCAGTAAACTAGGAAAACGGCTTGTACTTGGAGGAGACTTTAATGCAAAAAAAAGTCCACTGGGGCTCCAGATTAACGACGACTAAGGGTAAAGAACTGCTAAAAGTTATTAGGAAATTCTTTGGAAATGCTTTAGACTATCGCTAGAAAAAAAAATTAACTTAATTGTTCCATTAAAGACCGAGGAGCAATTGGACAAAGAAGTGCAGAATTTTTTAATTACATACAGCAATCAGCTTGGGAAAAAACCTCTGAAATTAAAAAAAAATCAATCGAAACTACTACCCTTTGGAAATTAGGGAACCTATCAGAAAAAAGAAGAACGAGAAGAGTATGGCGACAAACAAGGACCCCCAAGATAAAACTAATTTGAACAATCTCACTTAACAATTAAGAAGAGAGATCCAAGAATTGAAAAATGAATCAATCAGCAACTAGTTAAGAAAATTTACTAATGATAGCAGTACTGATTATTTTCATTGGAAAGCAACCAAAATAATGAAAAGACCAATAACGCAGAATCCTCCAATAAGAATAGCAAGTGAAAAATGCGTTAAAAATAATGAAGACAAAGCTCGAAAATTTGCTGAATACCTCGAAAAAATATTCCAGCCACATCAAAACCAAACGTTAGAAGCCGAGATTATAACAGAACAAGCTGTGCAAGAAAGTAAGGAAATCCTACCGACAATACCAAAAGAAGTCATGTGTGAGATAAAAGCTAATATGAATACGAAAAAAGCTCCTGGTTACGATCTTATTACTGCAAAAATCTTACAAGAACTACTAAGGGAAGCTCTGGTGAAGTTCATCAATCTTATAAATGAAGCATTTAGAATTAAATGTGTACCAAGCTTGTGGAAAATTGCAGATATAATTATGATCCCAAAACCTGGGAAATTCGGTATTGCCAGTCATGTCCAAACTCTTTGAGAAGCTTCTGGTAAAAAATTTAAATCCGATAATCGAGAGTAAAAACTTGATCCCAAATCATCGGTTCGGTTTTCGTAACCAACACTCAACAATTGATCAAGTTCACAGAATAACCAGTATAATTGAGAAAGCACTAGAGGAGAAAAAAATGTGTTCAATAATATTTCTAGACGTTGCCCAAGCGTTTGATAGAATGTGGCATGAAGGACTTAACAATAAATTAAGAAATCTTTTACCAATCCAATTTGCTAATATAATGAAATCTTACTTGAATGATAGATTCTTCAGGATTAAGTTAGATGACACTTTCTCTGAATTGAAGGGAATTAACGCAGGAGTTCCACAGGGCAGTGTATTAGGGCCGCTTTTATACCTACTGTACATTTATGATTTTCCTGCATTAGAAAACAACACAGTGGCGACCTTAATAACTACCCCAATAACTCAACTTTATATTTTAAATAAAACTAAATCAGTTCACATCAACTTTACAAACAGGCGATGCGAACCTATCCCGATTACCATAAATCGAAAAATAGAACCATATGTGAACACAGATAAGTATCTCGGAAAGCACATTTCAAGAAGAAAATTGAAGAACTAAGTCTTAAATACAGAAAGACGTATTGGCTGATTAGAAGGAACTTCTTTATCAACATACAACAAGCTTCTACTTTATAAGCAAATATTGAAACCGGTTTGGACTTATGGTATTCAACTTTAGGGTTGTACCAAACAGAGAAACGTAATTATCATCCAAAGATTTCAGAATATGGTATTAAGGAATATCATCGAAACCAAACCTTTTGAGCTGGTGTAATTGCTAGCTTAAACAGCACTGTGCTGTCTAAAACCCACTACAAAGATGTAAGTTAATAGTTAACAGTTCAAAAGGTCCCCTTGTAAGGGAAAAGGTTAAAGGAACCATTATTTACAATGGATCACTTCAATTCAAAATGCACGACATTTAAATTAAAAAAACCATTTGCACGCATTTGAAAAAAAATCGAACTCAACTAAATCCCTTTGTGTTGACGATTTTCCAATTATACTTGACAACTTCCTATTAACTAATCAATGCAAATTATACAGTATTCTATGTTCACACAACACAATCCTATAATTAATATTCATTTTATTTCCATTCGTTGTACTCTCCCTATACAAATTGTCTTTGTCTACATTATATACAATTCCATCATTTAACTAGGAGCATCCTTTCCTTGTTTTGTGCCACCATGCATAAACAACCCATTTTTCGTTTGTTTTAGCCAACAAAATGAAAAATTCAAAGGAGTCCAATTAAAGCAAAACAAAGAAAAAAAAATTGCATCATAAATTTAAATGTCATTAAAACTAATTTTTTTATTTTCCACTGTAATAACCCCTTTTTGTGTATCCGCAGTTGTTGTTTGCACACTGCTGTACACAACGTTAATTACTGAGTAGCTTAATACATTAATTACTGTATACAATATTTAAGTACCTATGTAGGGGTATGTGTAAATGAAAAAAAAAAAAAAATCGTGGTATGGTTAAATTGCAATCCAATAATTTTCGTGCATGTACAAAGTTATTTGTTGCATCATAAAAACATCTCAACGAACCTGGTAACAAGCATGGAAAAAATTCCATTTTACTGAAAAAATCTATAATTATTGCATCATAAATGTACATATCCTTGCCGATGTTTATATAAGTAGCCATTTCTCTCGCTCTCTCTCTCTCTCTCTCTTTCTCTCTATTATTTTGTATTGCTCTATTTTCATTTGTATTTCATCATCCTCCATCCACCTCATTGACAAAATACAAAATAAAAACTGTATGTAGTATTTAAAAATTTCCTTTAATCCCAAAGTCGAACAAAGAAACATTTTTGTTGGCATTTTATTTTCATTTTCCATTCCATTTTGAAATTTTCCATTTTACTTGCCCATTGTTGTTGGTGTCGCTTTATATTTTATTAGTTTTTTTCTGCACAAGTAATACATTGACATACAGAAGGAAAATTTAACATACTATAGAATATTGTGTTAGTATATGCAAGCGCAGGGAGCAATGGCAAATGTATATAAAAGAAAAGTTCGTGAAAAATAAACCGAAAATGAATAAATAACACGATATGGATGCCAAGCAGCCGTATGTATATAGAGAAAGCGAGAGAGAGAGAGAGAGTGTGTGGGAAACAAAGAGCTTTTTTGCGAGAAAATGTGAACTAATAATGGAGAGAAATGAAAACTTTGCTCTTGTATCCTTGAAAATGAAAACGAAAAAAAAAATGTTCCCTACTTTTATGTATTAGGTTCAGGTTTTTATTTTATGTTGGTGCTGGTGTGTTGTTGGGATTTTTTTTTTTTTTTTTGCAGAGAGTGGAAAATTTTTCATGTCTTGTTAGTTTAATCGTATTTGTTGTTGTATCATATATAAATAAAAACTGAAATTAGTATATGTACATATTATATTATATCATTGCCAGCTGTTTTTCTAACAATTTTCTTTTGTTCTTCTTCTTTTTTTTTTTGTGTGTTGTAAAGTTTTATATAATTTTTTCGCTGATGTAATACTGTAAGATTACATGCAATTTCTTAGTTTTTTGCTGCTTTTTACGATTTTTGAGTGGAATTTCATTTTTTTTTTGTTTTTTTAATTAGAAATAGCTGATTCTAATAGAAATTCTTAGAAAAATGAGATATTAAGATTTTTTTTTTTTTAGAATCAGCTGTTTTCAGCTACGTGATAATGTTATGTTTAGAGACGGCGAAAGAAAATTGAAATTGCTTATGACTGTTAATTTTATTTTATTTTTGTTTTTTAATTGAAATCGTCTAGCGGTGTAGTCGTATAGCGTACATGAACTCATATTTGTTTACATTTTTATCAGCTGCCGCTTTGACTGTCAATCAATTTCGCAGCTTGTGCAAAATATTACTAGTAGTAGTACATATTATATACTCTTATCATTTTTAAATTATCTGATGAAATCTTTATGTACGTTACTCGATAAGAAGTTATGCGATTTATGCTCAAAATATTTTAAAATTTATATTTACACCTATTTCGCAACACAGGCTATCATTTCGTAATTGTGATGCAATTTCTGTTGTGATTAGCTTATGTATGGTTAAATACATATGTTTAAATGACCTATTCCTTCTGATAACTTCATGTTCGATTGGTGGACAGAACGTGATGCGATATGAGTCGTTTGAAAGACTTTCTTTTAGACTGTGATAAACAACTGAAATAACATCCGCATGAAATAACATCCGCCGTGATTTTGTGATGTAATTTGAAGAAGTTAATGTTCTAAAAATTGTAAACGACTGGTTTCTAATTAGTATCCTAATTGAATAAAAATATTTTGGATTTCATTTTCCAATTTAAAAATAAAATTCACTACAAGTTAAAAATGAGGTTAAAATTCAGAATTTTACCAAACT
The DNA here is from genome assembly GCA_963556165.1 of Tipula helvola. NCBI lineage: Eukaryota > Metazoa > Arthropoda > Insecta > Diptera > Tipulidae > Tipula > Tipula helvola. Next base: position 105,283,583 of record OY744481.1, read on the forward strand.
CAACATCAATTGAAATTTAATTTCTTAGCAAAAAAAAGTGTTTGTTTCAAAGCGACGCTGGATAATCCCCGAAAATTAAAAGTTTGCTTAACTTGGAGAAAGATTAGCCTAAATTAGGTATATTATATGCTTAAAAAAATTTGAATCATTTGTAGTGTTCCATTGGAATCAATTTGCTACTGTCAAGTACTTGTGAGTAGATGTCCAATGGAACGCGAATTTTCGTGACAGTAGTAAAATATAACCTCAATTTAAATAAAACTGCTAGATTTTGACAAAAAATACGTTGTTCCATTAATTATAATTAATAATAATAAATAATAAAACATTAAACAACAAAATAATTATAATATTTTTGCGATTTAAAAATTGCCGTGTTGTATCACAAACATAAACAAAATTTTTTTTTTAACCCTAATTCAACCAACATATTTTTGTTATGTCAGTAAATTCAAATTCTAATCAAATAACTTACTAAATTTTTGCAAAAGAATGCCAAGTACGTTGTATGGGTTGTATGGAGTTCATAACTAAATTAACATTATTTTGAAAATCGATACATTTATCAAATGAACCAAAAAGGCACACCTTGGTTGGATTAGGGTTAAAAAATGGCATTCCACACAAACAAAATTAGTATAGAGCCATCTATTAGAATTTTTTAAATTAAAATCCATGTGCCGTTAATTTTGTGCGTAACTACTTCTCAACTACACCATCATTTGAGCATGAGTAGTTGCGAGTAGATACAAGTACTTGTGAGTAGTTTACTCAGACCAATGGAACACAGCAATTAAACGCTTTCCACAGTCATCTAAGGTACTGTTTTACGAAATTCAATAAAATGCCCCCAATTTGGGAATTGGGAATAGAGTCGAAAGGCCGAATGTCGAAAGGCCAAACGCCGCAAGGCCGAATGCCGAAAGGCAGAGTGTGTCGAAAGGCCGAATGTGTCGAAAGGCCGAATGTCGAAAGGCCGTTTGTAGAAACTTAAAATCCCGAAAAAATACAGAAAACTAAAATCTAGAAACACAATTATCAAAATGCGGACCAAATTAAAATTAGAATTTATAAAATGTCTATCAAATTCGACTTTTGCCGTAAAGTTCTTAATATTGTTACGAACTGGGCTTTCTGAGTTCGTCCGGATTTTGCAATTAAAAACACTGTATACTTTTTATGTCATTAGGCTTAACTTTATTTCACTCTACTTTTATACACTTTGACTTCACTATTTAAATCTGTCCGTTTGCCACTGGTGGGGGCTATGACAATTGACAATAGATTTGTTTCCTTGTTTAACGATTTAAAGTAAATTAAAAACTGATCTCTACTTGCTATCGGTCGTGTTTATATACCAGTTTGATACTGCTTTCGAAATTTCCTTTATTGCATGTCATAAATCATCTTCATTCTTGGTTATTCTGTTTATGACTCATAATCATCTGGAAATATCGTTTATGGCATGTCATAATTATCATCATTCATCATTGCCGACGGGTGGTGTGTATGTATTTGTGTTGTTATTCATTTCATTCTTCAATCACTAAAACACGCCTTCCATCATATGCTATATCACGGACGTTCTTGTTTTTACTCGATTATTATGAATTTGTTCGTCGGTGCATAAACATGTTTCGATGTCCACAATAAACAACTGCAATAAAAATATTGGCAGCGACGAGCATCGAACTACCGACCTTTCTGCCTACTCCACACGCTAACCGTCTGAGCTATTGCTGTTCATAACGTGAACTTGTTGTATGATGGCCATAATCGTTATACCTTGCGATAATGGAAATTGCTTCGTCAACCATGCAAACACAGATCAAAGGAATCGTATCGATCATATCGCTTCTACTGATAGTTCATGTATTGGAGCGAATTGCGGATTTAATTCCCTTCGTCAACCTTGCAGCCACAGTTCAAAGTGATTGTATCGCTCGTATCGCTTCTACTGATTGATGTACCACAAATGTGTGTCGGCCTTTTGCTCCATTCGGCTTTTCGATATTCGGGCTTTCGATACATTTGGCTTTTCGACATTCGGCCTTTCGACACATTCAGCCAATTGACATTCGGCCTTTATATATTCGGTCTTTCAGCGTGCGCCTATTGACATTCGGCCTTCCGACATTCGGCCTTCCGACATTCGGCCTTCCAACATCGAACGGTGAATTGTACCTGGTAATAATTATTGAATATATCTCCAGCATATATCTAGAGCTAAGTGCAATGCGACAGGTAAAATAATCGAAACAAAGGATCATTTGAAGGAAACTAAACGAAATCAACCCAACCAGAAACTTGGCTGATACTGAAAAGAATTACAGATTTCACCTTTGTATCGTCAAACTACCTAGTGTCAGGCTCAATTCACACCTAATAGGGGTTTTTTGGTCTGACTGAACATAATAGTGCAACTTCATGATTGCTCACAGCGGAAAAGTATTCGCGGCTGGTACGGTTCTGATAATATTTTTCATTCTTCTCAGGAGAGGTGTAATTTTTAGTTAACCGTTCCATTAGGCAAAACAATTGTCGTTGAAAAACTATTCGCTACCACTATAACAGTTCCACCTGATAGACTTTTCGACTGTACAGCTGACTCCCAGAAATATGGCTTGTTAAGCTATACCTAAACTGGGTCTTTGGATTCGAATATTTGTGATGGGAATCATCAAATTGGCTGGATCGGAGGCAATTGGTGAATCTCCTTAAACCTCTTTAAAAAAACCCGTTTTACACATTCGTGACGCAAAATTTCACGAAATAAAAGAATAATTTTGTAGTAATTTTTGTTACGATTATTGCGTTGTGGCTGTGTTCCTAGAAGTATCTAACACATGCTTGTGTCAAGTAGCTTGAGTGGAAGTCCAGTCGTTGAACGTGTTAAATCGAAAGTTTGCTTTATGGTCTGACCTGACCGTTCACCATTCTGTTCGCTTGAAGTAAATCCACCAGGACTCGCACGTAAATTGTTGTTCGACAGGAGAAAATTATCTTAAATGAGGTAAAAATAACAATTCCGATGGTAATAAAGGCCCAAATTTGCTTCTTTGGGCCAAAAAGATGAGTAGAGTGAAACTAGATTTCTAAAGTTTGTTTTGTTAGAAAAAAAAGTCTCGTTTTTAAATAGCGGAAGGGGGGAGGGAGATGCACAATATCGTTTAGATAAATATTTTTATTTTTGGAAAACCAAAGAAAATTCCGAGATGCCTGCTGTAAGGGTATCTCTACAAAAATCTCCCGACATATTGACTCATAAATAAAGTTTCCACATGATCCTGTATTTAATTCAAAACGAACGTCAGGTTTAACTTTCATACCCAATTTGAACCAACAACTTTTGTCACCAGGTACTTCATCTTCAACTGGATGTAGCGATCGATTTTTGTGACACATTTTAGCTATGTGGCCATAACGCGGCAAAAACGATTTATTCAAACATGGACAACATATTGGAAATTTTTGTTTATTTTATAACGGAATATGTAAGAATGAGGTCAGCAGACGAAGAGAAAGAGCTAATGTCAAGGCAACGAAATGGAATATTTTACACTCTGACACCAAAATAGCTCGATTGGATCAGAAATTACAAACATATCTACATTGTGGCGAAAATAGGTGCGGAAGGTCGAAAGGTTTCGATACCTTTTGTCAATTTTAAAATGGTAATTGGTCATGAAGCGGTTTATATGATGAACTAATTCAACTAAGCAACCGATAAATAAAAGCAAATTGAGTATTAGTAAAGGAAAAACTGACTAAGCAATTTGCACAACAAAAAACATGCTTTTTTAACACTGGCACGCATAGGCATAAAATTGGATGCAACACGTTGAAAGCTCTTATATCTATTTAGACGATTTGTCGGTTGAAAATCACACGAATATTTTCAAAGCAATTGAAAAGGCCGACAAACAAGCAAAACTCGAGTGATCCAATCGCACCGTCAAATGTTGGGCATTGCAAAAAGTCAATTACTCCAAAAAAAAAAAAAAAAATTAAAAAATTAAATCCGAAAAAAGTGAATGCGGTTTCTAAACACAGTGGCGATATACAATGAATCAAGTAACTAAGGAGGAAACAACAAGTTCAACCGGATCAACTTCTTTTTCATGATAAAGACCCCCAGTTATGAGACTTTTCCAGCTGTATCAACCATAAAAATCCGGTATCTTCTAATCGTATGTCGCTTCCAACTATTTCAGTTGACACAACATCCATTCATTCAAAACATTTATTTTTACCACCTTCCTAACCTCCTAACCGGTACAAACGGATCCCTCCAAAATATATTACTATTCCAGTTTTCTCAATCGCCAGGTCAGGCAAAGTCCTAGAATTTGAAGGAAATGAAAGAATGTTCGTTTGTACTTTGGATTTAAATATAAAATTGTAAAATTTACATTTTATAAAATTAAATTTATAAATGAAATACAAAAAAATCAAATTAAATACAAAGATAATAAAAATCAAAACTAAATAATAGTTATTTATGGTAATAGTGATCGGCTATCGCCTCGCGGGACAAACTTATCCCTCATGGATACACACAAAAAAATATTGCGGTGTGAATGGTATTTTATCCGAAAAAAACTTTATTTTTTATCCAATAGTACCATATTAACTCCGCAAGATCGTGTACAAATATTAAAATATCCAAAAGGATCGAACAGTATACTTTTGCACCGTTCAGAGTAAACGCAAAAGTTGTCAACAGCGGATTTTTTTAAAAAGTACTTCCCAGAGATTATTTTCGTTCTATCGGAGTAAATATTTACACCGTTTGGAATTTTCGTGAAAAAGTAAAATTGTAAGAGATTTTGGCTGTATTAGTTAAATTCGCTAAAGCAACCTGCATATTCCTTCTGTATAATAGAATTTAAATTGTGATACAATCAGTCTAGTCGCAGCGGCCTGATGAGAAGATTCAATTCTCTTACAATCTTCGGAACATATTAAAATCATATACATTAAAATAAAATACCAATGGGATAAAAACCATACACTCAAAAAGATAAATTTTTATAAAAACTCCTTTTGGATTTAATAAAATGCACCTCTAGGTGTTTTCCTAAAGATGAATGTTCCTGTTTGGGTTTTATGCGGTGTAAAAGTTTTTATCCAAATGTATTTTATGCCATTTTTATTATAATATCCGATTGGATTCAAATTATAAATATCCGATCGGTGGGACACTATGTAACACCGATTCGGTGTTGTGGTGACCTTTTATTTTTTTGTGTGTAATATCTCGTTTTGCTTGCGAGTGGTATACAACATTTTATCCAATTTTGTTGAAACAAATGTAAATAATCGTAAATTAATAAGAAATAGTTCCATTTTGTGTTTTCACACTGTAGCATTGAATTTTGAAATTTATTTTATCAAAGTGACCGTTCTTTAAATTTATGTGACGGATTTCTTTGACGTAAATTACGAAAACTACGAATAATTTTCCAATGACTACTCAATATTTTGTTATACAAAATATAGCTCACGTTGCCCCTAGCAGCGTGGGTTATACAATGACAATGGGTTATTTCACATTTTCTTTATTTGAAATCAGTCTAGTTATCGGGCTATTATACATCAAAATTGGATATATGAATTTTATCCAATTTTGATGTATAATAGCCCGATAACTAGACTGATTTCAAATAAAGAAAATGTAAAATAACCCATTGTTATTCTATAACCCTCGCTGCTAGAGGCAACACACATTTTTGAGAATTGAACATTTTTTGAGAATATTTGAATCTATTCGAGTTCCTTGAAATAATTTTGGATTATTCCGGATATTGTGAATTTATTGAACGGGTAATTGGGTGGCCTGTTATATCGAGATAATTCGAAATTTTTGAGATTTTCGTGATTACTTGCTGGTTGATGTTTCTCGCATGATGTTACAGTTAATTCAAAGCTTTTGTTGATGATAATGGCAATTCTTTGAGATTTCTGTTATTTTGAAGATTCGAGGAGATTTTTTAATATTATTAAAAAGCTACTTTATGTTGAGTTGTATTAGGATCTGTAATATGATCAACTTACCGTATTCTCGTATTTTATAAATCCTAGTATTAACGACATTGTTAGTAAACCACTTTACATAAAAAATTAAAACTCGAATTTTGTTCGACACATTTAAAATGATAATTTAACTGGGCTGGTTTAAAACCGACCAGTTGGCAACCCTAGACCTATTTTACTTTGATTAAATTACATCGCATAATGGCCAAATTGTATTCTGAATTCTGAAATAGGATAAACATAATTGATATTCACAAATAAAATACTTAGCTGACCGATCGAATATAAGTTTGGATAATCATTTGTACGAACAAATTTTTCTTTTATTTCTTTTGTATTCGATGTGCCGCCAATCAACTAAATCGCAAAGACAATGAAATTTTAAATTTCAATCTTATTTCTAATTAAAACCTTTCATTTTCAACGCGTCAACCATATGACTGTATAATTACTTGAAAATTCAAAGTTGTAAGATTCGATTTGATCAAATAAAAAACAAATTTTTGGGGAATAAAATAATTCCGTGAAATATTTTCATCATAACATAAAAATATTTATTCAACAAATAATAAGGTCACCTTGATTATTGTTTATTTGTAACAAAATACATAAGATTGTACACTTAATACATCATGGATTTCAAAAATTTCAACAAACATTGTAATTCATATGTATATAAATCGGATGATAAAATTGTGCGGATTACGTGTTACTATGCCTCGAATATTTTGTTGCTAAATATAAATGTATGATAGAGGGCTGAATATTCGCGAAATATTTTTATGGTTGATATTTACGCGAGTTTTGTAATAAGTATAACACACCACCACCTGAGTCATTTAAGACACTTGAATATTATACTAGCAGTGAATCAGAAATTTTAGGTTCGGTAATAGTTTCATAATATTGAGTAGACTTTTCTACACAAAATTAGTTATTGATAATTATAGACACATAATTTTTGTGTGTTGCTAACCGGGCAATCATGACATTGATTTCGTCATATTATTAAGAATTTACTATTTCAAAGAAAGGAGCTAAAAAAACTGTGCAAATTTATTTAAGTAATACTGATAATAAGCTAGACGATTTGTGATTTTAGCACTCATATTTTATCAATTAAAATATAAGTACATACTCTCGATATTTGTGTTTGTTGTCTGTTAAGGACACATACTTAAAATAATGGTTGAAAAGTGTTTCGTCTAACTATTGTACTACTATTATATAGTAATAAAGAGTGTTGATAAAAAATGCGTCGCAGTCTACCTATTCTGTTGTATTACGTTATCTTATTGATAGATAACAGAATTTATGAAGGTCTTCCTTACGAAAAAGACAAAGAGTTTGACTATACATACAATCAATTTTTCCTAATGTCCAATTTAATTTTTTTATTTTACGAGTACGTGATCATTTTGTCGTACCTAATCATTATTTGATTTTTTTTGTTTTTCGATAAATTTACGAGCTTTCAGATTCTACTTAAGAATATCTGCAGAAAAATTCCCGATTGACCTTGATGGGACATATAGGCAAATGAAGCACAAGTATCACTATTTTCTTAACATACTCAAATCTTTCTGGCGGATCACAATTGAAGCAGCCATTTGGAAAATAATGCTTGTAATGATCAATAAATTTTCCTTTTTTGATTTATTTTTAGGATTGATCATGATGATTGATTCATCATTGTTTGGCAGTGGCGGAACTATGTACCCGCAGCATCAGCATCTGCGGGGAGGGGGGGGGGCCGGCTGTTGGAGCCCACGAGATTTCCTTTATTAGCTGAAATTTAAGATAAGATAACTTTTCAAATTTGCAGAACAGTACATTTCTAGGAAATTTTTAGAAAAAGAAGAAATTGTTCTTGTTGCTATTAAATATTTTTTTAAGACCAGCTCAACAATTTCTTCTCAGTTCTGACTCCATAAAAGTAAAAATTCGTTTAAGTTCTAACCGATATTTAAATTTAAAAGAAAATTAGCAAAACTTGTTTGAAATCTAAAGCTTTCAACATCAAATGACAAAAATTTTAATGTTTGCAATCTTGATTTATTTGTATTATACGTTTTGCGTAACTCCAAGTTTACTCCTTTTGTATTTAGAATTCAAACTTTTACCAATCAAATTGAGCTTTTAGTCAAACCAATTTAACCTATGACAAACAAGTTTTGATTAGAAAATGTTGAATTTGATTTGAAAAAGGGAAATGTTGAATTTGATTTGAAACAGTCAGGTTATTCCAGAATTTTAGAGCCTATTCGAAGAACACGATTGTTCGATATTTAAAAAATTACCCGATAAGATCCAAGGGTTCTGTTCTTATTGCATATCGTTTTTTGAGCTTAGCCTTAACTTGCTTAGTAGTATTAGTAACATTAAGTTACTTGACAAATCATTCGATATTTACACGAATTTTCGGAGTTTCTCAAAATTTTCGTCTTTCCGATATTATTCATTAATATCCAGATTTTTCTGTATTATTGAAATAGTTCGAAATCAATCGACATTTACATAATATAGAAATTTTTCGAAATTTTTCGACATTCATGTTAGCACTGGACTATTCGAGATTTTTAAAGATTTTCGAATTTATTTGAATTTGAAGTTGGCAATGTTCTGAATCTGCGCTTAGTTTTGAGTTGTAAGTACTTGCAGAGTTACATATATAAATCTAAATGGTGATATTTAAAAGATTTTTTTAGATTATGCAAAAATTTCGATATTTTTCCTATTTCCTGTAGGTTATTCGAATATATTCAAAAATGTCCAGGTTATTTACGTTGTTATTTACGGAGATTTGCACGTATAGGATTTGGGAATTCGAATTTTTTTTATTTCGGAATTCTTGATATTTTTAAATAATATTAGAAATTTGTGATGCTTTATCGATATATTTAGTACTCGTCAAAGAACAGAGTTGCAAGATATCTCGTTTTATTTGAGGGCAATCAAATGAATCATGTTCTGTTTCATCTACTTTTGAACGATAACCCGCATATGTCCACAAAATTAAATCTGAGTAAACTAATTGGTTTTCTTACACATGGAACGGTCGAAAATGGAGACACAATTTTGATAAAGGAAATTTTAATTCTGAGTAAAACGATTTAAGTTGAAAAGCTTCGATAAGTGAAAGCTCTTAAAACATTTTAACAAAAGGCAGAATTTATGGAAAGCTATAAAAATTACCGAAACGTAAAAATAAATTATCAAGTTTAAAGTTCAAAGAAAAACTCTAAATTAATCGCAAAATACAATCCTTCTTTATAATATCAAATTTAAAAGTCAAATGGATTGGTTTGAAAAGCTCTTAAAACTAAAAGCTCTTAATAATATACATTGAGCACAATTATACTACATCCTACCCAAAATTCCGTCATCCCTTGTTTTATGAAATTTCGAAGTAAAATGGTTTGTTTAAAAAAAGTGAAAGCTTTTAAAATTAAAGCTCTTGCCAATTTTTTTAAATACATAATTTATGCTCATAAAACATTTTATAAACCAGAAATTATTAAAAAGCTCACAAATATAAAGTTAGTATATGTCAAGTTTAAAGCTTATTGAAAACAAATATTCTAAATTTATTCCAAAACCAAACCTTGTTTTAAACTAACGAATTTCAGAACAAAAACTAAATGATTTGGCTTAAAAAGCATCGATACTTCGATACAAAATAAAACATTTTAACAAAATCCTCAAAATATGAAAAGGCTCAACAATGTTAATTTCAAACCTCAAAAGTATAAATTAATTATCAAGCTTAAAGCTCATTAAAAATAAATATTCTAAACTAGTCTGAAAATAACACTAAAAGCTTTTGATGATTGTTGATTATCTTTAAGATCAAATATCCTAAATTTTAGCTAAAATTCTGCTACGAAAATCATACTTCTGAGTAAAATGGTTTGGTTGCTGATTTTGCATTTATGTACATAAAACATTTTAGCGAAAACCTAAAAGTATGAAAAAGGCAGTGAAATGATCCAGGAAGAGGATATAGTCATGATCCGCCATTAATTCTGGAATTACATTCAGACAGGTATCGGAATCGAAGATCATTAGGATCTTACGCGTTGGGTTTCCAGAACAGTCGGTGATGTTAGGCCGTGTGAAGGAACCTGTTAAAAGCTGTAGATTCGAATAATCGGCATAGGGCTCAGATTGTATTCGGTACCTTCCCAAACAGCGCTGAAGTACTAACAGACCGGCTTCTCGGTTTCATCAAGAGCCAAAATGAAAGCAGGCAAGCGACTAAATGAAGAATGATCGGGAGGAAAGCAAAAGCCTCTCCGGCCTTCTGTGCACTCTCGGTGGATCACGCATCATTGGAAAAGCTGACATAAGTTTGTTATAGGGTCAACTATAAGTTTAATCTTGTCCAGCTTCACGCGAAGGGTAGTCAGCAGAGTCCTAATCCTACTGTCAAGTATAGGACCGCTGCAAACAAGACTTCTGGGGTAAAAGTCTGTAACGACCCTTGGTGTGGATCGTTCCGGGGAAGGCGCTCATGACGCTTAACAAGAAACACCGAGCCAGTAATACACTGTATCGTACGGAGTGGTGTCTAACCAAACCTAGTGTGCTTGTAAATAGAAAAGAAAATGAGGAGTAGCCTTGGAACGGTTCACGTCAAGGGTGAAAAAAAAAGGGAGTTGGGATTTCGAACCGAGGGAAAACGGTTGGTGAGTGTTATAACCAGAAAAACATAGATATTGAGTTCGTGAGTTTAGTGTTAATTTAAACCGGTTCATCGGTAGTCGAAAAAAAAAATATAAAGAAAAAAATCGATAGATAATACGTGTGCAGAAAATAAAGTTAAAAACTAGGCGTGAATTTGGTTCAGGAGCTGACCAAGTGAATATAATTCCTTGGCTTTCTTATTATCGAGTTATTGGTCCATATATGTAGAGACCAATTTATACCGTTCTAATCCGTGAGAGCATTGGGTTAGTGATTTGTACCCATACCACAGGACGGTTGTGCGTCGACGAGTCTGATAGTGGGTAAGGATTGTTATCAAACGGAATACCGATCACATTTGGGGTGGTACACGAATCAGGGACCAGTATCGCGTCCGTTTGGACCCCGATTTCTGATAGTCTGGGGAAAAATTAGGGCGACAATTGAAGGTCGTAATCCCTAATCTTCAAGATAGTTCCAGCCGACACATTTCAAACCAGGTGATTGCAGGCCGGTGTGCCTCCTAGAGAAGAAAACAAACCCATTAGATCTGAAACAAAGGAAAAATAAAAGGAAAAGGGAAAAGCAGTACCCAGAAAGGAAAAAACAAAAGAGGATTTCAGGATTTTAAGGTCGAGTGGACTCACAAAACGCTTTGGAGAGGATCATTCTATCAGTAAGTAAAAAAAAAAAAAAAAATAATAATTCCAAATTTTATTCTTATATAAGTTTCTATATATATATATATGATATATATGTATGTGCTATATTCCCGTGATTTCTGGTGTATTGGTAAAAACTTGCTCGGGGTAATTAATACTTCAAATTAATTTACTGGATGAACAAATGTTATAGTTATATTTAATAAATATTGTTAGTCGTTACAACCCATAAAACTTCGTGTCAGATTATTTTGAATTTGGTCGAGATTGGATTGGGTTCACCCTTCAGTCAGGGTGGGGGTATCATTTCTCAGTTCGTTCGGGTGCGAAATTGTTATAAATAAAACATTTTTTTTGGTGAAAGTGAAAATCGTGTTTGTTCCGGCCACACATCAGTGTTATTGGAAAGTTCATAAAATTAATTGGTGTGCATAATATGTATTAAGATCGTGAAGTCTGGATGTGCGGTGCTGAACATGAGTGGGAATTAACGTCATTCCAGAACAATCCAGGTTGAAGAGAATGGTGATTCTTTATTGGTAAGGGAAAATTTTTGATTTTATATATTTATTAATTCAGTAATTTACTTCCCCCCCCCCCCTAGCGGTCTACTTAAGCATAGGCCAAGTCTGACATTCTTTGTCCCACACGACCCCTCACTGAAGCCTAGCCGGCTATCACGACCGCGTCAAACCGCTGGCTCATGATCTGCTAACCGACGGGATTATTATCCAGTAATCTCTCCTGTCGGTTACAAGTCTTGTCTGACAGGCAGCAAAAGAAAATTAACAAAAAGAAGAGGATCGCATCGGTGGGTGCATGATTGACTGCTGCTTAGGAAAAATCCTCACAATTAAACCACCAAAAAAAACCGGCTTGGCCTCTAATAATGTCAGTCACCTGCCTCCGATAAGGATGGCAAACCAGGCAGTGAAGAGGGCCAACCAGAAGCTTTACAGTCATCGTCAAGCCCATAATCATAGGAAATATTAAGTATATTATACAGATTAACCTGCATCGCGCTAGGGGCGCATCAGATCATTTTAGCCGAAGGTTTACCTGCCAACACAATGACCTGCCCCTTATTTAGGAACCAAAGGGATACAGGTAGTCAAGCTAAGTAATTACTTAAACAAGGAAGTCCTGTGAAGCGAAGAGTGTCGCACAAAATGGTCGCTTGTGAAACGGGCACTGGAAAAATTAAAAAAATCAAGGAAATTATTTAGCAAGACAAAATGCACCAATTATTTGGGGCCAGTAAAAATTGGTCTTAACTGAAATCTCAAACTAAGGAGACCCACAAAGGTAACCTGGAAAGGTTTCTGTGAAGGAATCAATAAATTGTATAGGGCTGCTCTAGAGGGCAGATAAGATTTTGCTAAGAACCGAAAAGAAACAGTTAGGAGATCCACTTTCCGAACTCTATTCTGACGAAATATCAGGAAAGATCTTACGATTATCAATGTGAGGTGGTAACATAGGCCCTTTGTACCTTTGTGGATATTGAGGGGGCTTTTGATAATAATACTAAGAATCAATACAGAGAAAAAGGAAATTTCGCCTCCCACAATCAGGTGGATAAATTATGTAGTGAGTCAGTAACCATTAGGGCCTTAAATTGAAGTCCTCAAGAAGGAGTTTTGTCTTCTTTACTAAAGTCATTAATTATTGATGGACTACTGACTCTTCTGAGTAGCCATCTAGGAAAAAGTAAATGATTTGGCTGTCATTATCAGAGGGAAATTAGAGGTACTTCTGACTTCGTTGCACCTGCTTGGGCCAGAGTGTCAAAATGATAGGAGGATAGTAAAGTTCTCTCACCGGCGGAAAACCCCTGGTCTACGACAGGCGAGAATTTTGTATCACCGTCGAAAACTAAAGTCAAAGAGCTCATCGTACTTAGGAAACTATAATTAAGGGTACTAACCGGCTTCCTCACAGGTCATATACACAGTTGAATAAATAGCAGCGATTACAGCTAGAACTGATTTTCGCAGATTCAAGTGGCGGAGAGAATTTAAAAATATTTGACTATCGCTACACGTCATTTTGTCGATACAATTATTTGCGTCTATCATTCGGCATTTTATCAGCATCAGAAGTATTTTCTGATGTAATGAATCATGCACTTAAAGACATATGTGGTTGTGGAGTAGCAGTGGATGACATATTTTGCCTGTGCCAAATAATATTTGAATGATTAGCAAAAGAGGGGTTGACACTAAACAAGCGAAAATTGAATGCGCGAATTGACAATAAAAAAATTGATGCAATAAACCAGATGTAACCGCTAATTTAAAGAACAGCAATGTTATACAGTTAAGTTACCTGGATCCTGGTTGTAAATACGTAAAAAAAAACAAAGCGAATTACGAAGTCACAGAAATTTAAAAAATGGAATCAAATATTAGCTAGAATTAAGTGCCGATATATAGTCTGTACCTTTGTTTGAGGAAAACAATTTAAACAACTTAAAAACGATACAAGAATTAGTGGCGACAACTTATACTTTCTCTATTGAAATTTGGCCTAATTATGCCATAAAGTTACAGAGTCATACGAAAACAATTTAAGCCTAGCATTATTTTGCCAAACGATTTATTTCCGCTCCTCTATTACTGCTTCTAGTTTCTAAAATTCTGTGCCGGCTTGAGACTTCTGAGCGCCCTGCGCGATATTGGTTGAGCTGCCCTTATTTTTTTTTTTTTAATTTTAATAAGAAGAGGAATAATAAAACTGACTGCGATTTAGCAAATCGAGTCTAATAAATTTTTCGTGTTTAGTCGCAGTTATGTTACCCTCAGTTTTACTATTAGTTAATCATATAACGTATTTTCTTGTATATAGTACGAGTACCTAGCTGTAGTTGATCGTTTTTAGCTAAACTCGTTGTGCCAAACCGAAGTGATTCTGCGGTGTTCTGAATCTTGCAACTCCGGCTTGGCTTTAATTAGTTGCAATAATCAAGTTTGTACTGTACTTGGTTCTTCTCGTATCGCATAGTGTCCCAAACTGAGCGATCAATGCACTGAAGTAGGTGTTCAAATTATCGTTATAATAGTACTTTATAGCAAATTGGTTTAAAGAGAGATTAAAATATAATTGAGGAAGAGATTGCAAGTTTAGCTTAAATTCAAAATTTAAAAATTATCGGTTAATCGAAAATTTTACTTATTTAGTTTATGGCGTTCGAAATATTATTCCGCTATGAAGATTCTCGAAAATTCAGTTCAGTTGATGATAATGGCTCTTTTCTCTACGTCAAAATGTTAACAACTAAAAAAACTGGTTTTATCAAGTTTATCGAAAGAAAAACCTTAAATTATCGTTGCCTTATCGATAATTATCGAAATTTCAATTCCTAATTTGAGGTTAAGAGTGAACTCTACAATGTAATTTGTTGCATACCTCGTTACGAATCGTTTTTATTTTAAATGATTTGACATGACCAGTTAGCCTTACTTGATCACAGGCCAAAACAACAAATTAAGAGTCAGGAAATTAGGGATAGAAAAAAACTCCATTATTGTTAATATTTTAACCTTTTTCCAGTATTTAATTTAATTTAAAAAAGTAAATTTAGTACTCCTTTTGAAGACGAATACAAACAATAAGAAATAAATTTAAATATCTAAAAAATTAAATAAAAGCTGACGAATATTAAAAGAATAAAACACTGGCTGATAGACTCCCGCAGGTTTCTTTAAGGGACATTGTGTTGTGGCCTACTGTTGGTTTCCTTGCAGACCACAGCTATCTTAAGTCCTTCCACAGATGATGAATTGGATTGAGGTCGGTTACGTTTTTGGTTCATAGTCCTTTATCCAATATAAATTCTTACAGGACAATATAAGAGGCTTGCCCAAAGCATAAGATCCCATCTCTATATATTGTGAACAAAATGTTTTATTTTTTTTTACCTAGGCACATACTGTTTACCATCGTAACTAAATATGTTAATTTTTGGTTCGCTGCTCCACTAAATATTTTTCCATTTTTTAGCCATTGTCTCCTTTTTAATCAACATAGGGTGGTTAAAAGCATGAAAAAGTTCTAAAACCTAGAACATTTCGACTTAAAAACAAGGACATTTATTAAGTCTAGAAATATGTTATGTGTTTGATTAAAAATTAATTGCTTATAAAATTGGCTTGGTGGTGACGATCATCCACTGGTCACAAAACAGATGTATGGTGAAGAAAGTTTCAAACCTGCCACATTGATTCATTATTTGGATAAGTTGTAACTAATTCATTGATCTTCAAATATGTTGGTTAAGCCAGATATCAAATTTCAATGGAATTGATGTATAATCGCAGAAGTTCCATTTGGACCAAGGGTAGAATTTCTTAAATAAACCATGGCCAGAATTCAACAAATATTGGGGACATTACTAATGATTCTTTGGTATAAAGTATAAGCACGATACAAACCATAAATCTAAAATTAGATTTGCCAAACAAAAATATTTTTTTTTTCGTATGGCCTTTACTATATTTCCAGCACGAAATGGATACATTATAAAATCAAATTATTAACACTCTGGAGTATTCCTTCCGAATTTTTAACTTAACGATGGCTCAAATTCAAGAAATATTGCGGAATACTGCCAATGACGTTTTCGTCGATGAAAATCAAAAAGTATATTCGCCACAATTTATTTTGATATACCTTCTCTGCTAATTCCGGCTATCTTCTCAGTTTCCAGCATCAAATGAAACATTCGTTGATGGATTTTAGTCTGAAGTGTTTTGTAGATCCTATATTCTCTAATATAAAACCTATATTATTTCATCGCCTGAAGAATTTTTCAGCTAGAAATATAGCGATTCTAAAATAATTTTTGTAACTAATTGCTATTGTTATTTGGATTAATGTATAGTACCAAAGATTACAATACACATGACATAAGACTGCCTTTGAATTGTATGCTGAAACAAATCTACTCACACGGATGATGATGACTTGATGACCATATAAAACAATTTGTCTCACACATGTTTTAACTTATCGTTGCAAAAAAAAACAAAAACTCTTCATGTTCCAAACATATCGCAAACAGGAATTTTCTTGATATGTGCAAGCAAAAAAAAAATCATTATTAAATTCACATAAGAGATTTGGACACATATGTACATAATGCTCGTATATGCAATGAAAACCGAATCATGTTATTTATATACCGCGAGAAATCATAAAAATATTATATTTGTGCATAGCAACATATTTACGTATGCACATACTTGTACATATGTGTATAGCGAAAGATAATAAAATATAGCATGTAGTTTTGATATGGATGAAAATTATACTGCATTTACACTACAAATTAAATACCATCACGTGTTAAATTGGAAAATTAATTTTCACCAAGTTCAGTTTATCATCGCTACATTACACATATAAATTTCATGGTGTCATGTAATAGTTGCATTACATCATATTTTTAGCATATATGTATGTACGTTACGTACGTACAAATTTATTTGTATATGCACATAAAACAATCATTTGATGTACAAATTTACAACAACGACGTGTAAATGCGGATTAATTTAATTATATCATAAAATTGTCAACTTTGTTGTATACTATACATACGAGTATATAGAAAATCGCCCACGTCGCCTACACTTCTGCGGTATACACTAAATACCAGTAACCTTACAACGAATTCGTATATATTTGGTTAGTTGGATGAGTAAATCATTGAATTCACACAAAAATGTGTTTCCTTATCGTTTTATGTAAAAATCGTACATGTAAAATGTGTGTACGCGGTGCTATGACAAATATTGAGGCAGCTTGTTCGAAACACAAAAAAAAAAAATGTTTGCCAAGGCCGCGGAATTCATTTTTATACAACAAAAAAAAAACGTTTTTGGATTACAAATTCAAGTATTGTATACAACATTTTGATAGTTGATAAGAGATTAGAATCGAAATATGTATGTATTTAATGTTTTGACCTACGTTGAAATGAATATAAAAACGTTTTGATATTTTTCTAGGAAATGACTTGCCCCTAACGATTTATTATTTTATTAGTAAGAAAAACATGTGTCGAACAAATTGGATTTTATGACGTGTACCGTGTATAAGTTTACTATATTCGAGGCGTGCATATAGAAGAGAAAAAAAAATGATGAAATTTAACGTTTTGCAAAGTAAGAAAAATTGTGTTTTGGAGTTTGATGTGTGATATTTATAAGCACGAGTTTATTCTGTGGTTCATATAGGACTAAGTATACATATCAATCAAAACGATTTTAATAAACTAACTACAAACATTTTGTTATTGTTACAAAATAAAAATAAAACATTTAGGTTTGAGTGGGATGCTTTATTTGTGTTGTGAGCGGAAGAGTTTCATTATCCTTAAAATCCAATTTAATAAAAAATAAAAATAAATATTGTATAGGTAGGTAGTTATATAGGTAATTTTGATCTAGAACGAAAAATAAAAAATCCGATTTTTTTATTTTAGGAAATGTAGAAAATTTTATAATAATTTAATAAACCTAAACCAAAATGTGTGGTGCGTATATAAATACTTGTAGGCGTTTTGTGTTATTTACGGGATTGAAATTGATTTGGGAAATATTTGGGATATTACTTCAACTTCGTTTCCAGTACAAATATTTGAAAGTTCTATTTTTAAAATTATTTTGTTGCCCTGGGTTCAAGCCCAATTATATTTGGGTGAAAAGTAATTCTGGGAACGGAACACACTACACAAAATAATTTGTTTGCGATTTTTATACTATATACATGTTGCAGACTGTATTTGCAAGCTGAGCTTTTTATTCACTTTCTTTTCAAATTTAATCACCATCATTGGCTGCAGCAGATTTTAATTAACATTAAATTTATCAAACTAAATAGGGGTGGGTGATTTGAATGATATAACGATTCACGTGGTTTTTCATGGAGTCATAGGATAATATTACCGAATGGCTATTAATCGATGTAATATAAATTTTATTTACGTTTTATTTACTAACAATACGGGGCTCGAGTAGTCTGAAACAGTTGGTCGAATAATTCCTTCATACAACCATCCCGCAATTTTACGGTCATTTTGTTGTTGCTCCATGACTGAAGTTTTTTTGTGGCCGATAATAAACGAGTCTTTCTTCTTCGAGAATGATCTTCATTTTCAATAGGCTCGAATAATCTCGAGAAGCTCTTTAATCTTGATATTCTCGAGAAATTCCAAATTTTTACGATGAGCTCGAATTAAATTAGTGTTCTAGAACAACAACCTGTAATAAACAGAAATCCCAATGCTAAGCAATTCAAAATAATGCAAAACAATTCCTCGCTTCTGAATTTAATCGAATCTCAAAATATCTCTTAAACCCTGAATACGTAAGTAACATAATCTCGATTCATTATGATTGTTATTTGTTAGAGGTTTTTACAAAGTAGAGGCTGGAGGTGATGCTTACGATAACGATCTCTTTAAGTGCAGCAATCAAATTAAAAACGCCTCCAGACGTCGCATCGGGAACCAACATCGAAAAATTACTTACAATTTCAAAAATCCCAATTTACCTGTAAGACGGTGTAACATGACACAAGTTATTGTCCAAATTCGAGGAACCGGAATAAAACTTGTACCTAAATGGAATTCTTATGAAATTTCAAAGTTCCAATATTGTAGAGCTTGCTTTATCTTAACATCTTCGATTTTTAGAGACTTGGAATTTTTAAAATTTTCTTAAGAAAAATTGGGGGGGAGGGGGGGGAGGAGGTGAGTTCTAGACTTTTGCTACAGGAATTACAGACTTTTCGAAATTATTCATTAATATCCAGATTTATCTATGT
Source organism: Tipula helvola (assembly GCA_963556165.1). Lineage (NCBI taxonomy): Eukaryota > Metazoa > Arthropoda > Insecta > Diptera > Tipulidae > Tipula > Tipula helvola. Next base: position 105,302,797 of record OY744481.1, read on the forward strand.
AACTGAAATTGTTCAGAATATTCGTGTTTCGTTTGCTCTCTTTGACCCTTTTTCGTAATATCTCCTATATCTCTAATCTATTTTTTTATTAATGAAAATTACTTGCCAATGGCTGTAAGTTCTTAAAGCTTTTCTATATTTAATATAGTAATTATAATCAGAGAGAAAAATTGCCCTTCATTTCAAACGGTGACTGGCCAATATAAAAACAAACTGGAATCCATATTAATGGAGAGTGAAACTATCGGAATTAAATTAAACCCTACATGACAGCCCAATCGCTGCCTCACCTCAATTGTTTTATCTAACGTTTATTTGTTTTCCTTCCGGCCCGTCGGACCATTTTAGAAAGTTGGCAATCCTAAATAGGTCACATTTATTTCATACAGGGATCTCAGATACCTTACACGACTTATCATTGGTCGTCGGCAATTACTGATCAACAATAAGCACTACCTTTTATTTAAATATACAATTGGCTTCATGGCTCTCAACTATTAAAATAATGACGATAATAATGTTTGAACCACCGTAGCGAAAGAACGGCTCATCTGGCCGAAACAATTCTGGTGTCAACATTTGCGTAAAAGAACTGTTACGGGCAATTATTGGATGAAATTGTGCCTACCTGGCGGAGTGATTTTAGTACTAATCCGGAAGTTGTTAAATTAGTAAGTAATGAACAGTCAGCTATTGTTGACGAAATTAATTCTAAGTTTTTAAGTATAGTAGATGAAAGCTTAGTCAATTCAATCGAAGGTTTACCGCGGAAATAATATTAAATGAAAATTCTACTCCAAATATTCATGCACCGTATTCAGTGAATTATCGTCTTAAAGTCAAAGTCGAGCGGATATTTGTTCATCTGGTTAAAGAGAATGTTTTAGTCCTCATTCGTCATAGTTATTGGGCGAGCCCTATTATCACTGTTCTGAAAAAGAACGGGAATGCCCGAATTTGTATATACTGGAAAGCTACAATAAACCAATTTGTTCCAACAGATCATTACCGGAGTAACATTTTCTGTGTTTTGGATCTAACGGGAGCGTATCAGCAATTATTGCTTGGTCCTTAGTCTCAGGAATTTTTTTTTTTTTTTTTTTTTCTTTATTGAATTACATACAAAAGTGTACATTTTTGTTGCTCTTGCCAGAGGCAGTATGCAACATAGTTTTACAAATACATTAATTGGCATATAGAAACCAAGCTAAATTGACAATAACAATGGTTTTTTGCTCTATTAAATATAATCTAATAATTAATTATAATAATCATATATAAAAAAAATAAAAAATTAAATATCTATCTCTAACACATGCAGTGACGAGTTATTTAAAACTTACATATTTTAAATATTTATTTCTTTTTTGAAAATTAGACAATTTTATTGGTAATATTTTTACATCTATTAACCCTTTTCACAAATTTTTCCGTGTTTTTTTTTTTTTTTTTTTTTTCTCTTTTCCTCCTTTTTTCCCTTTTTTCCCATTTATTTTCTTCACAATCTTCTTCTATTAAATTAATTACTTTATTAACACAATTTTATTCACTGTTACCAATATTTCCCAAATTTTATACCGAATCAAAAAAAAAAAAAAAAAAAAGAAAAAAAGAAAAGAAGAATTACCAAAAAAAGCCTACTTAGTGCACATTACATTATACATTAGATTGAAATTGGTTGATTACCAATTTTTTAAATTTCATAAAATCTCGTTCTTGCTTCATATTCAATGGTAAACAATTATATTTTTTGATACCTCGATATAAAACATTCTTGTCACCTATAGCTGTAGTAAACAAGTCATATTCAAAATGTGAGCTTCTGCTAGTTGGATACCTGTGTTTGTCATAAACTGAATTTATAGAAAAATTATGCTTTATCTCATTAAACAATATTTTGTGTATCAAATAAAGGTCTTCTCTTTCACAAACTTTAATAAAGCTCGGTATTTGTTTATAACTTAAGAATAACTCTTCAGTACTAAATCTACGAGGTAATTTGTATATATATTTAAGAGCTCGTTTTTGAAGCACGAAGAGCTCATCTAATTTTGATTGAGAGGCCGAATTCCAAATTGGATTTAAGTAAGTAAGTCGCGAGTGAATGAAAGAATAATATAATTTAATGGAAACGTTTGTTGTGACTAACTGACTAAGCTTCCTAAGAGTGAAGATATACGGCAATATACGTTCTTTTAAATAATCAATGTGCAAATTCCAACGTAAATCTGAATCTATGATAAGTCCTAAATATTTATAGTGGTTCACTTCTTCCAAAGCGATATTATCGTATATTAGTGGTTCAAATACAATAGGGCGTAATAACGTTGGCTTTCGAAAGCATAAAGTTTTAGTTTTATTGACATTTAAAATCATTTTATTTAGAATGAACCAATTATGAATATGATCAAGGTCATTTTGAATTAATTTTCTTAATGAAATAAACTCCTCTCCAGTGTATTTCAACACAGCATCATCCGCATATAGTTGAATTTCACCATTTAATCTAATTGCAGTAATATCATTAATAAATAAATTGAAGAGAATCGGCCCTAAAATGGAACCCTGAGGGACCCCCTTTTTTAAAAGTTTTTGATTACTTTCTATTCCATTATATGTTACAACTTGAAACCGGTCTTTTAAATAACTTGAAAGTAATTTTATGTCATTTTTAGATATATTGATATTATTCAGCTTTTTGAGAAGCAGAATATGGTCCACATTATCAAATGCTTTCCTAATGTCAAGAAAAACACATATGACTATTTTCTTTTTATCTTAATTACTTGTTATAAAATGTGTTAATTCAACACATGCGGCAGTAGTGTTAGATTCACTAGTAAACCCAAATTGCTGAGGGGATAATATATTTTTAGTTAGTATATGTTGGTGTAATCGGGAATAAATGCACTTTTCGAAAATTTTGGACAAAACAGGGAGAACAGATATTGGTCTATAATTAGACGCTTCCATACTACTACCAGATTTCAAAATTGGTACAACTCGCCCAAACTTCAATTTGCTCGGAAAAATGGCGGTCGAAAAAGAACTGTTAATGAATTTTTTTACTATACTTGTTAATCGAGTTGAATATTTCTTAACAAATTTGGTGGAAATTTGATCAATTCCTGTAGCACAGTTATTTTTTAATTGAGAAATGTAGAGTTCTACTTCCTCACTTGAAGTTTCAGTGAAAATGCTTGGATAATCTGTGGCTAGACAAAGTTTATTCAAAGCTAGATTAGCGAAATTTCCGTAAGAGAATTTTTGAATATCAACATTTACAAAAGAGTCATTAAAAATATTAACAACAATTTTCGAATCAGTGAATGTAACATTGTTTATTTTTAAATATATCGGTTTTGTTGATTTTGATCTATTGAATAATATGTTTTTAATGCAATCCCAATACTTTTTAGAACTATGACCACAGTTACTAAACATATCAGAATAATATTGTTGTTTTGCAGATTTATTGACACTGATTACAAGTTGTCTATAATACTTATACTTAGAAAGCACGTATTCTGATTCAGGATATTTTTTTTTAAGTTTAAAGAATTTTTCACGTAGTCTAATTGTGGCCAATACCTCACTTGTAACCCATGATTTTTTTATGTTTGTAGTTTGATTTTTAATGATGATCGATTTATTATTCTTTATGATACTTTGAAACTTACTGACTAACTCATCAACTGTTTCAATTGAATCTAAGCAACGCCATACGGGATCGTTTTCTATTTTTTTATAGTTTAGTACTTCAATTTGGGTTTGTATAACTTGCCTAGGAACAGATTTGGACATTTGGACTAAAATTAGCTTATGATCCGAATACGAAACATCATCCAAAGAGATGTCATATGAAACATTCAATAAGTCAGTCACAATATGATCAATTATTGTACCTGTGGTTTCACAGACCCTTGTGGCGTGGTCTTTATCAAGTTTATTGAGGACCAAGAAGCCATGAGATTTGATAAGCTCAGTATAATTTCTTGTAGTTCTTTCACTGATATTTAAAAGATCGATATTAAAGTCTCCAATGATTATAGACTTCTTATATTGCGCAAGAATTTCTTCGAGTTTGCTAAATAGATTATCGGTAGAGGTTTTTCTGCCTGATCTGTAAATTGCAATTACGTTTATCTGGTAATCCATTAGTTTCACAATAACGATATTGCTACCTCCAAAATCTTCCTCTTTAATGAAAGTTGCCGCTAAACGATTATTAACTAAAATGCTGCATCCACCACCAACACTAAATAATCGGGATGAGTGAAAACATTGAAAGCCATCGATTTTGGCTACTAATGTTTCTTCAGGAAGTACCCTTGACTCTGTTAATACAAAAATATCTACTTCATTGTTAAACATTTTGTATAAATTTTCAATATCGTTAGTTTTATTACAGAACCCTCGTATATTTATGTAAACAAAATTGATTGTATCCTAATTTTTAGTGAGTTTGATGTCTGACCAATATATGTTTGGCTACAAACACCACACGGTATTTCATATACTATATTGTCATAAAATTCAGTTGGAATCATGTCTTTTAATTTTGTGAATAAAATTTCCTAACTTATTATTAATTTTGAAAGCTACTTTATCAACACCTGATCGCATAAGTATATTTTTGATTTTATCTGCTAAAATTGGTACATATGGTAATACTGCAGTAGTTAATACGTTATTGTTTTGGCTCCCACTGTCGTTATCAATATCTTGTGGCGTACTATTACTGTCTATATTTGAAATGTTACTATTATTATTTAATTCTAATTGGGACAATTTTTGAATTTCTCCTCTAATTAGTTTTCTGATTATTCTAATTGGATAGTCATTTTTTACAAGATATTGTTCAATAATCAATTTATTCTTCTCCCAATAGCACTTATTACTCAGATTGAACACTCTACATATAAAAGTTTTTGCGACATTTAGTTTCATATTATATGGATGAAAGGAATTGTAGTTCAAAATTCTATGAGATGATGTAGGTTTAATAAACCAGTCAGTAGCAATTGATGTACCAATTCTTATCAAAGTAAGGTCAAGAAAATTTAATTTTTTAGCTATTTCTATTTCTGTGGTAAACTGAATGGAACTATGGAATGAATTAAATACCTGTTGAATAGTGTCTATATACTGAGGTGGGGTAATAACAAGTATATCATCTACATATTTTACTATTAAAGTAGGCTGCAACATTAATTTTGGGAGTGAGGAGATAAATAATTTTTCCAACACTATGTCAGCAAGTATTGGGGAAAGTGGGTTTCCCATTGCTAAACCTGATATTTGTTTATAAATTTCATTATTGTAAGTAAAAAAATTGTGTTTTGTAATAATTATTTGTAATAAGTCAATAAAACTTTGTTTTTTAATATCAGTGAAAGGTTCTATTTCACACCATCTGTCATTAATCTCTCTTAATACTAAATCTGTGGGTATATTAGTAAATAGACTTATTACATCCAAAGAGGCTAGTATGTCAGTTTCATTTATAAGAATAGAACCCAATTTCGTTTTCAAATCAAAAGAATTTTTAACATTAAAACTGCTATTTAAAGTAAGATTATTCAAAATTGATACAAAGTGTTTTGAAATCGAATATGTCAATGAATTTATATTTGAAACAATCGGTCTTAAAGGGATTCCTTCTTTGTGTAGTTTGGGGAGTCCATATATCCTAGGCGTTATCGGATTCGAAATAACAAATTTCTTATAGATTGTTTCAGAAATTTGTCCCGTTCTTAACAACAACTTTGTTTTGTAACATAATTCACTACGTACCCGTGGTATCACAAGATATTGATAACGACAGTGGGAGCCAAAACAATAACGTATTAACTACTGCAGTATTACCATATGTACCAATTTTAGCAGATAAAATCAAAAATATACTTATGCGATCAGGTGTTGATAAAGTAGCTTTCAAAATTAATAATAAGTTAGGAAATTTATTCACAAAATTAAAAGACATGATTCCAACTGAATTTTATGACAATATAGTATATGAAATACCGTGTGGTGTTTGTAGCCAAACAAAATTGATTGTTTTATTGTCCAGTTTATAGGAAATAATATTATTATATTGTGAAATTGCGCAGTTGTCTACTAGCCGGTCATAACTCATTGTGTTGTGTGACATGCCTTACGTGTCTTTCAAGAAGAAATTAAAATTTGTTACAGAACCTAATATATAAATATAATGCGCTATAAATGATTACAAAATAATGAATTAACGTAGAAAGTAATATATCAATAAACAATAAACATATAAAGTTAATGTGCCAAAAAAAAAAAAAAAATGAATTAACGTGGGAAATATCAATAACAATAATAAAAAATACCGCAAAACAAAAAAAGAAAGTGAAGGAGAAAAATAACAACATAAAATTTAGAACATACAATTACAAGATGATCACCAATAATCCGAATACAACGTCAATGTACTGTTGAACTTGAAATTAAAAATAAATATGATACAGTTAATTATCAAGTTACCGATTATTTTGCAGCTTCTGTGACAGCTTTTGTAATTGTGTATTTATCGTTAACAGAGTTAAATGTGTATATTTTCCCTTTTTCTTCCTTCCGAAGTAGAATTCTATTTTCATTAATCCACAGATATTTAAGTCCCAGATTCTGTTTCAACTGTTTTGCTTGTCGAAACAGATTCAATTTGAAGTGAGATAAGTGTTCGCGAAAATAAATTTGGGTATTATTTGCATCATCAGTGAATCCACAATGTTCCCAGAATATCGGGCCAAATTTCTTCTTTGAGTTTAGAAAATTACCTTTGATTTGTGTTGATTTAAATTGAACTACTATTAATTGTGCAAATTTGTGGTTGGTTTGTTCTTGTGTCAGTGACGTAGTGTTTTCTGTTGTTATGGGATTGCGATGTGTGAACTTCGAGTTTATAAATGAAACTTTTTCAATATTTTCATCAAACAAGAAAGTTTTATCTACGACAGTAAAAAGTTTTTTCACTGCATTTTGAACATCGCCTGTAATTGTATTTGGCAAACCGGCAATAATTAAATTTTTATTTAGATCGGCATGCTTTATCGTGTCCAATTCAGCTTCCAATGTATTAACCTTGGATTCTAATTTAGAGTTGCACAGCTTGATAGCTCGAAGTTCACTTTTAATTGTTGTGTTTTCCAATAGAATCTTTTCATTTTCTTTTTTCAGATCATCAATTTTTTTACTGAATTCTGACTGGTTGAGTTTAAGCTCTTCGATTTGAGATGATAGTTTTGTTTGACTTTGAACTATAAGTTGTTTAAGCTCCTCAAACATATTTATGGACATTGTAGGTTCCATGCATTTCGAACCTGTAGATTGAACCGTAGTACCAGTAACACCTATATTCTGTTCACCACTCGTCTCTTTATTATCAGCGTGAGTTTTACATTCACTTGAACAAAACCAAGTAGCATTTGATGGAGGTAAATGCTTCCCGAAGAGATTAATACAAGACGGATGAAAAATTTTACCACACCAATCACACTGTATGTACGTTTGTGTTTCACTAACTGTTTTTTTACATGAGGAACAGGTAATATTATTAGAATTAGGATGTGTTGTTTGTTGATTGAAATACGGCATAATATAACCACAGAAATTAGGTTATGTTGCATAGGTGTTGTATTATATTAAGAATTTGTAATTATAAAACAATTTTCCACAGAGTTTTTACAATATTTTCACGAAACTTTTTCTTGTAACTTAATTAATGAAATTTTACAACACTTCAATAACACAATAGTTCAAAGTAAATTATTAACATATTAAACTTATCCAAAATCAAAATCGTCCATTAATGAAAGCACGTTTCATTTTGCAAGAAAAAAGAAACACTTTTGCACTTTTTTATTAAAATTATACTTTTATATTTATTAACATCTATTTTTAATATCTATTAACACAATAGTTCAAAGTAAATTATTAACATATTAAACTTTTCCAAAATCAAAATCGTCCATTAATGAGAGCACATTTCATTTTGCAAAAAAAAAAAAGCACTTTTGCATTATTTTATTAAAATTATACTTTTATATTTATTATATGTATTATTTATATTTATTATTATTTATTCATTTAGTTATTTTATATTTATTTAATTTATTTTAATTATTAAATTTTATTAAGAGCAGTTTCACACAATCAACCTAATCCACCAAGTCCAAGTTGGCCATGGAATTGCGCAATACACGTTTAGCTTTGGGTGTCTCAGCAGCACCTTCAATTTTTCAATGTACGATCGATCAAATTTTAGTCAATTTAACCAAAGTTCAGTGTTATCTCGATGATATTCTAATAGGTGGTCTTGATCGAAGTTCCGCAGAACGAAATTATTCACAGATATAGGGAGGCATTAGCTGTTATATATGCAGTGAAAAAATTTCAAAATTATTTAATTGATACAAATTTTATAATCTGTACTGACCTCCAGAGTTTACAGGAGATTTTTATCCCTCGTAAAAGTACTTTAAACGGAGCCATCGCTCGCTTACAAAGATGAGCAAATTATTTGTTCATGTTTCACTACGAAATTAGATCTGTACAAGAAGCGCAAGCAGTATTTTGGAGATTTCACAGATTTGAATAAAATTACAGAGTCAAGATTTAAAGATTCAATTTTGTCATTGGTGTATTAAGCTTATATGTATGGCTGGTCTTCAAGTGTTCCACACCACTTACAATAGTTTATTATATAGTTTTATAGTTTATTCTACATCGTCAAGTATTAGATCTTATTCATTGTGAAAGTCATCATGGAATTGTGAAAATGAAAATGATTGCTCATTCCTGTTAAAGGTGGACAAAATTGACGAAGAAATTGAAAACTATATGTATGTACAAACATGTTAAATTTGCCAGGTACCTCAAAAGGTCCCTCGAGAAATAGTGAGAACCAAGTGGCATGTATCGAAATATCTGTTTCAAACAGTCCATATAGATTTTGTGAACTTCACATGAAAAAAAAATTGTCTTATTTGTCTTAAATTTGTTGGCAGTTTTTCGAAGTATTTGGATATCATATGAGTAAATTCCACAACAGCTGGAAACATTTAAAATATTCTTAAGAATTTGTACTATTTTTCGTCTTCTAACTGAAATAGTTAGTGATAACGGCCCGCCTTCTCAAAGCAAAAAATTTAAAAAAATCTGCCAATATCACTCTATAAAATTATCGCAAACACCACCTTACCATCTCCAGTCGAATGGGTTATAAGCCATTTTCAAACGGATGGAATGAAAATGTTTAATAATTTTTTGAACATCGTATTGATTTGTTGCGATGTATTGTCAATTGAATTATGAAAACAAATTCATTGAGATTTCTGGCTAGTAATCGATCAGGGATATATCATTAATTAGATTTATATGCAAATGAATTCAATGAAATAACTGGCTAGTATTCGATCGATGATTTCTCTTCTTTAAATATAAATTAAAATTTGAAGGATTAATAGAATAATCGGATTTTATTTGGCTTGTAAACTTTCGGAGGGCATCGTGGCATTCCCATTTGCCGTTAGGTCTTCTGATGTAATCAATATAATGTCCAACGCTACCAGCAATCGATAGATGATGATAATTTAATATTCCTTTAAGATACACTTTTCCTTCGACTTAGCTTATATCAGATTGAATCTGTTCTATTATTCTTGATTGAATGGTTCTATTATTCAATGGCTCAACATCGATTATAACAATTCCATTCCGTGAGTTTATTAGCTTTTGGCAACTTTGGCAAGTTGCATGTGGTAATGTTATTCTATTTTAAATATTTTTGAAATAATTTTCGCAGAATTCAAGATACCCATATTGATAAATGGAATATTTCTTTTGACAATTTATTGCAAGCTCGGTACAAACATACAATTTGTCTATTTGTAGTAAATTTGAAACAGACGTTCAAAAAATTATTAAACATTTTCATCCCCTCTGCTTGAAAATGGCTTATGGTTCACTTGATGCAGGAAGCATAAGGCTACCATTTGTATGTATGGTCATTACCCGATAAACTCTAGGATATCTGATATTGACCGATTCGTATACCACTCAAACAATTTGACGTTCAAAAAACTATTAAACATGTTCATGCCCTCCGTTTGAAAATGGCTTGATGCAGGAAGCATTAGGCTATCATTTGTACGTATGATCATTACCCGACAAACTCTAGGATATTTGATACTAGGGGTATAGCCCGTCCTAGGACGGATACAATTATATATCATGTTGATGTCAAGCGGCTGCTGCCACAATCATCATTTGACCATTTGATGTTTTTTAACAGTTATTTTTTAATGAAGTAGGAATAGGTCGAGACTAAAGGCTTTAAAGGATTAGATTTAATTAAAATTATTGTGTAGATTAATTATTTTAATTTAAAATAAATTAACCACCACTATTTCTTTATGCAACTACAGTTGTTGAAGGATTTAAATCGCGCGAAATCATTCGATAATATTATGTGTGAGGCATAAAGCCTAAGGACCAACCTAAAAAATCATACATTTAAATTAAAGGTAATGCTTACAGTTGATTAGTAATTGCCCACGACCAAGGGAAAACTTTCTTGTCAATTTTCGGAACATGCGGTGTTAGACGTTATCACGTCAAAAAAATATAAATTGAAAAACAAAACTAAAATGCATTGACCACAATCGAACCCCGGACTTTAGCCGCTCTAGTCCAAAACATTTCTACTAAGCCATATCAACCTAAGGAAATTTATTTAATTTTCATTCTTATATTGTTTCGAACCTACTAGCATGCTTTGAAGTTTATGACAGAAAACAAAATTTTTACCGAAAAATTCTCATGGCTTACTACAACTCATAATATAAAGTTTTTAAATAATTTGTTGTAGTGTTTAATCATAAACGCGGACCACGTATTTTCTTGTGTAATTAGAAATTACTGTAATAACTGAAAAGCGGAATGTTTAATTTAAAGTAAAATATTTGGTCATTACATGAATACTAAAAAAAATAATAATAAAAATTAAAAAAAATAAAATTAGATGAGGAAGGATCGAACCGTAGACCTTTGCCGCTCTAGTCCAATGCGTTACCACTACACTCAGAGAAAAAATATGATAAATGAATGATTGGATTTATTTTGTTATGATCCAGGAAATCATATTCAACTATATTTGATATATCCTATGATAATATATTATAATAATAAATATCATTTATATAATTACTAGAATTATATATGATAAATTTTATTAAAATATGATAAATGCAATAATTTTCGACTTTAATGATTGCAACAATCATACGATATGATTTAATATAATCGATACAATCATATACTATGGTTTTATATATGATCTGCAATATTTAAATATGGGTAGAACAATTATAATACAATAGGGTCTATCATAATGGAATTAGGTCTATCAAAACAAAATAAGGTTTATTGGAAATTATTTGTATCTCCTCGTGTTTGCAACGGTCATATCAAATTGAATTTGTACTCTAACAAGGTGCAATTATTACCTAATCTCGTGAGAAGTCTCAAATAAAGAAAATATTATAACAATTTAAAAATAAATTATTCTATTTAATTAACCTATTATAACCGTTAATAGTTAAAAAGTGTTTTAGTGATGTTAGTAGTTTTGGAACTAAAAGTGAATTTTTAGTAGGACAAATAGTTATTAAACCTTATAAGGGGGAAATTGAGTCTTGCAGTGGAAAACTACGGCACGTAAGTACATTTTTTTTATACTACAGAGCATTAAACAACGTGTTGGTTATTGAACCATTTTTCTTTCTGAATATTTGCTCGTTCAGTGTTATTAATTATTAAATTAAAGGGTGTTTCCAATTATTTAATGTGTGTTTGGAATACAATTTTAAGAAAACTATTGTACAAAAATAGTTTTTGAGAATTACAAATTAAGTAAAATAGACATAATTTTGCAATTATGTACATTTAAAATTTTATTCCACTTAACAAATTTTTAGCCCTTAACAAAAATTTATTCAAAAACTATCAAACTATTTCGGCTGAAATCGGCAAACCAATTGCGCTTGTAATAGAGGATCGAAACAACGTATCTGCGGTGATAATTGAATATATCATCAATCGCAACCTAAATAAATTGTAAGTGGTTTTATTAGAATCAAAATATAAATATCTTTCATTGAGGTTTCTTTAGGCTTTTTAAGGACGATTTTACAAAATTCGCGAAACTTGTGCAGACATTATTTCCAAAAGAGCTACACTGCCGTACTAACGAAAAAAGTCACAAACGCCAAAAGTCGAAAAATGCGTTAGGGGCATATTTGGATTCTGCAAATAAATACCTGTCTTTCTGCTTTTTTAAACAGCTAAATATCCTACATCAAATGCCATAAAATCACGTTATTTAATAGTCAGGTTTCATATTAAGACAAGGCAAACCAAAATAGTTAAATTGAAATTACACAAAACTACAAAAAGGCAAATGTGACGTTTTTCTTAGCATGGCAGCAGGAGACGGTCTTTATTCCATCTTCCGGAGGTTGCATTTCCAAAGGTAATACAATATAATTTGCATTAAAGTATATTATAAAAATGCTCAGTGAAGTTATTTTTATTTTCAGGAAAACTATTCAGTGTTTACACCAATTACAGCTCAACTTTCTTGCTCTCAATTAATAAAAAGATGATCCATGTCATCAACTGGTACCTGAACCATCTCAAATAATATGAACTATCGAATTTAGGTAAATTAATAATAAGCTCTTGAGCTGATAGATATGCATTTCTATGATGACATTGACTATTTAAAATGTAGATGACTGCGGGTAGCTTTACGAGCGCTGGTAAATAACATTAGTTATAGAAATAATTTATTAACACATATAGCAACATTTGAATATTTGAACCTGTTTCATTCATTAAAAGCGGAATTAATTTCTAAATTGGTTAGTTACATAAATTACTTGCGTCTTGTAACAATATTAATAAATATTTTGCCACTTTTCCCGATTATCATTGGTGCTACCACATCCAAATATTGACACTTCTGAGCAGTGGAATTTCCGAAAAAATTATTGATTAAACCAGATCATCTTTGTATGTCGTTGGCTCACGCCAAATTAATCTTTATAAGTGGTTAATAAATTAAAGGCCAACAATAATTATTAAACTTTAATTTAAAAATTTGTTCTTTTAAAACACTAAGGCAACAAAATTAACCTAAATTTCTCGTAATTTTTGGCCAAGTGTTTTGTAAAAACGAAAATTCGGCACAATTTTCATATAATTATTACATAAAAATTTAATAAATTATTACATAAAAATTTAATGAATTATTTTTGGTGTATAATTTAGCCACTTATAAAAAATATAAAATTTAAAGACCATTATTGAATTGTTCCAAATTAATCAAAACGTTTTATTGCCTAAGGCCATCCCACATACACAAACGGCAAACTGAAATTTCCGACAAACCCATTTTTTGTTAAAATTGTTTCATTTGCAATAACAGAAATATGAAAAAAATATTCAATAAGTCCACCATCTTTTTCTAGAACATTTTATTAAAACTGATTTAATTTCACGGACAAATTTTAGCTTGACTAAAATGTAAAATTATGGCAAAATATAAAATTGCTGTTTTTTAAATGAAATTAAATAAATTTTAATAAAATTTAAGACGTTATTGTTTTAACTTTTATTAAAATTTTTTAAATTGTTTTACTAATTTATCTTAATTCAATAATGACAGATGAACGACTAGTTCTTAGTTTAGTACTTCTGCCGTACATTCTTCCACGGAAAGAGGAATCACAAATGAAATTCAAGCTTTTCTAAAAAAGAAATTCCAAATTCATTTATAACTATACCAATAATTAGGCTATATTTTAATTACATCAAAAACTACAACCTATTTTTTCTACAGAAACCAGTTGAAGCGGCCGAAACGGAAGGAAATACTGAATTTCTCAAAATTATTTTTATACGTGAAGCTTTAGAAATAATTCATGTGTGAGTTTACGGGAAAACGCACATGTTTACGAATGCTTTAGAACCATTAAATATTACCTTTAATTGTTTCGGTATAAATGCTAACTATCACACATTTTGCGAATATTGTACATGGCTTTCATACTGAAAGCCATATAAAACGTCATCACAGACAAGTTCAATGATTCCAGATGTGTTTGAAGATAATACTTCCTATTTTTCTAATGAATTACTAAATTCCCTACTGGTTTTTTATGTGGCAGTCTAATGCTTGATTTCACAAAAAAACAGGCAAACTCCAATTAGTGAATATTTCATCTCTTTCTTGTTTAATGAAATTGCGATTTATTTCAATTTCTTAAACGCACGCTAATTTTATTTCGTTTTTACAAGAAAACTTTGACTGGCGAGCTAAATATTTAGCTGTCCAATTTCGTTCAGCTAATTACATATTTAGCTGAAGGTTAAATATTTCTATGTAAAATAAAAATATAATTAACTTGCATTGAATTTTTATTGTGAAATAAAACGCAATTTCATAAAAGAAGAAACGGAGGAAATATTATTTAACTAGAGATTGGTTATTTTTTTGTAAAACCGCGCATAATGGAACTAAGAAATCTGGAAATTTCACAGAAATATAAGTTTGCGCAACAAGAGAAATTGGTTAGCACTAATTTCATAGAATTCGGAAATATTATTCTAAATAAAGGACCAGTAATCCACTTAAATGGTATTGCTAAATTTGTTTTTGTTAAATGGTTACTGAAATATAAAACTGTAAAATATATTTGGTGATTACACGAATTAAATATTTGATTCAAGTTAAAGTAGAAAAGAAAATTATTAAGAGAATTTGGCTGTGTTAGTATAATTCGCCAATACAATCTGCAAAGTTCATTCAGTATAATATAGAATGAAAATTGTGGTACAATCAGTTCAGTCGGCGCGGCGCGGCCTGATAAGAAGATTGATTTTTTCATAATCATAATCTGATCAGTTCGAACTTGGATTAAATTCTATTACAATTTTTGGAGCATATTAACTTCAAATAAATTACAAATATAAAACGGAATATTTTAGTTGTGTTTAACATTTTGAAAATTTAGGTTTCAATTATCATTATTAGGGTTTTGAAATTGAATTTGTGGATCAATTTTAAACAATCATACAACTAAAAGTTGTATGAAAAATTTTAAGAACTTATATAAAATAATGTTTCGAATGAGAAGTTTGTTGTCTGTATTAAATCAATAAGATAGATTCTTGCGGCTTTTTATAGACACAATATATTAATAATAATGGCATTCACAACATTTTTCGACTTGTTAATCAAAAAAATGAAGAGGCCAGTCATTTATAACATATGCAATACACATATACATATAATACAAAATGTATTGACTCTAAAAAATGTAAACCTTTCCTTGAGCTGTCTGTGTGGTAGTTTGTTTCGTACTGATAATCTTAAAACAAAAAGTTCGATCTACAGCTATCTGCTGAGTAGACCGAACTTTTTGTTTTGATATTATCAGTACGAAACCAAACTACCATCATATACAGCTACTTTATGAGTAGATCAAACTTTTTGTTTTGAGATTACTAGTACGAAACCCAAGTACCACACAGAAAGCTCAAGGAAATGTTTTCATTTTTTAGAGTCAATACATTTTGCATTGACTCTCGGGTTAAAGTACGGGGGGGGGGGGGGGGGGGGATTTTGATATTTTTCTAATTTTGATAGATATATTATAAATGACTGGCCTCTTTATTTTTTCTGATTAACAAGTCGAAAAATGTTTATTTTTATTAATATATTGTGTCTATAAAACGCCGAAAGAATCTTATTGAAATAATGTTTCAAGTAAAAAAATAATTTCGTGTAGACCTCTAATTTGGATATAATTATACTATATGTACGATAAATTAATTCAAAATAAATGTACATTTCATGAACTACAGAATATGTTTTGTTATTTAGTAAAATTTACAATATATAATATATATGGTAATATAGCTACTATCACACCCCACAGTATACTTCATTAATTGATACGATAACAACTATCACAGCATCTGATGGGCTTTATCGTATAAACATACTAAATTCAATTAATTTATTGATAACAACTATCATAATATCTGATTGTCTTTATCATCTCAAAATAATAAATTCAATTAAATTATTAATACGATCCATCACAATAGCGATATATGTAATCAAGGATATGGTTAATTCAATAATATTTGCATAATAACGTGCATAATTTATTAAGTAGATTAAACCATTATTATTAATTGTATACATCAAGGTATGATTTTCTTAATCATTGCATCTAATCATAAATATGATGGTCACTTTTATGATCAGCTCAATCAAATTTTTTTCTCTGAGTGTTCGCCACAAACAATACAATAAACTTTGTTTTATTTGCATTGTTAAATGGTTTTATTTTTTCAAAGCGTTCTACAGCCTCGCTAGCTAAATATGAGCCGTTTATTATGAAAGTGGCTTAAGTCCATATTTTGTTGAAACGAGATAATGAAAGAATAGAAAAACAATAAATGAAAAAACATATGGGATTTTAAATTTTCTTATTTTTTGCACAGATGTTAGAGATTAATTTTTTTTTGTTTTGACAATAAATTATTTACCGTTAGAAAGATTATACTGTTATTTATCTATTGTTATCATTAACTTGATTTTTTTGAAAAATGGACTTAGGCCAATTTCAAAATAAACGGCTCA
Organism: Tipula helvola; assembly: GCA_963556165.1. Lineage (NCBI taxonomy): Eukaryota > Metazoa > Arthropoda > Insecta > Diptera > Tipulidae > Tipula > Tipula helvola. The sequence continues at coordinate 105,319,538 of OY744481.1, forward strand.
TATATCTATTAATTGACCGATTCGTATACTACCAGAGCCTTCTAGAGTATAGAGCCATAATCATTATGACGTATTTTTTAGAAGCTTTTTAGTGGTATAACTTTTCACTGATTTCCATAGGAATCCATAGTATCCATAGTAGATTCATATGGAACCATAGTAAAAATGGTGTTTTTTAGCTTCAAGTTTTTCAATGAAAACAGCAAAAATGTCACAAAATGTTTATACAAAAGTGTTCTACATATCTTTAGCAGAAATATACAAGAAGGGTATATTGGTATTAAGTAAATGTTAATTGCAGAAATTTTAAAATTAACTTATTTCTAAAATATATTTTTCGAACTTTCATTTTGAAAAATACATCAAAGTTGGCTCTGACAAATTAAAATAATACTTGCTAAATTTATCTTTAGTTTTACTAGTTAGATGTCTATAATTGTTGGCAAAGAAATACGAAAAAAAATTATTTATCACACGTTCTTAATAGTTTGTGAATTTGTTTTGCTTTTCCTACAATTTTTGAACTCAAATTTCCCCAGGTCGCAATTTTTGCTACATTTTTCAAAATGTTTACTGCCCACTGCCATCTATGTATATTGACTTATGCCCGATTTAGATGAAGAAAAATGTTTGCCTTGCAAAAAAAGAAGAGATTAGTATATTACAATTTTCGCTTGGATGAGAAGAACGGCAATAAAACATGCAAAATTTTGCAAGGCTGTCTTTTCTTTTTTTTTAGCAATTGTTACTATAAAAACATTAAAAATAAATATGATACTATAAAATATACTCGATCCGACTATATTTTTGATATTTTATAGTAACAAACAAATACAAGCACAATTAAAGTATGTTATGAAAACCTATACGATGACCAGAAGTCAAATGTTATAGCAGAAAAAATATCAACAAAAATTGAAAATCTGTCATGTCGAATAGTAAGTATTTATATTTTAGAATTTTTAAATATTATAAGAAATTTACTTGGCAATTCGTTTTTTATTTTAGGAAAAAAAATTAATATTATCAGTGATGAGTTGGTGACGCCGGCGGTAAATATTATTTACAGCCGCACAAATGAAAATGGCACATTTAATGAGGAGTACCTCTTCGATGAAACGAATTGGCTCGAAGAAGAGCAGAACCGCAATATTGCCACCTCCATTGAATATGGTAAATATTTAAGTTTAATTATAATTTATATTTGTTTAAAACTATAACCATATTTGAACTATTTTATTTTCAGAAACTAGTCGAATCTTCCCGGAGGACGATGGAGACACGGCTCAAAGCTTAATGTCAACAGAGCTGGGCATACCAACAGGTTTGTTTATAATTTATAGCTATATAAAACTAAATAAAAGTCCTTAACAAACCCGGTTTTAGATATAGTAATATACAGTATAGTGTGTAAAATAGTGCTGGAAAATATATGTAACACTGATTTGTTGTTTAATTTCAGTGGACCTTATTGAAGCGGTTCGAGGCTATCCGAATGTGTGGAATTTGTATGACAAAAATTATAAGGATAAAAATATTAGGCAACGATCTTGGGAAGAAATCGCTGCTTCCATAAGTAAGTTAAATTGTTTTTTTAAGAGGGACAAAATATATTAAATTTTTTTTTTTTATAGATATGACGGTAACAGATATTCCCGAATTAAAAAAAAAATGGGAGTCTGTGAGAGGGTCATACAATAGATCCAAAAAAACGAGAAGCGGGCAAGGCACAACGAAGTGTTATAAATTTGCCAAATACTTGTCCTATTTAGACGACACATTTGAGCCTAGAGCGTAAGTAAAATCTCATAAAAATTTAAATCTAAAATATTGTTTATGAATTTTATGTTTATTTCAGAACATCTTCTTTATCCAACAACTCAAACGACGCCAGTTTTGGATCCAGTCCCGTACCACCCCTAAAACTTTAGTATTGCGGCTACATTTATATTTCAAATCCCGCAGTCAAATAGTTTTAACTATTATTTTTATATTCTTAGGAAAAGACACTACTCCTGAAGTGACGAAGGAACGCCTGCAATTAAAAAAGAAAGCGATGAATCTCCTGGAGCAAAGATTACAGCCAAGCCAAGACCCGATGCCAGCTCCACCAGTACCAGACAACCCCATTGATGCATTTTTAGCATATATATCGTTAGAGCTTAAAGCTCTGGACCCGGAATTTGTTTCGGAGGGGGAGGAACAATTTTTCGCGATTTTACAAAATTTAAAATAAAAACAACAAAATAAAAATTTAATTAATTAATATAATTTTTTATTTCTTTTATTTGTACAGAGGAAAAGCACATATGGAAGCACCGAATTCGAAAATGATTGAATGGAATTGCTTCCATTAGGCATAAAAACCTCTAATTATTTCTAAAAACAACACTTTTGAAACTCCCGGAATTTAACCCCTGAAAATGGGTATTTCCAAATTCATCATTCTATTTTGAAATAACAATGTTAAATTAGAATTAAGTAATTTGAAACTGCTAAACATTACAGACTAAATTCTGTCCATTTGCCAAGGCACAGCTCCATCAGAATTAAAATAATTTTTAAATGTATCTCGAACTTCCTTAGCTTGTTGAGTTGAATTAAAAGATTTCGTTTTCATACTCCTTATGTTGTCTGTCATGTCGTTTCGCCAAGATCCAGTACTGACGGTTCCATCGCCGTTTTCCGTATCAACCAAATCGGATGGAATATATGGGGTTGGACTGGTTTGCTGCCTCAGCCAGTTATGAAGACACACACAAGCGCCGACTATTTTTTCTGCTGTATCAATCTATAAAATTCAAAATAATAAAATAATTGTAATAGACCGCTACACAAAGAGTACTAACGTTTGCAATTATTGGTTGCCTAAATATTCGCCATTTTGACACCAATATTCCAAAAGAATTTTCAATTGAGCGACGTGCCCTTGACAATCTATAATTAAATATTTTCTGGGCGATTGTGAGCTGACATTTTGAGTATGGTTTCATAATGTGCTCGTGTAGACCAAATGCGTCATCCGCAACGAAGACATACGGGATATTTTTGAATTTGGTTGATAAGTCAGATAGGCGTGGTATCCTAAATTAAATTGTAGAAATAATTTAGTTTACATAACTATTGGCAAAATTAATTATTTGTATATGTACTTACGATAAAGAATTCGAAAAAAATTGTTTCCCAAACTTGCTGTTTCTAAATATGCCCCCATCGCTCTGTCTTCCAGCGGCCCCAATATCGCACATCAAAAAATTATAATTGTGATCGCAAATCGCCATTAACACAATTGAGTGGAATTTTTTGTAGTTGAAAAATGTTGAACCACCATACGACGGAGCCTATTAATAAACCAAAATTTACCTAGCTGAATATTAAAATCTAAGCACATTAGACAAATACCTGTATTGCAACGTGTTTCCCATCTATAGCACCAATGCAATGTGGGAAATTCCAACGTTCACTAAATCCATTTGCAACTTCTGAAAAATTTGCCTCGTTAAGTTTTGTAAACACTTTGGATTTAAGTGCGTTTATTATAGCGTGCGTCGTTTCCCGAATTATAAAATGCACGCTAGCTGGAGAACATTTATAGGCGGTTGATAGGCTTTTTTGTGATTCGCCAGTTGCCAAATATCTAAAAAAATGTATAATGTATATATATATAAATTAATTAAAAGGATGTACAAACAATATATGCTTATTATCACCCTTAGGTAATAGCCAATCTTGCGCCCGGCTCAATGCTTTTTCGAACTAAATTTTGTTTTGTAATCGCCGGCCCAACTAGATACAAAAGATCGTCAAATTGAGAAGACGACATTCTCATATAATTGAAAAATAGTCCCGGGTCCGCTAATTTTAAAGGTAAAAATACATTTTGGAATGCTCCAGATTGGTCCCTTTCCAAATAGTATGGCCTAACCCAACATTTTTTTTTTTTTTTGGGTATTTCATCTTCACTATCACTGTCGCAGATTATTTTTAATAGAATTTTATCTTCATCCCATTCACTTTCACTATCACTAAATATTATTTGCAGTAATTGGTTATTGTCTAGATCTTCCATTTTTTTTTTCTTTGATCCGTTTACCCAATTTTATTTTTTTCAGACTACTGACAAATGCCAAAAAATATAACAACCAATTATAAGCCGCCAAAAAATTATAGCATCGCCATGTTTGTTTACATAGTTCTTTCTCATTTTAACTAATGGATATTTTTTTATTGCGTGCAGCTCTATGCAAGGCAAACATTTTTTGCAAGGCAAACATTTTTCTTCATCTAAATCGGGCATTAATGCACACGATTTGTAGTAAGCTTTTTTTTTAATTTGACCAGAATGCTGTTGTTATGAACTTTTTTTATATTTTGGTTTAAATAAATCAATTATTACAAGAAAATGAAAACGATTTACTTATACGAGATTTATATATGTTGAAATTCAAACATTTATGAAAATATTTCAGAAATCATAATTAAGAATTTGCAACGTTTTCATTTATAAATTTGTCTTAGGAAAAAAAGTGATTTCCCATATGTTTTATGTGTTTTACAATGGATATTTTGGTTTTTTCCTCATTTCTAATTCCCTTATAAAAGCTTCGTTTTTTAGATTATGGCTTGTATAATCAAGGTTGCTTTGTCATTACCCGACAAACTCAAGGATATCTGATATTTAATTTTTTTAGTTAAAAGAGTAATCTAGGATCCATCATCCTAAATTTGTATTACCAAAAAATTTGGAGACAAAGTGCGGAACAGAAGACAATATAGTCAAATAATTGGAAGAACCCACCGAACAAAAAGAAATCCTGATAGGTTCGTTCCTTGAACAAACAATCAAAATCTGTTATATTATAAGCTAATTTAGGTTATTTGAAAAAATTAAAATTCAATTCCATTTATTTTTAAACTTCGTATTGTTTTATATAATTATGTATAAGTGATTTAATTTAATTAAAATTAAAATCAAAATATTGAAAGATAGGGAGAACTTCTAAATCCGTATTTAGCGTTTCATGTCGAAAATGAGGAACCCTGAAAACCGTTGAAACCGGTGAAATCACCGTATATTGATACTTAATTTCATAACAAAGAATTGCTAGAACTATTGAAATGAAACATTTTATGGTTATACTGATCGCCAAGAAGATGATCCTGAAACAACTAATTCAATTGCCAATTTTTACATAAGCCAGAAATGATCCGGCAAAATATAACACGAAATAATTCACATAATGTAGGTGAACCATAAAGTCGTTATACTGAATTAAGCTAATAACTGAATCATATATTGTTTCACCATAAGTTATTGAATTATCTTTCAAACAACCATAAGCCACATCTGTTACAAGCGCACGCAATAACTTAAAATAACACACAGCACAAATTGCTGTGTCAGACACTTCATCATCTTGTACAATATTATTATACATAATATGTACATATACGAATATTTGTATACATAAACCTGGCGCTGAGTGACCCAAACATCCTGAACAAAATTTGTGTTTGTTCACCGGAAAAACAATTTTTTTTCTTTTTTAAATTAATTAGAAAAATTATATAAAAATAAAAGAGTTTCTTGACGTCATGCTAGATATATTGTAAATCAAATAGATCGTCAATTTTCATTTTTCATCCGTCCGAGCAAAAAGAATCTTCTTCGCTGGAATAGCGCCAACTAATTTAAATATTTGCTCTCAGCGTGCGATTTATTCACCAAAGAATCAAAACATTTATCAAACTATTGTATATATACGAACACGAGTGAGTATATACTAAAAGCACAGAACATAAAAATAAAATCTCTTCTTATCTTATAGTATATAATATTAATGTGTACGACTTAGATATGCTTCGAGGTCAACTATTTGATTACGACTCTATACAATTTTTGCTTACCTACTAAAAAATTTGTAAAAATAACAAAAAATTATCAAGGTTTTTGACGAATATTTTGAATAATTTAACTTGTCTAGTGGGTGTTGTTAAGTCGTTTAAATAATAAAAAAATAAAAATCACTACGAATATTACAATGACAATACAACAAAAGTATACGGAAATAATTTCTTATCACAAACACAAAAAAAAAAAAAAAAAAAATAACAAAATACTTTAAACTCTAGAGACTCTATCTCTATATAATTTTATTCAAATATACTCAAAAAAAGCACCTCGAGTTTTTCCTTTTTCTTTTTTTGTTATTTGTGTAATTTTCCTCCCCATCGGTGCTATTTGTACCTTACACAATTGTATTTGAAAAAAAATGAGAAAGTCTTAATAACAACATTATCATTTTCATTATATTAAGGGTGGTGGGTGTTATATATAGTTGAGTTCGCACCACCATGGTATAATTCTAAAAATAGGAAAAATTAATAATAAAACGGAGGAATTAAATTAAAACGGAAAAATGAAAGTGAAAACCGACGAAAAACTTAACGATTTTTTTTTTTTTTGTATTATTTATCTATTTTATGCTAAGTACAGTATGCGCCTCTATAATATACATACATACACTATGTATAATAAGATAACGCAGGATAATAAAATAAAACGGCAACAATTTCGAGTGGAATAATTTTTCACTATACCATAATATAAATTATTTTAAATTTGCATAAATTTTCAAACAACCTTCATCACAATCAACATCATCATCAAATTATGATGGAAACACAGAAAAAAAACAAACAAACCAAAATAAGCGAACCAAACCTACAAATCATTATTCTACTTTTTTTGGCATGATGACGATAAACCAACCATTTTATTTTGTCTCCCTTCGTTCTATTAAATTATCTCCCAAAATATCTCGTTATCATTCTTATGTATGCTCAAAAGAAGTTTAGTGTATCGCACGTACTGCGCGAATATTAAAAGGTTTAAATAATGGAGCTGAATGAAAGTTGGAGCTTATATATCAGTATTGGTGCAAGAGAACTCCCATTGTATGTTGGCAATTGACCTTTAGTAAGCATCTCGTGTAATCGTCACTATATAAAGAACCCCATTCATATATTCCATATATACCATATACGATACACTGCGAAAAATGTTTCTATAGTAAGTTGAGTCCAAAATATTGCGAAAATGATCCACTAAAATCGACCTCCTTTCCTATTTCGTAAAAGCTCGAGTGTAATGAATTTGTGGGGTTTTTATGGTGTTGTGTGTTGTCCCATTGCTTTTACCACATATCGGCCACGACGTTTTCCATCACAGATACATGTTTGTTGAATGTCGATGGTAAACTGCCCTATATGTAATCTAACCGTCAAAATTGCCTATAGGGAAGGCTTAGGTCGGATTTTGCTTGGCAAATAACAGTAAGAATAATCGTCCTTCAATAAGCGGCCAATAATTCATAGTTGTAGGCGCGGTAAAGCTACTACGTTTCGGTTAACATCACAGAATTAAAGCTAGTCCAGTAAGCTGGGCTTCTGATTTAGTGTGCAACAAAAGAATGGTTTCGCAGCTAACAGCTGCCTGCTCTATGGCTTCCCCTGTCCAACTAACTTTGCGTTTTTTGTTACTCTTACTACCTTTAAGATAGTCGTTTAGTAAAGTCCAATTACCCCCGGCATGTGATATGAACCGCCAATAAAGATTCAGCATGCCCAACATTAGCCTAAGCTGCTTGTTTGTCTCAGGCTGATCATATTTAATTATGACTCTTTCAACAGTCGGTTTAATACCCTGTGCATTTAAAGCATGACCAAGAAAATTTATTTGGCTCTTAGTCAACACACACTGTCAATGTTAATCACTAGACCTGCGTTCTTTAATCGCTGAAATATAATTCTTACGTGGTCCTGATGTTCTTGAAATATACGCGGCGCAATCAATAAGTCATCGATATGGACGAAATAAAAATCTATCCCCTATAAAGCGTTGGAAAGAGTCGGAAAGGGGTGGTAATCGCCTTTTAGTAATGTCTCTTGTCTCGGTAGGGATTTGATAGTACTCTTGCATCATGTTCACCGTTGTAAAAATGAAAAATCCTGCAAATGAGGAATTGGTTATTGAATCTAGCTGGGTGATATTATTAAGAGCCCGGTAGTCACGGTGACAGGGTGTAGATGCCCTGCTATTGCATTGGCTGAAATTCTCTTTTTGCAATGACAAGTTTTTCCGGAGAAAGCCATCTTATTTTCGCAGAGACAGCTGGACCACGAGTTACTATGGAATGTGAGACTGAATGTTTAACCTTTTTTTGGTTTGACAAACTAATGTGTGTGATTTCTTGAACTCGATAAGAAAATAAGTAATATCTAGAGCTAGGTACTGAATCATGATTTATAGAAGTCAAAGTGTGCATCGGGGTTCTAGGAAGTCTGGGAAGCGTTCGTCTAAGCCCCAAATTCAATTATGTATGTGCTCACTTTAATACCATTTGCGGCGCACCGAGAAAAGTCTGATTCTCCTCGAGACTTCCTTGATGCCGAATGTACCAAAATTTCTGCTTCGGTGTCAATAAGATGTCTAGACTGCTGCAGAAAAAGTAAGCTTAACCTGCCTAAGCCGAATGATATAGACGGCAACGAACTTAGTTATCCAGAGTTCCTTAAGAAGCTACTCTCAGATGTGAATCATCCCCATCGTAAAAACTCTCGCGATCAAATTAGATCATGGTAACAGTGCTGTTTTATTCGCTTCGGTGGGTGCGAAAATTGTCATTTTGCCAACAGCAAATGATATGGCTATGATATTTGTTAATGAAGACGACGAGCCTCTCTTTGATCGAGACATCCACGTTAGCGTTTTGAGTCCCATTTGGACCCTATGACTTACGTACATGCATTTCCCTATGGTGAACCCGGCTGGCAGCCGAATTGGCAATGTAAAAGTTATGCAGGAGCTGTATTTAATCGAGAGCGAAACAACATCACTCTACTTCCAATTTAAAATTGCACTAACAGCTATTCGAGACGCCTTCAAGCCGATTATGAGTTCAGGCAAGCTGCCCCAAAAATTATTAGTTGACTCATATCTACAAGTTGAAGTAAATAATTTCAATTACATCAGCAACATTTGAGAGCTAAGCAACATAAAGGGCTCGCTGATGAGATCGCCACGTAAAATACGAGGAAGGTGCTACAATGCAATGTCAATATTTGCAAAGTTTGGCGCTCCAGATATTTTAATAGCGTTGACTGCAAATCCAGGTTGGTATGAAATTGCTGAAAGTTTGAGACCTGGCGAGATATCTTAAGTGGATTTATTGGCGCGAGTTTTTAAAATCAATCTCAACTCCCTGACTGATGATATTAAGAAACATGGAATTTTGGGAATATCGATCAATAAACGATCAATTTTTCATTGCTGAACTTCCATCAGAAACGAGGCCTAGGCTTCTAAAAATCGTGCTAAAATTTATGATCCATGACCCCCGTGGTCTTAGGTATCCACACGCGCCTTGCATGAAGTACGGTCAATGCTCAAAACAATTTCCAAAATGATTCAATGTTGTCACTCTTCTAAATGTCAATGGTTATCCATAGCATAGATGTCGTACTGATGTGTAGGCTTCATAAATGTATAGTGCGAATATTATACCATTACTTCAAACGGTCAGCCGGAATTACGTATAAATGAAGTAACTTTATTGATTGCCGTTATGTAAGCGCTTCGGAAGCAATCTGGCGTTTAAGAGAATCAAAAATGCACGAAGGCTTCCTGCCAAATTAGCAACAAATTATCTTCGATGCAGAAAATGCATTGCTCGCAGCTCAAACGAACAAGACTAAATTGGAGTCTTGGCTTGAAATGAACACAACCGATGAAGATGTTCGACAGTATCTCTACACGGATATTCCATATAATTATGTTTATGTGCGTGGTAAATGGAATAAGCGGCAAAGGAGCACCAGAAAAATTGCTGCCCGCATGTAAACGGTGAGCGTCGAAGATGGATAGGGTTTTACTTACGAATTCTACTTTTTCATGTGTTTGGTGCAATCAACTTCGAATTGTAATGAACAACAAATGAAGTAGTTTATCAAAATTTCAAGGCAGCAGCAATAATTGCGAGGATTGCTTGAATCAGACGACGAGAAGCATTGTTTAACTGATGGTGGTACTTACTTGATGCTTAAACAATCACGTGAAATGTTCACATACTATGCATATTGTGTCAACCTGCTCAGCCTCTCAAACTTTGGCAAGCTCATTTAGACAAGTTGACACTTGACTATATGCGTTCATACGATACAGCAATGTCGCGTTCAACTGTTGCATTCCATATGCCGCAATAAGAAATCTTCTTGAAGAAAAAGCTGAAGAAGCTCGACAAGCAAATGAACACAGCGAGAAGCTCAATGAGGCCCAAACCAACGCATTTATCAAGACAACGGTAGCAGGGGAGAACATGCATGAAAAGCAGAAGCTATTTTATCTTGATGGTCCCGGTGGCTCAGGAATGACGTTCCTTTATACAACACTGATGGCCTACTTCAGAAGCAAAGGAAACATCATTTTGTCATTCGCAACAACGGGTTTTGCTGCCACATTACTAAAAGAAGGACGTACTGTCCATAGCGGATTCAAATTACCCGCATGCCTCTGCTCAATACATCTACTTGAGTGTTGTATTAAATCTAGCTCATTGTGGAGACTCTTTAATCAATTTACTCTTACCATCAATATGCATAGCGAAGGATAGGCTGAGCACAACGAATGGCTATTGGATGTGGGATCCAGAAGTTTGTCTCAAACACCGGGAATTTTTGAAGAAGACGTCATTCAAATTCTAAGTGGAATGACCACAACTCAAGTTTTAATAAGCAGCATTTTTGGCAACATTCAGCAAATATTCATTGCGCTAATAATTATAATTAATTATTCTCAGAGAATTAGTTGCCAGAAGTAAATTCTTTTGGGATCAATTTATTATTTTAGCCGCTTTCTGTGACAAAAAATTTAAAACCATATTTGTTTGTTATGTTTGTCGCTATATGCGCATAGTTTTGGCTACATATAAGTTAACACAGATATTATTTAACGGTTCTCAGAAATATTTGTTTTTTGTGATAATTATTTGTGAATTTGGATGTAGCTACATGGTCTGTGAAAAATTTCACATCGGACTAAATTGAAAAGATTTTTCTTAATTTAATTGCAATCAATTTATTTTATTTTGTAATTTGGAAATTACCGCCTTAGTTTTTCTCGTGCCAAGATTATTATGAATTTTATTTTATTTTAAGATTTATTTTCTTTGTCAAGGGAACATTATAGAGCTGCGTGTTTACGCACTTTTAATTTGTATCGTTCCCATTCAAAATAACCATTTGCCTGTGTCAGTAAATGAAACAAGCGCCAAAAATGTGCGTTACGTTTGTATAAATACCGTCACGTTTGTACCGTGAAAAATATTTTGTTTATTTTTTGCTGTATAATTGTCGTACGCTCGACAGTGATGACGGCCGTGACAATTTATTTATTCCATCAACTTGTCAAAACCTATAAACATATAATATAATATTTAAAATGTTTATTGGTCGATGATATCTTTGCGTAACCTTGTCTCAAAAATTTTTTTTTAAACTATTTTTAAAAATTTTCCCTCTCAACTTATGCGATTTGTTACATCAGCTATTTTTACTGGTTACGCTGTGGCACATAATCGACGGACACGAAAACAAAAAACAAAATAAAATTTGAAAACAACATAAATTTTCGTTTGTTATCATTTCAACGTGAGTAGGTATTATTATTGAAATTTTAGGCTTATCAATGTGTGTGTTGTTGGTGGATTTTAAAGAAAACAACATCATTATGTTGTGATAAGTAATGTTTTTAGATTTAATAGGAATTTTATGGATGATGCAACTATTTGGGTGCATTAGGCCATTTTTTATTAAATTAAATCCGATTATATGGAAGAGGACACAGAAATTTAAAAGGTTTAGAGGTGTGATTCACCTTTAATAGTATTACTGTGGTATGATTGCTGATACCTCTAATTTATTAGAATATTTAACATTACTTAATTATTTTGGGATTCTGCCCTCTTATAACTAAATATTTTAGGATTTCTTTAATCTTTCATTAAACTATCAAAATATTTGTTTTCAAAATTGCATTTTCTCAGAATTTTTTGTTTATCGACTGAAACTTTTGAAATAGATTCATTTTCTATGGAAAGGGGATATACTATTTTCTTGTAATTCCACGTTTAAATACTGAATTAGAAGTTTTGACAGTCACCACATGAACGAATCCATTTGACCTTCCACGCAGCGTCAATAATTGGTGTCAATGTCCACTTTAATGGTGAAATATTGTTCTCTCTCAAAATGACCAACCCTGATATTTGGATGACCTATTTTGTGCGGTTCGGCATTTGAGATAAGTACTCAAGTGACTACCTCTTCAAAAACATTTGAAGTTTATATTGAATTTTCTGGTAGGTCAATTTAATCAACCTTCAATAAGGAGTTGCAACGAAGGACCAGGAATTTATGATATTGGTTGACCTATTAAGTCATTCGGATTATTTGACGTATCTCTAATAGGTCGCGAATTTTGCCACACATCGATTCCAACGATGGTATTTTGCGCTTTTAATGGTCGCCTTCCACAGTCCCCCAAAATGAAAAGATCTGGGTGGAATTGTGTGCCACTGAATCCTATGATCTACAATATCTCAAAACCTTGTGTTTGTGAACGTCAGATAAAAATAACTATCGATGATCTTGAAGTTCGGACTTTACTCCATCGAAGTTAGTAGCATTTTGTCAGAGCCCTCCGAGGACGAGCACGAACCGTATACAATTTTGAACAATTTTTCGACATAAACCTCTACAATAATCAAAATCTCAACTTTAAATTGTACAGCAATGACTGAGCAACGACGTGCAAACGTCTATAGTACGTTCATAGCTGACAAGTATAAAAGAAAAGTGTAAACAATTTTTTTATCTCTGCCACCGATAGTTGTTGGAACGGCGCGACTACGAAACTTCCTGTTTTCATGGCAGACGGTAAAGTTCCAGTTTTAAGAAGATTTACTCATGCTTTTATTAGTTGTATCAATCGAAGTACAAATCCAAATACGGAGCGTAGTTGGACAGCTGGAATAATTTATAAGAAACTTCCATTCACAATCATTTAAATCAAAAACCGCTGGATGAACTTTCAGACGATTATCAGATGCCTTCGAAATTTTCGATACTGATTGTTCTGGCATGTTCAGAATAGGATCCCTCAAGAAGTCTGACCCATTCCACCAAGCAGAATTATGAAATCTGAAGGCATTTATTTGTCCACGAAAAGCTCCATTTGAATAATTTTTCAAAGTTGGAACATAATTGTAACGTTCAGGTAAAGTTAAATCCTGAATTTTTGAGATTCGATTGGCGACGAATTTTTTGAATTTTGATGGCCAGATGTGATATGATATAATGTGATCCCAGAATCAGTCCAGAAATATATTGATAAAAATTGAATTTGTATACTTTGGTTGATAATTGGTACAATAAATTTAAAAATTCGTGTTAATAATAAAGAAGCGCACCAATTCCAATTTTGAAGTTGATCTACCTTTTAGAGGAGCAACTTTAGTTTTGACACAAAGAGGGATGACGATTAGGGTTTTCAAAAACCCGGAAATTTTAAAACCCGGGTTTTCTGGTTTGGAAAATACTTAAACCCGGGTACTCGGGTGAAACCCGGGTTTTATGTAACTTCATAAATATGACAAAAATATTTAAAATAAGAAGTCAGAAATCCAATTTTATTCATGAAGTACCAACAGTAACAGTTCAATCGTAAATTAAATTAAAAAAATATGTTAAATTTGTTTAAATTAAATAAGTCCTTGATGAAAAATTTTAATCGTATAAAATGTTTTAAAATGACTAAAGCGTGTATTGCATTATCACCTAAGTGCGTTTTGGTTTAGCACAAATATTACCTGTAATTAAGAATACAAGTTCTGCCTCAGTCGAAGTTGGCGATTTTGATAGTAAAGCTCTATATAGGGTATCTATGTTGTTGGTCCGTTCACCTAAAAACTCGAACAAAGCGCACTCTTTTTAAATAAATTTGAACTTTGAAGGGTTTGTTTTAATTGCTGCAAAGAGGCCTAATTCAATTCCTCGACCATTGATAGTTTGACAGAGACATCGCAATATATATTTGGTAAAGTATCGGCGATTGCTGATGTTTATTTAACATTAAATAATCTGTTAAACAATTTTCCTCCGTACTCCAATACATGTGATTTTGTACTTTATGGAACTGCTTATTTGTTCCATACTTCCAACTAGACAGATAATTTATCAACACGTTAAACTGATACGTTCCATAATTATTAGTTTGGGCGCATCTAACAGTTTTAGTCCATATTTAAATTCAAATTTTCTTAAAGAAAAAGTGGGATCCTCCCTTCCTAATACTTCAATCGTTAATTTAATTAGGATAGTAAATTTCGAAAATCGTTCAATAGACCTAAGTTAATTTGTAAGAGTTCTTTAAGATGATTAAGATCTTTATAATGTATTTTGAACAGACTTTATTTTGAAAAATCAATCCGGGTTTTAAGTAAAAAGCCCGGGTTTTCGGGTTCATCACATTTGATAAAAACCCGGGTTTTTGAGAGCGGGTAAACCCGGTTTGCAAACCCTAATTACGATACAATTATTCAAACAAACAACTGATCGAATACAATTCTTACCCGATGCAATGGATTCGTTCATCAAGCTGATGCCATTCCAACTCTGATTAACACATGTTTTGCACAAATGATTTTTCTATGAATGCAATCGGTTCACACTCTCCCAATGGCTCAAACAACTGTACAGTTTCCGACAGGACTAATTTTTAAACGAAAATATAATTTGATCTGCTTTGGTGTCCCAATTTATTCCTAATACCGGAATAGGTTTAGACTGCTCGATGATGCTTGACATATAGGTGTCTAATTTTGCTTGGTGTCAGCTTTCATTAACAGATCGTCAGTATAAAAATCTCGTTTCAGAATTTTACACGCATTATAGAGAATGATTTATCTTCATCATCTGCAAGTTGGAAGAGAGTGCAAATTGCAAGAAATGAGGGCACTTGCTGTTCCGTACGTTATTGTTGTAGCGTTTGAGTGATCCCGTGCTTGAACTCCACTAAATACGTTATAAGTCTTGTTGATCTGTTTGGATTAGGATATGGCGGTCCATTTTAGTTATGTCCTATCAATTGTTTCCAAATCTCATCATGATCGGCCATAGATCTTGCTGAATCGCTAGCCCTACCATTAAAAAATCGTTTAATGAGATACTCTCACGCTTAATTTGGTGGTGCTACTGCTTTCACGCATGACCGCATGATGGGGAAGATAATACGTTTTCCCAAACTTTCAATTCGATTGATTAGGGTTGCTTGCTTACTTCTTCCATATGAAGAATCGATATATTCGGAAATGAATTGAGAATATTTTTCATAAGGCATCGGATTTTCTCAATTTCCCAAAATTTTTGCAATTGTGAATTTAATGTTTCAAACGAACATAACAAAGTGATGTACAGGGTATTTAAAGATGAATTTAAGAATTTAGGAATATAATAGATTTCACCTATAACAATATAACCGAAGCGGGTTTTAATAAATGGAGTTTCTCTTAAAACATTTATCTTTCCATTCAAGATGATTTTTGCAACGACTTCTGCTCCCAAAAGCAGATCAATGGTGTTAGGCTCGAAGAACTTCGAAGAGCCGTTTTGGATCAGCTAATTCGTTGTTTTGCGGGATTATATTTAAATTGATATTTACTGGATATGACAGTAGCAAACCAATAATATTGAAGTTTGATTTTCTTGATTCGACGAAAATGTTTACCGTTTTCTTTAGGGTTGAAACCCGCTTTCAGTTGTTTTAAGGTTAAACCATTAAACCGGTTTGTTTCTAATGAAGTTGGATTCAGCCCCACTGTCCAACAGAGCACGACATTTTACGTGCTCACCTACGGAATTTCGAACCCATACTATACTACTGTGGCCAAAATAATTTGAGATTTATAATAATATATTGCCATCCGGATGGCAATATATTATTATTAACCTGGAATGGAATTTTTGCTTGGTCACGATCATACGTGCTGTATGGTTGAAGTCCGTTGTTGATAACTTGATGAAGTACTGCAACATCCGCGATAGCCGTGTTTTCCATGAGAACTGCACTAGAACTGGATAAACTTTAAACTCCTTTTATTCTATGTAAACCGAAAAAAAAAAAAATCAGAAAGCACGAATTTGTAGTGCATTTAACATAAATACATATTTTAAGTTTAAAAATTTTCCCCTTAAGTTACTTCATCAATATTTTCTTATTTCTTGCTGACGTCATTAAACTCGATAAATTTTCGGGTTATCAAGTGTAACTAAAAAAATAGGCTAGCCTTGTAATTATTTATTGCTGAAATAGCTTAAAATGTGAATTTACGTTAAATGCACTACACATTTGCCTTTTATCAATTTATTTTTTTTTTCGGTTTACATAGAATTAGAAGGAATTTAAAGTTTATCGAGTTCTAGTGCAGTTCTCATGGAAAACACGACTGATGTCGGAAGCGTCGACATACGGCGAAAGCTCTGCCTTTTTCGATGGATGAGCGAGTAAAGAGATATTAGACAAATCGGGTATGCACTTCTCAAATGCATTACTTGCTTCGCTCGTCCAAGTTAAGAGCGTTCGACAATTCTTTTTATTTCCGATAATCATTTCCAATAATTTGACTTGAGTTTCCATGGCGTTTGGTAAAAACTTGCGATAATAGTTGAATGTCGCCAAAAAACTTTTTAGTTAATTTACCATTGTCGGAAGTGGAAATGATTTGAGTTTTGAGAAAATCATTTTTTAGATACCTATTCCTGAAAATTTCACAAGGGGGATGCAGGAAATTTCATCAGTTTTAAAAAAATCTTATTTTTAGATATTACTGAAAATTTCACAGGGGGGGGGGGGTGCAGGAAATTTCATCAGTTTTAAGAAAATCTTATTTTCAGATATTCCTCAAAATTTCACAGGGGGCGGGGGGGTGCAGGAAATTTCATCAGTTTTGAGAAAATCTTTTTTTTAGATATTCCTGAAAATTTCACAGGTGGGGGGGTGCAGGTAATTTCATCAGTTTTAAGAAAATCTTATTCTCAGATATTCCCGAAAATTTCACAGAGGACGGGGTGCAGGAAATTTCATTAGTTTTGAGAAAATCATTTTTTAGATATTCCTGAAAATTTCACTGGGGGATTCAGGAAATTTCATTAGTTTTAAGAAAATCTTATTTTTAGATATTCCTGAAAATTTCACAGGGGGGGGGGGGGGGGGGAGAGGGATGCAGGAAATTTCATCAGTTTTAAGAAAATAATTTTTTTGATATTCCTCAAAATTTCACAAGGGATATTTCATCAGTTGATGCAGGATATTTCATGCAGTTTCATGCAGTCCATGCAGGAAATTTCATCAGTTTTAAGAAAATCTTATTTTTAGATATTCCTGAAAATTTCACAGGGGGCGGGGGAATGCAGGAAATTTCATCAGTTTTGAGAAAATCTTAATTTTAGATATTCCTGAAAATTTCACAGGGGGTGGGGGGAGGGGAGGGGGTGCAGGAAACTTTATCAGTTTTAAGAAAATTTTATTTTCAGATATTCCTGAAAATTTCACAGTGGGCGGGGGGAATGCAGGAAATTTCATCAGTTTTGAGAAAATCTTATTTTTAGATATTCCTGAAAATTTCACATGGGGATGCAGGAAATTTCATTAGTTTTAAGAAAATCTTATTTTTAAATATTCCTGAAAATTTCACAGGGGGGGGGGAAGAAACCTCATCAGTTTTAGGAAAATCTTATTTTCAGATATTCCTGAAAATTTCTCATTGGGCAGGGCGGAATGCAGGAAATTTCATCAGTTTTGAGAAAATCTTATTTTTAGATATTCGTGAAAATTTCACAGTGGGCGGGGCGGAATGCAGGAAGTTTCATCAGTTTTGAGAAAATCATTTTTTAGATATTCCTGAAAATTTCACATGGGGGATGCAAGAAATTTCATTAGTTTTACGAAAAACTTATTTTTAGATATTCCTGAAAATTTCACAGGGGGGGGGTGCAGGAAACTTCATCAGTTTTAGGAAAATCTTATTTTTAGATATTCCTGAAAATTTCACAGGGGGGGGGGAAGGGATGCAGGAAATTTCATTAGTTTTGAGAAAATATTTTTTTAGATATTCCTAAAAATTTCACGTAGGGCGGGAGGAATGCAGGAAATCTCATCAGTTTTGAGAAAATCATTTTTTAGATATTCCTGAAAATTTCGCAAGAAGGGATGCAGGAAATTTCATCAGTTTTGAGAAAATCTTATTTTTAGATATTCCTGAAAATTTCACAGGTTGGGGTGCAGGAAACTTCATCAGTTTTAAGAAAATTTTATTTTCTGAAAATTTCACATTGGGCGGGGGGAATGCAGGAAATTTCATCAGAAAGTTTTGAGAAAATCATTTTTTAGATATTCCTTAAAATTTCACAAGGGAAATTTCATCAGTTGATGCAGGATATTTCATGCAGTTTCATGCAGTCCATGCAGGAAATTTCATCAGTTTTGAGAAAATCATTTTTTAGATACTCCTGAAAATTTCGCAGGGGGTGGGGGGAGGGGATGCAAGAAATTTCATCAGTTTTGAAAAAATCATTTTTTAGATATTCCTGAAATTTTCGCAAGGAGGGATGCAGGAAATTTCATCAGTTTTGAGAAAATCATTTTTTAGATATTCCTCAAAATTTCACAAGGGAAATTTCATCGCCGCTCCGGTGGCACAGTTGTTAGCATGCTTGCTTTAAGCTCCGGAGGTCCCGGGTTCGATTCCCGGCGGGTGATGAAAAAGTCACGGCTGGTTTAATGTAAGGATCAATGAACTAATCACTCATTATCCGTTGTAAAAATGATTACGAAACTTCAAAAAATGAAGCGGCCAAATCCCTCCATGGGATGTAGCGCTAGCGAAAAAAAAAAAAAAAAAAATTTCATCAGTTGATGCAGGATATTTCATGCAGTTTCATGCAGTCCATGCAGGAAATTTCATCAGTTTTAAGAAAATCTTATTTTTAGATATTCCTGAAAATTTCACAGGTTGGGGTGCAGGAAACTTTATCAGTTTTAAGAAAATTTTATTTTCAGATATTCCTGAAAATTTCACAGTGGGCGGGGGGAATGCAGGAAATTTCATCAGTTTTGAGAAAATCTTATTTTTAGATATTCCTGAAAATTTCACATGGGGGATGCAGGAAATTTCATTAGTTTTAAGAAAATCATTTTTTAGATATTCCTGAAAATTTCACAGGGGGGGGGGGGGGAAGAAACCTCATCAGTTTTAGGAAAATCTTATTTTCAGATATTCCTGAAAATTTCTCATTGGGCAGGGCGGAATGCAGGAAATTTCATCAGTTTTGAGAAAATCTTATTTTTAGATATTCGTGAAAATTTCACAGTGGGCGGGGCGGAATGCAGGAAGTTTCATCAGTTTTGAGAAAATCATTTTTTAGATATTCCTGAAAATTTCACATGGGGGATGCAAGAAATTTCATTAGTTTTACGAAAAACTTATTTTTAGATATTCCTGAAAATTTCACAGGGGGGGGGGGGGGGGGAAACTTCATCAGTTTTAGGAAAATCTTATTTTTAGATATTCCTGAAAATTTCACAGGGGGGGGGGGAAGGGATGCAGGAAATTTAATTAGTTTTGAGAAAATATTTTTTTAGATATTCCTAAAAATATCACGTAGGGCGGGAGGAATGCAGGAAATTTCATCAGTTTTGAGAAAATCATTTTTTAGATATTCCTGAAAATTTCACAGGGGGGGGGGTGCAGGAAACTTCATCAGTTTTCAGAAAATCTTTTTTGAGATATTCCTGAAAATTCCACAAGGGGGGGGGGAGTGCAGGAAATTTATCAGTTTTGAGAAAATCATTTTTTTAGATATTCCTGGAAATTTTGCAAGGGGGGATGCTGGAAACTTCATCAGTTTTAAGAAAATCATTGTTTAGATATTCCTCAAAATTTCACAAGGGAAATTTCATCAGTTGATGCAGGATATTTCATGCAGTTTCATGCAGTCCATGCAGGAAATTTCATCAGTTTTGAGAAAATCATATTTTAGATACTCCTGAAAATTTCGCAGGGGGTGGGGGGAGGGGATGCAAGAAATTTCATCAGTTTTGAGAAAATCATTTTTTAGATATTCCTGAAAATTTCGCAAGAAGGGATGCAGGAAATTTCATCAGTTTTGAGAAAATCTTATTTTTAGATATTCCTGAAAATTTCACAGGTTGGGGTGCAGGAAACTTCATCAGTTTTAAGAAAATTTTATTTTCTGAAAATTTTACATTGGGCGGGGGGAATGCAGGAAATTTCATCAGAAAGTTTTGAGAAAATCATTTTTTAGATATTCCTCAAAATTTCACAAGGGAAATTTCATCAGTTGATGCAGGATATTTCATGCAGTTTCATGCAGTCCATGCAGGAAATTACATCAGTTTTAAGAAAATTTTATTTTCAGATATTCCTGAAAATTTCACAGTGGGCGGGGGGAATGCAGGAAATTTCATCAGTTTTGAGAAAATCATTTTTTAGATATTCCTGAAAATTTCACAACGGATATTGCATCAGTTGATGCAGGATATTTCATGCAGTTTCATGCAGTCCTTAATAATTCAATGAAAACAAATATTTTGTTTTTTGTTGAATTATTATTTTTAAAAAATTATTTACAATTGTTTGTAAATAAATACTAAAAATAATTAATTCGTAACGCTTTCTTTTTTGTGATATTATTTTTTATTTTTATTGGAAGACCGGTTTCCGATTTTCTTCCTTCTTCAGTTCCTTATTTTGTTTTTATAATGCTACTAAATTTGATTTTTATTTAAAATTAATTTATAAAATTGTTTCGTGTACTTTTTATCACCATGTCATAAATTTTGTTCGTTTTTGTGTTTTGTTTCTCGTTTAGTAACAGTGGATTATTCCGGTGTTTATATATTTCAATTTCTTCCATTCGGTTCATTATATTGCCTTTTGAAAGTTTGTGTAGAATTTTGAGGTTATTTTCTAAATTTGTGTACGAATGTTTCTCTATATAAAGATGATGTGCATAACTAGATTTAAAATTTGTGGTATCATTTGCCCTGTTGATTTCCTGCGTATGTTCTAAAAATCTCTGACGGAATGAACGTCCGGTTTGACCGATGTAAAATTTTGAACAATCATTACACGTTAATTTGTAAACTCCACTATCCAAATCGTTTCTTTGGTATGTACCCAATTTCCTTTGTAATTTGTTACTTGTTTTGTAAGCCATATTGTATCCGTATTGGGTTAGAATTTTACTCATTATTTTTTTGTACTTTTCGTTGTACTCCATTCCGATATATTTTTTTGTATTTTCTACCTCACTGTTATTATCGTACATTGTTGTGAATTGTTGTTGTCGTATTTTTTGTCTAATTTTATAATTGATGTGTTGTACTAATTTTTCGTCATATCCATTTTTCACTGCAATCATTTTTATTGTGTCAAACTCTTCCATATAATCGCTTTCGCTCATTGGAATATTATTCAATCGATATATCATATGATTATATGCCGAATATTTTTGTTGTGGTGGATGATACGATGTTTTGTCTATTGTTTGGTCTGTTTGCATTAATTTTCTAAATATTTTAAATTCGTGTTTTTGATTTTGATTTACTATTGTTATATCTAGGAAATTTATAGATTTGTTCACTTCTATCTCCAACGTGAATTTTATGTTTTTATGTATATTGTTTATGTGTTTGTGAAGATTATCCAATTGCCTTAGTGAACCCTGGACCATTACCATTTTTATAGTTCTCATGCAGTCCATGCAGGAAATTTCATCAGTTTTAAGAAAATCTTATTTGCAGATATTCCTGAAAATTTCACAGTGAGGGGGGGAATGCAGGTAATCAGTTTTGAGAAAATCATTTTTTAGATATTCCTCAAAATTTCACAAGGGAAATTTCATCAGTTGATGCAGGATATTTCATGCAGGAAATTTCATCAGTTTTAAGAAAATCTTATTTTTAGATATTCCTGAAAATTTCACATGGGTGATACAGGAAATTTCATTAGTTTTAAGAAAAACTTATTTTTAGATATTCCTGAAAATTTCACGGGGGGGTGGGGGGGGGGAAGAAACCTCATCAGTTTTAAGAAAATCTTATTTTCAGATATTCCTGAAAATTTCTCATTGGGCAGGGCGGAATGCAGGAAATTTCATCAGTTTTGAGAAAATCTTATTTTTAGATATTCCTGAAAATTTCACAGGGGGGGGGGGGGGGTGCAGGAAACTTCATCAGTTTTAGGAAAATCTTATTTTCAGATATTCCTGAAAATTTCACAGGGGACGGTGTGCGGTGCAGGAAATTTCATCAGTTTTAAGAAAATCTTATTTTTAGATATTCCTGAAAATTTCACGGGGGGGGGGGGGGAAGGGATGCAGGAAATTTCATCAGTTTTGAGAAAATCTTATTTTTAGATATTCCTGAAAATTTCACAGGTTGGGGTGCAGGAAACTTCATCAGTTTTGAGAAAATCATTTTTTTAGATATTCCTGAAAATTTCACTGGGGTGCAGCAAACTTCATCAGTTTTAAGAAAATCTTATTTTCAGATATTCCTGAAAATTTCACAGTGGTGGGAGGGAATGCAGGTAATTTCATCAGTTTTGAGAAAATCATTTTTTTAGATATTCCTGAAAATTTCACATGGGGGATGCAGGAAATTTCATTAGTTTTAAGAAAATCTTATTTTTAGATTTCCTGCGAAAATATCACAGGGGGTGCAGGTAATTTCATCAGTTTTAAGAAAATCTTTTTTGCAGATATTCCTGAAAATTTCAGAGGGGACGGAGTGGGGTGCAGGAAATTTCATCAGTTTTGAGAAAATCATTGTTTAGATATTCCTGAAAATTTCACATGGGGGAGGTGCAAGAAACTTCATCAGTTTTAAGAAAATCTTATTTTCAGATATTCCTGAAAATTTCACAGTGGGCGGGGCGGAATGCAGGAAATTTCATCAGTTTTGAGAAAATCATTTTTTAGATATTCCTGAAAATTTCGCAAGAAGGGATGCAGGAAATTTCATCAGTTTTGAGAAAATCTTATTTTTAGATATTCCTGAAAATTTCACAGGTTGGGGTGCAGGAAACTTCATCAGTTTTAAGAAAATTTTATTTTCTGAAAATTTCACATTGGGCGGGGGGAATGCAGGAAATTTCATCAGAAAGTTTTGAGAAAATCATTTTTTAGATATTCCTTAAAATTTCACAAGGGAAATTTCATCAGTTGATGCAGGATATTTCATGCAGTTTCATGCAGTCCATGCAGGAAATTTCATCAGTTTTGAGAAAATCATTTTTTAGATACTCCTGAAAATTTCGCAGGGGGTGGGGGGAGGGGATGCAAGAAATTTCATCAGTTTTGAAAAAATCATTTTTTAGATATTCCTGAAATTTTCGCAAGGAGGGATGCAGGAAATTTCATCAGTTTTGAGAAAATCATTTTTTAGATATTCCTCAAAATTTCACAAGGGAAATTTCATCGCCGCTCCGGTGGCACAGTTGTTAGCATGCTTGCTTTAAGCTCCGGAGGTCCCGGGTTCGATTCCCGGCGGGTGATGAAAAAGTCACGGCTGGTTTAATGTAAGGATCAATGAACTAATCACTCATTATCCGTTGTAAAAATGATTACGAAACTTCAAAAAATGAAGCGGCCAAATCCCTCCATGGGATGTAGCGCTAGCGAAAAAAAAAAAAAAAAAAATTTCATCAGTTGATGCAGGATATTTCATGCAGTTTCATGCAGTCCATGCAGGAAATTTCATCAGTTTTAAGAAAATCTTATTTTTAGATATTCCTGAAAATTTCACAGGTTGGGGTGCAGGAAACTTTATCAGTTTTAAGAAAATTTTATTTTCAGATATTCCTGAAAATTTCACAGTGGGCGGGGGGAATGCAGGAAATTTCATCAGTTTTGAGAAAATCTTATTTTTAGATATTCCTGAAAATTTCACATGGGGGATGCAGGAAATTTCATTAGTTTTAAGAAAATCATTTTTTAGATATTCCTGAAAATTTCACAGGGGGGGGGGGGGAAGAAACCTCATCAGTTTTAGGAAAATCTTATTTTCAGATATTCCTGAAAATTTCTCATTGGGCAGGGCGGAATGCAGGAAATTTCATCAGTTTTGAGAAAATCTTATTTTTAGATATTCGTGAAAATTTCACAGTGGGCGGGGCGGAATGCAGGAAGTTTCATCAGTTTTGAGAAAATCATTTTTTAGATATTCCTGAAAATTTCACATGGGGGATGCAAGAAATTTCATTAGTTTTACGAAAAACTTATTTTTAGATATTCCTGAAAATTTCACAGGGGGGGGGGGGGTGCAGGAAACTTCATCAGTTTTAGGAAAATCTTATTTTTAGATATTCCTGAAAATTTCACAGGGGGGGGGGGGAAGGGATGCAGGAAATTTAATTAGTTTTGAGAAAATATTTTTTTAGATATTCCTAAAAATATCACGTAGGGCGGGAGGAATGCAGGAAATTTCATCAGTTTTGAGAAAATCATTTTTTAGATATTCCTGAAAATTTCACAGGGGGGGGGGGGTGCAGGAAACTTCATCAGTTTTCAGAAAATCTTTTTTGAGATATTCCTGAAAATTCCACAAGGGGGGGGGGAGTGCAGGAAATTTATCAGTTTTGAGAAAATCATTTTTTTAGATATTCCTGGAAATTTTGCAAGGGGGGATGCTGGAAACTTCATCAGTTTTAAGAAAATCATTGTTTAGATATTCCTCAAAATTTCACAAGGGAAATTTCATCAGTTGATGCAGGATATTTCATGCAGTTTCATGCAGTCCATGCAGGAAATTTCATCAGTTTTGAGAAAATCATATTTTAGATACTCCTGAAAATTTCGCAGGGGGTGGGGGGAGGGGATGCAAGAAATTTCATCAGTTTTGAGAAAATCATTTTTTAGATATTCCTGAAAATTTCGCAAGAAGGGATGCAGGAAATTTCATCAGTTTTGAGAAAATCTTATTTTTAGATATTCCTGAAAATTTCACAGGTTGGGGTGCAGGAAACTTCATCAGTTTTAAGAAAATTTTATTTTCTGAAAATTTTACATTGGGCGGGGGGAATGCAGGAAATTTCATCAGAAAGTTTTGAGAAAATCATTTTTTAGATATTCCTCAAAATTTCACAAGGGAAATTTCATCAGTTGATGCAGGATATTTCATGCAGTTTCATGCAGTCCATGCAGGAAATTACATCAGTTTTAAGAAAATTTTATTTTCAGATATTCCTGAAAATTTCACAGTGGGCGGGGGGAATGCAGGAAATTTCATCAGTTTTGAGAAAATCATTTTTTAGATATTCCTGAAAATTTCACAACGGATATTGCATCAGTTGATGCAGGATATTTCATGCAGTTTCATGCAGTCCTTAATAATTCAATGAAAACAAATATTTTGTTTTTTGTTGAATTATTATTTTTAAAAAATTATTTACAATTGTTTGTAAATAAATACTAAAAATAATTAATTCGTAACGCTTTCTTTTTTGTGATATTATTTTTTATTTTTATTGGAAGACCGGTTTCCGATTTTCTTCCTTCTTCAGTTCCTTATTTTGTTTTTATAATGCTACTAAATTTGATTTTTATTTAAAATTAATTTATAAAATTGTTTCGTGTACTTTTTATCACCATGTCATAAATTTTGTTCGTTTTTGTGTTTTGTTTCTCGTTTAGTAACAGTGGATTATTCCGGTGTTTATATATTTCAATTTCTTCCATTCGGTTCATTATATTGCCTTTTGAAAGTTTGTGTAGAATTTTGAGGTTATTTTCTAAATTTGTGTACGAATGTTTCTCTATATAAAGATGATGTGCATAACTAGATTTAAAATTTGTGGTATCATTTGCCCTGTTGATTTCCTGCGTATGTTCTAAAAATCTCTGACGGAATGAACGTCCGGTTTGACCGATGTAAAATTTTGAACAATCATTACACGTTAATTTGTAAACTCCACTATCCAAATCGTTTCTTTGGTATGTACCCAATTTCCTTTGTAATTTGTTACTTGTTTTGTAAGCCATATTGTATCCGTATTGGGTTAGAATTTTACTCATTATTTTTTTGTACTTTTCGTTGTACTCCATTCCGATATATTTTTTTGTATTTTCTACCTCACTGTTATTATCGTACATTGTTGTGAATTGTTGTTGTCGTATTTTTTGTCTAATTTTATAATTGATGTGTTGTACTAATTTTTCGTCATATCCATTTTTCACTGCAATCATTTTTATTGTGTCAAACTCTTCCATATAATCGCTTTCGCTCATTGGAATATTATTCAATCGATATATCATATGATTATATGCCGAATATTTTTGTTGTGGTGGATGATACGATGTTTTGTCTATTGTTTGGTCTGTTTGCATTAATTTTCTAAATATTTTAAATTCGTGTTTTTGATTTTGATTTACTATTGTTATATCTAGGAAATTTATAGATTTGTTCACTTCTATCTCCAACGTGAATTTTATGTTTTTATGTATATTGTTTATGTGTTTGTGAAGATTATCCAATTGCCTTAGTGAACCCTGGACCATTACCATTTTTATAGTTCTCATGCAGTCCATGCAGGAAATTTCATCAGTTTTAAGAAAATCTTATTTGCAGATATTCCTGAAAATTTCACAGTGAGGGGGGGAATGCAGGTAATCAGTTTTGAGAAAATCATTTTTTAGATATTCCTCAAAATTTCACAAGGGAAATTTCATCAGTTGATGCAGGATATTTCATGCAGGAAATTTCATCAGTTTTAAGAAAATCTTATTTTTAGATATTCCTGAAAATTTCACATGGGTGATACAGGAAATTTCATTAGTTTTAAGAAAAACTTATTTTTAGATATTCCTGAAAATTTCACGGGGGGGTGGGGGGGGGGGGAAGAAACCTCATCAGTTTTAAGAAAATCTTATTTTCAGATATTCCTGAAAATTTCTCATTGGGCAGGGCGGAATGCAGGAAATTTCATCAGTTTTGAGAAAATCTTATTTTTAGATATTCCTGAAAATTTCACAGGGGGGGGGGGGGTGCAGGAAACTTCATCAGTTTTAGGAAAATCTTATTTTCAGATATTCCTGAAAATTTCACAGGGGACGGTGTGCGGTGCAGGAAATTTCATCAGTTTTAAGAAAATCTTATTTTTAGATATTCCTGAAAATTTCACGGGGGGGGGGGGGGAAGGGATGCAGGAAATTTCATCAGTTTTGAGAAAATCTTATTTTTAGATATTCCTGAAAATTTCACAGGTTGGGGTGCAGGAAACTTCATCAGTTTTGAGAAAATCATTTTTTTAGATATTCCTGAAAATTTCACTGGGGTGCAGCAAACTTCATCAGTTTTAAGAAAATCTTATTTTCAGATATTCCTGAAAATTTCACAGTGGTGGGAGGGAATGCAGGTAATTTCATCAGTTTTGAGAAAATCATTTTTTTAGATATTCCTGAAAATTTCACATGGGGGATGCAGGAAATTTCATTAGTTTTAAGAAAATCTTATTTTTAGATTTCCTGCGAAAATATCACAGGGGGTGCAGGTAATTTCATCAGTTTTAAGAAAATCTTTTTTGCAGATATTCCTGAAAATTTCAGAGGGGACGGAGTGGGGTGCAGGAAATTTCATCAGTTTTGAGAAAATCATTGTTTAGATATTCCTGAAAATTTCACATGGGGGAGGTGCAAGAAACTTCATCAGTTTTAAGAAAATCTTATTTTCAGATATTCCTGAAAATTTCACAGTGGGCGGGGCGGAATGCAGGAAATTTCATCAGTTTTGAGAAAATCATTTTTTAGATATTCCTCAAAATTTCACAAGGGAAATTTCATCAGTTGGTGCAGGATATTTCATGCAGTTTCATGCATTCCATGCAGGAAATTTCGTCAGTTTTGAGAAAATCATTTTTTTAGATATTCCTGAAAGCTTCACAAGCGGGGGATGACGGCCGATGATTTTGTTAGGCAGCGGCAAAAGTTCTTCGGTTGACACACGATGTCCAATGAAATGAATCTCCTGCCGGCCAAATTCCCATTTGGCAACATTTATTGTAAAATTGTATTGTTTGAAGCACCCAATATCGATCCGCAAGTGCTCTTCGCACTAAGTGTTCTTAGTGCTCTACGCAAACGCAAAATCGAGATCGCGGCAAACTTCTTGAATTAATCGCTAAAAAGTTCATGCGGCATTGCGCAGACCACACGTTATAAACTTAAACTCAAAGTATCCAAACGGCGTCGTAATAGCCGTTCTTTTAATGTCCTCTTTAGCGACTAGGACCTGATGGAAAGCTTTTGGCAAGTCGAACTTTGAAAAAAATTGTTTTCCTTGCAAATTGCCAATGAAATCGTTCACATAAAGAATGGGGTAGCGATCCGGAATTGTGACGGCAGTTAAAGCGCAATAATCACCGCACGGGCGCCATGATCCATCGGGTTTCTTTACCATATGAAGCGAGCTTGCCCAACTACGCTTGATTGTCGACAAATTCCGGTTTTCATAAATAATTTGAATTCCTGTCGTGCTTTTTCGATTTTCTCGGGCTCTATTCGTCGAGATCGACCATCTACAGGATATCCTCTCATGATAATTGGATACATCATAGCGGTAGAAATTTCCCTTCCTGGCAGTAGAAATATCGTAATTTGTACTCTTCCAGTAAATAGTATTCGGTCGTCTCATCGACGGTGATGCGCATAAAATTTGAATTCAGTGCGAGTTCGCGACATTATTCTGCTGAAAAATTTTCAGCAGGCAACCAATCAATGTAGTCTATTTCGTAAACAAATTTCCCCTTCCGAATAAAATATTTTTAAATCGCATGCAATCCTGCTGAAAATTTTTCCGCAGAATATTGTCGCGAACTCGGACTGAAGCCAGTAAGCGGGTCTATTATTGTTTTCCATTCAAATTGATTAGCAAACTGTAGTTTACAATAAAATCTGCATCGATGATTGGGGTTGTTACGTCTGGGATTAAAAACGTTCTTGTGAAGCCTCTTCGTAATCTGAGGTTTACCTTCAGTGTTGTAGTTCCAAATGTTTTGATTTCGTCGCCATTTGCTGCTAACAATTTAATTTCCGATGGTTTACAATAGCCTGCCGATCGACTGTGCGGTATGACTAATACGTCGCAAATTTTCAGTCGGGTAATGAATTTGCATTTAGGCTGTTCGTAATCTTAATCTAACGCAGGCTATTGGTTTTATTTAGTATTTGACTGGACGGCATTCGTGGTGTCGAAATTATACTGTTTGCGGCAACGGTTGCTTTATCGCCATTTTGATGCTCCGAACGGAAATTGGAACGCGCACGTAGTCTATTAGTGTCCGCTGAATTACTGCGACTGCGGAAAGTCGAATTTTCGTTCAAGCTCAGCCACTTGAAAGGACAGCTTTTGTAGCACACTGATTTCTGACGATGCTGCTGGAGTAAATTCCGAATTACACGATGCTGTGGGTTGCTGCGAAACCGTTTGGCGAATATTACGATAGCCGATTGTACATAAACGAATTGATTCAACCAATACATCGGGTGCTATGAGTCTATCCTTGTTTGGTGAACTTTTTATTTGAATAAATGAATCGTATGCCAAATGTTTTAATTTGTTATATAACCGTAATTTCCCTCTGCTGAGACTTGACCGATTTCCGTTTGAATAGCTCGGGAAAGTTTCAAGACAAATTTATATTTATATTGATTTTCAGATCCGTTGTTCAGGATTCGTTCTCATAAGGGTATGGTAGTCATTATTGTGAGAATTCGAAACTCTCTGTATAATATTTTCAAGTTTAGTGCTGTAATGCTTGATTTCAACTCTGTAATATTGAAATGTTCTTCAAAGACAGACGTCTCATCAACAAATACAAAAAAAAATATCAAAACAACACATCCAAACCCTTTGATAATTACAAATCAATTACCAGATCCCGTACACGAATATTATAATGAACGTAAAATTCATGACCTCAATCAACATAAAAATTATTCTTCACCAAAATATATTTTCTATCACTTCAGTTAGTTACTTGCTTCAGTAGATTATACTGAATGGGAATCACTTGTCTCCTCGAAATCTAAATATAGCACACCCAAGTTAATTTAACTAAAAAAAAAAAAAAAAAATCTTCCCGACAAAATCTACCAAAAAAAAAAAAGTTAAATTTAAGAAATATTTTTAACAACATTGTAATATTGTGTTACCGCACCTTTCCCGGAGACTCTCACTCCATGTCACATCATATGTGTGTATGTTCCCAAAATTTTTAATTTTTGTATATGTTCCCCCTTTTATGTAATTTTTTGACGACCTAACTACACAATGTATACACTTAATATGTGTGTTAAACAAAATGTGTATGTGTGTGTGACGTTATGATTCAACAGAATTTTCTAAATATTTACAGAATTTTTTTTTAGGTTTTTTTATTTTTGACATAAACATCCTGGCATGAAAGACGAAGGATTGGGTTTTATGTGTGTTGTATGTACGTACCACCGAATATGGAGTTAAAATTTGATTTTTTTTTGTTTCGTATAGTTAATTGTTGGTGTGTGACTCGAACCCTTCAAATTGTAGTTATATAACACGTAGAGTAGTATATCTGTATAGTGTATTTGACTGATAGTGAATTTTGGGATTTAATAATTTTTTTTTATTTGGTGTGTGCTCTATATATATACGGAGCAATTTAGCGTGACTATTAACAATCGAAATTTCAATGTTGTAATTTTGAATGTCACAAAGAAATGTTAAATTGGATAATTTCTTTTTATTTTATTTTCATGTTTCCAACCGAAATAATGAGGAAACCTTTGAGCTTCGAGTAATATATTTTTACGTTGCTTTTTTTTTGTTTCGACGTAAAGGTCAAATAGGATTTTTTTTTTAATGATATCTATCTATCGGTACTCTAACTTTATAATCCAAATAGAATACAAATGCTAGAAAATTGATGTGAACTATGATATTTTTGAGTTTATGACATTTCGATTTGATGTACATACGTTACCGGTTTGGGTAAATTATGAAGAAAGGTTTACTTTTTTACGAGTCTCGACCTTTTCCCTTTTTATAAATTTAGGGAACATTGTATCGAAGTTAATGAAATGATTGATTTGATAAATATAGGGATAATCTTCACCTTATTTTATATTGAATAGGTTGATTTGTCAATACGGGTATGAATCAGAATTTCTTTTATCTAAATATTGAATTGTATTGGTTAGTTAAAATGAAATTGAACTAAAATTACTCGAGTGAGAATTTTTTACTATTTTGATTCACTAGCAATTAGGGCAGCTTCAAAGCAAGCCACTGCTTGATCTTTTGGGTAGGTTTCGACACATAAAGGACCTGTACTGAATGCCACGAATGTGATAAATCAACAATTGGGCATATTCGTGTAAAAAAACAGTTAAAGAATATCTAAGTTTCATCCTAATTGGCCATATTCAAGAACTTCAGCTAAATTCATATGAGAATCGCTTTCCATCGAACAGGTTGGATTTCTTCCAAATTGGTTAGGAATTATCCAAGTTCCATCCTCCTTGCACACGTTGAATTTCATACAACACGGGTAAGAATTAACCAATTTATATCCTAATTGGCTATATGCCATAACTTCACCTTAATTCATTTTAGATTTTTAAAGCATTGTCATCGACATACCCAATTTTGTACCTTATGTCATTTTGGAACGTGTTTGTGAAAAAGTTTTCCATCAATACCTCTTTTATTTTCTATAAATTTTAGTGAGGTTGGTTAACAATAACCTTCGTATAACCGAGCCCCCTAAAAGGACTAACATCCAAATCAATAGAGTTCTTCCCCTTGGATTGCTTGTCTGAACGTTTAATGTAAAAATTAACATGATATATCGATCCACGGATGCGGCCACAAAACAAATATAAATTAACTGCCAGTTATATCAACACAATGAGATATTATGTATCCAAGCTACTACCATTCAATAAATTATGTCAGAAATCGACATATTATATAAAATTCGAAGTGTTATGCCATACCAGAATTAGAATCATTGTCAAAATTCGATATCTCATGTCAGAATTCCATACTTTATATCAAAATTAGATATGCAATATCAGAATTTGTGTTTATGATGTCAGAATTCTATATACTATGCTAGAATTCGATATATCATGCCAGAAATCGATATGTCACATATTCGAGATATTATTCCAGAATCCGATAAATTGTACCATGCGTTACTTCATGTCAGAATTCGATACGTTATGTCATAAATTTATTATCAAATGTTAAAATTCGATATATCATGATATCAAGCCAGAATTCGATATGTCGTGTCAGAATTTGAATATATGATGTCAAAATTGATATAGGTATCACGTCTGAATTGGATACATCATGCCAGAATTTACATTTTTACTGTCGGAATTTATGTATTAAATTTTAAATGTGTCAATTATGGCATAGTTCAATATGTCAAGTCGGAATTTGAATTTAAGATGTCAGAGTTCGATATATCATGCCAAAACTTGGTAAATCATATCAGAATTCGATATGTAATGTTCTGATGTAGTATGTAGTTCGGTATTGCATGTCAGAATTGGACATATCAAGGGAAAACTCAATAAATAAATTTAGAATTCGATATGTCATATCAGAATTCGCATTTATGTATGTTATTTCAGAATTCGATATATGAAGCCAGACTCCGGTTTGTCCTGTGAAAATTAGAGTTAATGCTGTCTAAATTCGATAGGTCTGAAATTAGAATTTGAATTTTTGGTGCCAGAATTCTATATATCAGAATTCTACATACGACGCTAAAATTCGATATGGCATACCAGAATATGAATTTATAAGTCAAAATTGTATATCTTATACCGTAGGCAGACACATCCCGAATAATTACGAATTCTAGATTATCAAAGGATTTTTGCCTGTATGGTATTACACGATTTTCACAAAAAAATGATTATTTCGTTTTCAGAACACGATTTTTGATAATCAGGATAAAATCGTTACAATTCGTTATATCATTCCAGAATTTGAAAGGTTGTCACATTCTGATAAATCTGTCACAAAGCCTTCAGAATTCTGTAAACTATCTCAAAATTCGATATGTTATCTCAAACTTCGACAGGTTATATCAGAATTTCAATTTTTGGTTTTAAAATTCAATATCACAAATCAAATTTTATATGTCACGTCGATATTTTAAATTTTTCCGTATTGGACATATTCGGTCAAAATTCGACATGTTTTGTCAGAATTCGATACATCGTCTCAAAATTCAAGATGTCATATCAGAATTGGATATATTACGTAAAGTTCTGACATAATTTCATATCTCATATTATCAAAATTCGATAAATTTCTTCATCGTTTGACTTTATAATGTCAAAATTCAATAATTCATATTAGAGCTTAAGTGTGGAGTGGTTGTTAAAATTCGAAATAACATACCGGTATTCGATAATCATACCAGTATTCGATAAAACTTATTAGAATTCGGTAAGTCGTGGCAGAAATTAATTTTGTGACATCAGAATTTGAGTTATTGATGTCAAAATTCGATATATCGTGTCTGATATCGTGTCGATATGTATTCCAGAATTTGTATTTTTATGATAGAAAATGTTCGATAAATTATATCCGACTTTTAACTTACGATGTCAGAATTCGATATCTCATTCTCTTAAAATTGTACAAAACAAAAAAAATAATTCCGAATTACAAATTTGAATATATTGGTGCATATTACAACAAAAATTAAAGTTTTGTTTACATTTCTTTTTGACGTGATAACGTTTTACACCGCATGTTCAGAAAAAAGACCCGAAAATTAGGCCTCGGTCGTGGCCAATTACTCTTAAGCATAACCTTAAATTTAAAGATATGATTGCTTAGGCTGGTCCTTCGGCTTTATGCCCATGCACAATATTATCGCAATGATCGGAGATCCGTTCCACCGGAGTGCTGGTTAATTTACACAAAACAAAGTACAAAATAGCGATTTACAATCAACCATGAGAATCCCTTATCTGGCCGGAGCAATTCTGGTATCTATTTGTACGTAAAGAAACTGTGGCATTTAACATATTATTAAATAAAATAATTAATCTCGACATAAATTTTAATTAAAATTTCAAATTACAAAATAGTGATTTACAATGCTTGAAAGCACGAGAACACCTCATCTGATCAGAACAATTTTGGTGTCAATATTTGTGCGTAATGAATCTGTGACAGTTAGTTTATTGTAAATTAAAATAATTAATTTTCACATAAATTTTAATTAATATTTAGATTTACAAAGTGGCGATTTACAATGCTTGAGAGCACTGTAAAGGGAGAATGCCTCATCTGGTAGGAGCAGATGAGGTATTCTCCCGGAGCCAGTACGTACCGCCATATGCCAGTGTGGACTCCGATATACCTCTTGTGCTCTGCGGAGATTTCAACACCGATGTCATCGTTAAACCCGAATTCGTGCGATTCATCAAGAACACCTTCGACCTAGGCATCGTCTCCAACACACGGCGACTTTGGGAGGCACTTGTCTGGGTCTCACATTCATCAGGCACATCACCGCTGAGACCCTGCGCTTCATATCGTACTTCTCGTACCATCGCCCAGTACTTAATCGTTTGCAATCAACCCCTTTACTCTCATTTCATGATGCTATTTAATAATAAATAATTTTTTTTTAGCAAACCTCAAACATCGTGCCATTTCTCGCACCGTTCATAATCGTTATCACGGAAAACACCTACCGCCGTGTAGAAGACACAGCCTACCCCGATTTTTTTTAATAATAATTTTGACATACAATACCAACTTTTTACATTTAGGTGGGGTCTGTACTCATGGATATAATTAAGCATGACCCTTAGTATTTTAAGACAAGTAGCTATACAAAAACTAAAACAGAATTATTTTGGATGTATTTCGTACGAAGTGTTCATAATTATTTAATAAAACTAATTAAATATAGTCAGTTTATTTAATTTAAGGTATAGTTTTTTTCGTTTTTTCATACATAATGCATAAAATGGCTTTATGTAAATAACACATTTTTTACTCGTCAAAAACTGTGTAAATTACATAGTGTAATTTACTCGCCCAACTGTGGATCAATAAGAAATTCTTCAGATGAATACATTAATCAGGCCAAACAGAATAAAAGATTGTGAGAACTGAGAGTTGATATTTGAATGTAAAAGATGACTCACTTTGATGAAGTGACAGCATGGAAAAGAGGAAAATATGTATTCTATGGCGAGTTTAGGTTTATTGTATGCGCTTCAAATATTCTTAAAAATATTTATTATCAAAAATGCTTTAAACTACAAAAAAAAAAATTAAATTTTGCTTTAAAAGTTAAGCGCATATCTTTGATAAATCGAGCAATCACAATTTTTATAAATTAAAAAATTTCATTAATTCCACAATCCACAACGTCCAAATAAAATTTTAAATTAGTAAAGTCATAAAATTCATAAAATTTTAAATATTCTTTATATTTTGTTGCTTTAAAAACTCCTAAATTAAGATCCCGCAAATCTTGTCACAAAATTTCAGAATTTTTAAAGTTTTACGTATTTTTAAAAAATCTTATCATATCATTCAAAAAATTAACCTGCCTAGTCGCAACATTCATAAGAAAATTCATTTCATAAGTGTTTTAAAATTCTTAAAATTGATAGAATCCCTAATTTTTGAAAAAACAAAAAGTCAACATGTTTTAGTCCCTATTCCTATGAATTGGAATCTTTAATTACTTGTAAGTCGATTTAGAATGAACTCGGGCTTGCTATTTGTGATTTTTGAAATATTACCCGAACACTGTTGCTATTTGTCAGAAATAGCCAGATATACATACACTATTTGAAATTTTGTTTATGATTGCTTTTTGTATTTCATGCGCCTCTTTTCCCCAAAATAATAAATTTATGTTTAGGCTCCTAATACGACCAGAGGAAAAAGGGTGATGCTTTCGTCTTTTGATTAAACACAATATTTGGTTAGTTCTATTTTGTTGTTGTAATAGAGCACACGAAAAATTTAAACCAACGTGACTCTGCTATTAAAGTTGTCCAACTAATGTATCTTTCTTTTCAACATTGTGCTTAATGACTGCTCGAAGCTTCTTGAAAGTTAAAATTGCAGTTATATACTTGGCAATTGAAAATTACCTGGCTATTCCTGGCTAACTACCGCCAAGTCGTAGACATGTTTTTCTTTCTTCGTGGATTTTAATCGATATGATTTATTTATTCATTTTATTTTAACTTATTTATTTGATTATATTTAAGTTTAGTGATTTGTGTTGTGGTCAGAGACTGGAACCGAAACTGAACCGAAAACCGTAATTAACCGCTATTTTCAATGAACCGAAAACCGGAACCGAACCGAAATAAAATAAAAAATTGAACCTGAACCGAAACTGGAATCGAAATTAATTTTCGTTCCGGTTCAAGTTTTTGCTATCCAGAAAAAGTTACAATTATTTTCAGTTTTTAAAATTGTGCAAATTAAACTAATCGAACTATCCAAGACGGTATTTTTTTCGTTTTAGACGGTTCCGCTTCCGACTTACGCAGGTTTTTGTATCTATAAAAAAACTATTTTCGTATGGTAAACGAATTATACTGATCAGTGGGCGCATTTCATAATTAATCCGGCTGTTCACACAAAGTTAACACATCATTTCCTCGTGTTTTACCTCTTTCCCTATAAACTAACCCGAGGGGGAAAATATTCTTGTTGCATTTTTTCAACGTAAATTTTAGGTGATGATTATTATTTTAATTAAATTTTGAATAAAAAATTTGGAATCACAAATAGAAATGGTTTTTTAAAAAAACAATTCTTGAAACGGTTTTGGAGCCGAACCGGAACCGAACCGATATTTAATGGCCGAACCGGAACTGAACCGAACTGAAATTTAAAAATTAGGAACGTAACCGAAAACCGGAACGAAAAACATTCCGGTTCCAGTCTCTGGTTGTGGTAAATATAGTTTTGTTGTTTGTCGTGACGATTTTGTGGTTTATAATTTGCTACTCAATTAAATTCTCGCTATTTAATTAAATTAGTAAAAGTTCGTTTAGAGAAAGTGTGATTTGATC
Organism: Tipula helvola; assembly: GCA_963556165.1. Lineage (NCBI taxonomy): Eukaryota > Metazoa > Arthropoda > Insecta > Diptera > Tipulidae > Tipula > Tipula helvola. The sequence goes on from OY744481.1 coordinate 105,356,798, forward strand.
GGGAAACATAAGCAATCATATCTCAAAAATAAATAACGGTACTGCTCGGGTACCGTTAAACAGGTATTCTCACATCACATGAGTTCCTTACATGTGATTGTGAAATCAATTACTTTTTGTATTTTGTTTTATTTATTATATTATAATTTGGTGTATACATCAAAATTATAGAATTTATAGTATTTCTCTGTAAATATCATAAAATTTTGATTTGTTCATACATAATTGTATGAATGAATTTGAAGGGTTTTATCATAATAGTTAAAAATAAAAGTTTAAAGAGCATTTATGCAAAATGCATTTCGTGAAAAATAATTCACATCAGTTGATTTTATTAACAAGAAGACTGTGATAACAAAAATTGCAACAAATTAATTAAAAATAAGCCAATGGTAATCTAGATATATCTGATTCAATTGGAGCATTTTGGTAATAAACTTGATGTCGTGTTGTGCAAATCTTATTGTATGACATTAATTGCCATGGAACTGGAAATTCCCTAGAGGTTTTAAATTTTGTAATATTTCTTTTCGAGAAATGGCCATTATTTTAGTTTATTGGCTGGTCTGAGGTGCTAATTTCTGTCAAAAAATGGTCGTAAGTACGGTTGGTTGACGAATCACTATATTGATCGTGTTTCTACGTTATTGGTAATGAGTGGAATGAATTCGGATTATGGGCGGAAGGCGTGTTCTTGTTGAGGGTGAGTGTATTGATGTATGGTTGTCTGTGTTGTGATGGGGTTGGAATAGTATTGTGAGAAGTGTCGCGGCCTCTGTTAGTGGGAAATTGATTAGGCCATGAAGGTTACATTTCTAAAGGGGTATGAGTGAGGTGAAATGGGTGATTTAGATATTTGTATTACTAACAACCCTTTCCTTTCCTTCGGTTTTTTTGTATGTAAAAAGGTGTACGATGTACCCAGCGTATTCCTAGAACGCACTAAATCAATCATTCAATAACCTCGAAATAAAACATGAGAGTCTTTTAAAGTATTACGTTGTGTATGTTGCATATACATTATTGTTTTCGCCAGGCATTTCGGTGTTAGTTTGGACTAATCGGTATACAAAATTATTTTATTTTTACTTTTGAAAACTGATCGTTGTTTTATTTTTGCTTAAAGTCCCAATTCCATTGCGATTGGGTGGAATCTCGGTGGTCGTGTGAACGAGACACCTCACGAGGTCGGTCAGAATTTTGCTTGCGAGGGGGAGGGAGGGGGGAGGGAGGGAGGGAGGGGGGGAGGGAGGGAGGGAGGGGGGAGGGAGGGAGGGAGGGGGGAGGGAGGGAGGGAGGGGGGAGGGAGGGAGGGAGGGGGGAGGGAGGGAGGGAGGGGGGAGGGAGGGAGGGAGGGGGGCGTATCTGTGTTTTGGACTGCCTTATTTATTGACAAGAGCTGACCAGGATTCCTCCTCGTGGCCACCGGCCAACAAAAAAAACACAACGTTCGTTTGTTATGTAAAATTTGGTACTATGATTGTTTCTTCAATTGAACAACCGCATCGGGATCTCAAATAGTTACTTAAAATTTTCATTCTTTAATGTTAAAAATTGTTGTTATTATGTGAAATTGTTTTTAATGTGTGCAAGATATGTGAGTTTAATTTATCTAAGTTTCAGGAGATATGCTGGGTTGTGACGGAAGCACTATTTATTTTTAATATTAATTGTAGTTGTAATAAAACCGCACCCAAGGTTGAGTCCTAACCGGCAAATTGCTACAGGTGATGACTCCAGTTGATTCTATTGATCGCTGGTGAACGTTCCAACGATAGAGTTTAGGTATTTGGACTCTACAGTAGCATTTTAAAAATAGACGGTTGTAATGCGTCATTACAGTAGAAATAAAAACAGTACAGGACTGCCCAGTGTCGTTGTTTCCGTCTCTAATAACTTTTTGTTGTGTTTTTTAATATTATTTGGGCAAGCAATGAAGGCCGCATTAGTAATAAAAGTAGATACAATGTATGTGTATGGCGCCGTGACACATTCTGGGAAAGGAAATTTTTAATTTTAATTCGATTTATACCTCTGAGTATGAACGCTGCCACCCCAAGCCCGTGCTTGATAATTTATAGAAATTTCAACATGCTCTGAAATTTGAAATTTTTTCAAAAATTTGTGTTTTTCGTAGTTATTCGAGTTTTAAAATAGAGAACTCCCGAAAGCCGCTTAGCATTGGTTATTTCAAGTTGGTTTGTGGTTATATACATTTATTGTGTTAGAAAAGACTCGATGAATTTACCTCGTCAACGAATAAGTTAAATTGATCGATGATTTGTCAACCTTGTGGTCACGGATCTACGGAGTTGTATTGCTCGTATCGCTTATACTGATAGTTGAACCACAATGTTTCAATTTGTTTTTGGTGGGCATAATCCGTTGTGTTAGTATAGATTCGTCGAATATTTTGGGGTATAGATTGCGAATTATTACTGGAAAAGGATGAATGAATTTGAAAATGTTCTGAAAAATGGAGGTCTAAAAGAAAGGATGAAAATTTGAATCAATTCAATCAAACATCGATAATGGATCCTACTTATTTTCAGTGCCGATTCTAATTGATCCATCATAGCATTCAGAGGGTTCTGATTAAAAAATTAAAATTATCCTTCACACACTAATTTGCAAAATTAAAAGGGAACCTGCTAATTTTATGCCTTACACGCTGTTGTGCTTTCGTTTTGCAAATAGAAACATCTCGATATATTTTTATTTACAACTTTTGCTTGTAAATTCAATTGAATGAAAATCGATTTGGCATGAGAAATTTTATTGGGCTTTTAATCCTATTTTGTCAAGTTTGTATTTTTATTTTGCTGATGTAATACATTTCTACCTTTTGGGTAGTCCGTAGACCCTCACATAAAAAGTCAGCAGTTTACCCGAAATTATTGCGGTAAAGTGATCTAAATGATAAGAAAAACGAATCAATTTCCATCACCGTAATTGTCTTGGGATACCTAAATTATTAGTTGAATATTTAAAATTCTCTGCAGCAGTTTTTACTAATTAGATAAAATATCAGCCAAACCTTGGCAGCTGCGACATTATATTTTACAAAAAAGTAATGGCGTCTGCAGATAGACACAAACAACGAAATTTGTTGAAAAGGATTTATTAAATTCACCAAACTTTATGGATCGTTTCTAACCCCACATGGCCTAAAATATTTCTAAATATTTTAAGATTGACATTCGCGGTTAATTGATGTTTCTGAAATTGTTCAGGTATTTCGAGGATTACTATACTAGAAGGATTCTAAAAGAAGATTCCAGAATACATATTTCTTGATTTATTTTTCATTATGCAATAAATACCCAGTATTGCTTGGAGAAAAGTAAAAGTTGTATATAGCGATTATACATTCATTATGAGCGTATTTAGCAACGTTTGATTTTGATGCTTGTAGTATATATTTTTGCTCCACAAAATGTAAAACTTAAGTCATCAAAATGTTTTTATTGATATTTAATGCTAAGCACATATCTCTCATTAAATAAAATGACAACCATAAGTAGACTAATATACCAAAAATAAATATCCTGCGATGTATAAAAATAGAATCCCTAATGAAACATATAAACAGTCGCTCACGCATTTCTAAATATATCACATTTTTAGTAAATTTTTTGTTTCAATTGAATTTTCCCAAAAAGCAGCGATACAAAATAAGAACACACAACAAATACAACAAAAATATTTTAATCCTTCTCGTAAAGATAATGAATTTAGATTGACGGGTATATAACGAAACGAACGAAAATTCATTCGGATCCTTCTGAATACGTATAATAGAGAAAATGGAAAACGCAGGCAAGCAAACATGTAAATGAAACGAAAATCGAAACAACACAAATCTACTTACTTGACAGGATTTAAGTGCTCGTCGTGTATATACTGATAATAATAACAACAACAACAACGAGTACACTAAAATAATAAATTTCTTGGAATCTCTTAAAATCCTTTTTTAAGGATCAAAAGAAATTAAAAAAGTTTCTTAATGTGTGTTTGTGTATTCCTATGTATGTAGATTATTTTAGTGATTTATGATTGATAAGGAGTCTCGGAATGAGAATGTGTAAGGCGAAAACAAAAAACATTTCATGTTTATAACAAACAGGGTGTTAGATTATATAATTACAAAACACAAAAACAAAAAAAATTGCTGGTGGTCGGGGGTTGTTATTATGAACTCCTAGAAATATACAAAATAGATTTTATTTTAATTAATCCAGAGTCTATTTTTTTAGAAAAACTTAATGTAATTTCCATGAAAATTAATGCAAGAGCATAAACTTTGGATTTTGTTATTTTATGTATACTACATACATATACATATACAATATAGGGTATATTATATATTCCTAGAAAAGGGATGTGTTCGGCTTAAGTGTTATATACATAAAATTTGTTAATTAGACAATAATTTGATACTAGAATAAATTTGAATAACATATTTTTGTATAAATCCCGTTTTTGTCTAAAAATAATATTTTTAGTTTCATCTAAGAGGCAGAATATGAAAACAAAAAAAATGTAAAATCGAAGTAAAATAACCAGCCGGGAAAAAAATTATTCAAAATTAAAAGTGACATTAATTGGGCCTAAAGCCAAAATACGACAAAATTTATACAAAATTCACAGAACTGAAAAAAGTAACTCCATTTTATCTCGTAATCTTTTTCGTTTGAAATATTTTTTTGCGGTTATTTATGATGGAAATTCAATGTGACATTGGGATAAATACAAAAAATAAATAAAAATAAAAATGTTACAATATAAATTGGCTTGATGAAAAATGACATTTGGAGAAAAAAATTTATAACTTTTGTTGACAAATTGTTGTTTAGTTTTGTGTTGTGTTTTTATTTCTGCAGCCGGGAGCCATCATATAAACATTGGGAACTTTTTATTATTATTGAATTAGGTATTCCGGATTTTAAAGAAGTGTTGGGGTGGGACTCTCCTTTATATAGGCGAATAACAGAAAAAGAGGATAGCAAATTGTATATCGAAATAAATAAATTGAATTTATTTTATATTTGATGTTCGGCTCAATTCACACTAAATTCAATTCATATTTCACTTATTTTAATTAAAGTTGTTGTCAAACAATTTTTATTAAAATATTTCGCCATAAAGCTTTTTTTGTTGAAAGATTTGGGTAAACGTTAGAATTGAATTGGGAATACACTAAATTCTGGATGCCTAAGGTTACAGAATTGCAGCGGTCCGTAAGAAACATCGTCACTCTTCTAGTAAAGCTGGTTGGCGAACTTATTATTTTGTCCCCCACTTGGCAATGAATGAAATCATTCGCTACGATTTGCCGCTATGACGTAAAAAATATGTAATAAAAAATTAACTGATGATATCCGCACCTTTGCTTTGGCCTTCCATTAAAACATCTCTTAAATGAATATTATTTCAAGTGCTTGCAAAATGTATGCACATAGCACAATATTCTATACAATAATTCTTAAAGTTTGTCCGGATTTTTGTCCCTTAAACTCCTCCTAGACGGGGCGTACTAGGAAGGTGGTCTTGGATATTTTGGAAAGATTTCCTGATTTCTAGGTGATCGCAACTTTCAGCTCTTGAAGTTGTATATTATTGAATTTTGACGTTTAATTTTAATTTTTAAAAAAGCAAATCGTAGTAGGTATAGCTTGCGCTTTTTAAAAAAACAAAAGGTTATTATGATACGTTGATCGGAAATGTCCGTTTTTGTTTGACATGAATTTTCAAATGCAAATCACATTTTAGTGAAGTAGTAAACAGTCAAGTCATTAAAAATAAAATAAGAAAAAACGAAAAATGCCCAGAAAGCGACGTGCCGTGTTTAATCCAACCCGTATTGATACGAAAAAGATAAAAGTATCACGCGAAAATGCTTCAGAAGCTCTGAATGAAAAAGAAATTGAAGCAGACAGACGTAGAAAACAAGCTTCATTTCAAAACGAAAGTATTGAAGAAAAATCCTACTGTCTTCAAGCAAATAGACAAAGGAACATCAAGTCACGATAAATTGAAACACCAGATGTAACTCATGTCCGCCTACAAATACAAAGAGAGCGACAAATAAAATAGAGAGCTAATAATTGGTTTTACCTGAAAGAAGAAGCATTTCATTATGATTCGTCATTGGAACACATGAATTTTCCGCAAGTTATTGTTGGTAAGATGGACAATAAGTGTAATTTCTGTGGAGCACTCAAATTTAAAGGAGAAACACCCGGTTTAAGTTACCAGAGAAATTAAACAGTGTGATGAATAATGGTGATCATCAAAAATCAAAGGAGTTTCTCAATCTTATACGGAAATACAATTCAAGCTTTCAGATGACTTCTTTTGGTACATCCGTGCCAATGAATAAAAACAAAGGGTTCATGCCAACTTTTTCCATACAAGGCCAAGTGTATCACAAAGACTCGGGATTCCCGGAACAAATAATGTTGTCAGCAAAACTATATCAGTGAGTTAAAATCAAATAAATCATCTTCGACTCTACCGGCAACTACTTCATCAGTATCTGGTGGATACGTATGCGAAAATGGAACATGAATGGCTGCTCTAAATTCGCCTCAACCAACAGAAACTTGGTGTCGATGAGTATATTCACTTAAAGGATGCACTAGCAAATGATGGAGTTGCTACAAATCACGGAAAGCCGGTGATACTTCCTTAAACATACACTGGGGGACCACGAAATATGCACGAATATGCCCAAGACGCAATTACATACGTTCGACATGGAGGTAAGCCATCTCTTCTCATTACTTACACATTCAATCCGAATTGCCAGGAAATGCAGGAAAATTTAATTAACGGCCAATTAAGAACGGGCCGTCACGATTAAAGGGAATTAAATTTGTAGATACACTTATTAAAGGTGAAGTCTTCGCAACCGTCAAGTACTGGCTTTACTCAATTGAATGGCAAAGTAGAGGTCTGTACTGTACCACGCTCATATTTTAATATGGTTATGGAAAGAATTAAATCCAAATGAAATCGATCAACTTATCTCAGCTGAAATCCCCAACCCACTTACCGATAAAAACCTACACGATATCGTTATGTAAAACATGGTGCACGGTCCGTGCGGTTCGTTGAATCCAAAGTCACCATGAATGAAGGATGGAAAGTGCACAAAGATGTTTCCGCGACCATTGATAAGCGAAACGCAAACAGCGACTGAAACTCCATTACTTTTGAAGATGTTTGATGCCCATATTAACGTTGAGTGTTGCAACTCAGTGAAATCGATCAAGTACATTGTCAAATATGTTCACGAGGGCTCTGATCAAGGTGTATTTGCCGCTCAATCCCGTGAAAATGGTGTGGTTGAAATTGCTGAATATCAAGCAGGCCGGTATATAAGTAGGTATGAAACTGTGTGGCGTACTTTTGGATTTCCAATTCACGAACGCTACCCAACTGTGATGCACCTTGATTTACATTTGGAGAATGGCCAGATAGTTTACTTTAATGAAAACAATCTAGAAGACCGCCTAGCAAATTCATCAAAAACTACTTTAATAGAATTCTTTGAACTGTGCAAAAGAGAGGACTTTGCAAATCCATTGCTATATTTTGAAGTGCCGCAATATTTTACGTGGGACAAGTCGAAGAAAGTCTTCAATCATCGCAACAAGGCTCATTTGTAGAAGGCCATTGCGGCGTCTGTTCTGGTGACGCACTTGGTCGCATCTATACAGTCCATTTGAGGAACTTAGAATGTTACTACATACGAATGCTTCTTCATAAGATCAAGAGACCTACAAGTTTAATGATTTACGGACCGTAAATGGAGATTTATGTAAGACATACCATGCTGCATGTTTGGCTATGGGGCCCTTAGAGAATGACAACCAGTGGGATGAGTCATTGAATGAAGTGAAAGAATCAGATTCACCTTCAAAATTCAAACTCTTTTTACTATCTTACTCTCATGCTGCGAGGTGTCCAATTAAAAAGCTCTGTGGGAAAAATACAAGGACTGCATGTCTGAATATATTCTGCGACGTCTGCATGAAATCAACAACGGAGCACTGATAATGATTCTGGGGTAAAGTGATATTTCTACTTTTTCCAGTAGATATATTATAAGGATTTCCCTTCGTATTTTTCTGATTTGCCAAAACGAAAATACTGTGTACGTCATTAGTACTAATATATTGTCTATATAATAAACCGAAAAATCAATATTTAAACAAATTAAAATGTTTAAACAAAATGTCTTTAGAATGTCCATTTCTACAAAAAATTACAATACAAATCCTTACAGAGTAAGATAGGTAAGAGAGGTTACAGGCAACGGAAAAAAGCTGGGACGACTTTTCCCTTCAAATCTAAAAATAGTTCTCTCTTGACGTTTGTAAAAGTAAAATAAAGAGAGAATGATTATTCACTCATATTTCACATGTAATTCATCAATTAATAATTAAAGGTGTGAATTCACTAATTGTTCACTCATAAATCACTTATTATTCGCTGAGGAATATTCAATATTATTTTTAATCATAATTCATCTTTCAGTTAATAATCAGTGAATAAATAGTGAATATTGATAGAACACTGATTGCATATTGCACGAATATTGGGTGGTTAATAAGTAAAGTCATAATTCCTCAGTATTAATCACTATTGAATGAAGATAATGAGGCAATAATGAAATGAGCGAAGGCACAGTGAATAATGAACGAATTTCTGAGCTGGTAATGACTGAATATTCATAGCTGTATTGCTTTCGTAAAAATGAATTATAGAGTAAGTTTTTGATGTATTTCCACAACAATTGATTTAATTTTAATTTTGATGTATTTCTTCTATATTTATTCTTCTGATAGGTATAATTACTAAATATCGGATTCGATTTACATAAACCTATTTTTTATTTTATTTTGCTAAACCAATAAAACCGCTAAAATCAATATTAAAACAACAAGTTGGGAGGCTTTGTACTTATGTTATAAGGGCCAACATTTAAGTCAACCGTTGCCGGTGTAATTAAAAATACTGAATAATTAAAGCTTTTTGGTAATTTTTACTGATTTACTTATACACTAGAATTATCGGTGTGATTTTTCATGAGTATACAGTTTAAGCATTAAGATAATCCAGAAAGGACGCTGACCAGACATGTACTAGACATTGATGAGACAACTAAAACTCTATTTGAAATGTTGAACTTCTAATCTCGATAAAAAAATAAAAATAATTACGTTGCTAATTAAATAAAATTGTTGACGTTGATAATTAAATAAAATGTTTAACAACTTTAAGGCAAGAGCATTAAAGGGGCTTTGCTCGAAAAAAAAACATCTCCTTTTATCTAATTTAATCCTACCAAAAACATTTTTTTAATCATTTAGACTTGCCAATCCATCGCAATCTATATTTTGTAATAAAAAATTTGTTCATCACACTTACGTATTCTTCCATTAATAAATCATGCTCCTATGTTGCGTGCAAGTAGTAACTTGTCGTATTATTCTGTAGCACCAAGTGGAAGGTTAGATATTTTCGCTAAGTCAACTCCTTCAACAATCGACCGCTAACGATTTGATTAAGAATAATATTTATTGAGGGAATCTTGATTATTATTTTCGCCATTACATCATCTGGAAGTCTCTAATGGTTACCTATTATCTTTTAACATCAATATTTAGTGGCCGGACCTTTTTTAATTACAAATAATCGTTTATTCATAAACTTTCTTAAACTCTATTTACCTGTTTTGACAAACTTTAAAAGAAATGTGTCCTTTACCTTTACCTACCTTTAGCTTTAACTTAACCTTTACTTTTACCTTTACCTTTACCTTTACCGTTACCTTTACCTTTACCTTTACCTTTACCTTTACCTTTACCTTTACCTTTACCTTTATCTTTACCTTTACCTTTACCTTTACCTTTACCTTTACCTTTACCTTTACCTTTACCTTTACCTTTACCTTTACCTTTACCTTTACCTTTACCTTTACCTTTACCTTTACCTTTACCTTTACCTTTACCTTTACCTTTACCTTTACCTTTACCTTTACCTTTACCTTTACCTTTACCTTTACCTTTACCTTTACCTTTACCTTTACCTTTACCTTTACCTTTACCTTTACCATTACCTTTACCTTTACCTTTACCTTTACCTTTACCTTTACCTTTACCTTTACCTTTACCTTTACCTTTATATTTACCTTTACCTTTACCTTTACCTTTACCTTTACCTTTACCTTTACCTTTACCTTTACCTTTACCTTTACCTTTACCTTTACCTTTACCTTTACCTTTACCTTTACCTTTACCTTTACCTTTACCTTTACCTTTACCTTTACCTTTACCTTTACCTTTACCTTTACCTTTACCTTTACCTTTACCTTTACCTTTACCTTTACCTTTACCTTTACCTTTACCTTTACCTTTACCTTTACCTTTACCTTTACCTTTACCTTTACCTTTACCTTTACCTTTACCTTTACCTTTACCTTTACCTTTACCTTTACCTTTACCTTTACCTTTACCTTTACCTTTACCTTTACCTTTACCTTTACCTTTACCTTTACCTTTACCTTTACCTTTACCTTTACCTTTACCTTTACCTTTACCTTTACCTTTACCTTTACCTTTACCTTTACCTTTACCTTTACCTTTACCTTTACCTTTACCTTTACCTTTACCTTTACCTTTACCTTTACCTTTACCTTTACCTTTACCTTTACCTTTACCTTTACCTTTACCTTTACCTTTACCTTTACCTTTACCTTTACCTTTACCTTTACCTTTACCTTTACCTTTACCTTTACCTTTACCTTTACCTTTACCTTTACCTTTACCTTTACCTTTACCTTTACCTTTACCTTTACCTTTACCTTTACCTTTACCTTTACCTTTACCTTTACCTTTACCTTTACCTTTACCTTTACCTTTACCTTTACCTTTACCTTTACCTTTACCTTTACCTTTACCTTTACCTTTACCTTTACCTTTACCTTTACCTTTACCTTTACCTTTACCTTTACCTTTACCTTTACCTTTACCTTTACCTTTACCTTTACCTTTACCTTTACCTTTACCTTTACCTTTACCTTTACCTTTACCTTTACCTTTACCTTTACCTTTACCTTTACCTTTACCTTTACCTTTACCTTTACCTTTACCTTTACCTTTACCTTTACCTTTACCTTTACCTTTACCTTTACCTTTACCTTTACCTTTACCTTTACCTTTACCTTTACCTTTACCTTTACCTTTACCTTTACCTTTACCTTTACCTTTACCTTTACCTTTACCTTTACCTTTACCTTTACCTTTACCTTTACCTTTACCTTTACCTTTACCTTTACCTTTACCTTTACCTTTACCTTTACCTTTACCTTTACCTTTACCTTTACCTTTACCTTTACCTTTACCTTTACCTTTACCTTTACCTTTACCTTTACCTTTACCTTTACCTTTACCTTTACCTTTACCTTTACCTTTACCTTTACCTTTACCTTTACCTTTACCTTTACCTTTACCTTTACCTTTACCTTTACCTTTACCTTTACCTTTACCTTTACCTTTACCTTTACCTTTACCTTTACCTTTACCTTTACCTTTACCTTTACCTTTACCTTTACCTTTACCTTTACCTTTACCTTTACCTTTACCTTTACCTTTACCTTTACCTTTATCTTCACCTTTACCTTTACCTTTACCTTTACCTTTACCTTTACCTTTACCTTTACCTTTACCTTTACCTTTACCTTTACCTTTACCTTTACCTTTATCTTCACCTTTACCTTTACCTTTACCTTTACCTTTACCTTTACCTTTACCTTTACCTTTACCATTACTATTCACCTTCCCTGTTACTATCCCGTCCCTTTTATTGATAAATTTTTACTTAGCAAAGGTTTATGTAAGAAATGTGCCTAAATGTATGCAAACAACACTACAAATATTTACAAAAATTGCACACCCAATGTTGAGCCATGATAATTTTTAAATAAGAGTACTATATTAGCTGCATTTCTTGATGCATTAGTGATCCGGATCAGATCAAAGTTTACATTGAAAACAACAACAAAAATTTAATTTTTGTTGTTGTTTTCAATGTAAACTTTGATCTGATCCGGATCACTAATGCGTCAAGAAATGCGGCTATTGTCATCGAAAGCTTATGTATGCAAAGTTTGAAAGGAATCGGTTCGGCAGAATTAGGTGTTAAGTGATTGCAAAGTTTAACATAAAGGTTTTAAGTTTAAAAACGAGTTACAAAAAATTTTAAAAATAGTTTTTCAATTTAATAAATGCGCTTTTATTCTAGAAAGGTGCCTTAGTTTTATAGAAATGTTGGGTTTTATTTAAACTCTGTGAGTTCAGTTGGTTTTGAAACCTGTATTTGTTGTGCCAACATGCATTTAGATTACTTTTCTGTAAATCAGAAAATGCTCAGCTAAAACAAACCAAAATCTGCAATTAGGCTCCGATAGCTGTTCTTTAAACCTCTAAATCTAGGTTCAAATTTGTAGTCAAAGGTACTTTATAATTTTTTGTCTATTTACAAAGAAACAAGATTTAAAAAAAAATCTAGAATTTAGAATTAGTAGAGAATATAAAAATCTTAACAAGATTACTGAAAACTTTTGCCTAATAATTTTCGGACAGCTTCCAACTTTCAATCTTAAAATTTCTTAATACGTTATTCACCTTTTTGCGTTCCTTAAGGTGTTTTCCACTTTTTAAGCACTTCAAGAACCAACGTCGTTCGATATGCTACCTCCCATTTCATTATAATTTCATATCTTAATAGAAATTCGTTTAGTTAACTTTAATTTAAAATGCAGCAACGGATGAAATTTTGATGTTTTCTGGGCAATTGGCTTTCATGGTTAAATACTACAAATTTATAAACCAGTGTGAAGTTCTTAAAGTTAACAATGTAAACAGAAAAATGGCGTTTATAAAGAAAAGTGGCAAATCAAACCGAATTAAATTTATTCGCGTTATATTTTTACAAATGAAAACTCTAACAGTCTAACTAAACTCTATAACTAAAGTCGTAGGAAGGGCAACTTTTATATTTAGTTTAACCAAAAATCGATCTGTGACAGAATCGATGTAGTGACGTACTATGCCAATCAACACGGATCTCACAGATTTTCCTACATTGTGAAGTAAAAGGGTTTTTGGGAAAAAATCACTTTTTTATTAATTAGTGAATAGTACACTTTTCTAGTAACATTAAGAATTTCACAACGGTACCACTTTTTAAGATTATTTTCAATTCTTCCAAAAACCCTGTCCGGTGGTTTATAGGAATTAACAACGTGTAATACCTGACGGGTTTGGAAAATGGCCAAAAAACATTTTGTCAAGTTATCTGAATTTTATGTCAAGTAATTGTTTGTCAAGTTTCTTTCATGAATACGTTACACAAATCAAACCGACAGCATCTCTATAGGCAACCTTGAACCAAACAGCGGCATAATCAACAAGCAACATATTTAACACATCATCTTGACGGCATCCGCGATGTGTAAATTGTCAGTAACATACAATTTATTTACACTCAAAAGAAGGGGTTTTTTCGAAGGGGTTCCAAAATGATTGAATAAGGATGTCGAAAGTTTTTGGTACCCTTTACGCCTTGCTTTCAATGGCGACTTATCCATTTGTGGGAGCAATTATACTGCTTTCATACACTCACCTTCGTTTTCCTTTTTGGTTCACTATTTCGTAATAATATAGCTCTAAGTGATAAGCTAGGCCCTGCTAGGACATTAAATGTTTGCATATATCATTGTGTTCTTAATTCATTCAGCTCCCAAAAAGGTGAATTGTGAATTGATGTTCTCTCTCGTTGTACCTATTTTTGTTGGCCTTGAAAGTTTTTTGAAAATTGTGTGGTTCAAATTAATAATAATTTAACACCAGAACTATCCGATTTCACGGTTTGGAGTTAATGATCACCCACATAAACTAAATATTACATTTATTACTCCTTCCATTCAAGTAAATAATGTTCAACAATTCCTCATACATGTTTGTTTATAAAAACTACCCATTATTCCGTTTGAGTACACCGTAAATTTCCGTTAAAAAACTGAATACAGTAATCAGTTAAAAAATCATGTCAGCTCATATATATGAAAAAAAAACCGTAACAACACTTTTTTATATTTTGTGATGATTAATCATTTTCCGGATTTTTCAATCATTTTCACTGTATGCATGTACAACAAAAATATATATACCTAGGTATAGAATGTTTATACATACACGGTATATATGTACACATAAAGTACATAAAACATACATTGCATGATTAAAATACATAAAATAAATATATTTCATTTTTTAAGTTTTTAATTAAATTTAAAATAATAAAAATACAAAAAAAACGAGTTTGTATGAGTGTGCACACATGTATTTTGGAATGCAAAGTAGTATTTTACCAGTAAATTTTCCAAAAATAAAAATAAAAACGAAAATTCATTCAATCCTCAAAATATTGTACATATAGGTAATATATGTACTTATGTACGACTATGAATGTTACAAAAATACCAACAACAATTCTCGAACTCGAAGTAAATGTAATGCTGGAAAATATAATTTTTTTTGTTTTTTGCACCAAAACAAAAAAAAAAGTGAAGAAGGAAAATCATGATACAGATGAGGAATGACAAGATAATGAAATTACTAAAAAGGATTTTCATCTTGAAACTTTTATTTAGACTGGTGTTATTTTTTTGTTGTTGCTGCTGTGTTGCCGAAAAAAAAGGAAAATTAATAAATTAAAGATGATTTTATTTTTCCAGGGGTTTAAAAAAATTAATAACTTTTTCAAATATGTGTTTGTTATACATATATTTTGTACATATATAGTATATGACTATGTATGTGTAAATCCTTAAGTATATATAAAATGTATTCATTATGTATGTAGTAATATGGGAAACAGTTTGAATTTTAATTCCTTAATTATACAAACATACATACACACATACATAATATAAATAGTGCTTTAGTGTGAAAAAGGATTAAATTCGAAAGGGTAAATGGGAGAAATGTTTTTTTTTATTTAGTTTCTAACTGGAAAACTTTTTTTTTATTTTTAATGAAAAGTTTTGCTGGAAAATTAATATTTTGTGATTGGGACTTGAATCGTTCTATAAAGTTTTTTTTGAAATTAAACCGCAAAAGTTAAGGATACACAAATTTTTTTCGAAAAGGAAATTGTTGTTTGTGATGGGCTAAAAACAAATTTATAAAAAGTTTTGTTTTCATGATGTCAAGTGGTTTATACTACATCGTATATAGATAATAAACTGTGTAAGGCTAAAATAAGGATTTGAACTTAAAATTCATTTGATTGGCCCCTTTTCACATACTATGGATTTAAATAGTACATTATTATTTTTGAGAATTTGTTATTATCCTCATTGGATTTTATTGCGTTATAGAGATGATAATCCATCTAGTTTTTATGGTTTTATATTAGGATAGATTTAAAACTTTGCGAGAAAGCCTAATTATTACGAATACATGATTATTTGAAATTTGGGAATACCACTACAGAAAAATGAATTCAAGGAACTCATGATAATATTTACTTACCAGCAGAATGTGCCCGATGCGATAGTTCTTTTGTACGAGGGAAACCTAACCTACCTATTACATGCGTACCAACTTGAACTTAACTTAATTTAACCTCCAACTCAAACCTCAAATATCAACGACAAATAATTCCCTACTTCAAATTGACCCAAGCTTGAATCAATTTATAATACTCTAATCAACTTTAATCTCGTCGGTCAAACCAATGCCGAAATTGGCGCAATTCGAAAACAACATGCGTTTATGAACGTAACCACATCAACTCAATCAAACCTTCACTTAAACCCTTAACTCGAACCCCAATTCATTTCAATTCTCGAACTCAATTCAAATTTAACATCAAACCCTCAGTTTACTCCAGAAAATATAAACTGAGCGACTGAATCAACCCTGAATCAACAACTCAACTCGAAACTTTAAGCTCAACTCAGTCCCTAAATCAATACGGTACGAAAATTGCAATCGTACATGAACTCTACTTAATTATAACTCTATAAGTTGATTGATTCAGGTAAAACTATAAAAATTATTCATATACCAAATAAACCAATCAGCCGTACTAGCCGCCCAAAGTAATTGAGTGAACGAAATAAATTACAGCATTAATTAAAACACACTTAAGAAAGAAATCCATAAAAATTAATTTCTGAAATATTAAAATATTTTTTGAGCAAATTTAAGTTCTGAAGCCGAAATGTTGTTATTTAAGTTTTAGGTAATAAAGCTCATGACTAACTAAAACTTAATAAAGTGGATATATTTTGACTCAGGCTTGTTCATTTAATCCTAAGGCTTCAACATACTAAAACCCGCCTGACCTAAGCAATCCCTACTCAGTTCTTAACTCAACATCGAACCCAACTCTTAAATATAACGGTAATTTTAATTTGCTGTTTACCAGGATTGAACCTCCGTTGTTTCCAGAATATTTTGGAATTAATTCTTCCTCTTACAGAATTTCTTCTCTTTTTTTTAAAAGATGCTGCAGATAATAGCAGTAAAACCGCAAGTTGATATTAACGAGGTTTTATGTCAATTCGTAAGGCATGTAGCCGATCCTCTGGATGAACAGATTCCAAAAGATTTCCAATTCTCCGGCTTGGCCTTACAAATATATTGGCGAAAAAGGGGTGCGCTTTGGCGGGGCGTATCCTTGCGGGCCGAAGTTAATATCAGTTAATACTAAAGGTCAGATATAGCCAGAATATAAAAAAAAAAAATCAAAATAAAAAATATTTTTAGGCGTATTTATAAATAAGAAAAGTTACGAAGGAAAATTCCAAAATTCGTGCAAGCATAAATGGTCATAAATGGTCAATGCGAACTAATCGTTTCAAGGCTGCTAGATTGAAAATTGTTCTATGAAAGTGCCATTTTGAAACAGTATTTATTGTAAAATAAAACTATAAATTCTTTTCATCTAGTAGCCAGAGTATGTTTTTCTAAAATAGCAAGCCTATTAAATCGGTCAATTTAGGGTCACGTGTACAAAATAAACCAATCAAAATAACATTACACTGATAACTTCCCTAGGGAAATTATCAGTGTAATGTTATTTTGATTGGTTTATTTCGTACACGTGACTCAAAATATACTGATTTAACAGGCTTGCTATTTTAGCATGTTGTATGAAATAAACGATTTTATTTTAAAAAGTTTTTTCAAAAAACATTTAAATGCGAATTATTTTAAAACTACTATTTTTCTTATACGCTGTTTCATTACTAGAGGGACGATATAGTGAATAATAAATGTATAATATTGTGGTAGTAGTTATGCCATTAGTGAAATCTGACCTTAACAAATTGGTGCATAGTGCTAATGTGGACATATTTATCTAGGCTGTATGGCTATTTCTAACGAAATTATTAATCAAAATACTATGCAAGTTTTTGTAGTTCTATGTATGATCGTTATCACAATTTAGTTAAAAATAACCATATATGTATGTTGCCATTGTAACCATCTATCTATGAGAACTCAACCAATTAGGCATAACCGCAGAAGAATTGAAGTAATAAATCAGTCAAGGCGAACCTATTATAACATTAATTCTAAGTGAAAAATATGACTTGAAGTTGTAGGAGTAGACGTTTATGAAAATTAGAAAAGTGTAAAGAAAGAGTTCCCCTCTCTGTCAATTGCCTCCCATTTACACAGCAAAACCTTGGTAACACGCGTTCAAGATATCAGGCGCAATGAAGTTTAGAACGCTCATCCAATCTAAAAATGTGAAGTGACTTTCGTTTTGTAATACATACAAGATAAAGCGGCTAACCCACTCAAAAACAAAAAGAAATCGCAATTAGTCCGCGAGGCAAGTGAGGTCATTTCTGTTCAGGAGTTTCATCAAACTCATGGAAGAATTCAAGTTATTGAAAATATCATAAAATATTTAATTTCGACAACTCTGAGAATTCCGATGCAGTGTACAGAAAAAACTAGTATCATTAATACGCAAGTTCGCTCAAGAATATTAGGCAGAAACATAATATTAGAAAATTCATTTAATGCAACAAAGACTGGTACACAAATCGAATTGAAGTTATCAAAAATTCAGATTCATCCTTTTGCTGGTGATTACGTAGAATGGCATCCATTTTACGACTTGTTCTGCACGACCATCCAAGAATCAAGCTCTCTAAACGCAGTACAGAAATTTCAGTACTTGAAAGGAGTGTTGCGTGGAGAAGCTGCAGTTTTACTTCGTCTCGCGATCCGTGGCTCATCTTCATCTTAATGAAGAAACTTTTTTTTTCGTCACGGGATGCCCGGCAGACGTTAAACATTGAAATTTTTGGTTATTGAAAGAATTTATAATTAAATAAAACCAATAAATAATTATGGAGTACAATAAATAAAAACAAAGAGTTGTTAATAAAATAAACATAGTTTCCTTATTATTCTTATTATAGGCAAATTCCAGAACTTTATCCAAAAATTATTTGAGAATCCCATTTGAAAATTGGGTGAAGGAATAGCTAAGTTCCATCATAGTGAGTCATATTCCAGAACTTCCTCTAAAAATCATTTTGAATCCCATTTCTTTCTCGCTTACTAAATTTCACTAAAATCTGTTAAGGAATAGCCAAGTTCCTCCTGTTTCATATTCCACAAATTTCCTCTAAAAATCATTTAAGAATTCTATTTCTATCGCGCACACCAAATTTCACTAAAACCGGTAAAGGAATAACCAAGCTCCGTAATAACTGGCCACATACTAAATTTCACTAAACTCGGCGAAGAAATAGCCAAGTTCCATCCTCATATTCCAGAAGTTCCTCTAAAAAATCATATAAGCATCTAATTTCCATTGTGCCTACTAAATTTCATTAAAATAAGTTAAGGGATAGCCAAGTTCCATCCTTGTGAGTCATATTCCAAAACTACCTCTAAAAATCATTTAAGAATCCCATTTCTATCGCGCCTAGCAAATTTTACTAAAATCGATTGAAGAATAGCCTAGTTCTATAATAATTGGCCACATTCCAGAACTTTATCCTAAAATCATTTTAGAATCCCATTTCTATTGTGCATACCAAATGTCACTAAAATCGTTAAAGGAATAGCCAAGTTCTATAATAATTAGCCACAAAAAAATTATTCAAAATATCACAGTTTAAGAATTGCGTCAAATTCGGCTATTTCTGTTCAACAATTTATTTAAAAACATAACAATGTTCTAAATAATTAAAAGATAGACACGAAATTATTAGTTAGATATTTCTGGAAAGTGGTTCAGAATTTTGAGCAAATCTTCGAATTAATAAACTTCATATCGTCATATCAGTGCTATGGCTATCTTGTTGTATCTCCAAAATTGACGATTTTGAGTTTGTATGTTGAATATTACTAGCAAAATCGGATCTTTCCAAATATGTAATCAAAATCTGTGTATCTCCTTTGGTTCACAAGATATACAAATATATACAGGGTTTTCCAATAAGAGGTTTCATTTTAAATAGCCTGCTATTTGGGCAGCTGTCAATTTTGAAGCTGTCATCTTTTGACATTTGACAAGTAAAAACTACGCCATTACTAAAAATGAATGAACTAAAAACTCATTGAAATTATTAAAATTCACTTCAAAAATGGTGTAAATTTTGCAGTTACAGTTCGCAAAACTAAAGAATTTTTTGGTCGTCGTACAGCACCTTCTCGGCCGGCAATAGTGAAACTGGTAGAAAAATTTGAGCTTGTGGGGCAAGTTAGTGATGTGAAGAATCGAAACCGTGTGCATCGCTCAAGAACAACTGAGAACATTGCTGCTGAAACCCGTTGTATTGAAGAAAACCCAGGTTTGTCGATTCTTCGTCGATCTTTGGAATTAGACATTCCACAAACGACATTACATCGTATTTTGCATAAAGACTTAGGTCTCAAGGCTGTTAAAGTTCAGTTAACACAAGAACTCAAGCCAGTCGATCACCATAAACGTCATGGTTAATGATTTTTGCATCATGGTTAATGGTCTATGATTAATGATTTTTTATGGCCGGAATTGGAAGATATTGATGTGGACGACGTTTATTTTCAGCAAGACGGCGCTACGTGCTACACAAGCAACGAAACAATCGCCATTTTGCAAGAAAAGTTTCCTGACCGTGTTATTTCTCAAAGAGCTGAACACAATTGGCCACCGAGATCTTGTGATTTGAGACCTTTAGACTTTTTTCTTTGGGGCCACGTGAAAGATAAGATCTATGCCAATGCTCCACAATCGATTCAAGACCTTCAAGATGGAATTCGTGAAGTTATTGAGGACATACAGCCGCAAATGTGCGAATTGGTCATGGAAAATTTCATGAAAAGGGTTTGGTGCTGCAAGCGTCCTCTTTACAATGAAATAAACATTTATTGATTTCTCTTAAAAAATACGCGTATTTTTTTTTAATATCGGAATGAAACCACTTATTGGAAAATCCTGTATATAATATATGTATACATATATGGGGCATTCTCTGTCAAATCGGCCACCCCCCTGCACATTTCATTTTTTGAGATAAATAAACTTTTTTAGGCTTACAATTTTGCTTAGAATGGCTACTTTTTAATGCCGTATGGCGTTTTTATGGCGTCCTTGGATTTTCAAAATGGCGGACGATATTTTCTAAGTAAGTCTCTAATTTTTAATAAAATTGACATAAAAACGTAATTTTAACTCTGTTAATTTACTCAAAAGTGTTTTTGGTGTCATAGATCACACGTTTCTTATTATTTTTTTACAATTCCAAGATGGAAGGTCCAAGATGGCCGCCAAAATATGCAAATTTTTCGACGTTCATAAATATTGTTAGAAACATGTCCTAAAAATTTTAAGTTTTCGAGGTCGCTGATCACGAATTTGAAGTCAGAATTTGAATATTCAAGATGGCGGACACCATCTTGGTCGAATATGGCCAAGAAAAGGCTAATTTTTCGACGTTTATACAAATCAATAAAATTTATGTCTAGGCGGTTTTCGGGGTCGGTGATCATTAATTTAGGGTCAGAATTTGAAAATTCATAAAGTCAATTTTTCAATGTTTGTGAAAATCGATAAAAACATGATCTAGGGGGTTTCCGAGATCGTTGATCACGAGTCTGAGGTCAAAATTGAAAAATTCTCTCAAAAAAGTTCCAGATTCTTGATAAAATGTAGTATTAGATATATTTTCAAAAAATGTCTAAAATAACCCTTTTCATCGAGAATCTGGTACTTTTTTGATAGAATTTTTAAATTTTGATCTCAGATTCGTCCCTTACATATTTCACACCGCCTTGCTAACTAATCAAACTCTTAACCAATTAAGTTTACATTTAGGTTTAATTTAATATATATTCACCTGTTATGGATTACTCTTTGAGTGCTGCAAATAGCCTTAATGTTAATGTTATTGTATGTTTTCCTTGGCTTTAGCTTCCCGAACCCGCCTCCGGGCATTTGTTGTATATTCTTCCCAAACAAGCTGAAATTAAGTTATGCATATCTTATACTCATTCATAGATCAATAATATTTATCGAAGACCTTTTTGCATCATCATCCATTCAACATTTCCAATATAACCTCATCACACTACATTCTTCCATTTATTGTTGATAAGCAACCGAAACTCACTATACAATGTGGTATCAGAGCTTTTTTCGATTTATTTGGAAGCGATGCGAAAAAAGTGTTAAATATGCAATTATAGTATAGAATGCAATTATATATGAAGAAAGAACCACAGAATTAAAGTCAAACAATAACAATTTTCGATTTATTCAATTTGTATATTCTTCGTTCGCACTATACACTTGCCTGTATCTTATCTTAGATTATATTAATTCACTCATAAGCCTAACGCCGGAAAATTCCTCGCCTATCTCTCCAATACATCCTCAAATTTTATCGTCCACCGCCATTGTAAGCCATTCTCAACAAGCTTTAGTGCATACCACCACATCCACACTATATCGATAATGCCGAATGAAACCCTCATTTCCGCCTTCATATCACTCCCACGATCGTATCTTTAATTTTATTTTCACAAATTAGATTACTCACACTACCACTAAAAATTGTCATTTTAAGATACTGATATCCTTCTCCAAACTAATTATATTAGTAGTAATTATATATAATAAGCAAAATCAGTAAAACCTTCAAAGTTGGACACCTCTTTAACTTGTACATTTCTATAAATTGGACATTTCTTAAAGTTCCTTCAAAAACACATGGATTTATAATTTTTTTAATCGAATTTACCTTTATATTTTGGGCAACCTCCTTAACTTATATGTTGGACAGAATTTCTTGACGATAAAACAATTTTCCTTGGTACATTTACTCTATATGTTGGTTCTCTGTTTTTATAAAACGAACTACATACACATTTAGCGGAAAACTTGGATTGAATGAACTTCAAACATCCAATGGAAGACTTGAAAAAATTCTTCAGCGATACTATATCAGATACAAATCTCTAAGCGGTGAGGCGAACGAAGTGAGTTATATAGTTACATTTCTAGTTTTCGAGACATTTGTATCTTTTGTTGAAGGTATGAGCCGAAACATTGGTTCAATGCTGATGACCTCGGTTTATTCTTAAGTTCTATGACATAAAAGTATGGTGTTAAAAAATGAAAAGTGTTATAGTGGAAAACTGTCGAAAGAAAGGTTGACTGTGCTGTTATGTTGTAATGCGATGGGGGAAACATTGAAATAATAGTAGGGACATCTGCTAAAACAAATGCATCTGAAAATTAAAAGACAAGGATTTACCGGTGATAAGGAAGTCAAATAAATGTACCCGCTGCATATTCGAAGAATGGGTCCGTGGAATTGAAGACATCTTGCGTAAAGAAAAACGCAAAATTTTGTCAATTGTCCAGTTCATGTTGAAGATTTGACTAACTTTCGCCTTCGCTCTCAGGAGCCATCTAATAAAAAAATTTCTTAAAACTCGAAAATTACAAACAAAAATTTCAGATTTTTTTGATTTTAATGTTTGTTTTGAAATACAGTAAGCTCAGGTTCAATACTACACTTCTGCCCTATTTTTTGTAAAACCTAATTCTCTTTGTTTGCACGGTTTTGAGTTTTTAAATGATCACAATTGTAAAGATAAAGAAATGATAAAATTTTAAGAATGTTTCACTACTAAATATGTGTTCATTATTATAACTAATATAAATACTTTCAACTATCCTCGCAGCAAGACGTCTTCAATTTCATATAAGAAATGACCACCCTAAAATTTGTATAAGTATGTGCATTTTAAGCTCACGGCATTTTAAAAGTCATCACACAATCCAGATATGGCATCTTCAATTAACATCACTTATCGTCCATTATCAAAACCAGAAAAATTGAATTTAAAATATTTAAAATTACCACTCTTAGAAAAATTGCGATTAATAGCCGAGTAAATTACACTAAAAATGCAACTTGAACTACATGGCTTATGTGAAGGATTCAGCCAAGTCTATGCTGTAATAGTTTACATCAAAATTAAACATATTTATTGTAGCCTAAATAAAAGTTGCAGCACTAAATCAAACAACCTCCCCACTAAGGTTGCAATTGAACGCAGCAGTATTACTATCAAGATTACTGATAAATGGAAATCTACAAGACATTCGAATCAAGTCAATGGAATAGAACCTATGTGATACCTGAAATCTAGAGCTAGCTGCGAGTAGGAAAGAATTACGGTACATATGCGTTCATCTCGACAATAAAGGACTGTGACTCGTACGCTCTGCCGCATACTGTCGCCGTTTCGAGAGAAAAAACAAAAGACGGAAGAGTGAGCTGCAGATTGAACAAATCCTACCTGAAATTTAGTGAAAAACGTCGACTCCTTGAAATAATTAAAATTAAAATTGGGAGTTATTTCATCTTGTTCAATTTGGAAAATATTTTATTAGGAGGCTTATCCAAAAATGAGATAAGTCCCAAAAATTTATTGTTGTGACTTATTTCATTTCTGTTTAAAATCGAATTCCAAAAATGTCTGATCATCATTATAGAAGGTATACTATATGTACATATATATTATTTTTATGGGTGTACGGAATTAACGAAGAAAACTTAATTTAATCCGTTTTATACTTTAAAGAATCGGGGTTGCCGCTCCCAAACCCCCGATTTGAGGATTTATGAAAATTCTAATATTTATAAACAATTGACCATTTTTCAAAAATTTGTGTTTTTTAATAATTATTGAAATATTAAAATAGAGAGCTCTCGATAGCCGCTTACCATTCGATATTTCAAGTTCTTGTTTGGTGGAAAACCGGCTTAGTTTTAAATGGCAACTATAATTATA
The DNA here is from genome assembly GCA_963556165.1 of Tipula helvola. Lineage (NCBI taxonomy): Eukaryota > Metazoa > Arthropoda > Insecta > Diptera > Tipulidae > Tipula > Tipula helvola. The sequence goes on from OY744481.1 coordinate 105,381,202, forward strand.
AATTCCTCTGTAAATTATGCACCACCGATTTTATTTTTAAAACATGATTTAGTGTGAGTCACAAAATTATAGTGTTACTCCACTTTTTTTGCGACGTAGTGGAGATACCCCGTTATTGCACTGAAATAAGCGTGATGACAAGATTGTTTACGGAAATTTTAATGAAGATTGGCGCAAAAGAATATTATTTAGCAAAATATGTTTCGAAATCAGTACATTTTTAGCCAACTGCAATTTAATTTCAAATCAATTTTCCCGAAAAATGAAAATTGTGACTTACACCAAGATATCACTGACATGACGATATTGAAATTTTAAATTTTAAATTAAAAAATCTTTACTTACTAAAATTAAATCACTGAATGTATTTTTCGAACCATTTTATTGATTGAGCTTCGTATTGTAAGAAAATAAATCTGTGGCTTAGAGATCATCTTGAACCGTCCTTATAATATAGTGAACATTGTAATACCACAAGAAGGCTGCAGAAAAATGTTATGCTTTGTGATTTAAAATGTTATATTTGAGCTATGTTGTCTTATTTTGGGTTTTCAATACAAATTCAAATAAAGTAAGCTGGAAAATCAAATAATTTAACTTAAAGCAAAGCAAACTATTAGCCGACTTAAGAAGTTTCTAATGTTCCTAAATTTTGCGAAAGAAAGAAATATTTTATGGATAATTTTTAAAAGGGACACATCTCGTATAGTTTCCTATTTAGTCAAACATTACGAAACACTGCTTTTTGAAGTATCAATAGGAAATGAAAAGCATAATGTGAAGAAATCACTTTGAAATCCAAACAAAAAAGCAAACAAATATATTCGAGTATGAATAGAATATTTAAATACTATGTATTCTTGATTTTGTTAAATCCAAAATTAATTCTTCCTCCTCACCACCATACCATCTTCTACAGTATAATATCTGAGTATTCGTCTTTTTCATCTTCACCTTTGGTTTTTTTTTGTATTTTCTTTAAGACATTTATAATCAAAACGTAATAATAATATTATAATACCTTTAGGATGGGTAGATTGGAATGATGATGTGGATGGCGGAACAAATATATGTATGTATACTTATATCCAATATTATGTATATACGAATTAAGAAAATTGAAATTACAAAGAACCACAACAACAAGATTAAGAAGAAGACAAATACGTTGAAGAAAAATAATAAGAATTACGCAATAAATTTACATGTCGCTTTATTTTTATATTGTATATAAAATAAATACTTGTACTTTCGTTTATTGTTTGGCTTAAACAAAAACTGTTATTATGGCGGATTAAAAACTCGTTTTTGGTTTTGTTTTGCTGCTGTGGTCTCTAAATCGGGAGATTGTACTTGCTGATTATAATGTGTATAGTGTATTTACAAAAGAGTTCATAATCGAGTGCGGAATTAAAAAAAAAAGTGGAGAGATGTGCGTAGGAAGAAAGTATATCCGTTTCGCATAATTGTTGTATGTTTTGCAATAACCGTAGGAGTTCTTCAACACTTACTGGATTGCTAAAAAGCGATTTTAACAATCGATTGGCTGATTGGAAATATCAACACTGATCTTAATGACTTTTCAACCTAAACGATTTTTATAACATATACGAGTAGGTAATGTCAGTTTCGACTAGTAAACTGATGATGATTTATTCTAGCCAATATACTTAAGCTTAATTACATAATGAATCTTTCAGAACAATGGGTACGTGTAACGCAAACGCAGAATCGAATAATTTTGTTAAACCGGCTGATGCTACCTAAAACTAGTAACAGGTATTACAAAACGTCTTAAAAAAATTAACAATAAAAAATAATTCTCATTTTTTTAGTGTTAAACCCACAAGTATTTGTAATAACGTTTGAAATAGGTTTACAAAAATCAAATATTAAAATATCTATTGTCAATATGACTTATAACCTTGTACGCATTTACATGATTTTTTTTTTTTGTCACTTCTATGACCACATTATTATTTTTTACTCTTACTTAGATATCCTGATAAAATGGTACCATTCCTGAATGCTCAACACAGCGAACTAAATCGTACTTATAAATATTATTCATGATGTTTGCGTTGGAAATAAATGCTTCTGTTGATTTCAGTAGGACCAAACCATTATGCTTTAAGAAGCAAGGTGTTGACATAATTGGTTAACGTATTAATTATATACGTTACTGCATACGTAAATTATTGCATGAATTGGATACAATAAAAAATGGGACCTCAATTAAATCTTTAAAAAGTCCTCAAAAGAGTAAGAACGGCTACGAATATAGTAAGATATATATGTTTTTATAAAGTGAATGGATAACCGCACACATCAGCTTAGTTGCAGTTAGCATCGTTGCAACATTCAGCAACATCATCAGCATTGATCAACATTCTATAGTTCAAAAATTGAACGACTCAGTTTCTTAAATCATTTATTACCTTCATATTGGATCGATATATGGCAACAGTCAAAATCCTAATTATGTCGAAAACCAAAATAAAATTAAAAGTTTGTTATTATCAAAGCAATACCTTTTCATGCATCAAAGCAATATCATTTAATGGAAACAACTTTCAGGAGTTGGTGATGTCGCATCAATAAAATATGAGGTTTGCATATCATAAATTTCAACAGAATTCCCTCCATTATATGAGAGCATCTTTGGTTATGTGGCCTATGACAAGATCAATTCAGGCATTAGGTCTCAAGATTGTAACAGTTTCTGGCCATCAAACCGTATGTAGTTTGGATATTCTAGAGGGCCAATTTCGATGATTTCGGGAATTGGATACACTTTGGGTCAATACCGTTATGTCAGTCAAAGAAAGATTATGCGAAGAACATTATCAGAAATATTACAATAGAATGTCTAAATTCGAAAATTAACGACCTTATGGTTATTCTTTTGAAAATGCTGAACGACAATTCAGAAATTTATGATAAATATGGGAACTTTATGAAAGATTATTTGCAGTTGGCTCAAATGGTTCCCGCTAATGACTAAACGGGAACCTGCATCATTTTGTATTCAAAGAGAATAGAACAATGGCTAAGCTCCGCGTAGTTTTTAATGCCTCTTCAAATAAGATGTCTTCTCTATAGTAATTAGGTTCAGGAAACACCGAATAGCATTTTCGGCAGATATTGCCAAAATGTATAAACAGATTTTGATAAAAAATGAGCAAACTGATCTTTAACGAATTTAGTGGTGTAAAAGTCCAGATGATAAATTGAAATGCTACAAACTTCAAACGGTAACTTACGGTACGGCTAAGTGTGCCATTTCTGGCAACTCATACGCTAAAACAGTTATCTTTAGATCTTTGGATAAAACGAAAGCTTACCCAGAAGCGTCTACTGTATAATTAAATATTTTTTACGTAAACAATGTTTTATCTGCAGGTGACACGGTTTAAGAAGCGTCAAGGTCAGTCTTTTGAAATGTGGTGGATTAGAGTTGCGAAAATGTTCATCAAATTTTAGTTGTCTATTAGATAATAATTCATCGTTAGAAGTTTCCTTGATCTTGGGCTCAAATGGAATAATTAAAATCATAACATTGAGATGTCGTTTAATAAAGAAAAATTGAATACTGCTTGAACTTAAAGTAACGTATTATCTGAGATATGCAAGTTATTTGCCCACTAGGTTTGTGTTCAAAACTGTTTATGCGGATGTTGTGGACAATCCCTAATTTAAACGGGGATGATCAATTACCTAAAAACATACAGCAAGAAGTGGATTTAGTTTAAAGGTCAATTGATGAAGCTTCAGAATTTTGTTATGCCTCGATATATACTGAAGACTATTTACCATAGAGTCGAACTCCATAGTTTCGGTGAGGCTAATGGGTGTAGTATGTTCTATGTCCAGAGTAGCACCTTTGTCGAAACAGGCCATCGCACGTTTAGAGTTATGTCCGACCTTGCTTATGGCTAAAATTCTTGCCAAATTATATACATAACATTTTGGACATTAATTAACGAATTGGATACAATAAAAGCTGCGTTTTTTTATTTGCCCCTGACAGCTGCTATCGAGAACCGTCATATAAAAAGTGGCTCCCGATAGCGCTCCGTACAAATAGGTAGAGCCAAATATTTTGTAAACCAAGTTTTCGCTAAACAATTGAATTAAACAAATTATGAGGTGAACAGAACTTCGGTCTAGGTTAATTCAACTTCCAAATCAATCCTGAAATGAACCATTTTTAATCAAATTTCATCACAACCTCCAACTTAACTCTATCTCAATCACAACACAATTCTAAACGCAATCACCAAATTAACCACAAACCCAACCATCCACTCAATCACCAAATCAGCTTTCAAAATAACCCTTAACCTAACTCCAAATCAACCCTTACATAATTCCCCAACAAAACAACTCGCTTAACCTCAATGCAAGCTAAATAAATTTTAATTCTACTTCAACTCAGCTCGAACCAAATCTCAAACCTCTGCTCAACTCCACACTTATTGGCCAACCAATTCATGCGTGTATGAACTCAACTCAATCTAACTTCCCATTAAACCCTAAACTCGATCCCAAATTAACCTCTGACCGAACTTCTTACGGAATCCAACTCAATTTCAACTTAAACTCTATGCACTATCATAATCTTAAACAATCATTTCATCATACCGTCATATAATCATACCATCACACCATCGTACCATCATACCATCGTACCACAGTAACGTCGAACTATCACACCATGATGTATATCTTACGATTGATGGTAAGGTAAACATACCTTCATACTATAATACCATAATAACATTGTAACATCGTACGATCGTACCATCGTAATATCATACCGTCATTTATCATCATACCATCATGTCGTCATATAATAATACCATCACACCATCGTACCATCATACCATCATACCATCACCATCACCATCATACCATGATACCATCACCGTCATATCGTAATAGTTCATCATACCATTATACCAAAACATGAAGTTAAAATGAATGGTTTGCAAATACATATTTTATGTTTCTTTGGTATGAATATTGTTTGATAGCTAAACTATTTTTCCCATATTTGAATGCGCTATAAACTTCACAAATTCGACTATCCTGTTTTACCTGTAATTCTGTGACGCAATTCTCTGAAACAAATTATGATTTGAAACTAAAACAGAAGAATGATTGTTTTTTGAAATTAGTTTATTCGATTTGTCAAAAGTTGCTAAAAATAATTAATTCAATTTTTGCATGCGTGAAAATTTAAATCGGCAGCCACCACTGACTTGTATGTACATTAAACAATAATCATAACTTTCATATTTGACTAAAAATAAAATTAGACCAAGCAATTCATCAGTGTCGTTGGTTTATCTCGATATATCAGTATATAAACCAGCATTGATCAACATTCTACAGTTCAAAAATTGAACGACTGAGTTCCTTAAATCATTTATTACCTTCATATTGGATCGGTATATGGCAACAGTCAAAATCCTAATTATGTCGAAAATCAAAACAAAATTAAAAGTTTGTTATTATCAAAGCAATATCATTTAATGGAAGCAACTTTCAGGAGTTGGTGATGTCACATCAATAAAATATAAGGTTTGCATATCGGTTAGTTTTTAGTAGATCTTCATTTAAACTAAGTTGGTGAAAGACAGATGAAATTTCAACAGAATTTCTTCCATTATATGAGTACAACTTTGGTTATGTGGCCTGTGACAAGATCAATTCAGGCATTAGGTGTCAAGATTGTAACAGTTTCTGGCCATCAAACCGTATGTATAGTTTGGATATTCTAGAGGGCCAATTTCGAAGATTTCGGGAATTGGATACCGTTATATCAGTCAAAGAAAGATTATGCGAAGAACATTATCATAAATAAAACAATAGAATGTTTAAATTCAAAAATTAACGACCTTGGTTATTCTTGTGAAATTGCTGAACGTCAATTCAGAAATTTATGATGAATATCGGAACTTTATGAAAGATTATTTGCAGTTGTCTCATAGGGTTCTCGCTAATGACTCAACTAGATCCTTCATCATTATGTATTGAAGGAGAATAGTACAACGACTAAGCTTCGCGTAGTTTTTAATGCCTCTTCAAGTACTTCTTCAAACGCTTCGCTACAAGACGTCTTCTCTATATTCCCTCTATATTCTATACTATCAACCCTTAAAAAGGCATGCGGTACAAAATGGGAGAACGTCACCTGTCACCATCTCCTAGTCTAATAGTAATTAGGTTTAGGAAACAGCGAATGGCATTTTCGGCAGATTTACGTCGTTTCAAACGATGGTTTATCTGGAGGTGTTAACGCTTACATTTATAATTCAGCATACAGCATAATATTAGCTATAATGAAAATCAATTCTCACCAGGTACACACACCTTGTTTTGGCTGCTGAACACAACCAAATGTCAAATATTTTATTATTAAGATGATGAGCTGAGTTTTGGTTTCTGTTTGTTAGTTAGTTGTCGTTTGTATCTCAGTGTAGAATTTCAAGCCAAATTAATGGCATAAATAAATTATATTTAAATCGCTCATGTAATTTCATTCTTTTTTTTTGGTAACATTATATTTTTGGATACGACCTGTCTCACCATTCAACTCTCTGCAAGAACATTTTAGTGCCGAAACCCATTGTATACCGGGTAAATTAATATTGAGGTTAATATTTTTGCTGTAAATAATAGTTTGACGTGAGTATTTCTGTATTGCCATTAAAATTTGTTTACATTCGTGAGTTGTTTTATAAAATTGTAATCTTACAAATTAAACGTAAATTTAACTAGGTCACTAGAGGTATTAAAGCGCTAGGAGATGAGTGGGAGTCACGAGATCCGTGGCTAATTCACAGAATATTCTGTTTCAATTGATGTACCAACATTTAAGGATTCCATCGATTTTCTAACTGAAAAGTGTGACGCACTAGAAGTATGTGCCGTAAATTCGAATCAACAAAACACAAAATCAAAACAGCAATCGAATTCTAAGGTGCACGTAGCGGTCATTGAAGCAAACATTTCAACCCAATATTTGTCGAATATGTGTCGAATATGTAAAGGTTCACATCCACAAGGCAATGAAGGTTCCGGTGAGGAAAAAATTCGTTTTGAAAAACAGATTATGCCAAGTGTGTTTTGAACCAGATCATAGTGTGGAAACTTGCGTTTCGGAAAGGTTGTGTTTAATTTGTAAGGAAAAGCACAGTATGTACTTTACTTCATACGTCGGGAAAACCAAATCATAATGTCGCCAGTACCTGGAATCATACATTTACACCAGCAGCTTCCAAGGATAATAGTTCCGAGGCTCAGTGTTCAAATAAATCATCATTCAATACAGAGATATCATCTATCAACACTTACGATTGTACATCTATCAACACTAATCATACTTGTCCATCACCTGGCAGCAGCAGCACTCCTTCAACATCACATAATGCTGTAAATAGTAATCTTCCTATCGTTACAAAAATGATGGCAATTCATTTTCAACTATGCCAAAGCTGCTTCAATAACTCACAAACAATTCTGTCCACAGTTCAACTTAACATCTTTAGTAACAATCAATATTATAAAATAAGGGCTCTTCTGGGTAGTGGTTCGCAGACAACATAAATTACTGATAGCTGCGTTGCGAGAACAGGTTTAAGAAGATATCCATCATCCTGTGTTACCAATGGAATTTCAGGAAAACAAGCGGCGCTGTCAAAAGGTCAAGTGAAGGTAAAGCTAACACCTGTATTCGATAAATCATGTAACATAACCACAGATGCCTTGATTTTATCAAAGTTAAGATCCTGGCTACCAGCAACAAAAACAGAATTACTAAATTTAAATGCCGTACGACATCTTAAACTTGCTGATCCAAATCTCACAACACTGGAAATATTACTGCTTGAAAAATATAAGATTCAATCCAATGTATATGCTCAACTTACCTCGTTAGGATGGGTCATTGGTTGAAGGATTATTAACCAAACAGACACAAATTTGGTTCAAATTTATCATACTACAGCCACACCAATCTCAGAAGAGCTAGAAATGTTACAAAAATTCTGGCAGCTTGAACAAGTTCCAATATCGAAAGCGATTCATCAAGATGATCAAAAATGTGAAAATTTCTATTCTGCCACAACAACACGAGATTCAGATGGTCGGTACACCGTGCGGTTACCAATTAAATGGAGAAAAAGTTTAAGAGAAATGATCAATTTGCCATTCGATATAAGGAATTCATCAACGAATATGAAAAGCTGCAACATATGCATGAAATACCATCCAACGAAGTTGATGATATCAAATCACATTTCTACCTGCCGCACTATGCAGTTTTAAAAGAATCCAGTACCACTACCAAACTGCGAGTGGTATTTGGTCTCTTTAAATAAACGACATATTTTTATGTACTGGTCAGCTCAGTAGCTAAGATGATTTGATTTCCTTATTCGTAGCTTCGGTTTCGTTGTCATATTATTGCGATATCTGCGGACATAGAGAAAATGTACCGCCAGATCAACATTTATCAAGACGATCGAGCATTCCAACGGATAATCTGACGAAATGAAGTATCCAGTGACCTGAAGCATTTCCAATTGGCAGCTGTAGCTTATGGTCTTCGATGCTCCTCCTATTTAGCGATACGGACTCTTCAACAATTACCGTATGATCACAAATTTGAATTTCCACTAGCTAGTAAACTTCTGCAAAGAGACTTCTATGTAGATGATTTTATCAGTCATGGGGATGAACACATTTCATTAGACGATAATGCATTTGTTAAGACATTGGGGTTATTCTGGAACCCAAAAAAGGATTGTTTTGGTTTCAAAGTGAATGTGCCATCGAATCTACCCCACACAAAGTGTACGCTGCTCTCTGAAGTCTCACGAATATTTCATCCCTTGGGTCTTATTTCTCCTATAACAACTTCTATGATGGTTTTGTTCCAATAATTATGGATTCACAAAATAGAATGGGACCAAAAATTACCAAGGGTAGTTGAACTAGAATGGAATCAAATAAGAAATTCCTTAGTGGTTCTAGAGACACTCAAGGTTGCCCGTTGTTTGAAACCCAATGCGGCTATTGTTAGCGCTCAAATCCACATGTTTGCTGATGCATCCGAAAAGCTTATGGAGCAGTGGCGTATCTTCGAACGGAAACCGACCAAGGGGAAATTACAGTCAATTTAATCACCTCAAAATCTAGAGTTGCTCCGATAAATCAAGTTACTATTGCCATGCCAAATACATGCCTGGTCAGATTCACGTATAGTATTGGATTGGCTTTCCGATTATCCAACAAGGTGGAAAACGTATGTATAGCCAACCGAACCTCATATATATTAGGTATAATACCACGTAGTTGATATGGGGCTATGTTCCAACTAACTTGAACCCAGCAAATATACTGTTACGTAATTGCAAAACAAAAATATGTGGTGGTTAGGTCCCGCTTTTTTACATAAGCCAACCTCCATGTGGCCTATACAAGAATGTGGATCTACAGAGGAAGCATTACTTGAAGAGAAGAATCCCCGAAATGCAGTTGTTCAACTGTTCAGTGAAGTCGAACGCGATATATGCCTACAAGTATTCAGCACGTACAGTTCAATTCAAAAAACCTACCGAGTTTTTGTTTTTATTAGACGCTATATAGCTAATTTAAAGGTTCGACAAAAGGTGAGCCATAGCAATAGTTGTCCGGTTAATCTACAAACAAGATATTTATTCTGAATTCAATTCGTAAATTTATGGAAACGAAACATCATAAAAGTAATAAAGTGAAGGACGTAATAAAATCACCATTTGATGAAATAGCAGCTGCAACAGTGGATGAACTTCGAAGTGTAGAAAAAATATCGGAGAGATAGGCTAAAGGGCAGCAATTTGAAAACGAAATAAGATGGCTAAAGAGTCGAAAATTCGGTGTTTTAATATTAATGCTTGACGATAATATCTCTCTCTTACAATGGCCGATGGGTAGGATAATTGATACGCAAACGGAAAGGGATAGTTGTATTCTAGTGGTTAAGGTCAAAATGGCTAGTTTAATTTGGAAACATTTATTTTGACGCAATTGGTAAACCTACTACTAATTATAAGCGTTACCATGCGCGAATTATTGAACGAATTGGATTCAATGAAAGCTGTGTATTTTTATTTGCTCCTGATAGCTGCATCGAGAGCCGTCATATAAAAAGTTGCTTCCGATAGCGATCCGTATGAAAGCCAAATATTTTGTATATCAAGTTTCTCTAAACCATGGGTGCTTTTTTTGAGTTTTTCAAACCTTAAACTAAGAAAGAATAAATAATAGCAAAAGGAACAAACTGAATGATATCACTTTCAAGTTTCCAGAGGTGGCAAATCTAGGACTTTTACTTTTCGTCCGTTTGAGTCTGAGTTGCGTGAGTTTATTACAGTTAAAAAGCGAATTATTTTCACACAAAATTTAAAACGAAAGGATACATTTCGCGAAGCAACACCTGCCCAAATCAGTGGTGTTTTGGAAAAAACTCCTCTGAAGCGAGGAATCGAAGTTTGGTTTGTTTGGGTCGAGCGACAAGGTTTACGTGAGATACGCCAAAAATAATGAATTACATCTCTGAGAGAGGAGGAGACATTATCATTTGGAAAAAAAATTTCTAGCGTGGTTTTGGGCCAATATTCAGAATAAATAAGCAAATTTATAAACATATCCAAAGATACCATGGAAAATGTGATGTTGCCTTATTATTCGTTTGAAAAGATGACTGGTTCATTTATTTTCCAACTGGATGGCGATCCTAAACACACTGAAAAGCTAGAAGTATTAGTTTATGGATTAAAAAATGTATGTTTTGTGTGCAAATCACCTGACATTAACCCAGTCGTCCTTACTTATGGGAAGAAGTTCAGCAAGGATTAAAAAAGAAATACTCCAGAAATTCGGGGTGCTCCGTCATATTAAGGAAATCTGGAAAAATATTCCAGTGTCGCATTGCCAAACGGGCTTATCGCTAAGATTACATAAATGCTCTTTTAGAAAATTCAACGGAGATATTGAGATAGTCACCTGACATGATAATATTGCTCGGTTGCTATTAATCTGGAATTGATTTTGAGAACTTGATCAAATTGTGCTAATTTTGTTTGAGCACCACATAAATTTGGTCCATTATCGAATAGGTTTTCGAATAGGCCCGGCAAAATCGATTCCAACCTTCATAAATTTTGACTAATTCGACCTGTTCTTTAGGCAGCATTTCCATCTTTTGGCTCGACAATCTTTTCTTCCGTTTCCTATAATTAATACAAGCATTTATAACCTTCATTATTATGCTCCTTGCCTTGATTATCCAAAATTCTCTTTTCAATACGTTGTGTAAATACGATGGACTAAACAGTATAAATATTGTATCACCATTCCCTTAACTATTGTGTCATCTCCACGTAGCCTTACGGTGTTTTTATTAAAATGGTAGGGCTACTCTTTTAATACGTACAATATTGTTACTGTCTAATACTGAATTTAACGCGTTCAAATTACTTTTAACATGTATTTGCTCGTATTTGTTAAGCAACGGATTTCATCAGCGATATGTTGATTTTGTATTTCTTGGTAAACTCGATTACTGGTAACACGGATTTGTTCTAGCTTAAGACAACCGATTTGCTTAATTGTAGATTAAAATTTCAAAAAATCGGCGACAGTCTGCGTTGCGTTTATATTCCTCGTAATTTCTCCTTTAGGATAAATTACGTAGTATTTCTCTCGTAGCGCAATCGGCTGGGTTTTGAGCACTATTCAAATAATGCCAACGTTTTCTTGGTAGAATTTTCCTTATTTCACTAGTTCGGTTTCCTACTTACACTTTCCATCTTTTTGGTATATGAGAAATCCAATCCAATACGGCCTTGGAATCGGTTCAGGAAAATATTCGGCTATCGGTAGACGGTAGTATTGTAAATCTCCTTCACGCACTTCATTAATCTATTCAGAATCAAAACACTGTTTTGTTCTAATCTGGCTGTAACATTTGTTTTGACTATCAGAAGTCTACTGCATGCTCATCCACTCATTTAATAATGGTTGTGGGATCTTTTCATAATTAGGCCACAAAATCTGTTAAAACATTTTGACTCTAATAAATAGTAAATGGTGAGATCAAATGGACTCTTTTTGTTGTACTTGGTATTGGATCTCGGTATACGGAATAGGTGAGCACGTCTTAGGTTGGTGATCATATAAGAATCCTAATACACTGGTTGAATCGGTATTACTGAGTCCAGCAACATATGTGAATTATTAGCTACCCATTTTCGAAAATTGAGGCCACATTTAATTAGTATATTTAACTAATTTCAAGTTTTAGTTGAATTGCATAATTTCGTATTGCATTAGCTGCTTTTAGATAGTTGGTTTTGTTCTCATCTGCAACTGCTTTTAAAACTTTAGGTTCAGCCCATAGAAATCAATTAGTTGACCCGGTTCCCATCGCCACAAAATTCTTAAAAACTGACTATCTTTAGAGTATAGCCAGATCCGGCAATACTTTTTTTTCAATGCCTGTAATAAAAAATAATTAGCTTTGTAATTATAGTCCTATCGCCAAAATGTTATTCTTCGGTTTGGTTTATCGTTGTTGAACTGGATTTTTCATACATTCCATGGTGTGGCAAAAATAAAGCAAATCCTGTAGTTTTGGTAGATATTTTTATCAGATGTCCAAGTTTCTTGTACTAAGCTATGAAGTCTCGATATTGAATGTGAAAGTCGTGATTTTGTTTGAGCTTCCATTCCATTGCCAACAGTCGCGCTTTAGCATTATTGACCCTCCTAATGTTTTTGAAGGGTCTATAAATAGTAATTTCACACCATAATGACCACCATGATGTCTCTTTGTCGTCGGACAGAAAAATCTCTCGCAAAATTCCTCGTTTGGTTCTGTTTCCAATTTTTGTGGTGAACTATATGATTGTCAGCTAAACAGTTAAAACATCTCCGTTCATTACGCTCCATTCTATACCCTCATATTCTGAAGCTTAATCCATTGATACAATTGATGATGATTTGTGTGATAAACCGAGCATGTAAATGTGGTTGTAAAAGAATGCGTTTTTTGTGGATTGACAGAAGTGTTTACATGTCTATCCGTCGGCGTTAGCATTTGTAACCTTTGGTTGTTCTGTGAATATTTGTATGAATTGTTGTACGCTACATTTCTTCCTATCATATAGTGGCTTCAGTTTGTTTATTGCTAATAAGTATAGTTCGAGTTGGTGATTGGCCTATATGCTTCACTAAACGTGCTGGTTTCACTTTTAACAGATTCATAAGATACTGATATTTTTGAATCGGTTGCAAAGTGTATTGAAGAAAGAAACATTTCATAAAATGTTTGCCATTTGGTTTATTCTCCATTAAACGGCCCTTTTGCGTAAATTAACGTCCGTATTTGTATTATACGTGATGTGTTTATAGTGTCATTTACCATTATTATTCCTTTCATATTTGGCTCACTCGAGGCCGTCATTTCACAAATAGCTCTTTTTAAGATGGGTTGCAATGTGGTAGCATAAATCTTCAAATGCATTAAATTGCAATCAAATCTGTCTAACCGTCTTTAATCATAGTCACAAATGTCTTCCGCAATTTTAAGCTAAGCTTAGATAAATTAGTCTGTTGAGCCGTTTACGTAAGCGTTCCAATAAATCAAATTAATTTTAGCGTCCAATGACTATAAAGATGCAGATGTATAGAAAGGAGATTAAATTCCGAAAATAGAAACATTTTAGAAAGAAGGTGTGTCCTTATAATGGATAGATAAAGAATAACAAAGAAATATGCGACAACATGCTATGGAAATTACAATTGTACGTATTGCAATCTTACTACATACATCGACAATTTTGATGTTAAGAAATGCAAAAGTAAAATGTATATACTTCACAAGTATATAAGAGCAAATTATCTACTACATCGGGCCAGTATAACTTAGCAGGTGAAACAGTGGTCACAAGTGTATAAGTGAAATTAAAGTAGAATGATCTAGCAAATAGTGTGTACAAATAAAGTTGGCCCAATAAAATTTGATATTCCATTTAAGAAAAATTGAAATTAGTTGTATATAGATAAATTGTGGCCAAATTTGAACATTTCCTTTAAAAAATAATTTTAAATCCATGTTTAATTCATCGTAACAAATATTATTCTGCCACAAGTGCATATGACATTTGTCATTTAGCCCCTGTTATAATTTCCTGTGATTACGATCTGACGTCTGGTGGATGATTTTAAAACTAAAGCCAAGAGAGAATTAAATTAGTTTGACGTTTGTTTTATGTATGTGAAAAAATTATTTCAAGCGATTTAAATTAATTTAAAACATGGACGAAGCGAAAATTTGGACGAAAATTTGTAACAAGTAAAACAGTATTGCTCTTCACTAATTTCCTAACAATAAGTTGTTAAAAAAAAATGGATGCATGTTACACGAATTAATAAAAAATCCATTACTAAAACTGATCATGTTATTGTTCAGGATACAGATTATAAAAGTAAGTTATGAACAAAAATATTGTAGTTTTGTCGAATATAATAACATTTATATGTTTTAGATGCAGCAATGCAGGTGTGGTATACAGATGGATCAAAAACGGAAGATGGGGCGGGGGTAGGAATACATGGGAGTGGAGTATCACTCTCGAAGTCCTTGGGTACCAATGCAACCGTCTTTCAAGCAGAAGTGCATGCTATAGAACTTTGTGCTAGGATAGGCATTTCTAAAGGCCTAAACGACGCAAAGGTTTATATCGTATCAGACAGCCAATCGGCCTTAAAGGCTCTTAGGTCTTTTACCATTGAGTCAAGGCTGGTATGGGATTGTCTGAAGGTTATTAAATCGCTGGCAAGCTCAAATAAGGTAACACTTGTTTGGGTGCCAGGGCACACTGGAATTGTGGGAAACGAGGCAGCTGATGTCCTCGCCCGCGAGGGATCTGCCTTTCCATTAATTGGACCAGAGCCCTTCTGCGGCGTCTCTAAGGGGCACCTTAGGGCAGCAGTTAAACGCTGGGAGGATGTGCAAAAGTCCTCTTACTGGCGCGGAATTCCAGGTTTGCGACAGGCGAAGGAATTTATTTCACCTTCGTCGGCCAGGGCCAAGGAATGTCTCGTACTTAGGAAACCTGAGTTGAGGCTGCTTACCGGCTTCCTCACAGGTCACATCCCCTTAAGGTATCACCTTAAGAAAATGGGCCTAAGTCCGACGGATAGATGTCGCTTCTGTGACATGGAAGCGGAATCAGCGGAACATGTTCTGTGCCATTGCCCAGCCATTTTCTGCAAAAGGTTACAACATCTAGGAGGGAGAGTAATGAGCCCGGATGGTATGCACCATATACCGGCCGGCAGTATTGTCAGGTTCATTAAGAGCCTGAATATTGACTGGACGGCTCATTAAGTAGGGTCCATGCACAAAAGATCTTTTAGGTCGCAGTGCGGGGTGGCTTGAACGCCCACATGGCCCTCAACTAATAATAATAATACATGCAGCAAATCGGTCCCGTCCAAAAATTTACCGCACAGCAAGTTTACCAAGCCACCACCAAAACAACAAAGGCTGAGATTACAAAAATCGAATATTGCTGAATACCAAAATTCACAAAAACCTAACGAACATAATCAAGATGCCTCAGAATCCGAAGAAATTATGGTTGTTGGAGACCGAGTAACTCAAACTGCTGATGTTGCAGTTCAAGCTAGTATTGTTCTTGACTCAGTAATCGCTAAAGATATTGAAAGGAATTCCAAATTAACAATTGATGACCTAATTACATCGGAGTCTTAGCTAAGTATTATGATTTCATTAAGCGACACAGGATTAAGCATTATTAATTTAAGCCTCGAGCCCGATATTTGCAACCAAATATTTCGATTTTGCGGTGATTTCGGTATTGTTTAGAATTGAGCTGTAGTAGATTGCACAGAAGTTGAGGTCAGATAGACCAATTACCTTCATTGTAAGGTGGTTACATATTCGCACTACATGGGAGGGAACCCCTTAAATTTTTTAGTTGCTGTTAGTCCAACTGGATTAGTAACTTACATTACCAAAAAAATCATCAGACAAATGCTTGATTGACTAAATCAATAACTCAAGGAAAACACTTATTTCTGTGTGTTTTATGCCCACACAAATAATAGAAAGAGAAGTTTGTCTGTATTAAAATCAAATAAGATTCTTTCGGCTTTTTATAAAAAAAAATATATTAACAATAATGGCATTCACAACAATTTTCGACTTGTTAATCAGAAAAAATGAAGAAGCCAATCATTTATAATATATCTTCCAAAAAAAGTAGAAATATCAAAATCCCCCGTAATTTAACCCAAGCAAGTGTCATACAGAGTGTATCGACCACAAAAAAGTGAATGTGAATGCCATTATTGTTAATATATCCGAAAGAATCTTATTTGATTTTAATACGGACAAACTTCTCTTTCTTTTATTTGTGTGGGTATAAAACATACAGAAATGAGGGTTTTCCTTGAATTTTTGATTTAGTGAATATAATTCACTAAGTCAGTACGTTCTTGCCTCATACTTAATGTATGAAGTTAGAATATTGTATTTTGTAGTTTGGTCGTAGCTACCTGTAGAGTAGACCGAACTTTTGTTCGTGCAAAATTTTCAGTACGAAACCAAATTACCACATAGAAAACTCAAAGAGGGTTTTCATTATTTTGGGTCGATCCACTTTGTATGACTCTCACTTGGGTTAAAGTACGGGGGAATTTTGATATGTACTTCTACTTTTTTGGTAGATATATTATAAATGACTGGCCTCTTCATTTTTTCTGATTAACAAGTCGAAAAATGTTGTGAATGCTTTAAATTAACATTATTACTTGCATTGGACCATTTTTCTATGCGTTTTGACATATAAATAAATTTTTTATCCCCTTTGGCTCATTTAGACTGTAGCGCTCCTCTAGCGGCGTCGAAACGGCCAATAACGTTTAGTATGTAAACTGTCAGTAAAATAACTGCAGTTTTTAAAACAAAATTATTCTCGAGTATTATCAAGCATAGTAAAAAACTGGTTTCGAGTAGCTGACCGAAAAGGATTTGATTGGGCTCTTTGTTAGTCATCAGCAGCATGAAAAGGTGCCTGGTATTAGCTAAGACAATCCAACAAAATTTATAATTTTGGCGACCTGTTGCGAGGTGGCTAACTTGCCGAAAAAACGCGGCTTTTAACACAAGTTGCGCAGCACATAGATTAAGAAACGCTGTTTTAAAGAAATATATACATACATGTTTTAAAATGGATAGATAGATGGATGTTAGATGGAAAATATAAATAAGATGATGAAAAATTATTCTTTGTTTATTTTTGTATCTTTCGTATAGGTTTTTTTTGTGTCAAATAGATATAAATCGGTATGTGTGTGTGTTTGTGCCCAACTATCTGATGTTTAGATTTCAACAAAAAAATATTTTTTTTTTTTTTACTTTAATTTTGTTTGAAGAAATCGAATGAAAAAGGGTTTGTTTATGTCTTCGTCTGTTTGGATATAAAATGTAGATAATTCAACAACAACACCATAGTTGAATAAAATAAAAAAACCAAGAGCTATATACGCAGTTAGAATTTTCTAGTTTTTTTTTTTTTTTTTTGATTTGTTCTATGTTGTAAGAATAAGAATTTTGATAGGGCATACAACGTAATAACACAACAACGTTTATATATAAGTGCGAATATATGATACTTTTTCGAGAAAGACGAATAAAAATTAATAAAACGTAGCAAATAAATTTGTATGTCATATTCAGTAAGCCTAATGGTCAAAAAGAATTTCCCATTCACGTATACATTTCGAAAATTTAATGAGACAGAATTCCTTCATTATTGTAATAATGTGTTGTGTTATATTTACGATATGATGTCATAAATGAATGTCAATGCGTATAGAGGAGAAGAAACCCATCATATTTAAAAATACTCCACCTCATAATTTTTATGTAATAGAATCATAAACTAAAACGTAAACAATAGGGAATACAAATCTGTGTTGTTTGTTGTTGTATTTTATTCTAAATCGTGACCCTTTCGAATAATAATCATCATCCATTATTTTGTAGCACACACTCATTTACTCGTACAAAAACTAAATAATGGCGAAATCCTAATCTATATGCCTAATGTTTCTTTTTTGGTCTTGTTTTATGTTTTATGTTATTTTTATTTTAATCAAAACAATAGACATTTTTTTTTTCTAGCTTTATTGTTACATGTATTTTTAAACAACATAAAAATTTATTACAGCAATTAATCCAATTAAAGTTAAAAAAAAAATTAAAAATAAATTTATAAATTAAATTTCACTCGCGAACCAAAAAAAAATCTATATTCTGTGTTTTTTTTTTGTGCTATGCTGTTTTGTGTCATGTTGTTCGATACTGAATTTTACTCGAGCTGCTTTTATACAGTATGTATACATAAAAAATGAAATGGAAAAAAACCACAATTAATACAAACAACATCACAAAACAAAAAACCTTTCCATTCCATCCAAAATATATACGTGCATACAACAAAAAACATTAAATTCAATTCCACATACAACTTTGTTATAATGTGGCAAACAACAACAATAACGATTCAAACTCGGCGATAGTAACAAATAAACCAAAACATAACACAATTTTGTTGTTGTTTTGTTTGTATATCGAATAGGAATGATGTTTTATGTTGATATGTACATACATATACCAAGAAGTTTAGTTTTGATCAAAAAAAAAAATAAAAAAGGGATCAAATATCATATGGAAAATTTCCAGTTTATAGAAAGGATTGTTCTACAGATACACATCACTGTATGGGTAACAGTTAAATATTGGTTTTTCATATTAAATTAATATTGGACACAAAGAACTATATTGCCAAAAAATAAAACATCTGAGTCACAAAAAGATACAACTACAAATACTGCGACTGCTCCAAAACAAGCAATCCTTTTGTTTAAGTTGTGGTTAAACCAATCAATGCCAGCATTTAAGTCGGAAGGTTTCATCACCATTTATGCCATATAGAAGAAAGAATGTAGAATACTAGAGAATCTGACATACTAGTGCCCGGTTTCACAGAAAAATAATCAATCTCTAGTTAACTAATATTTCCTCCCTTTCTTCTTTTATGAAATTGCGTTTTGTTTCACAATAAAATTTCAATGCAAGTTGATTATATCTTTTTTTTACATAGAAATATTTAACCTCCAGCAATTATTTAGCTGGACGAAATTGGGCAGCTAAATATTTTGCTCTCCGGTTAAAATTTTCATGTAAAAAAGAAAAAAAAATTAGCATGCGTTGAATTTGAATTATGAAATAAATCGCAATTTCATAAAAGAAGAAAGAGATGAAATAATATTTAACTGCAGATTGCCTGTTTTTTTTTGTGAAACCGGGCATAGGTGATTTTGGCCAAATATTTTTGTTTATAGAGCTGATGTAAGTAAACCTGTTTTTGTATTTTTTTAAAATGGAAAAAATCGAACTATGCTCCTACAAAAAAAAATTAAGTGAATTAAATAAAAAAAATTACCGAGGAAAGACCCGGCAATGTGTTCTTGCAGTGACAAAATTTAAGGAATTAGACAAAATACACTTCCATGATGGGATAAACAAATTGAAAAATCGCTGGGCAGAATACTGAAGAATAAAGTTTTTTTCAGAACTAAAGGCTTGTTTTGTCATTCCCGTTCCACGAACTTTTCAAATCAACTAGTAACTATGTAGCTAGAATATATAAGAGAAAATTTGCAAAGCAACAGAGTTTTAAACACAGTTTTAAATATCCACTCTGCTGGTGGTACGATGTAATCGCGTATTAATAAGACATCATTGATTTTGAGCTTTACGTTTTTATGCTGCCATTTCGAACGGATTGTAATGTTGTCTAATATTTGGCAAAAAATCGATTCCAAAAGTGTTGCACCATTTGTTAGCTAAGATAACATAGTGTAGGTGCATATTGTTTAACGTTTGTTAATCGGGTTGCAAAGCAAGTGGGTGTCCAATAATGAAATTTGCCGGTCTTAGCACATCGACGTCATTAGGTGAGAGTGAAGATAGAGACCGTGAATTTAAAATTACCTCAATTTGTGTGAGTAATGTGATCATATTTTCAAAATTGAGTATAGCTAAACTATTGACAAGTGATATTTTGTTGATCGGAACGATGCTTCATACAAACCAACATGATTTGGAGCGGACGGTGATAAGAAATTCCATTTAGTTTGGGAACATAATAGAAAAATTGAAACTAAATTATTATGTTTTATTTGTAGATTTCTTGAATACGGTTTGTAGCGCCGATGAACATACACATAAAGCGCTTAAAGGAACTCAGAAATATATTTCAGGGTGTTGCGTGTGGTAAATCTCCCATTTATTTTTTTATTTTTTATTTATTTATTCATTCAATCAAGGCACGTAAGGCCACAGGCCTTATCAATGCATGCCCCAATATCACCAAACAAATCATTACAAATTGTATTCAACGAAAACAATGTAGATAATAAAAATATACACTTATACAATATAAAGTTATACTAATAATATTACAATAATAAAATATACTAATTCTAATTACATTAACATCATAAAATACAAATAAATTTATTTATTTACATAAAATTCAGTACACGCTCTTTTAAATTGTTTGATGGATTTAGAAAGCTTCACCGCTTTAGGCAGGGCATTAAACTGAATTATTCCATGTACAAAAATGGATGACGAAAACTGATTACATGAAAATCTTGATGATAACGACGTAATTCGAAAAACTCTCGGTGATGAACTAAATGATAACAATGTATACAAATAAGCGGGATGCTTAATATGCAATAACTTAAATATAAAACACAAAGCCCTAATTCGAAGATATGTCATTAATGTCACACCAAGTATAGAATCCTGAACACTTGATACATGATCAAACTTCCTTAAGGAATTAACGTACCTAATGCATGAGTTAAAAGCCAACATTAAACGGCACCTGGACTGGTAGTCTGCATTATATATAAATATGCCTCCATAGGTAAACAAGGGCATAATCAAACTTTTCACCAACAGTAACCTGAGTGGAGCAGGAGTTATACCACTCAGTTTCCTGAGAGAGTACAACACGAAGTTGACCTTACGACAAATCTGATTAATGTGTGCATTCCATGTCAACGTACTGTTAAATATCACCCCAAGATTACGAACAGCATCAGATACAATTAACCTCTTACCATTGATCATTATAGGGGGCAATTCAATATTAACCTTTCTTTTATAAATTGGTAGAACTTGAGACTTCGCCGCATTCAAAATTAAACCATTTGACTAGACCCAGCTAGAAATTGACTCTAAATCATGATTCAAATTACCACAAATATCTTGCACGCTACTCACTGGGCCAGATATGTACAACTGTAAATCATCTGCATACACATGATACTTCGAGTGTTTAATGCGTTCCGGTAAGTCATTGATGTATAATGAAAATAACAGAGGGCCCAACACAGAACCCTGCGGTACGCCTGATGTTATCAACACTGGCGTTGATAATAATCCTTGATATTTAACTACACGGTGTCTGTTTGCCAAATAGGAGACTATAAGGCGAGTAGAATACTTGTTATTTAATAATCCTTGATATTTAACTACACGGTGTCTGTTTGCCAAATAGGAGACTATAAGGCGAGTAGAATACTTGGAAAACTTAAAGTAAAGCCTAAGCTTTTGCGCAAGTAAAACATGATCAATGCAATCAAACGCTTTGGAAAAATCAAGTAATACCAACACAGAAACGTGAGACTGATTCATTCTTTGCAGCAGATCATAATGTATTTTACCTAGAGCGGTAATAGTAGAGTGATTACTCTTAAAACCAGACTGAAATGGATCTAAAAAATTATTATCACAAAGATATTTCTTCATGTGTTTGCACACAATAATCTCAAATACTTTAGAAAGATAAGGTAAAATACTAATTGGGCGATAGTCTGATATTAGAGATGGCGTTGTCACTTTCGGAACAGGAATTACTATAGCCTTCTTCCACGAATCCGGAAAATTACAGGTTGTTAATATATAATTAAAAATATGAGTACAGTAAGGTAAAATTATTGGTAGTAAAATTTTAACCAACCTAGGTACTACACTATCATGGCCGGTAGCATTCGACTTAACATGGTTGATCGCCAACGCAACCTCAGTTTCACTAAATTCAGTAAAATTAAATTCATTTGTATCATTTGTGGAGTCGTCCTTCAAATGATTCAAGGGCAAAACCACAGGTTTCACAGCTATACTGGCAAATTGTTTGTTAAATTCATCCGCAGAGAATTTAGCTGCACAATCATTATTTGGCATCATTCCCAATCCCCTAATAATATTCCAAATGTTGCCCTTCTTATGGCCATTGTTCAATCTATCAAAATAATACTTTCTTTTAGCATCACGGATAAGGCAAGTGTTTAGTAAGTCATTAGTTGAACGTTTTTTTTTAGGTATATCGGGTATACGGTATGCACGTACAAGATTTTTGCAATTGATGATCCAATAGTTTTGCCTCAACGTGGATATCATCAAAGATTGTGACTGGATGGTTTTGGTTACATTCGACGACGACATGACGTGTCCGTGTTACATTCTAGGTACTTCCAACTTGCAATAAGCCAGGCTTGTCTAAAATAGGTTTTTGATTTTTGATGCAAGCAATTTCCTTAGTAAAACAATCAATCTGGATGCATTTGAAATTTATGTTGGTAGATTGGTTATAAAGGTCAGGCTCTTTATTCATAGACCTTTTAAGGTTATTATGAAATTGTATAATAACTAATTCTCACTATCTCTGAAAATTTGAAGTAGCTGAAATAGTTGGGTTTGACTAGGCCAAAAGTTTGGATGTTGTTAGAGCCATGTTGGTCCATTCCACTAAAATTCCGCAACTTGGATGGTTCCCACGAGAAGCGCACCCGGCAGGGTTTTCTTTAGTGGGTACACACCTACAATTCCAAGTACAAACCTTAACACTCTCTTCAGATTTAAGTGATCATACCATCGGTTATCAATAACCTTGTTAGCAGGAGCGCACGGATGTCATATTAGTACGGAAAGTGCTATTTTTGTTTTTGGTTCTGGTATATATGATTGCAGATTGCCATTAAGGAATAGCTTCATATTATCTGAGGAGTGGACCAATTTAGCTATATTTTGGTTCTCCAGAAGTTACACGAAATAAATTAAAGCAGAATCATTTATCTTAACGTAGTAAATGGGAACGAACAATTTTATCAAAATCTTTTGAAAAGGTAGTGTTAACTACATCCAGTTGTTGGCGGCCCTCAATCCTATTATTAAAATGTCCACATAATAAATAGGTGGGTAATTGTATATCTTCCTAGATAAAATGTGTTTGTGCAGTTTAATTTAACTTGAACAAATTAAAATCTACACCATGGTTTCGAAAAATGTTGATATTTCGAAAAGAGTAGTAATCTGTCTATATTTGCAAATTGCATATACCATAAATGTCGAACGATTAAAATATACTCTACGTGAATCTGAAAAAAACCCCAGCCCGATTGCTTTCATGACCAGCCGCCTTATTTACAATCATAAACCTTGGTTTTACTAATTTTTAATAAATAAAATTCTGTACGATTTCAAGAAATTGGAGACGTCCGATGTTATGGAAATAACTTTGCGGATGCTAAAAGATTGCAGATATTAGAGGGCTGACTCGAAAATGAATTCTGAAAAATCATCTGTGATAGAACCCAAATACTTCCATTTTACATTTTTATCATTACTCGAGTAGGGTAGGCCTCATTCTACATCGCGTCAAGTAATGTTTAAATCAAATGAACACCAAATCAAACAAATTTCCCTCAATACCTGAAAGATTTTAATCACCTGCGACCATGTGTTGTTAGTCAATACGTTCTGCAAATATCATAAAATTGAAAAAATTACGATTATTTTTTAAATTTACACTCAAACATCTATGTAAATCCAGAATAGCAGCCTAAAGCAAATTTTTCTTAGGTTTGCCTCTTTTCGACTATAGGTGCTACTAATAGCGAAATTTCTTAAAATAAGGTTTTGTGAATCAAGGAATTGTGGGACGCACCACGTCCGAAATGGAAAATGTACATTTAGTGGTGGTACATTTAAAAAATTACATGCGCGATGTAACTGTTTCGTTCATTTTTAACACGTCTTGCTTGATGTCAATTATGTTAATTAAATTATTTTCAATCATTGTCAATTTCCAACTGCTCCAGAGCCCAATCAGAGAACACATAGCGTTCTTTATGGCCCTTACCTTTAATTCCGGGGTCAGTTGGATACGGATATAGATCCAAGTCAATAGATTCCTTGTACCATAAGGGTTATTATTAAAAGGAAATACGTCTTCGAAGTCATTTTCAATTATAAACCATTTAAAATTTTACACAGCGTAATTTCGTCTACAAGAATGCGTATATATGCAAGGGATAACAACCTGTATTGATGAAGTCTTACTGGTGTAAAGTTAACTAATGCTGAACACGCTCTAAAGCATTAATATATGAATGGAGTAGCCTGGACTTTAGACAAGCGTTAAATACGTTTATAGTTTCCTGGATGTGGAACTTAAAATCCAGATTATGATTGATAGTGACATCCAAGTTAATAACGCTAGCATCCGCATGAAGCTTTACAGTATCGATGGACTTATTAAAAGCCAAACTAAAATTTCTTGATTTAATTTTAAGAACAACGCATTTATCTATATGTTGAGTTCGATTTTGTTTAAAGCACACCATAATTGAATAGCTTATCAAGATCATGCAGTAGTATCAAACAGTCACTCGTTGTTTTAATAGAATCAAATATGCAGGATTGTTAAACTGTTGTTTTCGATTACGAACTAGGGGAAAACTGATAAATGTAAAAATCGAAATTATTCCTTCGCTGAAGCAGTCCATTTATGGATCCTACTTATTTCAGTGCAATCGAAGTATGAAAACTTTCGTAAAGAGATTTCAAAACGAAAAATCATTCATCCTGCGTTCGACGATAACCTTCTAGAGCAGTGATCGCAACATACGTATCGCGTATGCCAAACTTTTTCAAAAATCGACCTTTTTTGCAGTTATTCTTTCAAAAAAATGGAAAAGACGAGAGAGTTTTGATAAAGTCCAAATATTGAAATGCTGGAAAATGGGAAACCATGAAATCAATTAGGATTGGGACATAATATAACCTTCACGAATAGCAAATACTTTCGAGAAATACAGAAAGCTCGAAAGAAAACTACTAGGTGATAAAATACATGGTTGGATCAACAAATTGAGGGATTTTTGAACTTCAGGGGCTGGATGTCAGGTTGTTACAATTTATTTTTTTTGTATTACTCTACCAAAGATTTAGCCGCCTTTCAATTAAGGCAGAATGTGGTTTTTAATCGAAATGGCGCATAAACTGCTTGTAGATAAAAAATCAGCTTTGTAGATTAATATTCCGCGCCGGAAAACTTGCAAAATATTCCTGCAAACTTCAATGACTCGTGTTTCCATTGCGTCTACCGAGGCTTTAACAGCATGAGACGATCGGTAGACTGTATTTTTTGGATGTCTTATTTAATAAACTATTATTAACTATATAAGTCAAAAATGGTTGTTTTTTCCATACTTTGCGTGGGTGGTAGACCTGACATGGCAACGCTTCCGATACGTGCTAGAATATTATTTTCCAGAATGATTTTATGTTATCAGATGAGTATGTAAAATTTCAATCTTGTAGATATAATGCATTTATGCAACTTTTTGCAACACTGAAAGTTTGGTAGACTTTGCACTTTTACATTGATACTATCTAAACTATCACCTAGCTTTATAGATATTAACGCGAAAAATTTGTCGCTACCTCCCTGGCTATTATACAAAACATACTAATAGTCTCATTTTATGATATTTACAATATTTGCATAAAAATGTAGATTGTTTACAGAATGTTGTTTACTCAGTAAACAATAAAGGAAACAATAGTTTGTAAATAATCGGTACAACGCAAAGAAAAATTTAGTTTTTGCTATGAATAGAGTTACGCAATTGCGAGAAGAGTTGTGTTACCTCAATTAGAGCTTAATAACTATATAAATGTATAACATTCACCGAAATATTGAAAATGTTAGAAGGCATCATTTGTAAGTTACATACCATAGATCGTATATGATCTCAGGTCATAAGTAATTAACGTAATATCACAATATCCGGGTTTCTACGGTAATTACTTTTATGACCTTATGAAATATAATAGAGTTTACTATATCACACACTATGTTCATATAAGTTATTATTTCATGTCACTCTCTTTTCATGTACATATCTAATACTTGCTACAATATATTTACGCAGGTTAATGAGGCAATTTTTATTCTGCTATGCGCAGCTTGCTTGTTACTTTTCAAGTTAAACATTTAATGTTAATTACAAAGTATAATTACAACCGGCTCAATGGTCTAGGGGTATGATTTTCGCTTCGGGTGCGAGAGGTCCCGGGTTCAAATCCCGGTTGAGCCCAGTCTGTACATTTTTTTTTTTTTAAGATTTTATTTTATTTTTCATTAACCTTAGGTTCACATGTGGTACACAATCTTTTTTTTTTTTTTGTTTTACTTCTGCGCCAATTTATTTTACCACCACCGATAATTATACAGAAAATCTAAATTTCATGACACCTGAACACAAAGTAGTTTAAGTATAATAATAAAAAAATAGCTAAACGTCTCATAAAGTATAAATTTCCCGTTCAACTGTAACCTACAATAGAGGTAAAAAAAAAATTAGATTTTTTTTTTAATAGACAGAGAGAATTGACTAAAGACATAAAGATAAAGAAAATGGGTACGTAAGAAAAACGTACATATAAGTGCATACAGTCAAACACACAGAAATTGTAAAGAAATTAAGAAAGAAGAATATTGAAACTTGAATTTCAAGTTTCTGTGTTTATTGTGTATATCGTGTTTTCGTCTTTCGTCCAAACTTCTTATTAACTTGCTTCTTCTTATTCGTCTTATATACGTTTTATGTATATAGCTTACATATTTTTATTTTAATATTTTGTTTTTGATTAAATTTTGAATGATTATAATTTTTTTATATACTATCCGTATGTACGTTTCATCAAAAAACATAAAAAAGTTATAATGTAATCATAATAAGACATTAAGAAATAATAAAAAGAAGAAGAAAGTTAATTGATGGTTTGTATTGTCAAAATGATATGTATATGTACAGATATAAGAAAAATCGAAATGGATGATCTCATTGTATACAGACAAATTATTATGCGCGTATCCGTGAATTATATTATTGAGGTATATTTTGTGACACCCACGTACGGTTTTGATTGGCCTTTGTGTTGAAAAACTAATAGCCCTTAAAATTATCGCACCTCAAGTGAATTATGTACCCGTAATACAGTGGTTGTTGGTTTGATTCGTTATACGTTAGTAACGATGTGATCTTTGATTTGGTCAAATAAAAATGTTAATATAGGCTCTTGTAAATACTACTCCTTACCCGCTTAATGTTTAGCTTAAAAACAGTTCTATATGTATAATACAATATTTATATTGGAGATTTGAAGTTGTAGATAGTTGTTAGAGATTTTTTGTGTTAAACGAGATATCCCCAGAGGTACATTCAATAAAATATGGTATACACAGACCTGCGTACCAATTTTTGGAGGTTTAGATTTTAATTTAATATTTTTAATTGTTGATGCCCCCGCTGAGAATGACTGCCAATAAATAAGTACATATTAATAAGATAAATAGACCTTGAACAGACAAAAAAAAATTAAATATCTAATATCTGTTGGTGATTGATTTCCAAATATTTAGTAGACGCTAAAAAAGTACGCCACGAATTTTAGTTAATTATCAAGAACCTTAACATGCCCGTTGCCCCTGATAATTTTGTTCAATCAGTCTACAAGTGGCGAGTGGAGCAATCGAGGGGATCCAAGTTGACACTTGCTCTCAGCTCCGTAACTTGCAGCTTCCGCAAGTGCTTGTGTTACCTCTACGTGGTGACTGCTGGTCACTAGACTGCTGATTTGTCGGCTTCTAGGCTAAAACACGGCGCTAAAGGAGTCAACATTAAACAAATCACTGGGCTGGGTTAAGGTATTATTCGTACCGTGCCGATAATCGGCCAGAATGGGGGCCCAGTTTTAAAAACTAGCTAACGGTGGATACCTGGCGCCCTCCGGATTAAGTAGCCGTATCTGTGTATTGCGGATCTCTGCACAGATGGACACTCTTTTCTCCGCTACTCGTGGAACCAAATATGGGAGACCAAGAAAAACAACAAACAAAAGGGTCCGGTTCTCTCACGAAACCGGAAAATGTAGAGATTAATACTCGAATCTTTAGGCCTACTTCTAAACCTACAAACATACAACGACACATAAGCTCAAATGAGGCTGGTCCTCAAGAAATATAATGCGGAACCAAATATAACACTAGAAGGAAGGCATGGAGGGCCCTGGATAAGATAAATAACATCTCGCCAGAAGACAGGTCGGAGAAAGACAAAGCCACGCTTGCGTGGGCGAAAAAAGTCACCGACCAGAAGTCGGAAGGTCCTTCAGCTGGCTTAAAGTTCAAAAGAAACAGATCTCAGGAGGAAAGTTCTAAGATCGCAAAAAGAACGAAGCTCCATTCTACCGAAATAAGGCCTTTTAACGAGGTACCTAAGGATCAGCTGGTTGTGGCAGTTGTTAACCAGTCCCAAGAGGATGGCAGCATTACGCCCGCCAATTGGAGAAAGGTGAAAAGGGCCTTAACCACCACCTACCTGAATATCCTGGCCCGGAGTCATCCTTGCTGTTAAAGCTAGAGAAGAGATCCCCTGTAGGCCGAGAGCCAGTGTGTGGATCCCTTCGGAGCCTAGCGATCCAAAGGTGATACTCCAGTTGCTGCAGGTTGGTAACACAGATTTACCAACGCACAACTGGAAAGTTGCTAAGCTCGAGAAGCCATGGGCCGACTACAGATCAGCCGTCATAATTTTAAACAAAGAGTCACTGACTGCACTGGAAAAATCAATGGTATCGTTAGCTATGGTTTCAGTGCAGTCACACTCAAAATCTACAAGAAAACTGTTGAAAGCTCATCTGGGCGCTCTGAAGAAGGGGAAAGTCAGGCGGAAGCTATCTCTACAGAACTGGCAATGTCCTTTGAGTCATTAAAAGAATCTCAAAGGGCTTCACATCAGAGGAGGACTCTGGTGATCAGTGGTAGAGAGGAAGGTCTAAGAATGGTACATCTTGGGTCACTGATGACCGGGTACTTGGACTCAAGACACCCTTTTATAGATTAATGCACACGAAGAAAGAAGGTAGGTTTCGGTCGTGCATTCTCTTTAAAAATAATATAAATTGTTTTCTGCTATGAAATTTCAGCAATGAAGATGTGGCAGCGGTCAGCATTGAGGTCAATAAACGAAACCTCTAGCTAATATCAGCCTACCTAGCTTATACGATGAAGTGAACATTCCACCAGTCATTCTAGGTAAGGCAATTTTGGAGGCTCAAAAGCACCAGGTTGGAGTCATCCTGGGGAATGATGCAAATTCCGGGGAAGCACGGACACAAATGAACGAGTTGAGTTACTCCTTGATTACATTCCAAGTACCAACCTTCATGTATGTAACATAGGCAATAAGCCGACTTTTATAACTAGAAATAGACAGGAGGTATTGTCTCAAACTTTTTGACGAATAGTCTATTAAACTGGAAAGACCACTCCTTTTCTGATCACTGTTATCTTCAATTTGAAATGGACTTGGTTTCTCCAAACAGCCCTTTCTACAGGAACAGGAGGAAAACCGATTGGGATATCTTTAGAACTATTCTGGGTAATTCACTACCAGTCCCGGTGCCTAAACCTGCAAAAACTACGGTAGAACTCGATGGCTTAGTGTACGAACTGTCCAGCGCTTTTAACGAAGTGGTACTAGGCTCTTGTCTTCTTAGTAGGCCTAGGGGTAAATCTCGGCCACCTTGGTGGTCAAAGGAGATTCAACAAATACGTAAACGGTGCAAAAGACTCTTTAAAATACCAAGGAAAACAAAAGCCGCTGTAGACTAGGATTCCTATAAGGAAGTCCTCAAAATTTACAAATATAAACTAAGAAGTGCAAAGAACAGATCTTGGAGACTATACTGTGGCAAAATTCAGGAGTCTTCAGAGATGTTCAGGCTGCGTAAAGTACTATCTACCAGCCCTTCCATCCCAAACTTTCTTCATAGGCCGGATGGAGCATGAACCACAAATAGTATGGAATCGCTGAAACTACTATTGGAGACTCACTTGCCCGGTTGTTCCGAATCTGCACCTACTATATCAGCAGGTAATAGAGCAAGTGCGATAAGCAGCTTTAAACCATGTAAGTCGCCAGGGCCTGATGGTATTATCCCTGCGGATATAAAAAAAACTACGGATCTAACCATTTCTTGGTTAGAGGTAATTTTTAGAGGCAGCCTATAACTATGTCACAATCCTAGTAAATAGACGGAACTGAAGGTTGTTTTCATACCTAAGGCGGGAAAACGGTCACACTCCAGCCCCAAAGACCTTAGACCGATTAGCTAGTCTTCTTTCCTTTTCAAAATACTGGAAAGACAAATATAGAAACTCATATTAGAGGCACGATTGTGCCGGCAAAGCTGTCTAAATCTCAACATGCATATTGCAAGGGGAGATCTGTAGAAACTGCTTTTCATTCTCTTACATATTTTATTAAAAAATCTTTCGAATATGGGGACTACGCGATGGTAACATTTTTGGACATTGAAGGAGCCTTTCACAACGTGCTTACAGGGGCTATAACTGGGGCATTTTCGAATCTAGGAATGGATGAATCTCTCAAGGACTGGATAGATGAAATGCTAAGAGGCAGGATCATAAATGCCACTCTGGGGAAATCCTCCGCAAGAAGATTTGCAAGCAGAGGCACGCTGCAGGGTGGCGTACTGTCCCTCCTGCTTTGGAACTTGGTCATAAATGATCTGTTGCTGAGACTGGAGGATAGTGGCTTCAAGGTGGTTGCCTATGCGGTCGGTGTCCGTGGAAAATATCCCGGCACAGTTAGTGAGCTTATTCAAAATGCTCTGGGCATTCTTTCATTATGGGCCAATGGTTGTCGGTTGAATGTGAACCCACACAAAACCGAATTGGTTCTCTTCTCCAGGAAATATAAAATTCGTCATGTCGATTCTCCCACTTTAAATGCGTTCAACTTGGCTTTTATAGATGAAGCAAAGTTTTTGGGCCTCGTCTTGGACAGTAAATTAAACTGGAAACCTAATATTATGGAAAGAGTAAAGAAAGCTACGTTAGCGTCATACTCTTGCAAAAATGCAATTGGGAAAGGTTGAGGGCTGGAGACCCACATGGTCCTTTGGCTATACACAGCAGTAGTTAGACCCATTCTTCTGTTTGAGGTAACAGTCTGGTGGCCTGCTCTGGACAAAGCTGTCAACCTAAAGTTGTTGACAAAAGTTCAGAGAACAATCTCTCTGTGGATCAGTGGTGCTATGAGGAGCACATCCACTCAGGCACTGGAAACTCTGCTATTTCTGACTCCTCTAGATATCTTGGGAAAAGAGTGGCCATACGACTGAAATCCACGTTAATGTGGACCTGCAATAATACAGGGCACTCATCTATACTTTGTAACAAAGGGCTTCCCAAGACCACCGACTATACTGTCCCGTCACTATCTTTTGATAGAAAGTTCCGGGCTATTATCCCATCCAGAGAGGACTGGATGTTGGATGCAGTTTTGGAACCAGGAGTTTTAAACTCTTCACTGATGGTTCTAAACGGGATGGAAGATTAGGGGCTGGGGTGTTTTGTGAGGAATTTATGTTAAACCTCTCCTTTTGTCTCCCTGACTACTGTAGC
The DNA here is from genome assembly GCA_963556165.1 of Tipula helvola. Lineage (NCBI taxonomy): Eukaryota > Metazoa > Arthropoda > Insecta > Diptera > Tipulidae > Tipula > Tipula helvola. Next base: position 105,413,211 of record OY744481.1, read on the forward strand.
ATTTTTCAAGCTGAAGTAACTATGATAAAGAAAGTTGTGGACTGGTTGAGGTAAATGTAATATCGACTTGTAATATTTGCATATATACGGACCGTCAGGCTGCCGTTAAAGCGCTTCAATCACACCTCCTCACGTCGAAAGTAGTCCAGAACTGTCTCTCATCTCTTAACGAGATGACAGGTCAGTTCAACATTCACATTATATGGGTGCCAGGACATTTCATTAGTACAGGGAATATAAAAGCCGATGAACGGCTCAACGTGGTACAACGGACTACATCTCAAAGAGCACAAAGGGTATTCAAATGCCTCTTGCGGTATGCAAACTGCTGCTTCAGAAGGAAGCTAGTAAGTTGACGAATGACAGATGGTCAAATAGTACCTCATGCGTAATAACTCGGCAGGTCTGGCCAAAGTTGGACTTAGCGAGATCCAAACAGCTGATCTCACTTCAGCGGAGTTAGATCAGTGTAGTTGTTGGAGTAATTACGAGGTACTGTCTCATAAGCAGGCATGCGAATAGATTTGGTTTCTTCTCACATAACTACTGTCGTAGCTGCGAGGACGAAGAGGGTTCACAAAACTTTATCGACGATACGACACCAATTCGATATGCCAATCAAGTTGTTAAAAGCGCTAGCGAGGCACAAGCCATATGCAAGTCATCAATTAAACAATCATACGGCTCGGGTAATATGGCTCGTAGAGCAACACAAACCCCAATTAGAGCCGTAAATTAAAATCCATTTACAATTTTTCCGGTAATGATGCAACCAGGTACGGCCAGTTTGCTGAACAACTTGCTAAGCAATCATTTAGTAAACATTATAAAATTGTTGAAACGGGGCTAATAATTTCGCCCGATGAACAATGGAAGCTGTTGTAATCATTAAAATAGTTTTCTGTGGTGTTTGAATTCATCTTAAACAAATTGGCCGTCTGGATATTCGACATATTAGTTTTAATCCTAAACATTCTGAGTATTATCTGATGTTTCAACGATAAGCCGATGTTTGCTTTTTCGGATGGCCGAATTGAACAACAATTTATTATTGTGTCTAACAAGTCTATAGTGGAATTCCCGTCATTAAATTCAATTCTTTATTCGTATGAATTATGAATGGTAACCAATTTAGTTGAAGGTCTTCAGCAACTTGAAAATTTTTATGGTATGTTAAAACACTCTTCTGTATACCGATGGATTGCTGCGCTATCTGATGTGGTATTCTACAAAAGATCAACAAATTCATTATCTGCGATGTTTTAAGGAACTTCCTCTAAGACTCTTTGCGACCTAAATACAAAAAGAGATGAAATAAAATCTATTTTAACCAACAATATAATCAATTTAGCTTACCAAATTTGGAGTTTGAAATTTAGAATTTGTAATGTGGGATTTCCCATTTGAAATTTGGGAATTTGAGTTTGAAATTTGAAGTCTGGAATTTTCAATTTGAAATTTGAAATTTGGAATTGGAAATTTGAAATTTGGGATTTGGAGTTTGAAGTTTGAAATTTGGAATTTGGAGTTTGAAATTTGAAATTTAGAATTTGGGATTTGGAATTTTGAATTTTGAATTTGAAATTTGGAATTTGGAATGAGGGATTTGAAATTTGGGATTTGGAGTTTAAAATTTGAATTTGGGATTTGGAATTTGAAATATGAAATTTTGTACTTGGAATTTACAGTTTGAAATTTTAAGTTTAAAATTTGAAATTTGGAATCTAAAATTTGGAATTTGGAATGTGGGATTTCAAATTTGAAATTTGGGATTTAAGATTTAAAATTTGAAATTTAGAATTTTGAGTTTAAAATTGAATTTGAAATTTGGAATTTGGGACTTGGAATCTGAAATTGGGAATTTGGAATTTAGAGTTTGGAATTTGAAGTCTGGAATTTTGAATTTGAAATTTGGAGTTTGGGATTTGTAATTTGAAATGTGGGATTTAAAATTTGGAATTTGTTATGTGAGATTTTCAATTTGAAATTGGGAATTGGAGTTTGAAATTTGAAATTTGGAATATGAAGTTTGGAATTTTGAATTTGAAGTTTTAAATTAAAATTAAAAATTTGTGATTTAAAATTTGGAATTTGAAATTTAAGTTTTAAAATTTAAATTTGGAATTTGAAATTTAAAATTTAGAATCTGGAATTTGAAATTTGAAATTAGGAATTGGAAATTGGAAATTTGGGATTTGGAGTTTGAAGTCTGAAATTTGGAATTTTGAGTCTGAAATTTGAAATTTTGAATTTGAAATTGAATTTAAAATTTGAAATTTGGTATTTGGGATTTGGAATTTTGAATTTTGAATTTGAAATTTTGAATTTGAAATTTGTAATTTGGTACTTGGAATTTAGAGTTTGGAATTTGAAGTTTAAAATTAAAATTTAGAATTTCAAATTTAATTAAATTTGGAATTTGAAATTCGAAATTTGGTATTTGGGATTTGGAATTTGAAATGTGGGATTAAAATTTTGAAATTTGTAATGTGGGATTTTCAATTTGAAATTGGGAATTAGAGTTTGGAAATTTCAAATTTGGAATTTGGAATTGGAAGTTTGGAATTTTGAATTTGAAGTTTTAAATTAAAATTAAAAATTTGTGATTTAAAATTTGGAATTTGAAATTTACCTAAGTTTTAAAATTTAAATTTGGGATTTGGAATTGGAAATTTGAAATTTGGGATTTGGAGTTTGAAATTTTAAATTTAGAATTTGAAATTGAATTTAAAATTTAAAATTTGGAATTTGGGATTTGGAATTTTGAATTTTGAATTTGAAATTTTGAATTTGGAATGTGGGATTTGAAATTTGATCGGGGCCTTAAGGCTTCAGCTTTGTTTATTGACTTAACCAAAGCTTTTGATAGTGTTGACCATACAATTCTTCGATTAAAACTTTATCGTTAGTACAAGTGGCTTTGTGATTATCTAAGCGAACGAGCTCAAGTAATCCGCGTCAATAATCTAATGAGCAATGAGCGTTATATTAGGGTTGGAGTTCCCCAAAGTTCAGTGTTGAAGCCGTTACTCTTTCTGGTTTACATAAATGGAATTTTCAATCAGCATTTTTGTGGAACCCCTACTAGCGTAGGCGGATGATCTTTCATTTGTTTATGCTGGCATCAATAATCATGCTAACCTAACTGATATTGACCATGACTTGAGTATGTTAGCGATTTGGCTGGGAGCCCATAATTTGATTTTGGGTGACAAGACTAAAGTTATGCATTTCAGGAAAAGCCAGAGATCCCAAATACCGATTATCTATCATGCATTTGGCTGTAATAATAGTCCAAGTTGTACATTGAATGGCTGCTTCACCATAAATTCGGTTGATGAAATTAGATATTTAGGAGTTATGATCGATTATAACCTAAATTGGAAGGCGCACATTGAGGGCCTTAAGTCGAAAATTGTCTTGGTTTCTATGAAAATGTACGTTTTACGACTATACTGTCCATTATATCTACTGAAATTGGTTTACTTTGCCCTATTTGATTCTATCCTCCTTTAAGGTTTAGCATGTTGGGGCGGTGTTTGTAAAACCCTCTTACATCCTCTGTACGTGCGACAGAAACATGTTTTTATGTCTTTTAAATCAGTACAAACACCATCTTGGCCTATATTTAAGGAGCTGGATATAATACCTTTACAACACATGTATGTTTTCAAGGTTTTAAAGATTTTTATATCATCAGCGGGAACAACTTTGTCAATTATTCGATCTATAATCCTCGTTTGAATTTTAAATGTATAAAGTATGTCCCCAATGTTAATTTAGAGTTTCGTAAACGTTTCTTCAGTGAGGCTCCACCTATTATCTTTAACAACTTACCGTTGGAAATACGAGTATGCAGCAGCTTTTCCACTTTCTCTAGAGCTCTCAAAATATGGTTGAAACTGAACAAAGCAATTGCGCATCTATATTTTTTATGCTATTATAGTTTTGTATTTTATTATTTCTTGTATAATGTTTATAAAAGTTTTGTAATATATTATTTTATTAACCTTGGCTTTTAGATTTTAAATTTTATTGTATTAATATTAGAGAGAATCCTTGTACCTGACACATGTTTCTTTGAAACTAAAGGTGCAATTATCTTACCAATTTCATGTTAATTTGTACAATTATTATTATTTTTTATTGATTATTTGTTAAAAAAAAAAATAAAAAAATTTGGGATTTGGAATTTTAAATTGAATTTGAAATTTTGGATTGGGAATTTAAAATTTGGAACTTGAAATTTACAGTTTGAAATTTGAAGTTTAAAATTTGGAATGTGGGATTTTGAATTTGGGAGATTTGAGATTTGAGATTTGACATTTGAAATTTAAAATTTGGAATTTAGAGTTTGGAATTTGGAATTTGAAGTTTAAATTTAAAATTTGGCATTTAAAATTTGGAAGTTGAAAGTTACAATTTGAAAATTGAAGTTTAAAATTTGGGATTTGGAATTTTGAATTTTGAATCTGAAGTTTGGAATTTGGAATGTGGGATTTGAAATTTGGGATTTGGGGTTTAAAATTTGAAATTAAAAATTTGGAATTTAAAAGTGAATTTGTAATTTGAAATTTGAAATTTGAAATATGGAATTTGGAATGTGGGATTTGAAATTTCAAATTTAGGATTTGGAGTTTGAAATTTAGAATTTGAAATTTGATTTGACTTGAATAAGCAATTCTTGCCATGTGTTAGAAATTGACTATTTGAAACACCAGACGTGTCTCATTTATTTTGCGTCATCATTTGATTTGTTTTGTTATACGGTTGTTCTTATGAGCTACGGTTTAATTTAACTATATTTGTAACATTATTTATTTATTTCCGTTAGATAACTAATTGGTATTTGATTATAGATGGATATGTATTTTTTTAGTTGTTAAGCTTGTAAAAATATTTTAAAAAAAATTATATAAAATAAAATAAATACATAAAAAATAATAATAAAAAACAAAAATAATAAAATTTGGAATTTGGAATTTGGGATTTGGAATTTGACATGTGGGATTTGAAATTTGTAATTTGTAATAAGATTCTTTCGGCTTTTTATAGACACAATATATTAATAATAATGGCATTCACAACATTTTCGACTTGTCAATCAGAAAAATGAAGAGGCCAGTCATTTATAATATATCTACCAAAAAAAGTAGAAATATCAAATATCAAAATATCAAATTTTTTTTTTTTTTTTTTTTTTTTTTTTTTTTTTTTTTTTTTTTTTTTGGTAGATATATTATAAATGACTGCTTCATTTTTCTGATTGACAAGTCGAAAATGTTGTGAATGCCATTATTATTAATATATTGTGTCTATAAAAAGCCGAAAGAATCTTATTGATTTAATACAGACAACTAAACTTCTCTTTCTGTAATTTGTAATGTGGGATTTCCAATTTGAAATTTGGGAATTGGAGTTTGAAATTTGAAATTTCAAATTTGAAATTTGGAATTTGAAATTTAAAATTTGGAATTGGAAATTGGAAATTTGGGATTTGGAGTTTAAAGTTTGAAATTTAGAATTTGAGATTTGGAGTTTGAAATTTGAAATTTAGAATTTGAAATTTGGAATTTGGGATTTAGGATTTGGAATTTGGAATTTGGAATTTGGAATTTGGAATTTTGAATTTTGAATTTTGAATTTTGAAATCTGGGATTGTAGTTTAAAATTTGAAATTCAGAATTTAAAATTTGGAATTGGAAATTGGAAATTTGGGATTTGGAGTTTAAAGTTTGAAATTTGGAATTTGGGATTTGGAGTTTGAAATTTGAAATTTAGAATTTGAAATTTGAAATTTGAAATTTGGAATTTGGGATTTAGGATTTGGAATTTTGAATTTTGAAATCTGGGATTTGAGTTTAAAATTTGAAATTTAGAATTTGGAATTTAAAATTGAATTTGGAATTTAAAATTGAATTTGGAATTTGGAATTTGAAATTTAGAATTTGAAATTTGAAATTTGGAATTTGGGATTTGGAATTTGGAATTTGGAATTTTGAAATCTGGGATTTGAGTTTAAAATTTGAAATTTAGAATTTGGAATTTAAAATTGAATTTGGAATTTAAAATTGAATTTGGAATTTGGAATTTGAAATTTGAAATTTGAAATTTGAAACTTGAAATTTACAGTTTGACATTTGAAGTTTAACATTTGGAATCTGGAATTTAAAATTTGGAATTTGGAATGTTGGATTTGAAATTTGAAATTTAGGATTTGGAGTTTGAAATTTGAAATTTAGAATTTAAAATTGAATTTGAAAATGATATATTTGTGCTAATTGTTTGTCGTATATGTTACTAATAAGAATATGTATACTAATATGGATAGTCAAATTATTTTATTTAATTTAGTATTACAACTTAAAGCTGTTATTATTTAATGAGTTTCAGATCTAATTTAAATTATTTCGCAGTCCCAGAAAAAGATTGCAGAGATAGAGACGAAAAAAAAAACACGACCAAGCTGGCATTGGCTTAGGCGATAGCGCGACGGGTGGGGCGGTAGTTGGTTTAATTATTGTTATACAAACAATTTTATAACTATAGTATTTAATAGCAGTTGTTGATCCAATGTGCAGGTTTTTCTTGAGTCACCATCTTCAAATATATTAAAGTTCTACAAAAACAATTTAAAGAACACAATTCTCAAATATTTCAAATATTTTTTTTTTTTAAATTTAGCAAAACAGGTAGGTAGAGCATTAGCTTAAATTAAAGAGAAATAAATACTTGGTGTCTGTGTTAAATGGGAATAGAGACTCCTAAAAAATATTTACTTTATCCCTAAATTATGTTTACGTAAAAAATATGCTGCATTTAATAAAATATTTACCCACTTATCAACCCTAATAATTTTAAATAAATTATCAGCTGCGCATTTAGATTATATCCTCGCACATAATATCCATAAGCATAATTGAATCATATATTTTCAATCGAAACTATAAAACATAAAAAAAAGTTTTATTATTCTGAGTCACAAAATATTAATCAAATTATTGAAAAATATAGTTCCCGGGTCTCAATATTTACGTCATAGCAGTGGCATAGCAGTAATCAATCAAACCGATTATACAATTCTCGCATTGCATTCATATTAAATGTATTTCAAGTTTGTACCCTTGACCTTGATTTGACAAAAAAAAACGCATCACTACAACAATTTCTATAAACTGTATGGATATATATACGTAAACCCTTCAAGTTTTGTTATGTAAAATGATTTCCCCCAAGTTTGTACATACTATGCGTACATTCGGCTCCCTCTTGTATATAGCGTTATTTGTGTATACATAAAGCGTACGTGTTATCAAATTTAAAAAAATGGAATTTTCCACTGTTGTTGTTCTCCCTACTTATATTTATACAACTTTTAATTTAGAGTATGGAATGAGATTGAATTCTACGGTACCTGCTTACCCAAAATAAATTGCGTAGTTATATTAACTTGATTATGGCGCAGTAGAAAAAATGCATTTGTTTTATATAAATTCGTAAACTCAGAGATGGAACCTTCTAGAACCGAATCTAAAAATATAAAGTTGTTATTCGATATAAGTACACCCTAAAATACAACCCTGATTGGAAATTTAAAATAAAACTCTATACCTAACACATCAAATCATAAAAATAATCACTTTGGTCCCCCCCTTCAAAATTTGTAAACCCTCACACATCTTTTCTACGAAATATACACAAAAATGCGTTTCAATGTCAATGGTACGCGTTATCGAATCAAATAAGGGCAAAGAAATGTTCCCTTTATACATACAATACATACACAAATAATATGCGAGTACGTGTTCATCATCATATCTATGTCGTCGTTATAATATGTTGCAGAAAATGCGTTTTAATTTTTCAGATGAACGAGATGGAAATGTATACGATACAGACTAGTTGAAATGTGATGGCCTAACAAAGGAAAATCATAAAATTTTATTTATAGGGGATTTTCCATCTGATTCCTCAATATTGCAGGGAAAAATAGACGCAATTTATCGTACGCATAAAGCTTGGAAAAATAAAAATTAATAATCACATAGGGATTGATGATTTTCCCGAATATTCCGAACCAAAACAACTAATTTCCTGTATTTTTACGTCGTTCCATATCGTACAAAAAATGTGCGTCTCTTTAGATTGATGGAAGTATCGTACTTTTGTGATTGAAAAAGTATTTTTTTATTTTATTTGAAGGGTGGAATTTTTTTTTGAAGGGATTTTTGCGAAGGTCATACATTTAATTTTGCAAGATCCTTTGAATCATCAACATAATACAATTTGATAATATATAAACTCGTTGCCAAACAATGTATGTATGTACATAGAGACGCGGCGTCCAATATCAACATCATTGAAATGACAATCATAATCATAGTTGAAAATGACGTATTCATTGTTAAGATTATTATGTGTACGCGGAGAAGAGATGAATGGAATGTGGATCAGCAAAGAAAAGGGTGAATATTTTGGAATATTTTTCGCCATTTTGAATTAGAAATCCCTATTTTATGTCGTTTTCTTTGTTATAATGTATATTGAAAGGGTCGGTCGAATTGTTTGCGCGTATATTATACTATACATATAGGCGATGGAACGCACAAAGAAATTAATTTTAATGTATGTAGGAAAATAATGAAATATGGTCAAACCTTATAGCGCGCATTTACATCAGCATGTGCGTATGTTGGACTATATGAGTAAGGAAATAAAAATCAGGAAGTTGTGCGTATTTCCTTTTCAAAGTGTGTCAAACCTTTGTCGGAACTTGGTGTCAAGAAGCGAGATGGCGTTAGAAATGAGTTAGTTGTATTAAGATTCTTGGTCGTGTTTTGCGATTAGAATTTAATTGCGTTTCGCAGTTTTATTGGCGTAGAGCAATTTATTTGGGGACACGCTGAATTTATGAACAAGTTTTTCAAACGGTTAAATGTTTTATAAGAGAATATCAGATTTATTAAGACGAAGCTGCACGATAAAAAATAACGGGTGGTTTCTAATTTGCAAATAAGTTTTGGCGTAACCTATCACGAGAGTTGGAAGTTTTCTATTCCATTTAATAATAATTTACATTATTTTGGCCTTCACCACACACATGAGAAATTAGTTAGGGCAAAGTCAAGAAGTTGGGTTTGATTTTCAGTAAAATTTTTGACTTTGAAACGTCTTTCTTGAATTTAGTGCTAGAATTGCTTTGATTATAATTTCATTCTAACCTTAATAGGTTTTTTATGGCTTTATTTAATTTTTAACGTCTGTTGTTATAAAAGGTTTAAATAGGTGAGACTTAAAAACAAACTTAAAACTATCTTAAAAACTACCTTGATCTAAAAATATAATTTAAATTCGAGTTAAACCCATCATAGCTATGATCACTTTGAGTATTAATTAATAGCGCGATGCTCTGCATAAATTCGTTTTGTATACTTAGTAATTTGTTTAAATTCGCTTTGATTTATCTTGCGACGAATTCTTCTAGGCGAGGCAATTCTGCCCATTCGTGTGTAGGGTTTGTCGGATTTGTACCAGGCCGGGCTGTCATAAATCAGAATTGGTCTGATGTATAGTTTGAAAATTAATAATTTGTTTTTGGGACTTAGTTTACTATTAGAATTTTATAAGGAGTACAGTGAGTTGAAAGCCATAAATACTTTTCCTCTTACGCTGGTCACATGATTGCTAAATTTGAGTTTTGATATGCTAATTCCAAGATATTTCACCATCCCGACCCTATGTATGATGTGGCTATCAATCGTGACTGGACTGGCTTTTTTGAATTTGTTTTGATAATTCGGGTGTGGATGGAAAAAACCCAACTGGGTTTTAGGCGGATTTATTTTGATTTTCCATTTTTTGAAATAGTCCGTCAAAATATTTAACTGCTTCTGTAATCTGTATAAGCATTTGAATTCACTGATGGTAATATCGTCCGCGTGAAACTGAATTTTTGTTTCCTTTGTCTGGGGTTTTGGAATATCTGATGTATAGAAAGTATACAGTAGGGGACCTAGAACCAAACCCTGAGGTACTCCGCCACCAATACCGTTTGTTTCTGAGTTTTGTCCATTTATAGAAATAAAAACTTCCGTTCATTGAGGTATGATGCCAGAAATATTATTATATTGAAAGGTCCCTCAAGCCATACTGAGTCGAACGCCTTCTGAATATCAAGAAAGACCACCGATGTGATTTTCTGACGACTTTTATTTTCTTTTAAATCGTTTACCAGCCACGTTAGGGCATTGGAAGTCGATTTTTTGGGGACAAATCCAAATTGTTCCTCTGGAATCATTGAATCATTGATTCTAAGGACGTTAAAAATTAAATCCTCTCCACGATATTGTTTATTGAGCTAAATAGACTGATGTGTCTGATATTTTCTGGCGTGAATGGCTTCCCTGGTTCGGGAAATGCCAGTATTTTTGATACCTTCCAGATATCTGGGAAATACTCGAACTCTAGCATTGCATTGGTTACTTTTGCGAGGGATATGTTTTAAGGTTTTTTTTGGAAATACTATTTACAACCAGAGATTTTCTACTTTTTAGTCACTTGCCGATTGCTTCGACCTCGTCGGCATCTATTTGAACTGATCTATTTTAATTGGTATAGAAGCTGGGCGGAAAAAGTGAATGATTCTATCTGTTGTATTTCAGGAGCGTGATTTCCTGTTGCTTTTCTTGAACATTCCCTTGTAATACTCAGCTACACTATTAGCTATAATGACAGGATCCACAATGGGGCCCTCGTCTCTCTCCAGCACAATGTTTCTATCAGATCTGACCGACTTGATCCTTTTCATTTCTCTAAATAAGTTCAGATTACCCGGCTTTAAATGTCTAAGCCTATCCCTGAATGATCTTTGATAGTGTTCATTCATTTTGCAATGAATGGTTCTTATCAGCCGGTTCACCAATGTGAGGTGCTGGAGAACAGAAGCGGAAACTTGAGATGCGTAAATTTGAAATGATATTTGATGGTTTGAATTTAAAAGTGGCCAGATTGCATGCTAATAATATTGAAAAAATTATTTTATTTTGAAATTTGTATTTCATGTAGTATGGAAAATTAAGTAAACAATTTTGCGACTGGAATTCTGGTCAAATTATGAGATATAATAGTTTTACTTTCTTTTACGTAAGTAAAATAAAGTTTAGTAATCATGAACATTTTTGACCTTGAGTTTTTGGAGATTTATCTATTTTGAAGTTCCCTGACTCCAAAAAAGTGAGTTTCTAAATGGTGTCTGTCTGTCAGTCTATGTCCTATACAGCCCAGCTGGTTTACTCAATCAGACTGAAACTTCACATTTAATGTTTTTTTTTGTAAATTGGAAGGCCCCAGGGAATTTTAGTGCAAATCGGTCAACCGGAAGTGGATATTGCTTTGGGCCAGAAAATTGATTTTGCAAATATCTTAAAAAGTATAAGGTTTTCAGAAATGCTATTGTATACCAAATATTTCCAATAAAAATAAACAAAAAAATCGATTTTCACGTTAATTTGGGTTTCGAAGTGACGTCTGTTGATCTATATGTTTGTCAGTTTGTAGCCCAGATGGCTTATTTAACCAATCAAACTACAAATTCATGTTTCAATTTTTTTCATAAATTTTAAGGTGCCAGCTGCCAGCTTCCGTGAATCAGAAAATTTATATTGCAAATATTCCAAAAATATACAATTTACAGAAAACATGAAAAAAATAAGAAACAAATCTTATGTTTGCAAGAAATTTGCATAATCAGTTTCTCAAAATTCGCTGTTCGTAAAAAAAAGTCGTGTGTTGGCCACACTTCAATTGTTATTTTTAAGGGTATGAATGCTATTAAAAAATTATATTATCACGCAAAGTTAAAACCTTCTGATGTATGTATGTGCATATTTAATTTGCGATTTAATAACATCAACTGATGAAGTAATAGCATCATTAGTGGTTTGATAATTGAAATGTTTTTTTAACGAATGCCTTCGATAAATTCCAAAAGATGTGTATATTGAACCACAGTAATTTTGGTCAATCAGACCATTTAAATTTAAGTTGTGTAAAAAAATTGTTGGCGATTCACAAACAATAAAGAAAGGTAAGTTTATTTCTCTGGCGTCAGTGAGAAATTTAAACTACACTCCCGAGCAACTAAATCGACTCAAACCTTTAGCGCTCATAGAAAGGCGAATTTTTTAAAACGGCTCAACCGATTTTCACAAGACAATATTTTTTTGAAAGCCTAATATTGTTACTTTAAAATGACACTATTTTCATGAAAATTGGTTCAGTACTTTTTTTTATTATAGATTTTGAATGAATACGCAACCAAAATTGATGATTATGAACAAACATGTTGCGGATATTTAAATTTAAATTACAACAAAAAATTTAAGCAAAACAAAAACAATTGTATTGGTTAATAGTTAGTATTGCCCCCCTTGCGTCTACAACGGTTCGCTTGTGGATTCCCATTGACCTCATTAAGCTTTTGACAAAGACTTGGTAGATCCCACACCACTCCTCATCCAACGCAATTTTGAGGTCGCAGACGTTAGACGGTATCGGATTTCTGGCTCGGACCCTAAATGCTCAATGTTTTAGTTCGTACCATAAATGCTCAATTGGATTCATGTCTGGACTGAGGGCTGGCCAGCTCATCGTCTTGAGTCCAACCTCATTCATGGCCTGCCGAGTGGTTCGAGCTGTGTGACACAAGGCATTGTCATGCATCAATATGAAATCTTCCTCTATATATCCTGCGTAGGGCACTACAGACTTTCTCTACGGCCTCCACCAGGTACGAAAATAAGATCTGTTTCCCTCAAGCATTATGCCAGCCAACACCATGCACGAATCGCTGTCATACGAGACTGTTTCAGCACAGTACTACAAAAATCGCTTTCCTAGACGCCGGTAGACCCGGTCTCCCCTATCACTACCATGGAGAAATATTCTGTATTCGCCAATGAATAGAACGGACCTCCATTACACGATGCTCCAATTGATGTGTTCGCGAGCAAATTCGAATCGCCCTTTGCGGTGCATTGCTGTCAATTTTGGGCCTCTAGCGGGCCGTCTTGGAATGAGGTTATGAGGTTGGCTTCCTTCAATCGACTTCTTACTGTCCATGAACTAACAGCTACTTCTCAAACTTATCTTACCTCTGGCTGCACATCGACGGGCGATTTCGCCGATATCGGCTGGTATTTGATCTTCGATTGAAGATACCAGTTTCCTAAAACCTTCTGGATACTTTTGAGATAAGAGATTGGCTCATGTTTAGCAGACGAGCGACTTGTCGTTGACTGCACGCCAATTGTTTTCACCGAAACATCGAATTTTGCTAAAATTGTTTTATTTTGAAAAGTAGTGTAAAAATTTTAATGAAAAAGGTGTCCGTGTAAAGATAAAATACTAAACTATCAAAAAAAAGTTGTTTTATGAAAATCGGTTAAGCCGTCGATTAAGCCGTTTTGAGTCAATTTAGTTGCTTGGGAGTGTAGAAATAAAAGAAATATCTAAGTTGTACAAATATTCAATTTTTTTATCTCTGGTAAATATTTTCAAACTGTACAGTTATATTCAAGGTTTTTTTGTATCCATAACTATAATTGTTATAAAAACTGGTACGGGCTTACACCAAATCTTAACCTCGAACTTAATTTTGAACTTTCAAATGAACATCTAACTCAACCTGTACTCAACCTTTATTTCAAAACTCGCATAAATTTCTAACTCAACCAAACTAAACCTTCCGCCCTCCTCTAAATACTAATGAACTCAACCTCCACCTCAATCCCAAACTCAGCACATTTAATTAAAGTTAAACGCTTAACGCTCTCAAATTACCACCTAACTCAAATGTTAAAATTAATCAAAACATTATTCTAAACTTAACTGCAGCCCATTGCCCGAAAATACAATCTCCTATTCAACCTCTAATATGCCACAATTAACCTCATATCCAACTAAAACTCTACCCAACTCCAAATTCTGCCTTCAACTAGATAAATCAATCCCTAACTCAGCCATGAATTTAATAACTAACACATTTTCGTAACTCAATTGCAGCCCGAGCCTTAACCTGAAACTTAACATAGTCCTAAAACGGATCCAAACAAAGTCCCTAAAGACATCAACTAAACCTCTATCTCAATTAATCACTCAGTTCCCAATTCAACCGTTAAGTGAAATTCAAACTCAACTATTATAACTGAACCTCGAACTTATTCCCAAGTCAACCCTAAATACATAATTCAGCACTTCCTATCTAACCCCCAATTCAAAGATTAACAAAATTTGAAATTCAACCTTATAATAATTAACTTGATATCTAACTAAATTTCACACTCAATACCCAACCAAACACCAAATTCTAAATCTCACTCTATTCCGTTAATTCGATAATTCAGTCTACAGCTTAGCCATCAATTCATTAACTAACACATTTTCATAACTCCACCCCGGCTCAACCCTTAATATTTCCTCTATCCCAAACTCAATCACTAAGTCAACGCAATAACGAACTCAATCCCTAAACTAACATGAAACTTCAACTGCATCCCAAACACTGTAACCTCATAGCTTAAATTCAAACTAAACCACAACTCGTCTAAGACAATCGGTAAATTATGCACAATTGGTAAATCAACCTTCAATTTGACAACTAGAATCACCATCTTACAAATACAATTTCAAACGGGATCTCGAGCCGAACCAACCACAACTTTAAATTCGATCCTCTTAATAAACACTTTCGATGCGTGTGAAACGAAGTTAGGAAAAATAACAATTATGTGCTTATTCATAAAAACTGAGGAAACTAACGCATTAATATGGCAATGATTTCTTCGGAAATATTCCGATCCCTTAAATATACGCTTTGGCCATCGATCCATGATTATTATAAGCCGCATTTCATGACGCATTAGTGATCCTGATCAGATCAAAGTTTACATTGAAAACAACAACAAAAATTTAATTTTTGTTGTTGTTTTCAATGTAAACTTTGATCTGATCCGGATTACTAATGCGTCAAGAAATGCGATTATTTAGCCATCTTGCCCTGCGACCTAAAAGATCTTTTTTGCTTCCAAGCCCTGCTTAATTATCCGTCCAGTGAATATTCAGGCTCTTAATGAACCTGATAATACTGCCAGCCGGTACGCGATACATACTATCTGGGCTCATTGCTCTCCCTTCTAGATTTTTACTGTAGAAAGTACTTTTACTGGAAAGACTGTAGCATTGGTTCCCAAGCCCTGCCACGACTTCCGCTTTGATGTTGCTCTTACGACACGGGAAAAAATAAACTGGTCCTCAGCAAAGAAAACGGACTTTTAATTCAAGAAAATGTACTTTTTCTTGAATTAAAAGCTAATTTTCTTATTTCTTTCGAGTTTTTCTTCATGTAAGAATTGCTATTCTTGAAATGAAGAAAAATTCGAAAGAAATAAGAAAATTAGTTTCTAAATCAAGAAAAAGTACATTTTCTTGAATTAAAAGTTCGTTTTCCTAGCTGAGGACTAGTTTATTTTTTTCCGTGGAGTTTCTGGGAATAAAAAGTCGCCTGTATGTCACCCAGTTTTACTACCGAACGGCTAAATAAATCTGGAGGATGATATCCGGAGTACGCATACTTTGTACTGATTAACTTAACAGCCATTCATCCATCGGCATATGCTGTTCCACCTTAGATTAGGATTTCTTGTGAAGGTTTTCCCGTTTAGCGCCGTACACTTACAGTACAGATGATACCACAGTAGGTATTTAGGGTGACCAGTTCAAAAATGACTAATCCTGGACGAAGTCTGAAAAAATTGCCGTCAAAAAACAGGACAGTTAAGTCTTGAAATATGTTATGTATTTGGTTTAAAAAAAGATGCTATATGCAATTGGCTTGGTGGCGACGACTTGTCACAAAACATGCACGTGATATCTCTTCTAGACAAATTTTAAAACCGCTAACTTAATTAATATTATTATCAAATATATTGGTTAAGTCATACAATAAATTTCAATGGAATTTGTACATAATCAGAGCAGTTCCATTTGGGGCAGAGATGGAGTTTCTTAAATAAACCATGACCAGAATTCAATAAATATTGCAAGACTCTATAATGGCACTTTGGATATTAGAAAACAAATTTGGGGAATTAAGATTTACAAAGAAAAAATATTGTTTACTTCCAAAACCACTCCAGGCCATAGTAAATTTCCAGGTCCCAGCATCAAATGAAGCACGTTTGTCAATGGACTTTAATGACATTTTATATTTCAGTTATTAATTCGTTTCTATCAGTAGTTCATAATACAAAACCGCATTCATGCTCTGAAAATTTCTGTGTCACCTCATTCGGGGTCGGATTTGTTAATTAAAATAAGAGTCAAATTCAAGAAATATTGCGAAACTCCACTATAATGATATTTTGATTGATGCGATTTATAAGAAACATTATTTCACAAATTTTTTTGTTTTCTTACATAGACAACCAATCCAGGAAGCATACTACGTCTCCAGCTTCAAATGGAACTAGGTGGCACATTTGTGGGTGGATTTTAATAAAATTAATATCTCCGATTTAAGATGTTAAGTCGAATCTTTAAGTAGTTCCTAATATAAAATTTATTAATTCCGGCTCTGGAAAATTCCTTCGGCCATATAATCTAGCGTCGAATTTCTAAATTAAACCATGACTCAAATTTAGGATATTTTTGGGTTGAAACTTTAAATCAAAAATGATGTTCGCCAAATTAATTTGTATATATTTAGCTAATTCAGCCTATCTTCTCAGTCTCCAGCATGAAATGAATGGAACAAGTATATTTGTTGGTGGATTTTAGTGAAATTTATTATCGGCAATATTTTGTAAATTCCATAAATAGCTCCTAAGTTCCTACTATAAAACCTATTATTTGAAGGCCTCAAAAAATTGTCTGCCATAAGGTAGAATTGAGATCAGAATTTGTAAAATAAAACGTTGCCCGTCAGCAAAAAGTATTTTGGAACACTACTCGAACTAATGGGATTATGATCCATACTACAAATCAAAAATTCGATTAACCAATATGTATTGGTTTTCCATACACGGCCAACCCAGACAATTTTCTTCGCCTCCAGCACCGAATGGAACACACACATTTGTCGATGTATTTTAGTGAAATTTTATTTCGGAGATGTTAAGCCGATTCTATATAAATAGTTCCTAAACCTAAATATATTAAATAACGTCCAGAAACATTTTTTGTGCCACTCATTTGGGCTGGGGTTCGAATTAAATTTTGTTCAAATTAATATTTTTCTGGTCCCCCTTGAATTTTGCATTACCGCTAATAAATTTAGGGATTTGAAGAATTAATAAAAAACCAGGACAATGTAAGATATTTTCCTGGATGCCTGAAAATCCAGAACACGTCTAGAGAAACAAGGTCATCTGGTCACCCTATTCCTACCTAGATCCTACCTAAATACCTGCCAGACAAGAAAGTTGCTTGGGAGTCTGAGTTTTATTCAAATATAAACAAAAAATTTGAGAATATTGATGTCAACGCATATTAGACGAATGAAATTTCTCACATCACACTGCATAAATTAGACTTCAATACAACTTTTTAGCCTGGAAAGATTGAATGACTGTAAAAATAATCGTACAGTATTATTTTTTTATAGAAGTCCTTTTCTAAGCTTAAAGAAGGATTTGAGAGTATCAGCTTGCACACATTACAAACACGCTAGGCATGGCCCTGTCTGCGTATATACGTTAAACGCAAATCTTGGTAAGCTTAAAACACAGTTTTCGATAAACCACTAATCCTGTAAAAGAAGTAACTGTAAAACCTTTGCAGATTTCTAAGATCCATATTATCTCGAAAAACTCGAATACCTTAGAATCCTAAATAATCTTGAAAAATTAAGAACTCACTAAAAACCTCGATAATCTCGAAAATATGCCAAAGATGATAATTTTATATAAAATATCGATGTCAAGTCCCAGAGACCTCCTTGATGAGGAGTCAATGGTGTAATAAACTGCCAATTGATGTGCTCGCTGGTGGAATAACTGATGACATCTGGATGTTTCATTAACTTCGTTAGCTCGTGTGAAGCCCCAATGAAGTTCTTGGCGTTGTCGCTAAGAATGACCGCGGGAAGACCGCGACGACTGACGAATCTTTTGAGCGTGGCAATAAAGGCATCAGAAATAAGATCACTCACAGCTTCAAGATGTATAGCTTTCGTTGTTAAGCAGATAAATATGCAAATATAAGATTTGAAAGTTTTCTGAGATCTGCCTGTGATCAGTTTAGTTGGAAGTGGTCTTGCATAATCTATGCCCACATTTAGGAATGCTCTTCTAGATGGTTGAACTCGTAGAGCCGGTAAATTTCCCATCAGTTGAGAGGATTCATTTCTCGCAAATTTAAAACAAATAATGCACTTGTGTATACAGCTATTCACCAATCTTGGACAGTTGATAATCCAATAATATTGTCGAATTAAGAACAACGTTAATGATGTACCTGGATGTAGGTTTATTTTGTGATAGTACTTTATAATAAGCCTTCCCACTCGATGATCTTTTGGAACGATGACAGGATGTTTGGCTTGTTCAGGTAGGCTTGAGTGTTGATGCCGGCCACCTACTCTGAGTAATCCATCAGTATCGAGAAATGGATGTAATTTTAAAATAGATGATGAACTTGGTAACGGTTTGTTCATGCTTAGCAGTCGAACTTCATCACCAAATTCGGTAGACTGGATATATTTCATTACTGCAGCAGTTGCACGCTCAGACTCTCTTGCAGTCACATCAGCCAACTGTTTTACCGTGCTGGTTTGTTTTTTGACTCTGTCAACAAATCTAAAAATATAACATGTAGTGTGAATTAGTTTTGACCATGAGGAGATTGTTTCAAATAACTTTGAAAAAATATGTGGAATTCGGACAACTGGATAAGTTTGTACCGAAGATTTTTTTTGTTCAATTTGTACTTCTAAATATTTGTTGTTAATGAAGTTGGATTCGGAAGCGTTATGGAATTTTCTCTAAGAAATACTGGGCCATTCCACCATAAATCGGTTTTAGCTAACTGCGATGGTATAATGCCACTTGATGCTAGGTCAGCCGGGTTGTGGCTTGATTTGACATAATTCCAACTATTTCTTGGAAAATGTTGTAATATTTCAGTCGTTCTATTAGCAATGAATGGCTTCCAGTCACGAGGCGGACGTGATAACCATGCTAACACAGTAGTGCTGTCGCACCACGCAAATGTTTTCATATTGGAATCAATCTTGAAATCATTTTGAACTGAACATAGTAATTTTGTAAGAAGTGCAGCGCCACAGAGTTCTAATCTGGGAATTGACACTATCTTAATTGGTGCCACCTTAGTTTCTGACATCAACAGCCTTATAGAACATTGTCCATCAGGGTGTATTGTTTTCAAGTATGCAACGGCAGCATACGCTACATTTGAAGAATCACAGAATCCATGAAGTTCGTAAACTGTAGCTGGTATTTTTGCTGGTGTCACTGCGCGGGGTATCTTTAATTGTTCAAAGTAATTAAACTCCTTTCTGATTTGAAGCCACTGATATGATATAGACGCTGGTAAGGGTCATCCCATTCAAGTTTAAGCACCCACATTGATTGAAATATAATTTTAATGGATATTATAGCCGGTGCAAGCCAACCCAGAGGGTCAAAGATCCTTGAAGCATCAGATAACAAGGACCTTTTAGTATACGTTGATGTTTGTTGAGGCTGCACTTTAAAGCAGAAATTGTCAGTATGTGGCTCCCAATAAATTCTAAGAACTTTAGTTGAATTTCTTGATTCTGGTTCTTCAATTGGCAGGCTTCTAATTTCCATATGCTCTTCTGGAATGGCTCTTAGTACTGACGGTAAATTAGACTTCCATTTTCTCAATTGGAAACCTCCAGATTCTAACACGTCAGTGATTTCCATGACTAATTTAACTGCCTCGTTGACCGTATCTGCACCTGCCATTAAATCGTCTACGTAAAAGTTATTAGTAATTATGGCCGCGTTTAATTGGTAATGCTTGATAGGCTCTTTCTTATTCTTCCCCAGACAATGCGCTGAAAATCCCTGTTGTTTTGATGCACTATTATTTGACGATACATCTGCTTAATATCTGCGGCAATCGCTATGATAGACGAAAGTTTAGGCTGCACAGTTGGACCTACCATTAGCTTGTCATTGATGGATACCTGTGTAGACGTCTTCGCAGACCCATCGAATACAACTCGTAATCGAGTACTACTGCTGTCTTCCTTTATTACCGCATAGTGGGGCAAGTAATAAGTTCCGCTAACTGGTTTATTGATTTCTTCCCCGTGGATTTCCGACATATGGCTTAGCTTCAAATATTCATCCATAAATTTGCTGAGTCGTTTTGAAATGGCAAGCTAACTATATAACGTCCCTCTGAATTGCGATGGTGGTTGCATTAAAGTGTGTCTCACAAGCGGCTTCCTTTTCAGTATATGAATTTTGAGCTGATACTTCCTCCAGTTCCCAGAACCTGCGCAACTGATTATTAATTTCAATTTCTGGTTGTAATTCGGAAGTACATTGAAATGTTTGCACTTCAGATTCACTAGTATTGAAATATCCCGCCAACACCCATCCAAAAACCGTGTTTTGAGCGATTGGCATTCGTGTCTGTTGAATTTGATCAGGGCAAATGACGTTGAAGAACAAATCAGCTCCAATTATTACATCTACGTTAGATGGCTGGTGAAAATGTGGATCAGCGAGTTGAAGATTTGAAAACGAACTCCGGGTTATCTCCAACTTAGATGAAGGAAGTAGATGAGTTAATTTCGGGAGAATCAATGCATCAACGGACAACAGGATATTTCGGTTTAGCTTTGACGAGATTACCAGACGGATCAAGCCCTTTGTCATGCCCAGCTCCAGATGCGGCTATTCCAGATATGGCAATCTTAAAGGGCTGTCTAGGCAGCATGAGCTTCTGAGCACAGGCATTTGAAATAAATGTAGATTGAGAGCCGGAATCAAGTAAGGCTCGGAATTCGTGGAACAACCCGTACCTGTCACGTAATAAAATGACAGATGTAGGTAACAACGAGGTGTAATTCTTTGAATTGGTGCATGTAACTGCTTGCATAAAATGAGCATCATTACTTGAAGTTGGGATTGGTACTGGATAACCTTGCTGGGCTAACGTTGTTGATTGGAGATCTTGTGATTGAACAGTTGATGGTTGATTAGTTGCTTCTGGGTTAGCTTTGTTAATAGAAAAAATTGATGGTTGAAGTGTTGTAAGTTGATTTGATGGTTCTATGGTAGAACTGTTGATGGTAGAAATACGCGAACTTGGATGATTCTCGAATGACTGATGCGCGTTGTGCAAAACCGGTACGGACTGGTCATGTAACATTGTGTGATGTTTATTACTACATGTAAAGCAAACACCTGTTAATCTGCAATTGTTGGCGTAGTGGCCTTGTTGAAGACAATTGTTACAAAGTTTGTTCTGATTGACTAATTGTTGGCTTTGGTTAGGAGTCATATTCTGAAATTGAGTGCAGCGATATAATTGACAATGAAATTGAGTGCAGCGATAAAAATCTTCCTTTATCATTTTGGTGAAGGAAAATTTTATTAAATAAATTAAGATTAATAATTATGATTATTTTAAAATAATATTATTATTATTTCAATTTTTATTATTATTTTAAAATTTTAATTTTAAAATATCGTGTTTTGTACCGTATCGCGTTTTGTATATCGCGTTTTGTACCATATCGCATTTTGAAATATCGCATTTTGAAATATCGCGTTTTGTACCATATCGCGTTTCGTCATATCGCGGTTTGAAATATCGCATTTTAAAATATCGCATTTCGAGCGGATCCCCGCGTCATTTCATAATAACGTACATATACTCACAAAATAATTTCGTTCCTTTTTTATTTGAAAAAGCCAGTCACATGCAATGATATACTATTAAAACCGTTCCCTAAATTAACAGCTCTTATCCTAGATTAGTTAAAATTGTATTTCGATTTGACATTTTTACCAAAAAAAAGTCAAATAAAAGGAAACCAAACTGAAATTTTGTGTGTGCCTTGGGACGAGTATTTTTCCACAATATACCAAAATTCTACAAGACCCAAAAGCATAATCCGCAACAAATATAAAAATCATCATTTTAATTGTCAAAAATACATAAATTAAATAAAAATAAATAAAAAATTGTCGTCGTTCACAAAAACACAAATGCATTTTATAGTTTTTGTCACATAAATTTTAGTTTTATGTGTATAAACTTATACGTTGTTGTTGTTTATTTGTTATTTTCTGTGTGTATGTGTGCACACACAACATATAGTAGAGCTAGTAGTATGTATAATATACAAACAACAAACATAGTAGATGAAATTCAATCCAGCTGGCTAAAATCGTACATAAAATTATCGTAAAAAAACATAAAATTCAGATGTGTCAAAAGTATTATATAAAATAAATAGTTGATTTTCATAGCACAGTACACAACAAAGTAGTGTTACCCAGATCACAAAATTGTATACATACATACTGTGAATAAATACAAAGAGCCTCGCGGGATGAGATTCTGTATAGTACCTACGTTTGTTTGATTTATTGATTGGCCTTCTGATTTATTAACTTTTTTTGTGAATTTATTGAATTGTTATTGATTTTAAGGGGTATGTGTCAAAACAGAGTGACGGTTTTGTTTAATTTATTTATATATATCATACTTAGTTAGCTATCTTTTGAGGGTGGTGGCATAGCCTCCAGGGCATAATAAACATATTGTGAGAATTAATGAATATATTTTTGGTTTTCTCATAGTTATGTATACCAAATGGATTTTCACAGCATATTGAAATATGTATATATAGAAATATGAAACATATGTGACTCTTAGACAAGCCTACAGTCCATGGGAATTATGTTTGCCAATTTCTTAACTAGCAAAGTATTTTTGAACATCACTAGCAAAGATTCAAAATTTGAATTCCTGATAAGTATGCTGCAAATATTTTGTTTCGACATCCAATTCGATCAATATATTCAAAAGGAAAAAACTCTGTGCAAGGGGCTGTATTTATTCATAAAAGCTGGAAATAATTTTGATGAGTCAAAATTCGTTTTTCTTTGTATAAATTAGGGTTTTCAGCACAGATTGAAACCGGTTTTGAACCGAACCAGAAAAACCACGAAACCAGTAAAATTTTGATGAACCAAAACCAACCCGTTTTTAATCCAGATTATTAACCAAAGACAAACCATTTTTTCAAAGAAACAAACCAAAACCGTACCAAGAATCGAACGAGTATTTAAATAACGTTTCAGCACAAATTAATATATACAGATGCTTTATGTCTAAGAAATTTATGAAATTTTACAAAATCACTGATACAAGCGACAATTGTGTGAGTAAAAAAAGAAGTTTGTCATATTACCCATTGTCTTTGCTAAGAAGTATAAATCTTTGCTAATTATAATTATAATATTCAGTGTCTGCATCTAGCGTAAATATTATTCGTTTTGTCAATGTTTTGTTCTTGCATAGCTCTAACCATTTTCATGAAAAAACCCGATTCATATTAAAACTGAAACAACCGAAGTGCACGTATGATTTGCTTAAGTACGTATTTATTACATCTATAGTATGCATAGATACAATACATACATATTTAGCTTTCAGCGCATTTTGTATTTTACAATTTGGTTTTTGAAAAATGCTCATAAATAAAATAAATCTGTGGTTTTTTTGAGAAACTAGTCAACTGCATTTTTGTCGATTTTGAGTTATGAATGAAAATCATCCTAAAATTGTGAAAATTTTCAGATAAATTTGCCAAATTTTCCAAATTTCCCTTAATTTCCCCAAAAAAAATTATTGAAAGTGAATAACTGCTTCAAAAAAATAAATATTTTTATTAAATAAAAAGATAAGTGAAGTTATTACTTTATTAGTTAAATTTAAATAATTTTTTTTTTTCAATGAACTTGTTATAATAAGTTATATAGTTTCTATAAAACAAAAAAATGTTTTTTTGAAACTATTCCATTTTATTAAATATAAATAACTTCAATTACCGACTTGTTATGAAATAAAAAAAACGCCTAAATGATTATAGCATTTTTAAATGTAATTATTTCGCCATTTCGCATCGGATGTCTCAATCGATCGGATTTCTCTATAATTTTCTATTTTTCTGTGCATTTTTTGTTCGTATAATCTTAATTATAATAACATAATCTTATTCTTTAGTAAACCGTAAGTTGCACATAATATATTAAAATTCTTGTGATTTAAAAAAAATATTGTGTTCTTCATAACCCTATTTTTAAATTTTATTTTATATTGTTAATAAAACACGGTCGTAATTTTTGGAAATGTAGCAACGTCGGTAATAATATTATTATAGATACTATTGATGAATTATTTAGATCATCAGACGAAGATGATTATTATGTTGATCATTCCATTATGTTCATCAACAAATTCTAAAATTTACACAATAATTTTTGATTTTCATCCAAACTTTATAATTTATGGAAAAAATTTCGTTTTTTTAAAACTAGTTATCTTTACTTAAATATTTATAAAGAGCCTCTTGTTTGTTAATAAAACTAGTTATCTGCAGATATCGACTTTATATGAATTTAAATTCAAATAACTCAAAACAGGATATCTGATATATTTCCATTTTACAGCATAACAAAACTGGTTTTACATAATATGTTTATGTATATTGATTTCTGCCATTGTGTTAATTTGATAATACAACCAAAATAAATAAATTTTTCAAAATTATTTGAATTATAGTCATTTTTGTTTCAAATGCAATTTCCCAAAAATGGTCGTTTTGCAGTTAACTAGTTTCTCAAAAAAAAACACAGAAATGTATGCCTTAGAAAAACAAAACAAAGAATACGAGTAGGGCTAGGTACGTATGTACGCACAACGTATTCTGATTTATAATTTATTTGAATTTTGAATATTCAAGATAAATATTGTTGTTGTTGTTACGAAAGTAAATTATAATCATGTTCGGAAAGTGAGCGACCCAAATGTTGTCCTTAGTCGTGAGCAATTACTCATCATCATCAACAATAAGCATTACATCATCAACAATAAGCGATTTGCAATGCTTAAGATCACTGTAGCGAAGCACGCCTCATCTGATCGGAGCAATTCTGTGTAAATATTTGCGTAAACAAACAGTGGCGATTAATTAATTTTACATTAAAATAATAAATCTAATTGAAGCTAATAATAATATAGATTTTTACAAACAATTATTTACAGACTATCATTATTCTCACTGCGTATAAACGTTACACGCAAACACTTGGCCGTGTAGACGACACAGATTTTTTTAGTTGAGAAGTTGCGGCTATAGTGTGAGCTTGTTCTTTGATTTACACATAACTATTTAAACTACTAATAGACCGCTCGCATTTTTTGTAATTTCAAATTTGAATGGCAACCCATTACTGCGGGATTTTATACCTTAATCCAAGGAATTTTCAACGTTTCTAATTAAAATCCAAACTTCCTCGATTATATGACTTAAACCATAATTTAATTTTTGGCGTGTAACAATAGAAAGTATGTAGATTTTCTGCCAATAGACCAAACAATAGATGCCAGTTTTTAAGTTAACGAACCATTTTTGGCACCAGTTCATTCAGAAACTCACCAAAATATTAAATGGATCATACTTATCTCATTGCTAGAGATATCCAGATCCTAAACATATCTATCAAGCAATAGTGAAGCCCTATCACCACATCAAGATTGCGATCCTGAAAGAGTGGGTACGCGCTTACAAATAAAAATAAAAATAAAATCATTAAATTAAAAGAAATTAAAAATGCGTTCATCACCAAATAAAATAACAAATTATTATATTGAGGTTGTAACAGAATTCTCCAGTGCGGATATTGGGTATTTTATTTGGTTTTTGAACATTTTTCT
The DNA here is from genome assembly GCA_963556165.1 of Tipula helvola. Lineage (NCBI taxonomy): Eukaryota > Metazoa > Arthropoda > Insecta > Diptera > Tipulidae > Tipula > Tipula helvola. The sequence goes on from OY744481.1 coordinate 105,439,215, forward strand.
ACGTGACAACTACAATGTTTTCTAATTAAAACTAGAAGCATGAAATTTAATGCCGATTTGTTGTACTCGGCACATGGGATTGGAATCATTTTAAAAATTACCGTTTTTTTTTAAAAGAATGCATTGCTTATCAACAGTAACTTTAAGACGTTGTTTTTCATGATAATTTTTGAATATTCTTGCAAACAAACAAATAAATTAGTTCTCTGCAAATTTTGTAAAACGATTCAGTTGGAACTTTAAGTTTACCAAACTTGTTTTCAACACTATAATTTTTGTATAGCATCAAATATTCCGACGGGAAATCAAGTATTTTGCCAGTTCTAATCGATACATTGACTACATGATAATTTTTTTGACATGTTGAATGCAACATACACAGTAAAAAAATTTAATCTTTAATAGAAATCTTGTGAACTTCTTCTCGTAGATTTACATTGTTACTATAATATTACATGAAAACAGCAATAATACTTTCAATATTCAGTAAAATTGGTGATTATGTGTGTTTTTCAATCAGAATGCCAAAATGCAAGAAATTTATCGAAACTAAAAATAATGCTTTGGAAATCGAGAACGATACAGACCTAATAAAAGTAGTAGGTATCAAAATGAATTATAAGTCAAAAGTGGTAAACTTTTTAAAAACTCTTGCATAACATAAAATTATAAAATTTTATTTTTTTAAATATACATCATTAAAGTTTTGCGTACGTTTACATAAATAATTAATGAATTATAATGAAGTTTGATATATGGAGTTTCATTAACCCTCCACGAACACACAGGGTCGATCGCTTGAAAATGTTTTGAAAATTGGCGGGCCTGATTCCGTCTAGCTATAGTTTTCGGTACAATACATGTTAAAATGGTCCCTTTGTAAAGCGTAACACATAGTAGGCGTATGGCATCATTCGAAGTTCGTGCAGAGTCGTTCTGACCCTGTTGTGATCAAGCATCGGTTTACTCCGAAAAAAAAAAATTATTTGAGGTGATATCATTAAGGAAGTATTTTAAATAGAGAGAGATTTTGTAGACTAAAATATGCAGAGGAAAATAATTTCTGTTTCGTTTGGAAATTTTGGTTGCCAAGTAGTGAAAAGAATAAATGGAAGAACTTTGTGTACTGGCAAGTATGAAGCGAAAGTATATTTGTCTGCTATGGCTGCTATAAGGCAACTTGTCTTTCACCTACTTACTCCATACTTGTAAGAAAACTAAAAAATTCCAAACTGCGCTCTGAATATTCAAAGGCATTCAGATTATTCTTCATCAAAAACCGGCTGCACCAGAAGTTGATGACCGCAATTACAAAAAAGAGCATGATGTTCAATTTGCCCTTACGCGAAGGATAAAAAAACTAAAATTGATTGTCCGCCTTGCTTGCGCCCGATGTGCGATGAACATCCTGCCTAGCTACTATATGTATGATTGCGCCGGAAATGAATAAATAAGTAATGTGTAAATAATCATATCTGTACGTGTATGTAGTAAAAAATCAATTGTTTCTTTAATTTTTTCACAAAAATGTTCAATTTTTCTGACGTTAAAAATCATCTTCGTCACCAAGCAAAATAAATACCTAGAAACACTAAAACACAAACATTTTCTCGATTATACTACATTTCCAGAACACACATACGCGTCAACTTTTAGCCAGAAATATTGAAAAATTAACAAAATGCATTTGCTTTGCAAATTACTTTTTTTTCAAAAAAAAAAAACTATTTTCGATTATTTTTTTGATTATGTAAATAATTCCATCGGCACTTTTGAATTATGGTAATTGATTTATCAATGTTTTAAGAGCATCTGAGAATTTTTTCAAGCTGATCGCTTTCACCAATTTAAAATGGTAGACGGTCAAAAAGTGTCTAGGGTCAGATTGACCCAGAGTGTTCTCCGTGATTAAAAAACTAGGTGTGTTCTCGGAGGGTTAACTTATTCATTTGTTCATATTCTCTAGATACAATTCTTTGGTACAATTATAAAAATTTTGGTTCCTTAATGTATACCTTTAAATTTGTACCAGAATATTCATGTAAAATTGGATGAACTTTTACATGCAAATTTGCTAGAATCACGCACAATTACCGCTCTATAAGTGTAAAAAAGAGCTGGAATTTGTTCGTAAATCTCTACAATTCACGTAAAATTACACGTTTTTTTCATTTTAGTTGCTACGTGACTTTGATAGTGAATTTATGGTATATCAATGAAAATTGGGTTTTCAATTTCAATCTAATTTTCCATGAAAAAGTATGGCAATTTTGCCCATTTGCAAAAACACGTAATATTTAATAAAACTTTTTTACTGTTTAGCTTATAAAACACCTCATAGAGACTTCTTGTAAATCGACATCCAAATAGCCGCCCCGGTGGCACAGTTGTTAGCATGCTTGCTTCAAGCTCCTGAGGTCCCGGGTTCGATTCCCGGCGGGTGATGAAAAAATCACGGCTGGTTAATGTATGGATCAATGAACTAATCACTCATTATCCGTGGTAAAATGATTACGAAACTTCACTATGAAGCGGCCAAGTCCCTCTATGGGATGTAGCGCCAGCGAAAAAAAAAAAAAAAAAAAATAATGAAAATTGGGTTTTCAATTTCAATCTAATTTTCCATGAAAAAGTATGGCAATTTTGCCCATTTGCAAAAACACGTAATATTTAATAAAACTTTTTTACTGTTTAGCTTATAAAACACCTCATAGAGACTTCTTGTAAATCGACATCCAAATTAAAATTTTTTTTCGGGTTTATCAGAAATATTATCATAGTTTCAATGGTCCCATCTTCAACGAAATCTCATCAATATCATCAAACATATGTAAGCCCGCTGAACTCAAAATTTTGCTAATTTTTGTTATACATTTTATTTTCGATTCATCGGGCCATGTTTTTGATTTTGAGCGCATATTCAGTAAAACTTAGTTAAACTGTTTGGTGTTTTCATTTATGCTTAAAATGGTCGTTGATATTTAGTAATTTTATCTCGCTTAATTTTCTGGTCGTAATTTTTACATTTTAGGTGTAACAGAAAAATTGGCACACTATGAGGATTTCCCCAGATTATTGAAAATTGGCTCAATATTTTTCGATGTTAGATCAAAATTACAAAAATTTTATTGGCGTTCTATGAAGTTAATGTCTGATTCTAATGTAGCCTTTGAACGGCTGTAAGTCTTTATAAGTGTAATTGGATGTAAATAGAAATGTTACAAATGCTGCTTTCGTTTTGTTATACAATAAAATTGTTAACACTGAAGAACTACTCGACTTCTCGTCATAACTCTCATAATAGTACTGAGAATAATTCCAGAAGTAACAGTATGATTAACCGAAGGAGCATTATTAGATGAAATAAGATTGTGGGAACAGAATTTCGTTTTAATTTACCCGTAGAATAGCACCACGGTTCGAAATGTTTGCACATATTTTGACAAATTTCAAGTCGTTATTTTATAAATTACAATTGGAAATTCATTCGTTATATTTTGGGTTTTTGATGGTCAATCTAAATAATCGGATATTATGCCGATTTGAAGATTGGCAACCTGCAACCGACACTTAATTCCAGATTTACGCGAATTGGAATTCAATTTCAATTAAAATTTATTAGATTTTAGTTACTTTTAACGATCCGATCTCAAAGTTCAAAATAAATATTGCATAATAAAAACATACATACTACAAAAGAATGTTTAAAACTAATACAAAATTATTTTGTATTTATGTACATACGTATTCAATTCATCATTTTAAAATACATTATTACATGCTCTGGATTAGTGAATTTTGTTTTGTTCTATATTGAATCAAAAACTAACATTCACCAAAATAACACTTACACCTACAATCGTAAGTAGTTTTGCAAAACTGAAAATTGTATATAAATGTTTATTGTATGTATATGTATGTACTTAGATAGAATTTAAACTTTTCAATAGATCATAATTGTATAAACAATTAATTGAATTTACCCGTAAGTTACATTTTTGATCTAAGTTCATTTTGGAGTAAAATTAAGTATCTCAAAGATTTGCCTACAGACTTACTAGAAGAAAAAGCCCGCAATACGGGATAAAAATATTATTTCTTTTAATTTCCCATAAGAACTAATGTAAATTTGTTCATTTTAACTTAAATATTTATGAACTAAAATTCACTCGAATTGAATAATATTATTCTATAATTTTCGTCCTCAATATATTTAGAATTAATGATTGAAAAATCGTGGAAGAAAATCTCTCTACATTTTCAGGTAGGATAAGAAAATAAAACCACTATTTTTCACTACTTTACAATCACACAATAACATTTTTCTGTATACAGGAAAAAAATTTAAAACAAATCAGGGCTGCCTTGATTTTTGTACAAACACGGCACTTCACATGACAATCGCCGTATTGATCGTGTTTTAGTACAACAGCTTCACATACATTTTCGCAAGAGGCGCTAGTCCGTGTACAAAATTGTTTGTTTACTTTTTTTTTATATGGAGTTTCGGTGAAAACATGGCCAATTAAATCGCAAAATTGTTAATTAAACCTATCTTAAAGAAACGTTGATGGTTATAATAAAACTTTGAAATACTATTTAACATATTTTATTTAAGTTAAATAAATCGTTGACCCTTTAACATCCGAGAAAATTACAAATAAAAATGAGGTCATTATTGGTATTTTATGAGGTTATGTCCGTTGTTTTAGAAATTTATTAGCCAACAAAATATGAGATTTGAGCAATATTTTTTATTTAAGAATAGAAAATAAAGAGAAATTTGATTGATCCCATTGCAAAATATAAATGTAACAATAAGTTTTGTTGATAAATCAGCTATAAATATATCAAAATCAGGTGTATTAACTTATCGTTTTCCTGGATAGTAAAGGGTTATGGATTATTAACTTTTCAAAATACATGTATTAATCTATTGTAAATTATTATTACTACTTTAAATTTCATATTGTGGCATTTTTTATTCAATTTATCTCAATTTTATTATAGCTGTTTTTAGTAAAACTCCATATAAAAAAAACGTAAACAAACATTTTTGTACACGGACTAGCGAAACTAGTGAAAGATTTCTGAACTAATTTCACAATCTATACTAAAGTAATTTATTTGATTTTTGTCATCAATTTTTTTGTTTATTTTTTGGTTATTTATTTATACTAGATGGCTCTGTTTTATACTCTCTTGGTTGGTTTGTTTCTATTCTATGTCACCCATTTATAGTACAAACAAATATGCAGCTTCAAAAAATGGCGCTACCAATTTTTTTCTTTAACTTTTGAAATTATTTAAAAAATTATTAGAGATTATTCAAAATTTTCGAATTTTTTTACGATTGTGAAGTTTTTCCTAAGTTTCCTAAAAATAACAAATCATTTGAATCCCCAATCCAATCAAAACGAAACATATACTGATTTCTCGAAGTCTAAGGGAACAGGTAATTAGGAATTGACCATTTCTGAATTTGCTTCCACTTTGAATGTTTATCGATTTTGCCAAAATTTTCCTGCTGTTTCTAAAAAGCACGCATTCTAACGGAAACCTATTTTGAGTTACTATAGACCTACTCTAAAGGAAAACCATACAAATTTTTCGAAATCTAGGAGAAGAGGTAGTGAGGATTGAACATATCTGAACATATCAGAATTCAGATATGTTCAATCCTGTTCCCCTAGATTTCGAAAAATTTGTATGGTTTTCCTTTAGAGTAGGTTTACAGTAACTCATAATAGGTTTTCGTTAGAATGCGCGTTTTTCACGAATAGCCGGAAATTTTGGAAATTCGATTTACTACCAAAGTGGAAACGAATTCAGATATGTTCAATCTTAACTACCTAGTCCCCTAGATTTCGGAGCATGTGTATATGGTTTTCCTTTAGAGTAGGCCCACAGTAACTCATAACAGGTTTCCGTTTGAATGTGCGCTTTTCATGAATAGCATGAACATTTTGGAAATTCAATATATAGCCATAGTGGAAGCGAATTAAGAAATGTGCAGTCCTATTCTATTTATATTGCGCTAGAATTTATGTTTACGATAACTCAAAATAGTTTAACTGTAAAGTGATCACTTTTTAGGGGAATTCAGAACTAGAAAATTAAAATGCTACAATATTGTTTAAAAATTAATCTTTAAAGAGCGTAGTGCGGTCCGTAAGTCCGCTCTACTTTTCAACAAATAATTCGGGGTGGGCTGTGTCGTGCACACGCCGTAGGTGTTTCGCGTGATAACGTTTATAAGAAAACAGCCATTCAAATGCCTAATTAAAATGAATTTTGTACATTATTTACACTAATACACTCGTAAACGTTTATAGGAATAGGAAAAATTTCACGCTGCAGCTAGTTTTTCCTAAACTGGTCCTAACTTTTTTTAAGAATAATTTAGTAAATACTTCACGTGAACATTTTTTTGACATTATTAAAGAAGCCCCCTTCAATACGCGAACATTGGTCCTTCGAGCCAGATCTCCAAAAATATTACACGGCGATTTTGGATTTCCGGCAAAAAGTTTAATTTTTTTTTTGTTTGGGAAATATTAGCGTCATTTTTGGCATATTTGGCGTCAAAGGCAAATATTTCTGATTGAATAGTTTAATTGTGCCTATTTGCTTTCCATTTTTGAATTTAATACGTTTAATCAAAACCCAATGTCTACCGCAAGAGCGCTTAAGCGCATTCAAACTCGGTGCGAGGATATTAAAACAGCTGCCGCGAAATTCAGCCAAGCCACGATATTGGAAGAGATCGAAACTAATATTAAATTATTCGAGGACGAATGGCAGGAGTACCGTGAGCTGGAAAAGCTTATTGATGAGTCGAATAAATATGAAGCGCAACAAAACTCATTAGAAGCGTTATTTTTTAAGCTTAAGCAAGTGTTGGTGCGAGCGAGAATGAACGGGGAGCTGAAACATCTAAACATTTTCATAATGCTCCTATGGATGAGCTAATGGCCAATCAAAAATCGTTTCTGCAAGAAGTTTCGGTTTTAAATAAAAGAGAAAGTGAAGTTAGGCTTCCTAGAATTAACATTCCTACCTTTTCTGGAAAGTATTCTGAATTTCCCTCTTTTAAAGATCTTTTTGAAGCCTCAATCGACAGTAATGCCTAAATATTGACGGTACATAAATTTCAATACCTAAAAGGTCTTTTAACGGGTGAAGCTGCCGCATTAGTTCGGCATATTGCCGTAACTGAAGCAAATTATATTGAGGCATGGGATAAAATAAAGCAGAGGTATGACAAAACGAGGCTTGTGATTTCTACGCTGATTCAGCAATTTCTAGATCAATCAGCAATCTCCAAATTATCAGCGAAAGCCCTTCATCAGATGTCTGATTTGTCCGATGAAGTTTTAAGAGGATTAAAGGTATTAGGTGCCGAAGCAGAGAGAAGAGATCCATGGCTAATCCATATTTTGGTGAATAAATTGGACGGGGTTACTAAACAAGCTTGGGCAACTGAGACTGCTGAGGAGGATTTTCCCTCTTTGGAAAGGTTTTTCAGATTCTTGAACAGACGAAGTGATTCTTTGGATACGGTTGACTCAAATAAATTGGCGCAACCAGTAAATAATCGTGTTAAAAGCCTTCATTCCGCTCCAATAGAACTCATGTGCGTCAATTGCTCTAAAGACCACTATCTTAGCAAATGTGACCAGTTCCTTTCGTTAAGCATACATGAGAGGAGGGGTTTTGTGTCGGATAAAAAGTTATGTTTTAACTGTCTATCTCCAACCCACCAGGCAGTTATATGCAGATCAAAATTCAGATGCGGTAAATGCCATAGGAAGCACCATTTGACTTTACACCCAGAAGATGTGCAGCCAACAGAAGCAAATGAAACCTTAAACGGCAACGCAATAAACATTTATGAGGTGAATGTTATCAATAAGGTCCAAAATCATAACGCTATTTTACCGAGTTTTCAATCATTACTTCCAACGGCGATGGTTCAAGTTGCGGATCGATTCGGGAATTTGCTAAAATGTCGAGTATTGCTCGACTCCGGATCACAGGCATCATTTATAACAGAGGCTCCCTAGATCAAAGGCAAACATTTTAATATCTGGATTAACATCAGGAAAAATAGCTACCGGAGGAGCAGCTTCAGTTAATGTACATTCATTGCACAATTCAGAAGATGAAATTATAATAGATGCCCTGATAATCAATCAACTGCCCACTAAGCTACCTAGTTTTGATTTCAAGTTGCAAGATTGCAGTTTTTTAAATAATTTGAAACTAGCTGATCCTGATTATAACAAAGTTGGGCCAGTTGATATTTTAATCGGAGCCGATAGATTCTTTCATGTTATCAGGAATGGGCGAGTCACTAATCTGAATGGCGCTTTAATTACTCAAAATACAATTTTTGGTTGGGTTGTTTCTGGGGTAACAGACAGTAGCAACATCGAGAGAAGCGAGACAGTTCATACCAATGTTTGCACTTTTAATCTTCATTTGGATGTCAACATTAATACCACCCTGAAACGGTTTTTCGAGCAAGAAGAAATTCCAAGTCCCAAGATGTTGAGCCCAGAGGAAGCTGAGTGCGAGGAACATTACAAGTTAACACACAAGCGAACCAAAGAAGGAAGATATATGGTGGAAACTCCGTTTAAAAAAACAGCAGGTCTGCTTGGTAATTCAGTGAACGCAGCCACACGGAGATTTCTAGCATTGGAAAGGAAGTTGCAAGCAAATCCTTCGATCAGAGAAGAATACACTAACGTCGTAAACGAATATTTAGATTTGGGATATTTACAGCCGAATAAAACTGGCGAAAGCTTTGAAGATTCAAAATGTTTTTATTTACCGCATCATTGTGTATTCAAGGCCTCCAGCGAGACCACTAAATTAAGAGTGGTGTTCGACGGATCTGCGAAATCGTCGACTGGAGTTTCTCTAAATGAAACCATGGTGGTGGGGCCAACAATTCAGCCCACACTATGGTCCATTTTAATGAGATTTAGATATTACAAGGTAGCATTGATCGGCGACATTGAGAAAATGTACAACCAAGTTGCAGTTGCTGAGCCAGATACGAATTTTCAACGCATGCTTTGGAGAAGTGAACCATCAAACGAACTCAAGCATTACAAGCTTAGCAGAGTCACTTTCGGTTTAACTATAGTTCATCATTTTTAGCGATACGGACCTTACCGCAAGTAGGTTACGATAACCAGCAAGACCATCCAAACATCGTTTCGCATATACTGGAAGATTTTTACTTTGATGATTTCATCTCAGGAGCAGATACGATGGAGGAAGCTCAACATCTGCAAAATATTATTCATGTATTGCGAACAGGGGGATTTCATATAAGAAAGTGGAAGTCAAATCTATATGACATTATGGCGATTGAAGATATAGATCCGATTTCAAGATTTCAGAGCCCTATCGAAGCAAAAATATTAAGACTTCAATGGAACGCCACTGAGGACGCTTTTTCATTTAGACTGGTTTTGGATGATGACAAAGAACCACGAAGCGTCAAATCATATCTGAATACTCAAGAGTTTTTGATCCTATGGGTTGGTTGTCTCCATCGATCATCCTGATGAAAATAGTGTTCCAAAATCTGTGGCTATAATGAAGTTGGGCTGGGATGATGAAGTACCAGGCGAGATTTCCAAAATTTACAAAAAAATCCGAGATGAGTTAAAGCTACTGGAAAATCTAAAAATTAAACGAGTTATTCCGCAAAACGAGCAAATTGAGATACACGGTTTTTCGGATGCAAGCGAAAAGGCGTCCGGTGCAGTGGTATATTGTAGAACTATTGATGAGAATGGCGTAGTAAACGTGAATTTAATGGCGTCCAAAACCAAGGTGGCGCCAATCAAGCAGATTTCTCTTCCTAGACTAGAATTGTGTGGAGCATACTTAGTTACCAATCATCCCATCCAGCTAGATGGAAAACATTTGTGGCAAATCGTACTTCAGAGATCCTTAATGAAATACCGCAAAATTATTGGAATCACGTACGATCAGAACACAACCCAGCCGATTACGCATCAAGAGGAGTACTTCCATCAAAATTGGTGAATTTAGCTCAATGGTGGAATGGTCCAGAATGGTTGCAAAAGCCTGATATTGTTTATGCATCAAAAAAGGAAGATATCAACGAGGTAGAGTATCTGGTAGAAGAACGAAAGGCCAAACTATTTGGATTTAATACACATCAACAAGACGACGTAATAAGTCATTTGATGCAACAAACATCAGCATACACCAAGATGACTCGAATTTTGGCTTACGTTTTTAGATTTCTGAAGAATGCGAGATTGCCCAAGAGGGAGAGAAATTTAAGTTTCCTAGCAGTCGAGGAGCTTTAAAATGCCAGAAATGCCATCATTAAATACGTGCAACAAGAATCGTTTGCAAGCGAAATTAGTTGCCTTCGTCGGAAGGTTGAAATTGGCAAAAGCAGTGATATTGTCTCATTGGCACTCTGAGGCACTCGAATTATCCATACGATTATAAGCATCCAATGATTTTACAAAAGGGCCATGTATTTAGTCGCGTTATTGTAGAATACATGCACAAGCAAAATCTGCATCCTGGTCCATCATTAACGTTCCACTTAACCAGGCAGCAATTCTGGATATGTTTCAAAAGCAATGCGAGGGCTTCCAAGCAGCTGATGGGAGATCTAGGCCATTTACATTATGTGGTGTGGATTATGCGGGGCCAATCCAGCTAGCGTCTAAGAGAGGGAGAGGCGCTAAATTGATAACGGGTTATATCGCCATATTTGTCTGAATGGCGACAAAGGCTGTCCATATCGAATCTGTGAGCGAACTGTCAACTGATGCCTTTATTGCCGCTTTGAAAAGATTTGTTTCGAGAAGAGAAGCACCCGCTCATATTTACAGCGATAACGGTTCGAATTTCATTGGAGCAAAACGGCAGATGAAGGAGGTATACGAAATAATTTCTAGTAATAACCACAATTGTCTCGTTGCAGAATATTTGTCTAAATCAGAGATACAATGGCATTTAAATCCACCTGCTTCACCACATTTTGGAGGCTTATGGGAGGCAGCCGTCAAATGCGTCAAGACGCATCTTATCAGGTGTACATCTAATACTTAACTAATTTTTGAAGAGATGACTACCTTATTGAGTCAAATCGAGGCAATTTTGAATTCTAGGCCACTTTATGCAGCTGTAGATGACGACGTAATAAATAAATGAAGAAATACCTGCAGGTAGACTTACAAGATGGCAATTTGTGCAACAACGCGTTCAGTCGTTTTGGAGAAAATTCAGCACAGAATATGTTCACAATCTGCAACAAAGAGCAAAGTGGCGCAAAGTACAGGAAAATTTTAACATCGGCGATGTTGTTTTGGTAAAAGAGGATAATTTGCCCTCTTACAAATGGGCGCTAGGCAAAATTATTCAGTTACATCCTGGTGATCGGGGAATTGTTCGAGTCGTAACGCTTAAAACATCAAAATCGACTTTCAAGCGACCCATTGTCAAACTATGTAAGCTGCCAGCACAGGATAATAGTTAACGATGTTGATCGTTAACGGGGCGGAGAATGTTTGTTATCATCTGCAGCACCTAAAAATATAAGAAAACCACAAGAATAGTTTGGGACATAATTACTTACAACTTTCCAGCGATAACAAACATTAACATCTTTGATGGTCAAGCATAGAAGTAATTTTTGTTTGTTTTATTTTTTCACGTTTTGACACTTGGTTATTTGCTATGATCACTAGTACCAATCTTAAAATGAATTGTAAATAATTATAGCGAAACAAGTATACCAACTTGATTATAACAGTTAAATATGTAAAATCATAGATGGTGATATAATTGGCTTGTATAACACTTTTTTTTGTATAAAAGGCCGTTCAATAATATGTAAAATTCATTATAGAAAGAGATATTGTAAAGTAAGTTACAATAATAAAAAATAAGTAAAATATAAAATTGTGAAGATAGGGTGTTTTTTATTTAATAAAACTGCGAGTATAAAGAAGCCCCCTTCAATACGCGAACAATTATTGAAAGGTTTCTTACAAATTTTTCAAGTATTTGCAACATTTAAAGAGTTTACGAAATAATTCTAGATTTTTGGGCAAATTTGAGATTTTCGATATAAATGTGCATTTCCGTAACAAATAACAAATGTATAATAAATGTTACAAATATTTGTTATTTAAGATTTGTTGAATTGGTTTGTAACTTACTTAATAACTACCGCTTTTATGTGCTTACAGTTGGTTTTACAAGAAATTGTTAGCCAAATTGTTAAGGGTTCGTTCTTCTTCACGGAAACTTGAATATCGTGATCTCGAAAAGAACCAAAGTTGGTTTCCTAATTTGGAAGTTTAAAATTGAATTGTCTTGATAGGAATACTTGACTTTCTGGAATTTTCACGTTTGTGCCATCATATTTCCGACGTACATATACGGGATTTTTGTGAAATTTCAAGTGTTTTAAACCTACTCGAGGTTTGTTTGGCTTTGAGTGTTTTGTATTTAGATTATATTCGATTTTAGTTTAATTGAAAAATATAAGCGTTAACGTTAACGTTTCGAGTTTTCAGATTTTTAGAAAAAGTCGTCTTCAAATTGCAAAATAATTCTGTTAAGTGAAATAAATCAATTAATGTCGCCGGTACATAGGTTAAACAGATGTGATCGAGGAATCTATATATCGTTTTTAGTATACACTCGAATATCTACTTCTTTGTTTCGCTTAACGAGAGGTAAAATTGGACTTTGCCTAATCTTTCCAAATTTTCATTTCGCCCTTAGGATCAGCTTTTATTAATTTTCCTTACATTCCACCGTACAAAATTTTATTCTCACTACTTTTATTCCTTTCAAAATAGCTTATACTATTTGAACTTATTCAGTGGCTATTGAATAACCTGAATAACATCTTGTAAATTGTATTTTTAACCTTTCTGCCAATAACTCTATTATCATCCAAGATCAATTTTATCATAAAATGAATGGTTCCCATTCAAGTTCGCTTCTTAAACATACCAAGTGATACAGATGCCTGTGATTTCACATGTCACAGGGCCAGTTTACATTCCTTCATTTTCCAAAAAAGGGTTGAGTAAAGCGCTTTGCCCATAGGAAAACGAAAACGGAAACGGATTTTATTTTTTTTACAATAACTCCAAATCTTTAGCATATTATAGCTTAAAGACTTGTTCATTAACACAATACAAAAATATTTTATTTAAAAGAATAATTTAAAAATATTTAACATTCCCAAAAAATTAATTTTAATTTTTTCTGTCAGAAAATTTAAAATATTTTTTTAATTTTTCGTCAGAAAAATACACGAAAATAGTTTTCGTCTTGTTTTTCTGTTATAATTTTGTAATGTCGGCTAAGAAATGAATGAAATACCAACTTCACACACTAAACACAAAAGCATTTTCTTTTCTTTTTTAATACATATTATGGTATTCTGAGAATTCCGTTTTCTTTTTCAATAAATTTAAAAACAAATAACTGATAGATACAAATATACAAGTTTAGACAAGTAATGGACAAGGCAAAATGAAAAGATGCTACAAATTGTCAAATGTCATGTTTTTCGTTTTCCTATGGGCAAATCGCTTTAGGGATTCAACTGGGTATCACTTTGCTGGTCGACTCATCATGTAGCTACAACCAAACTACAAAAATATAATTCGAACTTTATACGTTAAGTATAAGTAAGAACATGCTGATGTAGCGAATTATTATATTCACCAGAAATAAAAAACTCAAAGAAGCTCTATGTTATTTCACTGAATCACCAAACCGTAAATATTGGAATGCTACAAAAAATAATATATTTATCTATAAACAAAGCCAAGATTAACTTTAGGACCAAATCCTTACTTACCTTGTTATAATTTAGTTTAGAGAATTTATTTATTTATTATTATCAACAAGTATACAAATAAGACAAAGTCTTTTTACAATATCTGCTAAAATAGCTAGATATTTTCTTTTGATACTTAAGCATAAAAGACAAAACTAAAAATTAAAAAATCAAAAATTATAAAAATTATTAGGTTTTAACCTATACGTTAAATTATTTTACTACAATGCAATTAACATCAAAATCTATACAATAATATAACAATAAAGAAGATTCGCTAAGTGAAGGATAAGAGACCAGTTGCTGACCCGAACATTATTAATAAATGCAAATCATGCATATCATAGTAACAAAAGTAGAATAGTGGAGTCTTAGCAAGGGACAAGGGGAAAACAAAGGAATTACAGTAATGAGGGAAAGAATGCTTCTTGAAGGCACCGACTGTGGGAGAATACCTCATCCCAGAGTTAAGGCGATTCCAGATCTTCACACCACGGACGAGCAACGAACTCTGCCGAATTACCTACAGTTTTACATTTTTTAGGCAGATTTAAGTTTAGCGTCCGCAATGATTTAGAGAAACTAAGCTTACTATACAAATATGTTGGCTACCCAGATGTTATTAACTTATATATAAAGACAGAGAGTAAATACTCTAAATAATGATAAAAATGACACCCCATAATAGATTTAGCTATAAGGTAGTAATCGGTTCACCCAACTTCTTGGAGCAAATATACCTCACACAAGAATTTAGAACTACTCTCAGCTTACTTAGCGTTGTTTTCGAGATTCCAGAAAAAATAGGAGCACAGTATACGAGCTGTGAAACTATTAAAGCTTTCACTAATCTAATTCTGGTTTTTAGTGGTGGTAATTTAGCCACAACACGAAGTCTACCAAGAATACCATAAGCTTTTCCGCGTACCATGTTCACATGGTCCTCCCAACTCAAAACGTTATTAATAACCAGCCCCAAACTAGTTAACTTCTTGACTATTGGAATATTAGAACCGAATAATGACAAACCAATATCAACTGGAGAATATCCCCTCAGTCTGCTAATTAGTAATGCTTTAGATTTTGTAGGATTTATCTTGATTTTGTTATAAATGGCCCAATCACCAATAGTGTCCAGGGCTGTGTTAATACGACTGACACAATATTCAAATGAAATCGGCAAATCAGCATCATACAATTGAAAATCTTCAGCAAAAATATGATATCTGACGGACGTTAGAGATGAAGATATGTCATTGATAAACATATTAAAGAGGATAGGGCCAAGTATGGAGCCTTGCGGTACACCAGAAGTAATTAATACATCATCAGATAAGTACCATTAATATTAACCCTTTGCCGTCTAGATGCTAAATATGATTCAACGAAAGATATTGCGGATACAGAAAATTTAAACTGGTGAAACAATTTATGAAGCAGTATATTATGATCGACAATATCAAAGGCCTTGTCAAAGTCAAGACATGCCAGAATAGAATTTTACCCATTTACCCAAAGTACCAGTACTTTAACCCTCTCTGAAACCAGATTCCAAATTTCTTAAGGACTTTAGATAAACATGGTAGAATATTAAGTCTATATTCTTCTACACTTTTTGGATATTTCGTTTTGTTGACAGGAATGACGATAGCTTCCTTCCAAACATCCGGAAAGAAAGATTGGGTTAAACAACAATTTAAAATAAAGGTTAGGTGGTCTACAATAGTCGGTCTTAGTAAATTAATTATTTGAAGAGCAAACTCGTCCGATCCTACTGCAGTACATTTAATTGATGCTAAAGTTCTAATAAATGCGCTAGATCAACGTTTTGAAAATAAAAGGCGTCATGAACATTAAAATTGCTATGAGTTGGTGTAATACGCCTAGTACCCGATTTATTAAAGACAGAGGCAAAAAATCTACTGAAATCAGACGACTCAAACTGGCAGAGCGGTGCTGAGCCCTGAGTAACACCAAACGTTTGCAGGTTTTTCTATAAAGTGTTTGGTGGCAAATTAGCATCAAATACTTTAGAGAAAGCAAGAATTATAAGTTGGTTAACAAAATTGCGATACTTCTTGAAATTTTCCCAATCCTCCGCTCTTCTAGAGCCACGCCAACAATAATTCAGGCAATTTTTCCTATTAATATGCCACTGGATTTCCTTGGTTAGCCATTGAATGGAGTTATTACTCTTTGACTGAACACTTTTTAACGGAGCAAATTTATTTAATATGTGGAGTATCAATTCGATAAAGTGCTTAAGCTTATGATTTAAATCAGGAAGGTGATAAATGCTACTCCAGTTTAAAGTAGCCGTATAAGAGTTCAATGCTAACTCGTCAATATAAAATTCTAAAATTGCTAAAATTTCTCACCCTATATACACGCTTTTGGCAATTATTGAATTCGAAATCATATGAACCATAAATAAAACCATGAGTTGTGCAAGCAATAGATATTTGCGTAAAAAATATTAATTTTGTCTGATTTTGGATCAACGCAATATCTATTAGAGTTACCTTTAAAGTTAGTGGCTTCAGTCAGACAGACGCTAGATAGCCTATAACTAAGCAAGAATTCATTAAATTTCCTGACGTGGCTATAACCACTTAACAAATCAGGATTAAAATCACTCAATATTAGAATATCATTATAACTTTTAAATATCCTATCAAAACATTTACTCACTGAATTAATGAATTTGGTACAAGCTGACTGTATATAGATAACGCCCAACAGAATTGAACATCCGGAGAGTTCAATATCTATATACACAAAACATCAAATTTAGAATTTGGTGCGTTTTGATGAACTAAATTATATTTAATTCCCTTGCGGATATAAAGCGCTACACCACCCCCCAACCTATCAGAACGGTCTTTACGAATCACCTCATAACATGTGTATACGTTTCATTCGCACCGGTGAGTTCGACTCTTAAAGATGTAAACTGTTCATATCATCGAGACTAACGCAGATAACATATTTGCCAGTCTTAGAAGCTTTAATTCCGATTTTTGTCATCAATGACTTTCATACTCGCAATTTTATTCTCCTTTAATAATCTCAAGGCAGCTTTTTTAATTTGGTATGATGCAACAGTCAAATTATGTTGTAAGTAAATCCTTTCATCACCAACAAAGCCAGGTAAACAAGATAATTTCAGAGTTTTGGCAACCTTGATGAATATTGAGTCATAAAAAGATTTTTATGGAAGATAGTGGCAAAACGAATTATAGGCACCGGTTTATTATTATTACTTAACGATTTGATTCGATAAATGTCGGCTTCCACGATACTTTTAATGTTCAAACAGCTGCAAATCAAGTTAAAAATGTGTGAACAATTCTCATTATCCAACACTGGTATGCCATTTACACCAGAAAGTCAACCTTTTTGTTCAATTACACTGATTTTTTTTATTAAGTTCCCGTTTGACAACTTTTATATCTTCACTCAATGCTGAAATAGACTTCACTATTTGCTGCTGCAACAAAGTAAACCATTTTTCCATTCTGGCATCAATGTCCTCCAAGAATAGGTTTTCAGGCACATCAACCCGCGTCATCATGGTTTTCGCTTTGTTTTCATCCATTATTTAAATAATCCGCAATTGCAACACTATAGTATGTAGAAGCTCAATAATTAGCAATAAATTTAACGACCTTCAACTCAAGTTGGTGCGTATCCAAGAATTAATATCAAGTACCGTAGATAATACAATAAACCGATAATACACACTGTTTAATTCCAAATGTACAATTTTAAAGACAGTGCTCATACACTAATTTGTATTTCAGTAGTAAAAATTTTAATATTCACCATCCTTTTCAATTGAGGATTCCGATTTGATTACGTTCATTTGACATTCTCAGCCTAACAATATTATACAAAATCTCACGGGCTGAACAAATAAACAAATCAGCGATGTGTGCAGCTAGCTGTCTCAATTGTAACTGTAGTGTAATGTACACTGGTGAAAATTTAACTAGTGTAAAGTGCACTGGTGTCAAAGGCAATGGACTCAACAGTACTTTTGTAAATTGCATAGGCAAAGACCATCATGTAAATTTTGCAAGTGCAATTTACATGGTGGTCTTTACGTGTGCAATTTACAAAAGTACATTTGAGTACATTCCCTTTGAAACCAGTGAACTTTACACCAATTAAATGTTCACCAGTGTATATTACACTACAGTTACAATGCGCGAAACATTTGAAAATGCCTACATCTTAGCGAATAATGATGCCAAAGTGTTGTGGGATAGGGGACGAATCCAACTTGCTGTTCTCCCGAAAGCGACGTTGTCTCCTCTAGTTTTGCACCTTCCCGTGACTTGATACTTTTATCAATCCCCGTTAATCAGTTTGTGGTTACATCTTTCCTGATCTCCTTGTTTCTAGTCTTGATGTATGTATATGATGTAATTTTTGTTCCGACATCCGGTCCAAGTCGTTTTTCAAGCAGTTCTCTTTGTAGTTGAAACGTTATATTCTTCCGACACGTATAAGAGCCGATTGCTTGTCAACCTTTAAGCCAGCATTATCCATCAAATTTATTAATTTATTCAACTAAACAAATCCTGAATAACTGTCATCCATCCTTCTACATATGCGGTACAAGTGGTACTACAGGAGTATAAATAAAACCAAACTTTTTGTTGTTGGCTCTGTAGATTTATTTTAATTACAGAAAACTCAACTACAATTGTTAGTTTTTAAATGCTGTAACAATTGTTACATTTGTGTACAAGAGTGTATTACTTGCTTATATCAAACAATATATCAAATTTCGCAAACTTTATGCTGTTTGATTTAATGCAAACAATTCACCTGAGTATTTATACATAATATTTTCCAACCTTAGGTATGTACCTAAACCATATCCATCATTTAAATAAAATCACAACATCTTCTCCCCATTTATACGTATATGCGCCCATTCCTCTCGGATACTCTAAATCTACAACAATATACAATGTCTAAAATACAAAACCATGACATTTCGAAATGTGTCGTTCCACATTTTAATTTTTTTTTTTTTTTTCTGTTCTGTAATAAAGACAACCGAAATAACAATGACTTTAGAAAAATCATGAAAATTTTTGTGTTTTCTATTTTCATTATTACATCCAGAGTTGAACACACACAAACACACAAAAAAAATGTTCAAGTGCAACCAAGTAAAAACATTAAAAAAATGTCTCATTCAATTTTTTATTTCAAATTTTTCTCTTTTGTACTCTACACGACTTTCTATGTGTGTGTGTGTGTGTGTACCAACAACAATGCAGTCATGTAATTCAAAGGATTCAAGTTCAATTCAACACACAAAAGCATTGCAATTTTCCTCAACCTCTCATTGTCGCAAAATAGGAAAAAAAAAATTGTCCACGAATGAATTAAAACAAAAAACAAAATTTTTTGGCGTTTTTTCTGATGCTTTTCATTTTTCAACGACGACATTCTAATTTGGGAAAGGCAAAAATGAAATAAAATAGAAAATGGCAGAATAGAATTTTACTCCAAACAAAGAAACTCATACCCTTCCTTATTCTGTAATCCCTTAAAATATACATTGGTTCGTATATACATACATCAATTCATTTCTGTTCTCTATATCTATTTTCAACTTCAACCTTCATATTATCACCACCCCATATAGTGAATGACATGATTGAAACTTTAGTTCACCCCACAAGCCAAAAAGAAAAAAAAACAAAAAGGGAAAAATATCATTTCTTTGTTGCGTTTTGGAAAATAGAAAACTGTGCAGAGGGAAACAATTTTCTTTGTTTAGTGAAAAAATATCCTTTCACAATTTCGGGTGGTGTATGTACATGTCATCGTTTATTTGGATGTATGTGTACACAACACTTTGGTAAAGTCTCTTTGTTCCAATTTATTTATTTTTTTTATTTTTTTTTTTTCAAAAACCCAAACGTTGCATAATATGTAATACAAAAAAAATATGTATTCTCCTGTTGTTTAATCCTGTTCCATGATGGTATACGATCCTTTTATATTTTCAATATTTTATTCATTTCGACTCGCACCATCAGGCGAGACCACCCATCACTTTCATGTACGTACCCCGTACATATAGATATAATTCAACAAAGTCAAACAATTTTTTTCCATTGTTTTTCCTGATAATTTTTTTGATTACGAAATTATGTTGAACATGGAAAATGAAAATTATGCTGATGGAAAATTGGTAACAACTCTAAAGGATAAAACCTGAAGGGATTTTATGTATACTTTCATAATTTTCATTAATTACGCGGTTAGATTTTTTTTTTTTTTTTTGATGGATTCCTCATTTATTTTATGTATGAGTGTGTAATTGTGTGTGTGTGTGTGTGTATTTACGGAAAAAGTCATGCAATGCGTGCTTAGCAGGTGGTGCGGTTTCATATCGATATGTAAAAGCTTTTTGATGTGAAAACATCTTTAGCGGCAGGAGTAAGTAAAAAATTTTATAGAGCTCGGGTTACGGAAATAAAAGAACCGAACAAAAATTATTGCAGGTATGTGTGTATATCGACAAGAACAAAAAATAAATAAAACCTAAAATCAATGCAAAATCTACACATACACATGCAATATACAACATCATCCGGCATTTCAAAAACATCGTGAGCCGAATACAAAAAAAAATCGCCGACTTTAATTAATTTTGTTGTGAAAATATCTGCTATATACATACATATGCCCGCAGCAGCAAGTGTTTTTGAAAATGGAAATTACATACGAGCACAAAATTGTACATATACATTGATACATAATAAAATAATAATTTTAAAATTGTTTAATCGATTCGTTATGCTTATTACTATGTATTGCTCATGCTGTTCGTGAGTTTGGTTACCGGAGGTTGGCGCTACTGTCTTTCCAATTGCAATGATTTTACGACCAACAATAGTTTGTCGTGACGATTTATTACTGTGGAATCTTGAACAAGATTTCTGTGTATGAGTAATGGTATATTTTAAAGCTTACATGGCAGGTTTAGGTGATTAACTTAACAGAACTGGACTTTGCTCATGCTCAATTAATGTCAGTAAGGTTCGTCCTCCAAATTCAAAATAGAATAACTTATTAACTATTATATTAGTTTAAATACGGAGCGAACACATACGTCTTTATGGAGGGGTTTCGGAGCCTTATCGAAATGGTTAGAAATGATTTACATTTAATAGATATTTATACAAAACAGTTTTCACATAAATATTTTGCGAGTTGAGGGTGAACTCGCTCGTTTTTTTTTTTTATGTAAATTAAATATAGAAAACTATAATAACTTTTAAGCTTTAATGTAATATACGCTTTTGTAATTCTTTATAATGTGTCATTGATCATATTAACACAAACACTATATGTTGTCATGTAAATTCGCCATGCTAAACATATAAAACGATTATGCGTGTATGTATGTAGCTATGTATGTATGTTTGCTTACTGAACATTATGTATAAATCAAATGATTCATGGCCAGTAATTTATAATTCTTGCGAAAATAATCCCCCGTGAAGAAAGTTTCACTTTGTTCATAATTTCCTGCGGTGGAAAATGTTCCAAAAAATTAAAGTTAATATTTTTTTGTGTATTGTTGGAGCCGCCATAATAATTTTTCAAATTATTTCACAGCTCGAAATCATTAATTAGGAAATATAATAGGATCGACATTTTGTTTAAAGATGAGAAAGTTTAGGAACCACATTTGAGACGAAAATACTAAGTATACTTTCACGAAGCGACAATGCAAAACTACGAATTGATAGTTTGCCGATCAGGTAATAGCTTTTCCACAATGAACTCGATTCTGGTCAGTATTTTGATTTGTGTTTTAAATTCAACTTTTTGAAATGTTGATACATCATCTCAAATAAGATTCGGAAGATTACCAGGCTACAATGTCGATTTGTAGATCCAAACCTGAAAGATTAATCAGAAAGTAAATGTATCGAAGGTCTAGTCCTTAAATGTAGTATCATCTGAAATACAAATCCGTTTCAAACAAAACAAAGCCACAATTTTAACAAATTTTTGGTCTATTCTAACCTCTAGAAAGCAAAATCTTACAAAGCTGTGCTATCGGTGATTTCAATGTCCTTAACGACTTGTTGATTCCATACACTTCTTTCCTCAAACCGGATGGAGGAGCTGCATATTTGCGGATCCCTTTTTAATTACCTGAGAATTCTGACCTTCAGCTCGATACTATGGAATTTAATGTTGATTGATTAGGAATATTGTTTCGGCAGTTCAGTATCAGTACACATCCTTGGAAAAATACCGACACAACTCCAAAAATTCGAAAATTCGTTTTTTTTTGCATCTAACGGTCGTATTATCGTCATATTTTTATATTTTATAAGGGAATTGAACTTCACACGTAAAACTAGTAACACACGTAAAACCTATTGCACACTTAAAACGAGTTGGACACTTTCTATTCTTTGCATCAAAAATATCATAAGTTCAATTGGATCTTGTATCCAATCGGTGGCGTACCCAGCAATTCATTAGGGAGGGGGGGGGGGGGAGGGAGGGTTAAAGGAAAAGCAAAAAATAAATTCAGACAAAAATAAATTTATGTATTAATTTAGAGTAGCTTAGACATTACAATTTAAAATTTAGCCGTCGTGGCTGCTGGGCTACCTCATCTAAAACTTCTTCAATTGAAATGTTGAAATCTGGTTAGATGTATTGTACATCATTGCTAATCCATTTAGTCGTTCTTCCCTTACCGTGTTACGTAAGTACGTCTTCAATAATAAAAAAAATATTTCGATTAATTTTCGAACGCAAGGAAATATATTTTTGTCACAAGAATTAAGCGCGTCCATTCCATTTTTAAGCAAATTTTTAATTCCGAAATATGTTTCCACAACTGCAATTCTCCTAAGCCTTATTTGTTTTTGATTATTTTTTATCTTTCAGGTGATTTTTAGAATGTGTGTGATCTCAGAGAGAATTTTCGAATATTTTATCTTTCTTCGTGCTAAATTTTTTGTTTTGGTTTTGTCAACCCAATGAATGCCACTTTTGCATATAGGGTTCTGACATTTTAAAGGTACATAATTAGGAATATTTAGTTCAACTTGTTTACGCAAGCATTTCTTTTTGGTATGAGGGGAATTTTTTTGGTTGGGTGGAAAACATTGCACATCAACTTTTTTTATTCAAAACAGTCACAAGTTTAAAAAATTATTTATTTACATGAACATTTTTTGCGATAGTGTCACAATTGAATTTGGAACAGTAGTATTCCTTTTAAATGCAGCTTTTTCATACAATCGCATCGTACTATTTTTGAATATGCCGGTTTTGTTAAAAAAATGATTTTGGACTTTATATTTTGTAAAGTCCCGTTTAATAATGGTGATAAAATGCCGTTAATAATGCTGAGCATAACCCAAACGAGCAAAATAAATGAAAAGTTATGTTTCCTTGCATTGTGGAGAAGAAAATACAAATGAGGCCAAGAAACATGCAAAATTGGCAAAAAAAAATCTAGCTACTTCAAAGAAACAGCAACCAAAGGTATCAATACACCAAAATTATAAAACAAACCGATAGAACTATTAAGAGTGAAGAATTTAAGAATGCACGAAAATTGCTGCCTTCGCATAGTTGCCGCTGAAAATATTGATTGATTGATTTGAGTGTACGATCAAGACTAAGCAAGGTTTCCGGTAAGACGCCGGGTCCACCGTACACCCTTTTTAGATACAGGGTGAGGAAAAAGTATGGAAACCCATAAAAATCTCGCGAAGTTCGGTTCAAAAAAAAATGAGCAAGGTTTATTCTTAGGTAATTTTAAACAAGGAATTTAATGGTAAGCTTGGTTGTGACCTTTATCTTCATTTTCAAGGTCATTTGGGGTCAAGGTGATTTTTTTAAATTAGAACCCCTATTTATGATGACAGAATCGAAAAGAGCGATCAATTTTACGTCAGAGTATGTATTTTCCATGACCTCCCATGATCATCTGTAGCAATTTGCATTGCCAGATGAAAGTATAGAAACCCCTAGAAATCTCGCGAAGTATTTAACGGTGAGCTTGGTTGTGACCTTGACCTTCATCTTCAAGGTCATATTGAGGTCAAGGTAATTTTTTTATAGGGAAACTCCTATTTTTGACATCGGATTCGAAAAGGGCGATCAATTGTACGTCCGAATATGTATTTTCCATGACCTCCCAAGGCCACTTGAAGGAATATAATGCTTATGATTTGCTACGAACATTAAACAAATTAAAATTAAAAAAATTAATTCTTTATTTTTAAATTTTTTTTTTTTTTTTTTTTAAATTTTTATAGCAAATCATAAGCTTTCCAATTAAAATATATTCCTTCAGGTCACCGGGAGGTCATGGAAAATGCATATGCTTACATAAAATTGATCGCTCTTTTCGATTCTGTTATCATAAATAGAGGTTCTAATTTAAAAAAATTACCTTGAACCATTAAATTCCCTGTTGAAAATTACCTAAGAATAAACCTTGCTCGATTTTTTTTTCACCGAATTCCGCGAGATTTCTAGGGGTTTCCATACTTTTTCCTCACCCTGTATAACAAAACCGAAGGAAATATAGGGTATGTTAGAGACAAAGAATCGACCCGGTTCCAGACATTTAAGTAATCGTTAGTTAGTATGTTTTTGGTAGTAATATATACGAATAAATAGTTAGCACAAGGCTTTGAAGTTTCTGGAAGCTGATCTAGGTTTACTTCTGAAAATCCAAATCGAAATTTACTAATTGTCACTATCTACTATACTTTAAAAATAAACTGAAGAAATATTTAAACTCTGAAACCCTCATTTCATTATCTGAACTAAATTTTAAGTTAATCTATATGTACTGGATTGATTTATTAATTGGAATGTTCGACCAAGCTTTAAGCAAGACCAGAAGCATAGCAATGATAGAAATAGACCCTGTTACAGACACCTAAGGATAGCCAATATGGAGTTACGCAATGATAACACATTTCTAATTTAATTTTATCTTTTATTAAATATAAGACTGCATTCTGAAATAACATTTATTAGTTTGTTGGGTCAGATTTATGGACACTTCTGAAAATCGTAAAGATTAATTTAACTTTCACTCAAAACGTATAAAAGAGCAGCACAGAGACGACCTATCATAATAAATATTATTAGTATCAGTTACTTATTAAAATGATTTCCTCCATACTGATCACTGTCGCAACCTAAAACTACAGTTTAGCTCAAACTAGGGATGCAACATCGAAGCCAAATATCGATGTTTGATATCGAAGCTTACATCGAAATGTAGAACATCGGGTTTGGTTTACACTTCACAGTTGTTGTTAGTAGTGGTTACAACAATAACACCATGTATTTCTTTATTTGTATGTACATTTTTTTTTACTTCGTTGTTGTCCGTAAAATTGTTTTTTTTTCGATATAATTTGTGTGTAACTGTATACGTCCTCAAACTACTATTAAAATGAAGCATTCCGCGAATCTGCCACTAAGAATATAGAAGTTTGATCTGTGATGGACGCTGTCCTGTAATGAATTACAATTAATGCCACCCCCACCAGTAGCCAAAATCAAAGTGATAAGACGCTAATTAGTTTCAAAAGTATGAATTTCGAACTGAGATTCCTGTAAATTAAAAAGACAAAAATCTTGACAACACAATTTCTAAACTACACCTCCGTTGAATATTTGAAATTTCTGGAATTTTAATCGAATTTTTTAGGAATCTCTGAAAACAAAATCAAAATTAAGCCATTTTTACCAAATATTTGCTACTTATGAGTTAGATTTAACTTATAAAAATTAAAACCACGCCTCGAACATTCACTTAAATTTCACTAAATCTTTTTAAACCGGAAATCCGGTCAGATTTTTCAGGTGTTTCTAAACTAAAACAAGCTAATCGATCATTTTATTAAGGCATCCTATTTAATAACCAACTGGTTCATTCCCTATTTTAACCCTCAGGGTACCGACTATAAAAAAGTCACGTTCAGTACGACATGGGTTAGCCTAACCCGGCAACTTTGATTGGCTGTATCTTGGGCTGTAGTTGGCCAATTTAAACGTTTTTTTTTTTAATCGATAGTCCATTTTGTCACAAATACGAGGATGCTAATAGATTTATCGAATAATTTGTTTAAACAAAGATACATTCAAAAGTTTAAACATTGTGAAAATTTTTTTTGTGAAAAATCACTTTTTTTTTTAAATTGCATAACTTTGTGAAAAAAAAAGATATCGAAATTTTTCTTGTTGCATTTTAAAGTTAAAAAGTTGTTCTTTAAAATGGCCGAATCAGTTTTTTGATCCATTCCAAAAACTATATTTTTTTTAAACTTTGAAATCACCCGTTTTTTAGGATAGCGATAAAACGTTCCATAATTGATTTATCGTAACAAGGCACAACTGTAATATAAATAAATAACAAAATTGATTGTTGAATGAAAGTTTTATTGTTCAAAATATAAAAAAAACATAATCAGACTGTATTTCCATATTCGCAGCATATTTTGGCTACATGGTCTCTGCACATAGCCTTATTACATTTGAGGCACTTGTAAAATGTTTTGCGGTCGAGAGAACTCGGTGCGCTAGTCTAGCAGCTAGCGCAGGTTTAACAAGTTGCATCGCAAGTTCCATTCCATAATCAATTCTTTTCATTTGAGTGTTATTTTGATTTAAATTAAAAAAGGATAAACGAATTTAACAAACATTTGGTTATATGTAATGAACACCGTTTTTTAAAACCAAACATTTGATTATAATGAACGCCGTTCATTATCATCAAATTTTTGGTTAAAATGAACACACGTTTATAATGAACAAAATTATTTGTCCTATGACCGTTCATTATAAGCGAATTCTACTGTACATAAGCATAGAGCATAATTTTGAGGGTAGGATACACAATAATAAATTTTTAATTAATAATAAATATTTAATAATAATTAAAATATAAAAAATAGTAAATTGTACAAACCAAAACACTTTACTCCAGCCAAAACTCCAAAAAAAAAAAAAAATTCTGTCTTCCGAAAATACGGATTTTGTAACGTTTAGTACTGACTGGGTGAGAAATACCCGAGGTCAATTTTCTAACTCGTACCACTCGAGCACCAAGCGCAGACTGAGGCTGCCACTCACGGCTTACACAGACACTACCACAAAGATTTTTTACCCCCCACTCCGGACCCCCACCTTTCACTTCCTTTCAAATGGCGCGACTTTCAAAATCTGTCTGGGTTACGGTAACCCAGTCAGTACCCTGAGGGTTAAGAAACCCAAATCTTAATTTACTTTAAAATCAAATATTAAATTATAAATAAACCCCCCGACATCGTAAAACTAAATTAAATTTGGCATCTAAAGAGCAAGGTCAACCGAATCAGGACCAGGTCTTTTCTTGTACAATAGAAACATTTGGCAATCAAAATTAGTCACTAAATTTAACAAACCTCAAAATAATAGATCTGCAATTTATACAAATTATGTGTGTTAAGCCCAATTCGATCGCGAACAACAGCCCACCAGCCACCACTCAAAACAAAATGAAATCGTGTGAATCACTTTCAGCAAACCTTTATTGTCGATTTTGCAAGTTGAATCGATTCGTACGTAAGACGTTGCAATAAATAATCTTTTGGAAACTGGAATCCAGAGTATTTCAATGTTTAATAACATTCCCTCATATCATGTAATCAACAACTTTGCAGCTAACATTATGCATGATTTGTTAGAAGGCGTATGTCATTATAACTTATGTAACATTGTAACTGACGTGATATTTTCAAAACATTTTTTAGATTTTGGTTTACTTAATAAATTAAAAAATTCTTTTTCATACGGGCCAACCGAAATAGGAAATTATACGAGAATTTTCAATGACTATCTAAAACCCAAATTTTATTTATTCACTACCTCAGAATAATTAGAGAATCGGGTCCCTTACAAAATATTTATTGCTTCCGCTATGAAACGAAACATTCCGAACTGAAATCATATGCTAGGAGTATTACAAGCAGAAAGAATATAACATTGAGTTTAGCCATTAAGTGTCAGTTAAAATTCCCAAATTTAATTATTTATCCACGTGATGAACTATTACAAGTCGATGAAACTTTTAGCACAAATATTTCAAAATTATGATTTTGACTTATAAAAAGTCAAATTTCATTCGTCAATTATTTATAAAGTAATTAATTTTAAACCTGATTATTTTATTATTAGATCTAACAGGTCACTAGTTGAATTTTACAAAATTCATAGAATATTTCTTCCTAACCAAGAAAATTTGCCTGGAAATTATACGATTTTTCCACTTATCTTAATAGCACACCTTTAACTGTTGGTGAAACTAAGCAAGGGAGTATGGTTCGCTTTAAAAATGTCTTCAAAAATTGTTTATATACTACAATAAGTATCAAATTTTTCAACTAGGCCTTTTCAACGATTTTCTTGCACACCAATAATTCAGCTCTTTAAATTTAAATTAACATTAGAAACAAATAACCTGAATATACAATTTAACAAACCCCGAAAGTCAAACATTTTAAAATATGAACAATTGGGACGCTGCGATGCAAAAGTTAATCTCATCTAATTTTATGATATTGGAAAATATTGTACTCGACCAGAACTATGCAAATATCTATAATGCATCAAATGAATCAGGAAATATTTTACAAAATGATGATGAAGTGACGTTCCACATTATTAATAATATACCAAATACATCGAATATATCCGACCATCAGTTCCATCGGAGACAGATAAATGTAATAATATTTTAGAAAATCAGCAAATTGAATTTACAGATTTGTTGGAGTCATGGTGGATGGGGTGTTTACGCACAAAACTTGAAAGTAAGTAAACTATTATTATTAAAAACTCTACAATAAATTTTCTATGCTAAAAGTAACTCTACAATAAATTTTCGTACAAAAAACGTAAATTTATAAATTTCAATAAAGCGCAGGAAAATTCTATTTCATGAAACAAATTCCTCCTATCTCTATTCAAGAGAACCAATCCGAATCACGACTATATAGCACGCTTACCTCCATATAAGATAAGGGACTGACACTTCAAAATTAAGTTTCTTTGAGAGTTCTTTCAGAAGCTGCCTTTAAAGGAAACTATTTTTGCTTGGTCATATCCAATTCATGTTTCATGTGGGATGCCCCATTTTTCTTCTTGTTTGAACACCACTCTACAAAGTAGGGGAGAACAACATATTAATAGATTGACGCAATCATTTAAAATTGCAGAACATTAATTTGATACAAGAGCAATTGCAGATTTACTTTTAATAGCTTAAATTCAAAATATGACGGCTTCAAATAAAATTGAAACAGCTAGCTACTTAATGATAAATGTTTAAAGTGTTTTTATTTTAATTTTTTGTTTAATTTAACAAAAAAATGTTTGCTACGTTTTATTGTTAAATTTGTGTAAAGTTTTTAGGCACGTTTTTTTTGTTGGTTCAAAAAATGTATCGGAGTGTACATTGTGAAGTGTTTGGACAAAATTGAGATTTTAGACAAAATAAAGTTTTTGACAAAATAAGGAATATATGTATCTCTTCTGCCGTGCTAAGAAAAAATATCCCATTTGCCTTTTTGTACGTTTGAGTAATTTGAATTTATTCCATTTTTGTTTGTCATTATCAAACTTGACTATTAAATAACGTGATTTTATGGTATTTGATAAAAGATCTTTAGCTTTTTCAAAAAACAGCAAAATAGGTATTCGTTTGCAGAATCCAATTATGCCCCTAATACATTTTTCCACTTTTACGTTTGTGACTTTTTTCATTACGACGGCTTATGAGTTCCATGCTAAATTCGTCGATTTGTTCATATCTCAAATTTTTTGCAAGAGCCCTACGGCTCATATCAAACTAGCACTGAGTGATTTGAATTCCCCAATATAAACCCATAATAACTTATATATAGTTACTATATGAGCCAATCTCTGAAATTTATGCTATTTGATATAACAGAGAACAACGCCCTCGCAAAATGTGTTGCTTTAAATGCGTTAAAAACTTCACACCAGTCTGGAAACGTCCACGTACACTTCCTCGATTGGTTGTTTATGCAAAAGAAACATTGGCGAAATACTTTTTTCATTAATGGTAGCAACCTGTATATCATTAGTGGTGTTCCGCAATATATTTTTAATTGTTCTCTTATTTTATTTAAGAAATACAATATACAACCCCAAAATATATGACCCAAAAAAATTAAAAGCTTGAATAATTCGATTTTATATTAGGAACTGATAGAATCGGCAAATAACTCAGAAATACAATTTTACTGAAATCCATTTATTGATTTAAATGTAGTGTTATAAATGCCTGGTTGGGTTATGTAAGTAAAAAAAGAAATTTCCCTTTAGTAAAATTGATTATTTATATTTATTTTCTACCATATATCTATGAACCAAAGAAACTTTAGTAGTGGCCCGCAATATGTGTTGAACTCTGGCGATGTTTTATTTAAGAAACTTTATCCCTACCCCAAATGGAACTGCTGCAATTGTGTATTAATCCTATTGAAATTTGGTATCTGATTTAGTCACTTTATATGTATAATGCATTTGAACAATCCTACAGAATCCTAACTAATCTCATACCACAACTAAAAACTTACGCTATGCTACCAAAAGCAAAAATGTGATTCCGGAATTTTCAAATTTGAATGCTCTCGATTCCGCAATTCCGGTTTCAATTCCGGAATTAATTTTTTTAAATTGTCTGCAGTTTCTTTTGCTATATAAAATATTGGCCACCTATTGCACACTCTATTGTGAATGAGCTATAGCTCAAAATAGGGTGTGCCAAAATTATTGTATTATATAAATAAATAAATAAATCTTTGATTAAAAATTAAAAATCAAAATTTTACAAAAACATTATAACATTTTATTTATTTATTTATTTATTTATTTACAAATTAATTTACGTGGCGATTGACAAACTCTATTTTGAGCAAGAGCTCATTCACAATAGGGTGTGCCAAAAGAAACAAATGACAAAATATAATAGAAAAACGTGTATTTTCCTTTATTACTGCGATGGAGCAAAAGTCTTCCTGTCAGCACCAATAACTCCATCGAAAGGGTAGGCTAATGTGGCTGTGAGGAATATCAAATATTGGAATTGATTACTCTATTTGCAGCCAATATCACAAGCTTAGTCGTTCAACTCCGGTAATTTTTAATTTGGGTTAAAAACCTCGCTGTTTCAGCATCAGGATATACACATTAACATATGCAGGAATTAATGTATGTTGCGAAGACCAGTCTCCAAGTTAGAACTATTTTAGCATTATAACCGTTTAGCAGAATACCAAAAAATACAATTTTACAAAAATAATTATTGTTAAGGAAAAATATACAAAAAACGATCAACTGACTCAAAAGTCAGAGCCAACTCTCAAAAGAGAGTTTATTTTATTTTCTAATTAATTAATACTTAAAAGTAATTCATACTTAAAAATTAATTGATTGAAAAATCAAATTTCTCCTGTTTTTCTGCTTTTTCTCATTAAACCTAACGCACCGCGGGTTGTGTCATTTAGGCAAGCTAGTGGCAATATATCTTACTGTGAAATACGCTCTTTCAGATTCGATGCTGATTGATGGTAAATTTTCATTAATATTCTGATGAATAGGGTCTCGAGGGCATCTCAATCGTCCCAAAATTAAAGTTCTTTTCAAAACGCAGAATAAAACGATGTTAAATAAGACTAGTTCGCTAGTCATAATGCAAAAGCGTGTACCTACGCTTTTAGTGTTTTTCAGAAAACATGAAAAATAGTGAATTTGTCATAGAAGAAACACTAAAATGAACTAACAAAATTGAATATTTTTTCACTTTTAAATTTTTGCTGTCACAAATTGAATTCAAAAGATTAGCAAACACTAATTTTCTAAGCGGTAAATCAGTAAAACGGAATTTTTTTTTTCATTTTTGAAGAACTGATCAAATCATATATTTTGTGTTTAAACAACGGTCCCGCAATCAGCATTCTGGACAAAAGACCAACATTATTGAATTCTTTAGTTATATCATCGCCGTTGGAGCATGAATTGCTTTCATCAAATTTATAACGGAATTGTAACGACCGGAAACATTCTGAATTCGTTTGTTTGAGTCCGATTTGGAATTAACACATTTCCCATCTTAAATCGTCACTTTAGAGAAGTTTCACTGTATATACTATTTTCTAGTACAAAAAATACTATAATTACATAAAAGTAAGTTGAAACTACTTAAATTAGTCTGAGAAATAGAAATTCGATAATTCCGGAATTAATGTTTTCAATTCCGGAATAATCGAAACTAAAATAAGGGCCGGTATTCCGGAATACTGGAATTCCAAATTTCGGAATTGGATGCCCTAGGCTGAAACGATGGTTCAAAGACTTTCACATAATAATGCAATGATAAATTGTGTGAATAGAAGTATGGCGCAAAATTAATAATTTTGGGAACACTTATTTAAGAAAATAATAATTTTCCAATGAGAAGTTCGCTTAGCATATACGCTATATGAATATGACAATAATAATGTGTGATATAGCGGGAAAATGGATATATGTATGTATGTAGATTAAAAGCTAATTTTGCAGTTTGTAGACAACATTTTTTGTTTTTTAAATGGTCCCAATGGCACAGGTTCATCAGTCCAAGTGGATCTGTTTTTTTTCAGTCGCCTAAATCCCGCTGTTTTAGTATATCCTTGGCTAATTCTTTGAAATGTGCTTCTAGTTTTGAGTAATATTTGGAACTAAATTCTTCAATTGTTTCTTTAATGGTTTTAGTCCCAAGGTCGTCATGTATATTACTATTTCGAATGTACCACGGAGCATTGGTTATTCTGCGAAGTATTTTCGCTTGGGTTCGTTGCAAGTATTCTTTGTTTGAAGCGCTGGTGGATCCCCATAACTGAATGCCATATGTGAATATGGGTTTGATTATCGCTTTGTACAGTAAAACTTTATTGGCTAATGACAACTGAGATTTCCTTTCCAGCAGCCAATACATTATTAGACAAAATTACATGTAAAAATTTAGCATGGTGTGATTTCTGATAAAATTTAGTAGAAAGACAAAACAATCCTCCTTATTCAATCCAATTGTTTGAAACAAAATCACATTTTATGAGATTAGCATGGGATTGAGGGAGGTGGAGTTTGCGTTAAATGGGATTTAGCGTAATTCAGTCGTTAGCAAATCATCACACGACTTCTTAAGTGTCCTAAGCGCCATTTGGGAAACTGTTGAGAAATTTATTTTTAAAGTTTGATACTTACTTTCCATAATAAATTTGTAGTGTGTTCCGCTTTTAAAAGCCATACAGGCAGTTTTTTTTTTCACCCAAGGGATATACGGCATAATGATATACCTACCTTTATATTAAACTAAAAGAGCTTGTTTTGATAATTTAAAAATCAATTGATTTTTTTTGGTTTTAAACTTAAGATACATATTTAATATATAACTAGAAAACTAAATATAAAGGAAAACATTGACTAAATCTCCCTAATTGTCTCTTTGGAAATCAAACAAATGGTATTTAGCATTGCCACTGTAGGTAACTTGGTTATAGATTTGAGGTTTTTGTCGTTAGATTTTCTCTATTGACATGTGTTGTTCACTTTCATTATAATTTTTTTTTTAATTTGGCAACAAAAGTGTCAACTTTTCGAAAAAGAACTCAGTTGCCAAGGTAAACTTTAACTGGAAAAATTAAGCCCAAGACTTGCTTTATTATAGTTAAAGAAATCGGTTGATATCATCTGCATCAACTTCACAGAAAAAAAAGTTGATTATTAGCAAACAAAATTGATTACATACAAATCAAATGCGATTTCGAAATAGCTCCAAAATTTGATTTGCCTTGCTATAAAATTCTGATGTCTTAATACAAAACTCAAATATTTTTATTGATTTTAAACTTTTGAACTTGCGACAAACAATAAAGCATTTAAATCAATAACTCATCAAGCTTGTTTCGAAACACCCTTGTTCTCGTTTCAAAATTTACAAATTTTGGCCTAAACTACAACAGTTTATTGATAAACACTTTCATGTTTATATTGAAAGTCGCATTGTTTAATTTTAAAAAATGAATCTTGATTCAAGCAATAAGACTATGATAAGAAACATTTAATTTAACATATTGTTTATAAACAAAATTGGATTGTTTGCATGTAATTCTCTTTGATTGGGTATGAAACAGAAACCGTTTCAGACAAAAACACTTATTTTTTTGATGTTTAGCTTAACCAAAAATAGTTTTATTTAATACATTTTTATTTAGAATTAAACACATTTAATTATACACAAATTTATACATATATACACTATAGATACGTAATCAATTATAATTTGATTTTTATGAACAACTGGGATGCGACTTCACGTATGTCTCTTTGTTGCGTGAACTTCCATTTGTCTTTATCTCCTAAAATAAACCCCCAGATTTTTGTACCAGCCTGTCTTAGATGTTTAAATTTTCACGCCAATTACAAAACTCGAAGAAATATAATTTGTTTCAAAATGGTCGTCCATCGATGTTTCTCTAGCTGTTTTTTACACATAAACAAGTGTTGGCCAAATATCTCTCTGAAAATAATATAAAGGATTGTAATTATGTACTTTATATTGAAATTATATCTAATTTTTAAATAACTCACCACCCAATATCCCATTTAACCTCTAATAATGGCTTAGCGCTCTTACTCTTAAATGACGTATGCTAGTTTCTTCTGAAATTTTACGTTTAAATAATTATTAGATTGTCGTGAATTTAATTGTTGCGTTCTAGATTTACAAGCCGCTGTTAAATTTGCGCCGAGACACAATTACTAAAATCATCAGGAAAAAAAGTAATTGATTTTCAAAGCAATTTTATTATATCCAAAAGGAGTTTTAGTACTAGAAGGCTATAATTAAATTTATATTTCCCAAAAACAATAAATTAATTAACTACCTTTGCCATTTCTTTGGATTTTTAAACAAACTAAACAGGTGAAAAGTTCTCAGTAGAATTCCTAAGCTAGCTTGTTATTTAATGGATAATGATTTTTAAACGCGATAAAAGAAACTTGTCGTCATCAATGTCCTAAAAGTTTATTTTAATAATTATTAGTAACAAAAAATATTGGAATTTTGTAAAATTAAAAACTTACAATTATAAGATAGTAATACTCGATTCCTGCTGACGATGACATTAAAGAAATTGTTCACATCGCATTAACCGTGCTGGATATTTTACTCTCACATTCTGTGAATATACGTAGAGGTCATTTAACATTTTATAGAATTCCACAATTAATTCCCACCTAAGTAAACACAGGAGCTGGAAGATTTTTAGATCGCCTTCTGTATCGAACATTCACAGCTTTGCATATTATCATTAGTTTCACACGGTATAAATTAATTACTTTACACAATATTTGAACTAAAATTATTAATTATGCACTGTACCCATTAATATTACACTGCTTATAATAAAGAATCTTTAAGTATTAATTTTTATAATTATTTATTAATATTTTGAGCATTTTTTTATTTAGCTGCATTATTCATCGGCAGGGTATATACGAATGAAAGGTTATTTTCCTCATGCTTTTATGTGACACTAAAATAAATTCTCTATTTTGTTTTAAACCATTTTTGTTTGATTTAGGCTTGCTTTGTTTTGCATTAAACTTAGCGGCTAGAATTAAACTATGTATTTGGTTTAAATTAAAGTAATGATTTGATTTTGTCTCAGAATAGGTTTTTGTAACAAAATCGTTTGTTTTCTAATGGTACAGAATTATTTTTTAATTTTTTTAATATAAATAGCTATATGCTTCAATGTTATTTTATTAATTTAAATACTGTTATAAATGTATACACCATAATATATGTATTATTTGTATTTTTGGAAAGTGTAGTTGGAAATAAAAATTGAACGCATATGTATAGCTTTTAAAATAATTTTTTCACTTTTTGGATTTTTAAACAAACTAAACAGGTATAAAGTTCTCGCAGTAGAATTCCTAACTATTCAGCAATATTCCTTATAATTAGTTAAATAAAAAGTAAGAAGTAATAGGAATACTGTGTTTTTTAATAACAAACTAAATTGTTCAGAAAAAGCGTTTGAAATAAAAAGTAACAGTAGCTATTAATAGTAATTATTCATTTTTAATTTAATTTTTGCGGAGAAATGGAGGAAATTTTCGAGATAATTTCATTCGTAATTCAAAATCGACAATAATGCAAAAGTATCAAACAAGCTTTAAAACGAACAAATAAAACATTTTATCATCAGGCTTTTGGAACAAATAACTCATTAAATTTGTTAACATAAGGTTCAAGTAAACTCAAACAAATTGATAATTTCAAAATGATAGTGCTCGAACTAAACAAAAATTCTTGCCAGGAAACAACATATAAAATAAAAAAATTTAAACTTTAGAATGTTTGTAAATAAAACCAATAAATAGTTTTGTATTAAGAATAATTCTTGTTTGTGTTAATCTCAGAAATATTGCTTTACACTAAAATTAATATTTTTGGTTTAAATCAAAAAGTTTAAATTTAAACAAAGATGGCTTAGAACAAAATATCCTAATTACTTTAAATTTCAAAATTCACAGCTTTCCTTTCAAACATGGTTGATTTTTTAATATAAACAATAATTGATTTTATATAAGAAAATATGATTAAAATCAAAGAATTTTATCATATTTTGGGCCAAAATTTTGCAAATTTTAATAGTAGATAATTATTTTTTTCTGTGTTAAGTTACGGAGAAGAGAGAAAAGAGGTACGGGGCTGTGGTACTCAATATGTTTAAGGTGGCGCTCGATTACACCATGAACTGTATCCACCTCTTGTACACGTGAGTGTCCAGAAACTGAAAATCTTAAGGTAATGTCGTGTACTTCATTTACCTCGCAAAATTTTGGCAATGCTAAAGATCTAATTCTATTTCGCTTTTGCTGAATACAAGAAGCTGCCACAATATAATTTTTCTCACGCCAGCATTGTCTTTTAATACTGCCTTTAAAATTTTGATCAATCCGCTGGCAATATTGTTGCCCGTTTGAAAATGTTGACACTCATACCACATTGCGCAATATGTAATGCCGTTGTGACAATAACCAAAGCAACCTTGATTATACAAGCCATAATCTAAAAAACGAAGCTTTTATAAGGGAATTAGAAACGAGGAAAAACCAAAATTTCCATAGTAAAACACATAAAACATATGGGAAATCACTTTATTTCCTAAGACAAATTTGTAAATGAAAATGTTGCAAATTCTTAATTATGATTTCTGGAATATTTTCATAAATGTTTGAATTTCAACATATATAAATCTCGTTTAAGTAAATCGTTTTCATTTTCTTGTAATAATTGATTTATTTAACCCAAAATATAAAAAAAAGTTCATAACAACAGCTTTCTGGTCAAATTAAAAAAGAAAAGCTTACTACAAAACGTGTGCATTAAGTCAATATACATAGATGGCAGTGGGTAGCAAACATTTTGAAAAATCGTAGCAAAAATTGCGACCTGGGGAAATTTGAGTTCAAAAATTGTAGGAAAAGCAAAACAAATTCAGAAAATATTAAGAACGTGTCATAATTGTGTGATTAAATAATTTTTTTTCATATTTCTCTGCCAACAATTATAGACATCTAACGTACACTAGTAAAACTAAAGTATAAATTTAGCAAGTATTATTTTAATTTGTCACAGCCAACTTTGATGTATTTTTCAAAATCAAATTTCGAAAAATATATTTTAGAAATAATTTGATTTTAATATTTCTGCAATTAATATTTACTTAATACCAATATACCCTTCTTGTATATTGCTGCTAAAGATATGTAAATCACTTTGGTATAAACATTTTGTAACATTTTT
Organism: Tipula helvola; assembly: GCA_963556165.1. Taxonomy (NCBI): domain Eukaryota; kingdom Metazoa; phylum Arthropoda; class Insecta; order Diptera; family Tipulidae; genus Tipula; species Tipula helvola. The sequence continues at coordinate 105,477,056 of OY744481.1, forward strand.
GCTGTTTTCATTGAAAAATTTGAAGCTAAAAAACACCATTTTTATTATGAATTCCTATGGAAATCAGTGAAAAGTTATACCACTAAAAAAGCTTCTAAAAAATACGTCATAATGATTATGGCTCTATACTCTAGAAGGCTCTGCAATAACTCGTTAAATTGTAGAAGATAAGTTTTCTTTTACAGAAGAAATTAGAATGATGTATAATACCACTGCTAAAGTTTTAGCATGCTTCGTCATTTCTTTGCCTTCTTCATTCCGTTCGTTAGTGCTTTCAGTCAATGCTGTATGATGTTGGTTACGACGTCAGAAATTTTCTTTTATAGTTTTTATAGTTAGAATTTTTCTAAGTTAACACTCTATAGTTATAATTGTGCCATATCCATATTTTGATGGTGTGCAATACGAGTATAATCAGAGCCTTCTAGAGTATAGAGCCATAATCATTATGGCGTATTTTTTAGAAGCTTTTTTAGTGGTATAACTTTTCACTGATTTCCATAGGAATCCATAGTAAAAATGGTGTTTTTAGCTTCAAATTTTTCAATGAAAACAGCAAAAATGTTACAAAATGTTTATACAAAAGTGTTCTACATATCTTTAGCAGCAATATACAAGAAGGGTATATTGGTATTTAGTAAATATTAATTGCAGAAATATTAAAATTAAATTATTTCTAAAATATATTTTTCGAAATTTGATTTTGAAAAATACATCAAAGTTGGCTCTGACGAATTAAAATAATACTTGCTAAATTTATCTTTAGTTTTACTAGTGTACGTTAGATGTCTATAATTGTTGGCAGAGAAATACGAGAAAAAATTATTTAATCACACAATTATGACACGTTCTTAATATTTTCTGAATTTGTTTTGCTTTTCCTACAATTTTTGAACTCAAATTTCCCCAGGTCGCAATTTTTGGTACGATTTTTCAAAATGTTTACTACCCACTGCCATCTATGTATATTGATTTAATGCACACGATTTGTAGTAAGCTTTTCTTTTTAATTTGAGCAGAAAGCTGTTGTTATGAACTTTTTTTTATATTTTGGGTTAAATAAATCAATTATTACAAGAAAATGAAAACGATTTACTTAAATGAGATTTATATATGTTGAAATTCAAACATTTATGAAAATATTTCAAAAATCATAATTAAGAATTTGCAACGTTTTCATTTACAAATTTGTCATAGGAAAAAAAGTGATTTCCCATATGTTTTATGTATTTTACTATGTAAATTTAGGTTTTTTGGTCGTTTCTAATTCCCTTATAAAAGCTTCGTTTTTTAGATTATGGCTTGTATAATCAAGGTTGCTTTGGTATAATACGTAAAATTTTTCCTGTTTGTTAATTTTGTCCTATATCCGTATAAATTTGATGTGGGACACTTAAAAACAAAATCAAAATTATCAGATTATTCTATATTAAAATCGCCTATTTTACAGAAATTTAATTTTTAGGACAATTTAGAACAGAAAAAATATTTTAGAAACACGTTTTTATGGTCCTAAGTACAAAATAAAAATTCGCTATCTCGAAAAGTATTGAAATTACTACAATTTTGATTAAAGATCCTGAAAGTTTGCATTCGAATTAGTAGGGATCCGTTGAAAACTCATTTTCACAAAAAGTGGTCTGGGACACTTAAGAAATCGGGTGACGAAGTGTTGAATATGGTGGATAGCAAAAAACACAAACCCAGTTCCTCAGGAATGGATATAGTCTTATTAAAACGTGAATACGCGCAAACGAAAGCGGATGGTTTCAACGCGTACTCTAGTCCGGAGACGATAATATGCTAATTAAGTATCATTTTTGCTAGTGCATAGCAAATTGCGAATATCGTATCATCCATGATGTTGCGAGCAAAACAATATTTGTTTTTTTAAACATGAAAAACACTGAATTGATTTTACATTGGCAGGTGAATCATTATTAGATCCATTCCACTACTATGCAAACAAGTTGATCTTGTCTAAATGAATGATCTGATATGAATAGGTTGCGACATTATAGGACAAAACCGTGTTTTTAGTTGTATTACATATTATTTTGGGCTTAGCTTTTATTAAACTCTTAAGCCCGTATTCGCGGTTTGAGTTAGGTCTTAATTCAGATAAACGCAGTATCGTAGGCATATAGGAAAATTTTCCATTTCGAGTTACAGGAAGGTCAGTAGATTGTTGTCATACATTAGTTCTGGAGGGTACTTCAAATCAAACCGCACCACAATTCAAGTCAGCAATGTTACTTTTGTTGTACTCTATAATCACTTCGATAGATACAGTCACCTAATAATTGTAATGCTGTTTCTTTATGGTTAACTGTTGAAACACCTTACTGAGGTCCAAAAATATAGCAAACACTAAAAACCTTGATTTATTTTACTCCGTATTAGGCTAAGTATTTCGGCAGAGGAAGAATATTAGCAAATTTGAGACTATCCGAGAACGTTCTAGATCATAAACATTCAATAATAAAGTAAATACATTGAACTTAAAAACATTTGTAATGGCCGTAGTCGGGATCGTAGCCTGGAAATTTATTAGGCGCAAATAATAAAATTGATTTCCTCTACAATGATTGGTTGGAGTAAAATCTGATAACGGCGCAATGGATTCGTCAACCGAAGAACAATCAAACTGGAAATAGAACATTATTGACACCTATAGAAAACCCGAAAGATATTAATATCCTGAATTCCCTTACGAATTTCAAATTATCTTCTATGTTAGAGTCGTAAACCCTAAAAAGGTTTTTACTATCGTTTACTTTAAATTGTAAGTTAAAAAAAAATATTTTATCTACAATACTTTACGTTTAAAGTTATAAAATTGCACAAAATGTTTATGACGAATTGAGTGTACATTTTTTCGAATTATTACATAAATTTTACGGCTAGTATCAAAGCAACCTTGATTATACAAGCCATAATCTAAAAAACGAAGCTTTTATAAGGGAATTAGAAACGAGGAAAAAACCAAAATTTTCATAGTAAAACACATAAAACATATGGGACTTTTTTTCCTAAGACAAATTTGTAAATGAAAACGTCGCAAATTCTTAATTATGATTTCTGAAATATTTTCATAAATGTTTGAATTTCATCATATATAAATCTTGTTTAAGTAAATCGGTTTCATTTTCTTGTAATAATTGATTTATTTAAACCAAAATATAAAAAAAAAGTTCATAACAACAGCATTCTGCTCAAATTAGCAAGAAAAGCTTACTACAAATGTGTGCATTAAGTCAATATACATAGATGGCAGTGGGCAGTAAACATTTTGAAAAATCGTACCAAAAATTGCCACCTGGGGAAATTTGAGTTCAAAAATTATAGGAAAAGCAAAACAAATTCTCAAAATATTAAGAACGTGTCATAATTGTGTGATTAAATAATTTTTTTTCGTATTTATCTGCCAACAATTATAGACATCTAACGTACACTAGTAAAACTAAAGATACATTTAGCAAGTATTATTTTAATTCGTCAGAGCCAACTTTGATGTATTTTTCAAAATGAGAGTTCGAAAAATATATTTTAGAAATAATTTAATTTTAAAATTTCTGCACTTAATATTTACTTAATACCAATACACCCTTCTTGTATATTTCTGCTAAAGATATGTAGAACACTTTTGTATAAAAATTTTGTAACATTTTTGGTTTTTTCATTGAAAAACTTGAAGCTAAAGAACACCATTTTTACTATGGATTCCTATGGAAATCAGTGAAAAGTTATACCACTAAAAAAGCTTCTAAAAATTACGTCATAATGATTATGGCTCTATACTCTAGAAGGCTCTGTAGTAATTCGTCCTAAGTGCAAAATTTATAGGTCCGCAGTTATTGTTGTATTTAGAATTTTTCAAAATGTTTACGCCTCAACTAATTCAGAAATACCACCCAGATAGGATACGGGATAAAATTTTCCTTGGAAGGTTAACAAAATGTATTACCTAAATTTAGGGCTTTTAAAACTTTCTGAGAAATTCTCAAACCTATTACATCTATGATCCATTTCTCTTCATTAATATTTCGTATCCTATAGCTCTGTAGAAGGTTGTTTTTTCGGTACTATGTAGTGAAAGGTGGCATTGGTGAAGACGCTTCTCGCTGGGCAGATAAACTGGAAAATTTTCTCATTTGGGTCTGTTCGTCATTTGGAGTTGTTGTCGAAACATTTTTAATTTTAATGTTTTTTATTGAACCCAACAATATTTTAACCAACAAATTAATATTCGAACCTAAAAAAAATATTTTTTTAATTTCTTGATTGTTAGTCGAAAAGATGAATTTTTCTTCTAAATCTTGGAAATTTGTATCGATAATTATATATTTTTTATAGATTCCGGTCAGTTGATCGTAAACAATTTATCGTATTACAATTGAACGTGAATAATTGATCGTAGACACAATTGATCGTATGAACAATTGATCGTGGATACAATTGATCGTGGATACAATTGATCGAGGATACAATTGATCGCATGAACAATTGATTGTATGGACAATTGCTCGTATGGACAATTGATCGTATGGGCAATTGATGTATGGACAATTGATCGTATGGACAATTCATGTTCTGGAATATGTCCAATTAAGATGGAACTTCGCTGTTTCTTGACCGATTATGAAGAAATTTGACATGGGCGATGGTAATGGGATTCTAAAATGATTTTTGGATAAAGTTCTGCAATATTTCCAATTAAGGTGGAATTTCGCTGTCTTGCATTACAAAATTTTACAAGTACAAAATCTTGCATTCGAAAATTGTGCAGTTTTAGTATCTGTATTTATAATATAAAAAATTCTGGATAAGGGAAATTTCCATTCTAATTTTAATATTAAATCTGCATTAACCAGAAACGAAAATTTAAATTCTGAAAAATGAAGATTAAATCTATCTTATCCAGAATATTTTGTTGAAATATTCTGGAGAAAGGAGGTTTCCATTCTAACTTTGATAGAAAATCTGCATTAACCAGAAACGAAAATTTAAATTCTGGGAAATGAATGAATGATTCGTTAGCCCAAAATACAGCATTATTGCATTGGTGGCCAATAAGTACAGTTCTGTCACATTTCCAATATGCACAAACAAGTAACAATTTACAGTTATCGAAATTAAATTTCTAATCTAGCAAATCTAATGATTTTTACTGTAATATGTGAGTAGACAAATGATTAATTACTTCATGTATACTATGCGGTACAACACTGCCTGTTACCCAAACCTTCACTCAGATGAATAATTTCATTCAACTTCATATATGCATACAAAATATAAACATTTTGCATATATCGTCATACGCAAACATGTTTCATTCAACTCGAAATTGAATAAGCTCAACACGCTTACACACACACACATATCAGAATATGTAAAAATATACATAAAACCTAAAAACTCGAAACAACACACAACCCGAGCATACAATCTTTTTACGTAGAACAATTTATGTGTTCTTAAACTGAAAATCTCACCCAAACATCCCCAAAATATACAAAAAAATATTATCATAATATATCCAGCTCTAAATACATTATCTCTTCGGCAATTTATATTTTCAGTTTCTTTCGTATGCTTGGTGCCAAGATTTCACGGTTCTATTATATTTTCTTCATATTTTTTGAGTTCTCTGCAAATATTTTTTACCATTAGCTATATTATATGTACGTATGCAACATCACCAATTTCTATTCACCTACATAAAACACACCATCACTGAAAAAAAGCACAAAAAAAAACGATTCTGCTATATATGATTGTGCCGCCGAGAGAAGAGGGTTGATTGTTTAAAATATAAATATATACAATACAACAACAGCAACAATTCTTATAATAATATAACAAAAAAGGGATTATTGTTTATAAAAATAAAAATTTCCATATAAAAATGAGAATGATGGTGGTGATGAAAAATATGATAGAACCAGGTGCTGCTTATAACGGTTATGGTGCTTTATGTTTTCATCCTTTTGTAAAATATTATACCAAGAAGTAGTAATACATTTTTGCAGGATTTACAAATATTTTCTTCCCTGTTCTACACCAAAAAAAAAAAAAAAAGATGTTCAGTTAACACAGAGGTTATTGCCATAAGGCGCACAATTTTTAAACTCTATTATAATAAACAGTTTCTTTTTTTTTATATGCGCGAATTATACCTGTATACAAAAGCTAAATAGTTTAAACTATTATCACCCAATATTGTATATGTATAGTACATAATATACACAAAAAATTGTGTGTGGGGCATTCAATAAACCAGCAGCACCTGTACCATACTTTGTTCCCCTTATAGAATAAAATACAAAACACATTTTTATTGTTCCTATATCAATTATGCGTACACACACATAGTGATTCATTCCAAACTAAACAATGAGATGGAAAATTCATAACAAATTTTCCATTTTAATTTTAATGAATCAAAATAGTATATAAATCTAAAACTTGTGGTGGTCTTCTGTTTGTTTATTTAAATTTTTTTGTTGTAGTATTTAATGTTAAAATTAGTCGAAAATTATGTTTTTAGAAAAAAATAATTTTTTTTGTTTTTTAATTTTAATTTTCTTTTACTTTTTAATAAAATAGAAAAATGATATGTGGCGTTTTCATTTAGCTCATCAAGTTTTGTATATTTTGTGTATGGTGCATGTGACAGGGATTTAAAACCGGTTTTAACAGTTTAGTCGGAGAAGTGGAAAAATTGGTAATATTTATTTATTATATTGATGGCTTAGTAAATATCGGCCCTAACCCACATTTCTAACATTTTTCAACAATTGCAAAAACGAGATTTTTGACAGATAATGTCATACGCTTTAGGGCCGAACAAAATTCAATGTGGAACGTGTTTTATTGGTTTTTAGATTAAACCAGTCGCACAGAAAGATGCGACGTATTGCATTCTACATTTTGGTATCAAATGTCATTTTTGAAAAAAATGTGGGTTAGGGCCGATATTCACTAAGCCATCGATGCTCCGTTGTTGAAAATTAAGGAAAATGCATCTATTTGAATTTAAATTTATTCAACACAAAGTTAAGGTAATTGAACTAGTTACTATTTATTAAATTACGTAAGCAAACGTCATACTAAACTGCAAAAATTTGCTACAGGAAAAGAGCCAACCTGTCTGAGAGCTAGGCATAATATTTGCAATTTCCCATTGTTGATTAAATGAGTACATCACAGTTACTTACAGTTTTTCTTTCCATTTCTCGACCTAAACTTTAAATTTGATTAAATTTTAATATTTTATTAGGTATTGGCTAAAAAACTTGCCTTATCCCGAAACCCGGGAATTCCCGGAAATTAGAAAATCACAATCCCGTTGCCCGGGAATGTAAAAGGTCCGGGAACGGGCAAGCCTTAATCACCAGCCTACTTCTTTATCTATAAATACTGGAATTACTGTCTCCTAAGATTACTAATATAAAAAGAGTGTCTATTAAAGTTCATTATTAATCACTAAATGAACTTCTTATTAATGAAACTTGAGATTGCATATGGGAACCTGATATTCCTGCTGCTTATAATATGTTTATTACTAAGCTTAACAACTACATACAGATATGTTGTACGAGATCAGTCAATACAACTCCAAATAATAAATCAAAAATTAATCTAAAACCGTGGTTGATCCCAGATCTTTTAAAACCATAAAAAATTGCCTTAGTTCTAAATTTTTAAAGCATCCAGGCAATGTCAACTTAATTAAGAAATTGGATAAATATAAATATATTCGGAAGGATTGTGAGTGTGAGCAAGCCAAGAAAGCCTATTTTACTTCCAAATTCCCTATTAGATTTGGTAATTTAAGATCTGAATGGTGTCTAGCTAATAGTATTTTGGGAAGGCAGAATAATAATAGTTCAGCAGTAAGTATTATATAAACATCATACCTATACTCTTCGTTCTGAATGTAATTTTAATCTGCCGAAAGGTATAATAGCACATACCTTGGAGATCACTATGGCGAAACTAATATGTTCATATTTCCAGTCCATCCCTGGGAATTTCAAGCAAGAGTGAATGATTTTAAAAACAAGGCTTCTGTAAGCCACGATGGTATTTGCATAATTACTGTCAAAACTATTGTTCAGAATATAATTACTAATATGTGCTATCTTATGAATAAAAGCCTAGAAGATGCCAAGTTCCCGGAAGCATTGAAACTGGTAAAAATTGTGCCTATAGATTAATTAGCTTCTTAAGTAGGTGTAATTTTGCGGCGTTGGCAGAATCTTAACTTTGACGTCTCATAGGAAGGACGAACCCTTGAGAATGCAACATAAAATTTTCCGTGTCCAAATACAGGTACCGACAGGTACATCTCAACTTTTTCGATTATTTGACCTTGAGACTTGCAAATGCTGCCTTTGCACGCCCCGGTGGCACATTGGTTAGCATGCTTGCTTTAAGCTCCGGAGGTCCCGGGTTCGATTCCCGGCGAGTGATGAAAAAATCACGGCTGGTTAATGTTGGATCAATGAATTAATCACTCATTATCCATTAAAAAAAAATGATTACGAAACTTCAAATGAAGCGGCCAAATCCCTATGGGATGTAGCACAAGCGAAAAATGCATCGTATATTCTCTAATAAACTCAGCTTCTCAAAATTGTTCCAGTTTTGCGAATACTTTAAGCTTGATTGACCCACAGCAGACCGCATTGCATGTGGAACAATAGCTAAACATTGTCGGAAATCCCCTCCAATTAACATGAATTTTCCACCAAACAGGAGATTTGTTTGCATAACTTCCTGCAGCAACTTATCATTGTATTGAGAATATGACTGGATGCCATAGTGCACTCATCTATAATAATCAATATTGCACGACGATTAATTTCTGCACCATCTCTTTCCATTCTCAATCCTGAGATGAATGTTTCTCCGATTGGTACAGGCAGTTTAAAAAGTGAATAGCATGTTTGTCCATTAATTAATAAATTCCCAGCTACTCCAGTTGTGGCCGTAGCCAAAACTACCCTATGCTCTTCCTGCACATGAACTGGCAATCGGTATATGGTATGGCTTTGATCATGCATTGGGTACAAAAAAATTCTCCAAATGGCTTCTGGTGCACTGACATAGCGCGAATCCACATACATTAAAGATTCATCGTGATTATTTTTTTCGGATACCGAAACAGTAGCACAATCATGTCCTTTATACACATATTTAAACATATATTTCATACTCTTTACTGTGGCACATATTTCAACGTTGATATGGCAGTTATATTTTAGACAAAGATATATATTATATGGGACCACCCAACTTTTATCAATGCGACGACCGGAAAAAACTTCTATTACGTTTTTCTCTCTTCTTTTGTACTTGGAGTATCCGTTGACATTTCCCAATGTAAAATCTTGAAATTCTTTTGGAAAACCTTTGGAACATTTCTTTTGATTACAGTTGCCACATGGTGTATGGATCATATTTCTAACAATGATTACACAAAGATGAGGCGATAATTTTTGGTCAGGAATTTCAGCAATAACAATTTTGTCGATGTCTTCTTCAGTTTGTAATTTTGAGTCGTCATGCAGAATGATTAAAATGTGACCATGTGGCAATCTTCGCATTTTGAAATACTATTACATGAACGATTGCCTTCACAGTTCCAAAAAGAGATTTTTTCATAATGTCTGTCACTAAATTATTTAACTTTAGGCGAAAAGCTCTAGATACCAAGTCTGGCCGATGTTCCACTTTTTGTCAGGGCTCAAGGTTTTCTACGATTTCTTTCCATTTCGGATTGTAGGTCATGGTGACAAAAAGATCCGACTTTCCATGCTTCCTAACAATTGCCATAGCATCCTGGTAATGCTGTTGCATATTGCGAGGACTATCCTGAAAGCTAGATAGCAATATTAAAGATTTTCCAACCTGCTTGTTTTCAGAATCTGCGTCACGATTTAAGTATTTCATTTTAGGTTTATAGCTATCTGCTCTCAATGCCGGTTGATTGTTTCGGATCCATTGAAAATCGGTTGACTCTGCGCGTATATAAGCGTCAACTACATACTGCTGGGTTAAACGCCCTGCATTCAGCAACTGGGGAAATACCTCTCTAACTGACGAACGATAAGAAAAATATTCCTTCATTGATACTCGGGATCGCTTATCTGTTTCGTTCTTTTTACAGCGACAAATTTGTGTGCTCCATCGTTCCTGACCCTACGGCGATTGATTTAGTTTCAAGATATCGTAAGCAATAGTTTTGAAGTTGTATGTTATGCTGTTCAAGTGATTCATCCGCTTTTAGCGGATTCTTTGTAGAAGTTCTGTTTCGATCGTTTCCTAGCCATATGTCATGCTGTTCAGGTGTTTCAACGGTTCTTGTGGCTTTCATCTTCTTCGATTTTGCCGTAAAATTTCCAATAGATCTTTTTTTTCTGTGGCACTTTTAGTCAAAATTAAATTATTTCTACAAACAAAAAGTGATTACCAGAATAAGTTGTGATTACCAAATAAGTTCTCAAATCCTTAATACCCAGTATAGATGGTTCATGACTTACATATTATGAATGACTAGCTTAGGTACATATGGCGTTGCCCGGAGTAGCTTTTACACAATATATCAATATCAGCCAATGGCAAGCAAATCTCGAATAAACTTTAAAAATGGCATATCATTGCAAATTTCAGGTAATTTCAGGTAATATAGAGCTCGAATAATCCCGATAGTTTTTGAATTTTAGAAAATAATTCAGAGATATTCTGAAAAAATTCGAATATTTCCGAAAATATCGAATAAATTTAGAATAGTTTTCAAAAATCGAAATGCTAAGTAATCGGAAAGCAAAAATTAAATTTTATTTAAATTTTTCCTGAAAAATTAACTGGAAAATTCTATCTCTTAAATGTAGAATAATGTCGATAATTTCGAATAACCCCGATGCTATAAGCTTCGTAACAGTATTCAAATCCAGAAATCCATATTAGGCCATTTCCCAAACACCATTGTATTTCAAACTTATTAACTTAAGAGATAGGAAGTAAGCCACTTCGCCAGCAGACTTATTTCGATAAGTTTGAATAAACAAATAAGTCTGCGTTGGGAAAGAGCCATTGAAGTTCAAAAATTTTAAACCTTTGGATCTTTTTGATATTTTCAACTGATCTTTGATTTTTTTCGAAGAAATTATCAAGGATCATAATCATAAGCATAAGTTAAAATGATTTAAAAAATTTGAGATTTATTACTGAGCTGCCGCCTGAAACAGACAGTAAAAAAATATACGTACTTTACATACTACATAAAGATACTAAGAAGAGACAATTAGTAGATGACACTGCACAATTTGTTTATTGAATTCCCACTGCACAATTTGTGCCTGACTGCACGTTAGAATAAGGCCTGACATGGACTTTTATGCTTAATTAATATACATTTCATAAAAAAAAAAAAAAAATGTTAAATTCTTCTTTCTTTTATCATATTGGGAAATCCCTAATTACAATTTTTTCTTTTATTTTCACCACCGAACGATTTTATTTATATATTTAATTCTAGTTTAACTTTGGAATGAAATTTGGGAAATTGTACCTATCTGTTTCGAATATGCGCTGCCCAATTTAGTATTAAAAATTTCAAATTTTGATTCTTTATCTGGTTTAACAATCAGCAGACTAATAAATGCGAATTATTAACTGCGGTTAGTTTTATCCTCTAAGATAAGTGAAGGTACTTACTTAAAAAATTGAAACACCTTTTGTTTAGGCGAGAAATTGTGCAAAGCAGAATGTTTTTAGCTAGGGCCTTATTATGAATTCCGGTTGTGTAAAAAATGTTTCTCCACCATAATTTCCGTACCCTAGAATAAGTAGAAAGAAGCCAGAAAATGATTATTTTCGACATGAAAATACTTTATTATTCCAGCGAGTATTATGAGAGTATTTGGTAACTCGACTGGGGCATTTGATACAAATAATTTCTCGGGTTTAATTTTAATTTCCAGTGAAGTGGAATTGGAGTATGTATATTAGGAACCCACAATAAGCCTCCTACATTTTTTATAACCACCCATATGATGTACTATTCTGAGTAATAATATTAGATACAGCAAATAGTAAAGTCCTATCATTTAAAAAAAGTACTTAGAACAAACCTCATTTTCAACCGTACTCCCAATAAATATATTTTTCTACAAATTTGTGTCTATGTAATGAAAAAATGTTTCCCTTATGCCATCAATTTATTTTGGGTGTTTGTGTGTATGTATGCTTGAAAGAAGCAGAAAGTAAAAAGTTATAAAATACCAAAGACGTTATAAAAACCACTTTGCTATCTATCAATTTCATATCATATTAGTTATTTAGTGTAACCATTCATTTCGTTTCTCGCATATATGTATACACACTCACGCACATATATATATTAGAAATCCCTCCAAGTAAGTTTTCCAAAAAAAAAAAAAGAAAAAAAGGAAAAACGAAAGGATAATAAAAATGTAATAATATCCTTAAATTGTAATACAGCAGCAGCAATATTATTTTCTATTTTTATCTATTAAAATAAATAGAGAATATTGTTGGAAATTAATGGAATGTAATTTAACATTACATACCATACACTATTAGGAGGAGGAAAAAAAACCGAAATGATGTGCGGCCATATTTTATTTTATAGGTTTCTTCTTAAACATTTCAACATCCTTTTTGTATAAAGGAGATAACGCTGAGGAATGCGATATATCTAAAATAAGAGAATTACATATTACATTCCAATGTTTGATATGTAGTTAGTTCTTAGTATGATTTGATTTTAACTATACGTACATAAACGTATGGTATATACAATACATACAGGGTGGCTGATGAAAGCCGCTACCAAAAAAAAATTGAATAACTTTTTTTCTATTCAATGAATCTAGTTAATTTTTTTTTTATTTTGCAGATTGACTTTTACATTTAACAAAAATGGATAACTGGGACACTGAAACAAGAATTTGGATTGTCCGCCGCTATCACGCTCTGGAGTCCGTAGTTTCGGTTCAAAGAGAGTACAGGCGCACGTTTGGCGGCAATCCTCCGAGCAGATGGACCATAATGAGACTTGTAAACAATTTTGCCGAGCATGGGACAGTCAACAGAAGACCTTACCATCGAAACCCTTCAGTTCGAACGGAGGAAACAATCGCTGCTGTAGCTGCTGCCATACAAAACAATCCACGTGTTTCGACAAGAAGCTTATCTGCTCAAATGGGTATAAGCAGACAGTCATTACAGTCAATTATGCACAAAGATTTGGACTTATTCCCATATAAAATTCAATTGGCCAACAAACTGAACGCTGCAGACTTGCCGATTCGCTTGGAATTTTGCCAGAAGATGCTTCAAATGGTGGAAGAGGATGGAAACATGTTGAACTGTCTTTTCATGTCTGACGAGGCCCATTTCGATTTAAACGGCAACATAAACAAACAAAATTGTCGAATATGGAGTGCTTCCAACCCACAGTTACTCCATGAGACGGAATTGCATCCACTTCGTGTCACAGTGTGGTGTGCAGTTTCATCACGCTGCATTATCGGGCCCTACTTCTTCGAAGAAAACGGTCACACCGTTACGGTTACTGGAGACCGTTACTTGAGCATGTTGAGAGAGTTTTTCTATCCAGAATTACGCCGAAGGAGAATTTCTTTCAACTCTGTGTGGTTTCAGCAAGATGGTGCAGCTCCTCACATAGCCCAACCTGTTATGACAGAATTGCGACGAAAATTTCCCAATAAATTGATAAGCAGAAACTCCACATTCCGTTGGCCACCCAGGTCGCCTGACCTTACTGCACCTGACTTTTTCTTGTGGGGTTATTGCAAACAGGAAGTCTACAAAACAAAACCAACAAATTTGAATGAACTAAGGCAATCCATTCGAGAAATAATTGCGGCTATTCCTGTCTCAACTCTCCAAGCAGTAATGAACAACTTTTTGGTAAGATGCCGCACATGCATCAACGAGCAGGGGGGGTATTTAAATTCCATTATTTTTAAAACTAATTAAGCTATATTTAATAAAATTGAATGAGCTTTAACATGAATAAAAGAAAAATGAATTCCATACACTGAAAAAAAAATTATTTGAGTTTCTTAATGTAGCAAAATTCATCAGCCACCCTGTATGTATATAGTGATGATAGTAAACTCCTCTGTGTATCATTCGTCAGTTCCATTCGGTTTATTCATGACCTTCACTTTATATATGTGTATATGGTATACATCCGCCTGATATTAATAGTTCTATCCACAAAAAACATTAATATTGGATGGATAATTTATAAAATTTCAACCCTCATCGAACCTAATTTTCGAATTCACTAACCCATAACCAAACCATAAATTTGTATATACATACATTATGTAAACGAATATCGACGAGAATGATTTTTTGATTTAATTTAAAAATTCATTATGTACACACAGGGGCCCCACAGTCTTCGTCTAGTTTGTTTATAAATTTGTGTGTGTGTGTATGTACAATGTAATGTGTAGGTAGGTACTCCAAAAATATATTGCTATGTAATAATATATACAACGGAATGAATGCTGGCCCAAATATATAAAATATTCAGATGGTTAAAAAAATAAATCGAAACCCCCTAACAATTTAACCATTAAATATTCTCAATAATTCTATCTATCCTTTGTCTATATAATTTATAGTTTTTTTATAGCAGCAAAACTATATTTATTAAAACTTTAAATGTATATTTATGTACCTAATACACAAACATAACAAAACAACACCAACAAGTTTGTATATTTTAACAACAACAACAGCAACATACAGCTCAGAAATTTAAAAAAAAAAAAACACCAAAACGGATGGTATGATGTAATAAACAGCTGATCAACCGTCTGATAGTCGTCAAAAGAAGAAAAACAACAAAATATTATGCCGGTTTATTTAAAAACCAAGAGAACACACGACGATGGTTAAGACGAGATAGGATACGATACACATTAATGTATACGTAGAAAGTAAAAACTGGAGAAATATAATAAATAAAAAAAGACGAAGAAAATAAAATTTCATCTTCCTGGGAGAGATAATTCGGGGTTTTTTCCACTACACACATCTTTATGATTCAAGACAGTAATTTAAACATTTCGTTTCTCTGCATTTTCAAAAAAAAAATTGTCATAAATCTAAAATAAAACAATAAAAAAACATCAGAACCAAATTTTCTTTTTTTATCGTTTAAATATTTTATTTTTTGAAAAAATTTATTTTTAGAATTATGAAATGCATTTGGATAATTATAAAGTAATAAAATATGATGCAGGGAATGGCAACAATTTCAATAGGCATATTGTTGAAAATTAAATTCAGCGTTGGCAATATTTTTCACAAGTATTACTTATATAGTAAACCACCGTTGGCATTAAATATACAGTAGTTTTACGATTTAATGCATGTAATGTAATCAATATTGTTCATAGTAACATTATGTAAGTATAAATTTGAAACACAATTTAACTATCTATCAAATCAATTTCCAAATCAACCTCAATTGGAATCCAAATTCGAAAAAAATATATTTTAGTTAAATCTGTATTATATCACATCTATATCGACATCCACAACCACATCCACACTCACATCCACATCCACATTCAAATCCACATTCACATCCACAATCACATCCACATCTACATTCACATCTACATTCACATCTACATCCAAATCCATATTCATATTCATATCTAAATCCACATCCACATCCATATCCACATCCATATCGACTTCCACATTCAAATCCACATCCACATCAGCAACCACATCCACTTTCACATTCAAATCCACATCCAAATCCAAATCCATATCCACATCAAAATCTACATCTACATCCACATACATATTCACATGCACATACAAAACCCCAATTAGCTGAAGCTGTACTCTTGAAATTACTTCGATCGTTGATCTTTAATACCAATTAAAGTTTTTGTCATATTCACATCAATACATCCCCATCTACAACCACATCCATATTCACATTCACATTTATATTCACATTCACATCAACTTACACATCCACATCCACATCAACAGCCACATCCGCATCCACATCCGAATCCACATCCACATCCACGACCACATCCACATCCACATCCACATCCACATCCACATCCACATCCACATCCACATCCACATCCACATCCACATCCACATCCACATCCACATCCACATCCACATCCACATCCACATCCACATCCACATCCACATCCACATCCACATCCACATCCACATCCACATCCACATCCACATCCACATCCACATCCACATCCACATCCACATCCACATCCACATCCACATCCACATCCACATCCACATCCACATCCACATCCACATCTACATCCACATCCACATCCACATCCACATTCACATTAGGGAGTCATTTTCCCGGCCATTTTTTAAATCCCGGGATCCGGGATTCATAATGGGAAAAAATCCCGGGAACCCGGGATCCCGGGATTCGTGATTTTTTTTTTACAAAAAGTTGTTTTTTACTCATAAGTTACCTTTGATGCCTTATCATAATGGAAAATTTTATTTTAAAATAAAATACTAATTATTGTTACTTATTTATTAACAAAAAAATAATTACATAAGTCTTACTTCAGGTAAAAAACAAATAATTTCAGATTTTTATTTATAAAAAATATTTCAAATTATTATTGGTTTAAAAAATAACTTTTTAAAAAGCACAATGAATTAAGTGATTTATCACTTAGAGAAGCCCGCCTCTTAGTGAGAAAATTGGCCGCAATAGAAAAAACTCTCTCACTATCAGTGGATGTGGGCTTTATTGATTTTAAAGCTGACAATAAATTGGTTAGATTAGGCGTTATTTTACCGGTGCATTCGTAAATGTTTAACTCTTTTAAGACTGATTTGCCATCATTTATGACGGGCATTAACAGCATGGTTGTATCAATTTCATTCTGCAATTTTGTTGCCATAGATGACGTGCCTGGCTCTGCGTTAGATGAATCGAAAACGGATGATGGTGGTTGATCGACGCCAGCTTCGTCTTCATATGAAAAAAGTCTATCCATTACAGTTTTTGCTAGATTGGCCATTGTATATTTTGATGATATAGCTAAAACATCATCGCAGTTTTTTTCGGTTAAAATTTGTGGGTTTTGTAAATACCTAATTAGTGATACCAGATCTTTGTTTCGTCGTTCCTTTATTCGCACTTTCAAAGCATGCAACATGTTTTTCGATAATTCCCCCGCACAGTCATTTTCTAATGTTTGAAATAAAAATTTTAAAATGCCATCACTCGAGATTAGGGTTGCGTCTCTTCTTCCCAGAGCCTCCACCGCAAGTTGTATGGGTTGAAATATGCTTAATATTTCTTGTATTTTTGCCTTATTCTCCTGTTTGTATAACTCCGAAGCGTGCAAATCATTTAAAGCGTGTACTATGCTGTTGTTTACCTTAAGTAAAGTTTCTAACATTGGACCAATTGTATTCCAACGCGTTTTACAATCCAGTGATAACGCAATTTCTTTGCCATGCTGCATTACAACATATTTTTGCAAAATTGAGTTTCTAACTGGCGATTTTTTAAAAAACTTCACAGTTTTACGAACATTTGCCAAAACATCACTAATACCAGCAATAGGTATCATTTCATTTGATCCCGCTTCAAATATACCATCCTGATCTATATTACTGGTATTTGCATTTGAGTCAGACTGAGAAACAACATCTTCATCTTCACTTTCATCAGTTGAATCGACAAGTTCTAATTCTAAGTTAGTAGGTCTTTTTCTTTTATATACCACATCTAGCACAGCAAGATGTATTGCATGGTTATAGCATTGCTGGTGAATATACAACGAATTTTTTCCAAATTTGGTCATCACCGATGCTCCGTCTGTGGTTGCTGCGACTATATCGTTGTCTTGTAAATTAAACTCTTTTAATTTTTCGTTTAAAAGATTTTGTACATCTTCAGCTGTGCAACTTCGTACAATTCGAATTAGCCCCAAATTTGTGTATTTCCCACTATTATAGTGTATATTTACATTTAGGTAGCGTCGGTTTCTGAAACTCGTCCACTCATCTAACGTACCACTTACTTTATTTTGTTTTTGGATACTAATTGCATCAATAGTATCTCTTTTGGCTGACTCATAATACGCATGGATCAGTTTCATTATGTTGTATTTATCTTTTGGTAATTTATAACCCCGTGCACTCAATGATTCCCTGATGAACTGAGATTTCTGAATGCCATGAACCGTAAATCCATCTAGTGCGACCAACCTTGAAACGATTTCTTGTAATGTCTGACGCTTTATAAATGGTGTGATTAACGACTGATTTTTCATAGTTTTTGATGAGGATGGCATAGGGACGGACTCTTCACTACTACACGCTTTACGTTTATTTGAAATTATTTTAATTTTATGGAGTGATTCCAAATGCCGAAGAAGTCCGCTTGTGGATGATCCCTTAACGCTAATTCGTTTATCACAAAGTTTGCAGACAGCCCTCTCGCGGTCACTTTCAATCCGTTTGAAATATTTCCATACATCGGAAGTTGTGTTGGGATCCATGATTTTATCTAATGTTTATTATATATATATATATACATATGCAATTTTTGTATCATAAGTCCAAACTCAAGTAAAAAATTGTGGTTTTTATAAAAATACTTACACAAAATTTCGGTAAACCCCCGTATTTAATTTTAAAATGCACTAAACTAAACACTACCATAATCATGTAGAGGAAAAATAGAACTAATTATAAAAACGAAATAAACAGGAAATTGACAGTTTCGCACCCGCACACACACACAAACACAACTGTGATTCTCTTTTGCTTTATATTACATAAGTGGAATATAGTCTGGCTCACTCTGCCTCTGTTTAACTTATTTGGTATGTGTTTCATTCGAAACTGAAAAACGCATACAAATACAAAGTGCAATTTAATGATGGTGATTGACATAACAATTAAATTATAAACAAAGGAAAGCGCAAGCGCCAATTTTAGGAAGAGAAGGAAGTAGTTAGTATGAAAAATATGTATACATAAAAAAAACATGCAATGATACAAAAAACAAAACCTACAAAGTATATTAAACAAAAAGAATAAAAAGAATCCCGGGAATTTCTATTATCAATCCCGGGATTCGAAATGCAATTATTATGTGAAATCCCGGGAAATCCCGTCCCGGGAAATCCCGAGAATGACCCCCTAATCCACATCCATATCCACATCCACATCCACATCCACATCCACATCCACATCCACATCCACATCCACATCCACATCCACATCCACATCCACATCCACATCCACATCCACATCCACATCCACATCCACATCCACATCCACATCCACATCCACATCCACATCCACATCCACATCCACATCCACATCCACATCCACATCCACATCCACATCCACATCCACATCCACATCCACATCCACATCCACATCCACATCCACATCCACATCCACATCCACATCCACATCCACATCCACAACCACATCCACATCCACATCCACATCCACATCCACATCCACATCCACATCCACATCCACATCCACATCCACATCCACATCCACATCCACATCCACATCCACATCCACATCCACATCCACATCCACATCCACATCCACATCCACATCCACATCCACATCCACATCCACATCCACATCCACATCCACATCCACATCCACATCCACATCCACATCCACATCCACATCCACATCCACATCCACATCCACATCCACATCCACATCCACATCCACATCCAAATCCACATCCACATCCACATCCACATCCACATCCACATCCACATCCACATCCATATCCACATCCACATCCACATCCACATCCACATCCACATCCACATCCACATCCATATCCATATCCACATCCACATCCACATCCACATCCACATCCACATCCACATCCACATCCACATCCACATCCACATCCACATCCACATCCACACCCACATCCACATCCACATCCACATCCACATCCACATCCACATCCACATCCACATCCACATCCACATCCACATCCACATCCACATCCACATCCACATCCACATCCACATCCACATCCACATCCACATCCACATCCACATCCACATCCACATCCACATCCACATCCACATCCACATCCACATCCACATCCACATCCACATCCACATCCACATCCACATCCACATCCATATCCACATCCATATCCACATCCACATCCACATCCACATCCACATCCACATCCACATCCACATCCACATCCACATCCACATCCACATCCACATCCACATCCACATCCACATCCACATCCACATCCACATCCACATCCACATCCACATCCACATCCACATCCACATCCACATCCACATCCACATCCACATCCACATCCACATCCACATCCACATCCACATCCACATCCACATCCACATCCACATCCACATCCACATCCACATCCATATCCATATCCACATCCACATCCACATCCACATCCACATCCACATCCACATCCACATCCACATCCACATCCACATCCACATCCACATCCACATCCACATCCACATCCACATCCACATCCATATCCATATCCACATCCACATCCACATCCACATCCACATCCACATCACGCACGAGAAATTTGTCCTAAGTTACCTTAAGTTGTCCTAAGTTGTCCTAAGTTTTTTTATATGTGTTGGTGTAAAAGTTTCGTTATTATGAATTTATTTAATTCATATTGAAATAATAAAAATTATGCTGAAGTTTAATTACTCTAAGAGAACAAATTCAGAATTTTTCCATGTCTGGTTTAGCTATATGCCTGAATAAAATAAGATCATTTTTTAAAAACTGAGGTACCCGTGTTTAATATGCATTTGAATGTTTTATCGTACATGTATAAATGATTTTCCGAATTTTCTTGAGAAAATCCTAGGAAGCGGCCACCAAAATGTCCTTTATACTAAGTTGTCATAAGGTCTTAACTATTCAAAAAATATTTCACTTTGGAAAAAAGTAGGGTATAGAGTATTTAGGACAACCATGTTTGACATAATCTCATATGATACATCGAATATATGTATAAATGATTTTCCGAATTTTCTTGAGAAAATCCTAGGAAGCGGCCACCAAAATGTCCTTTATACTAAGTTGTCATAAGGTCTTAACTATTCAAAAAATATTTCACTTTGGAAAAAGTAGGGGATTAGGGTATTTAGGACAACCATGTTTGACATAATCTCATATGATACATCGAATATATGTATAAATGATTTTCCGAATTTACTTGAGAAAATCCTAGGAAGCGGCCACCAAAATGTCCTTTATACTAAGTTGTCATAAGGTCTTAACTATTCAAAAAATATTTCACTTTGGAAAAAAGTAGGGGATTAGGGTATTTAGGACAACCATGTTTGACATAATCTCATATGATACATCGAATATATGTATAAATTATTTTCCGAATTTTCTTGAGAAAATCCTAGGAAGCGGCCACCAAAATGTCCTTTATACTAAGTTGTCATAAGGTCTTAACTATTCAAAAAATATTTCACTTTGGAAAAAGTAGGGGATTAGGGTATTTAGGACAACCATGTTTGACATAATCTCATATGATACATCGAATATATGTATAAATGATTTTCCGAATTTTCTTGAGAAAATCCTAGGAAGCGGCCACCAAAATGTCCTTTATACTAAGTTGTCATAAGGTCTTAGCTATTCAAAAAATATTTCACTTTGGAAAAAGTAGGGGATTAGGGTATTTAGGACAACCATGTTTGACATAATCTCATATGATACATCGAATATATGTATAAATGATTTTCCGAATTTTCTTGAGAAAATCCTAGGAAGCGGCCACCAAAATGTCCTTTATACTAAGTTGTCATAAGGTCTTAACTATTCAAAAAATATTTCACTTTGGAAAAAAGTAGGGTATAGAGTATTTAGGACAACCATGTTTGACATAATCTCATATGATACATCGAATATATGTATAAATGATTTTCCGAATTTTCTTGAGAAAATCCTAGGAAGCGGCCACCAAAATGTCCTTTATACTAAGTTGTCATAAGGTCTTAACTATTCAAAAAATATTTCACTTTGGAAAAAGTAGGGGATTAGGGTATTTAGGACAACCATGTTTGACATAATCTCATATGATACATCGAATATATGTATAAATGATTTTCCGAATTTACTTGAGAAAATCCTAGGAAGCGGCCACCAAAATGTCCTTTATACTAAGTTGTCATAAGGTCTTAACTATTCAAAAAATATTTCACTTTGGAAAAAAGTAGGGGATTAGGGTATTTAGGACAACCATGTTTGACATAATCTCATATGATACATCGAATATATGTATAAATTATTTTCCGAATTTTCTTGAGAAAATCCTAGGAAGCGGCCACCAAAATGTCCTTTATACTAAGTTGTCATAAGGTCTTAACTATTCAAAAAATATTTCACTTTGGAAAAAGTAGGGGATTAGGGTATTTAGGACAACCATGTTTGACATAATCTCATATGATACATCGAATATATGTATAAATGATTTTCCGAATTTTCTTGAGAAAATCCTAGGAAGCGGCCACCAAAATGTCCTTTATACTAAGTTGTCATAAGGTCTTAGCTATTCAAAAAATATTTCACTTTGGAAAAAAGTAGGGTATTAGAGTATTTAGGACAACCATGTTTGACATAATCTCATATGATACATCGAATATATGTATAAATGATTTTCCGAATTTTCTTGAGAAAATCCTAGGAAGCGGCCACCAAAATGTCCTTTATACTAAGTTGTCATAAGGTCTTAACTATTCAAAAAATATTTCACTTTGGAAAAAAGTAGGGTATTAGAGTATTTAGGACAACCATGTTTGACATAATCTCATATGATACATCGAATATATGTATAAATGATTTTCCGAATTTTCTTGAGAAAATCCTAGGAAGCGGCCACCAAAATGTCCTTTATACTAAGTTGTCATAAGGTCTTAACTATTCAAAAAATATTTCACTTTGGAAAAAAGTAGGGTATTAGAGTATTTAGGACAACCATGTTTGACATAATCTCATATGATACATCGAATATATGTATAAATGATTTTCCGAATTTTCTTGAGAAAATCCTAGGAAGCGGCCACCAAAATGTCCTTTATACTAAGTTGTCATAAGGTCTTAACTATTCAAAAAATATTTCACTTTGGAAAAAGTAGGGGATTAGGGTATTTAGGACAACCATGTTTGACATAATCTCATATGATACATCGAATATATGTATAAATGATTTTCCGAATTTTCTTGAGAAAATCCTAGGAAGCGGCCACCAAAATGTCCTTTATACTAAGTTGTTATAAGGTCTTAACTATTCAAAAAATATTTCACTTTTGAAAAAAGTAGGGGATTAGGGTATTTAGGACAACCATGTTTGACATAATCTCATATGATACATCGAATATATGTATAAATGATTTTCCGAATTTTCTTGAGAAAATCCTAGGAAGCGGCCACCAAAATGTCCTTTATACTAAGTTGTCATAAGGTCTTAACTATTCAAAAAATATTTCACTTTGGAAAAAAGTAGGGTATTAGAGTATTTAGGACAACCATGTTTGACATAATCTCATATGATACATCGAATATATGTATAAATGATTTTCCGAATTTTCTTGAGAAAATCCTAGGAAGCGGCCACCAAAATGTCCTTTATACTAAGTTGTCATAAGGTCTTAACTATTCAAAAAATATTTCACTTTGGAAAAAAGTAGGGTATTAGAGTATTTAGGACAACCATGTTTGACATAATCTCATATGATACATCGAATATATGTATAAATGATTTTCCGAATTTTCTTGAGAAAATCCTAGGAAGCGGCCACCAAAATGTCCTTTATACTAAGTTGTCATAAGGTCTTAACTATTCAAAAAATATTTCACTTTGGAAAAAAGTAGGGTATTAGAGTATTTAGGACAACCATGTTTGACATAATCTCATATGATACATCGAATATATGTATAAATGATTTTCCGAATTTTCTTGAGAAAATCCTAGGAAGCGGCCACCAAAATGTCCTTTATACTAAGTTGTCATAAGGTCTTAACTATTCAAAAAATATTTCACTTTGGAAAAAGTAGGGGATTAGGGTATTTAGGACAACCATGTTTGACATAATCTCATATGATACATCGAATATATGTATAAATGATTTTCCGAATTTTCTTGAGAAAATCCTAGGAAGCGGCCACCAAAATGTCCTTTATACTAAGTTGTTATAAGGTCTTAACTATTCAAAAAATATTTCACTTTTGAAAAAAGTAGGGGATTAGGGTATTTAGGACAACCATGTTTGACATAATCTCATATGATACATCGAATATATGTATAAATGATTTTCCGAATTTTCTTGAGAAAATCCTAGGAAGCGGCCACCAAAATGTCCTTTATACTAAGTTGTCATAAGGTCTTAACTATTCAAAAAATATTTCACTTTGGAAAAAAGTAGGGTATTAGAGTATTTAGGACAACCATGTTTGACATAATCTCATATGATACATCGAATATATGTATAAATGATTTTCCGAATTTTCTTGAGAAAATCCTAGGAAGCGGCCACCAAAATGTCCTTTATACTAAGTTGTCATAAGGTCTTAACTATTTAATCCCCTACTTTTTTCAAAAGTGAAATACTTTTTGAATTGTTAAGACCTTATGACAACTTAGTATAAAGGACATTTTGGTGGCCGCTTCCTAGGATTTTCTCAAGAAAATTCGGAAAATCATTTATACATATACGATAAAACATTCAAATGCATATTAAACACGGGTACCTCAGTTTTTAAAAAATGATCTTATTTTATTCAGGCATATAGCTAAACCAGACATGGAAAATTCTGAATTTGTTCTCTTAGCGTAATTAAACTTCAGCATAATTTATATTATTTCAATATGAATTAAATAAATTCATAATAACGAAACTTTTACACCAACACATATAAAAAAACTTAGGACAACTTAGGACAACTTAAGGTAACTTAGGACAAATTTCACGTGCGTTCCACATCCACATCCACATCCACATCCACATCCACATCCACATCCACATCCACATCCACATCCACATCCACATCCACATCCACATCCACATCCACATCCACATCCACATCCACATCCACATCCACATCCACATCCACATCCACATCCACATCCACATCCACATCCACATCCACATCCACATCCACATCCACATTCACATCCACATTCACATCCATATCCACATCCACATCCACATCCACATCCACATCCACATCCACATCCACATCCACATCCACATCCACATCCACATCCACATCCACATCCACATCTTCACCCACATCCACATTTAAACTCACGTTTAAATCCACATTCATTCCCACATCCTCAGCCAGAACCACATCCACGTCCACATCTTCACCCACATCCACATTGAAACTCACGTTTAAATCCACATTCATTCCCACATCCTCAGCCAGAACAACATCCACGTCCATACCTACATCCATATCTACGTTCACATTTTCATGCACATTCAGATTCACATCCACATTCACATGCACATCCACATTCACATCAATACCCCCATCTATATAGACAACCACAAAGCTTCTCAACCACTGTGCCAGATTTGTAAAACCGACAGTCTTAATTTTTTTTAACAGAAGGAGAAATAATGAAAATAGCTGTAATATGAAAAAATCGGCTTATTTAGGCGCAATAATGTCAACCTCAGTTTAGTTCATCGTAATACCATATATTATAGAGTATATATATACGCCATAACCTACTTTTACTATGGAAAAATTTGGACTAATTTTTGTGACCTTCATTTGAAAATACGGGAGGTTTTATAGTGGTTTGAAACATGACAGTGTACAAAATGGCGAAGCTACATAGTTAATTGTTGTGTGGCTAACTTCATCATGTCAAAAAATACGGGAGGAAAAAAAATCGTTTAGTCCACGTAATGGCGTATATATATACTCTATAATATATGGTAATACGTCTATTGGTTATTGTAAAAAGTATCTGTAGCTCAACGGGATTGACTAAACTGTTTTTACTGCGCTGCATTTCAACAGTCGAAAACTTTGGTTGGTGAAAATATTAAAATTTCTATTGAAACGATTTTCGTTCGACTTATCGGTTAATTGATTATCGAAATTCTAATTGGACAATATTTCTGAAGGAATATCTGGCCTAGCTCTGAACTACAATAATCAAATAATATAATTCGGCAACGTTTGTGTGTCACTTGTTTGTACTTGCTTCTCATACCAAGAGTCGTTAATCTCTTAGTGTGTTAAGTCTTTTTATTTTAAATTATTTACAAAGATCAGTAATGTTTGATAGGTATCCGTGATAAAAGGCTAAATCAATAAATTTTAAAGATAATTGCCTTTGGATGACTTACCTCAAATTTAATTCATCAAGTTTTTTAATTTGATTTTGAATTTGCAATGTTTTCAAATTAGGTTGTATTTGTACTGCCGATTTTTAAATAAATTAATGCTTAAAAATACCCCTAGCGTCCTTGCAAACATGCCTTTGATCGAACTGATGGTTAGTGAAGTTGTGCAATTATTCGAACTTACCTACAGAATTGAACTTTAATCAAGCATTCCGATTGTTAGACAAACTTTGAATTAATTTTTTTTAACAGATATACATGGACAATTTCGTTTCCAATTAAAAAAACTCTGAATTACGATTTTTAACAAAGGAATGAAACAATTTATTATTTCAGTTGAATTTGTTATTAAAATTTGATTGATTTTAGATATTCAATTCCTACTACAAATTCGGCAAATTTTGAATAATAAATTGTTTTGTGACACAAAATTCCGGAGAAAATTAAGACTCAACTCAGTTTGAAAATTCTCAAAATTTTAAACAATTTTGCTTCGCTAGGTGATTGGGAACCTAAACGAATCCGAAGACTAAACCAGTGAGTCATAAAAATTAAACAAACAAGCATTCCGTAAAATTTCTTTTACCCTTCAAACCCTGAAAATGAAAACGCCAAATAAACCTCATCAATCTTAATTCATTATCATTAGGACTAAAAAGTCTTCCTATCATCATGGCCTTCGTGCTAAATCGGGTGTTTATGTAAAAAAAAAAAAACATAAAAATTGTAAATTTAAAGTACAAATGAAAAACATTTTCATGATATCCTTATCAAAATAAAATCTAAATATTTTTGTATAATGTACGATGAAAGTGGATGGAACCTCTACAAATACACAAACACATAATACGTTATAGCTGGGGATTTATTATTAAAAGCTAGGGATAGATAGGAAAAAATATACATCAAATTGGATTTTTCAATTTTCAAATTTCAATATTCATTAGGAATTTTTCATTTTCCAATTTTTGTATATGGATATGTATACTTCGCGTGTTTTTCTATTTTTCAATCAAATTTTCAATTTTCACTTTATTTTTATTTTTAAATTTAATAAAATCGAAAATTTTATTTTTATAATACATTTAATTTTGTTGTTGGTGTATGTTGTTGTGAAAAATGTTTTTTTTTTTATTTTGTTATACATTTATAATACACATTTCGGATGAAAAATCAAACATGGCGAGGTGGTATATAGATATGGATGATTTGCTATTTATATTATTGTTCGTGCAGAGATAAGAGAACTGAATGATTTTTTTGTTTGTGCTATTTTGTACATTTGAGGGGCGAAATTATTGTTGTTGACGACATGGATCGATTGGTGTATACGATTGGATACGGTTGTGGTTTTTTAAAGACGCATGCAGAGCTATTGTATATCACACGAGAAATTTCTTAACACAGCAAATACATTGTAATTAAAGCACCTCCTGGATATTTAATCCCCCGCTATTATATAATTCGTGTACGACTGAATAAAATTATTCAAATATTTGTTAAAATTTTGTGCTGTGTGCGTTCTCTCCAAATAGATAAAATACAATAGATTTTTTTGTACAGATAGTGCGGACAATACAAAAAAAAAATTCTTATATACTTGCGCGAGGTATTATACATAATATGTAAATAATATATACAATTCAAACCCTACAGTTGGATTGGGTGGGAGACTTGCGTTAGATTTTTTTTTTTTTTTGTCGTGACACACAACTTCGAATGTAACAATAATAGTTTGGAAAAGTAAAAACGGAAGTGAAATTTTTTTCGTTAATTTTATTTATTTGGATTTGTTGTTTTTTTTTGTTTTGTTTCTTTATTTTTTTGATGGAATATAATGGTTGGATGATTGGGATATCTAAACTATAATTTGTAGTTTGTGTTTTAAATAAAGTTTTTGTTTTGAATTCTATTTCAGATTTTTTATAACCTACAATTAGAAGCAATAAAATAAACACAAAAACCACAATAGAAGTAAATTAGTTAAACAAAAAAAAATAATAATAGTAGTAGTAGTTATAGTAATACTCTAATAATAATAATAAAAAATGTGTTAAACAAATTTCTAAATAAATTAATTTTTTGAGAATTTTATTTGAGATGGAAGTCACCATTTTGGAGATTTTATTATTTACGCAAGAGTGATTATAGTACGTAGGTGTTTTTAATTTTATTTCCCAGAGGATTTATATTTATGGGGAATTCTCCTAGCGCAAAGAATATTATGTAATATTGTATTACTCTAAAAAATATAAATAGAAGCTATGAGACCAAAAACACAATCATTTCTAACTTCTGGAATGTATGGGAATATTACCAACGTAAGATAATCCCGTTGATTTAAGTTTACTGGGGTTAAACTTTTAAGCCAAAGATAATTTGCTTTTTGGAAGAAAGATATTCTCAGTAGTGCCAGAAAGGTTAAACGTGATAACTCGGTAGTACTGATGATACCAAACCATCTTGAACGCTCTATTCTCTCAATAAGTCTAACAGATTAGCATTGATTATTCCAAGGTAAATATTGGATACCTATTTAAAGAGCCCCAATTTAAAGATTTTTGCTTATATAATAAATATTGCATATATAGGTTATAGAAAGTGAAATATTAATAAAGTAACTATTCACACATGTTATTTATCAATTAGGCAATATGCCTTAGTATGTAAGCATACATGCAACATTTTGTAAAATAACGTTATTAAAACTAATTTATTAGTAACCATGGATATTTCCAAAAGACAAGATTTATGATGGAGATCTACAACAAATTGCAAAAGAGAGTCAGCAAAAGCATTGGTTCAAGACCACGAACCCAAACAAGCTTTACAACTAGCACTCAAGCACTTGGACAAAATGTTGGGTACAATTTCAGAACTGGACGAGTACTGCATGGAAGCATAAAAAAAAAAAAAAAAATCAACTCACCGATATACATAAAATCAACCATTTGAAAAATCACATCAGAGGTTCAACAAACCATCAACGGTAACCCATCAACAAACCAAACAACAACCATAAGTAACTCATCAAATGCGATAATAATTACCAGTAGCGCACAGACCCAGCTTCATAACAACAACTATTGGATTTGCTTATATTGTCAAAAAAGTCACAAGCTGCAAAATTACCAACCTTTCCAGATCTTAAGGGTATCAGAAAGGAACCAGATATTATGTTACACTAGTTATATAGACACATTACTGTATCAGACACTATCATATGCCACTTCGTATCAAAAAAGACTTCGAGAGTACCCATACACTTGTAGCTCAAAACAATGGCTGGTACTATTAGCCACAGTATTATTGAAAGTAAGAAACAACCAAATAGTCTTCAATTTACTTCGAGCATAAATCGATCCAATGTCGCAAGCTAAACCTACCAAAAAGGAACAAACTGTGATCTGGTGCATCTCACGTCAAAAGAATTACCTCACAGATAAATAGAGATTCAAATTAGCCCACGATTTCCGTCTACATTTTATAAATTTGCTAACAAACTTATAATAAAAAGTATAAAAAACAAATGCCGAACAATAACCTAATTTAATTAGACGACACCAAAATAACCTAGTCCTACTTGCCGATCCAACCATTCAACACAACAGGCCCAATTTTTACTGCCGAAGAGATAAAACGTGAAGAACACTACCAGAGAACCCACAGAGGATTGCAGAATGGAACTTATGTGGTAAACAATTACATACTGGGATAATCCAAAAACAGAGCGATAGCCAGATTAATCAATATGGAAAAGTGATTCAAAATATCGGCATATTTTTCATATCGTTCGGATGGCTAGCCCCAGTAATAATTAAAGCTAAAAATGCTACTTCAACATTTATTGGCCTCAGAATCGACTGGGATTCTAAGGTCCATCCAGACATAGAAGAAAGATAGTTCAGCTACAAACAAGAATTATCACTTTTAGAAAGAATTACGATAAGTCGCTTAGTCAACTACACGAAAAATGCAAAATGTACTATAACATGGCATGATGGCGTGATGCATACAGCCAAGCCTAGCTGCAAAATATACATCAAAATTAAAGATACAAAGAGAATTATCGCAGTAAAAACAAAGGTTTGCAACATTAAATCAAACAATGTCACAACAAAAGTATGAATCGAATGAAGCGGTATTACTATCGAGGTTGCTAATCGAAGTAAAAGGTGTTTTAACACCAAGCAACGAGGAAAACATATCCTGCTTGCAGTGGCACCCCCCTTAAATAAATAGAGAGAGGCAGGTAAATAAAAATATATATTAACGTATTTAAGCAGCCTGGATGTTGATTTTCCAAAATTTCATATTTTTCAGGAGAGCAAAAGAAAAAGTTTGGTCTATCCGACTCCTCGAACGACACATTTTCCAGAAAGCATCCATTAAAGCTCGACAAACCAACCATTTATAGTTTATTTTCCGTTATTTTGGGTAGGCAAGGTCTTTAAAATATATCACGGATTTCCTTAAATTTGGAGGCCTCTACCCCAACATCACAATTAGTCACGGCAATATAAATCTTCTACTTTCATACCGGGAAATCACAGACTCACAAATAATGTTAGATTATTTAGAACTGACACGTATTGAGTACCAAAGTCGCATTCGCCATTTTCCATCATCGACCTTTAATAATTAGATCCAGTCACTCTATTCAGAATCCACAATGCTCAAAAATTTATTTTCTGAAAATTTGTGCTGTTTGTTCACATACAATATTATGTGAGCAACGTGAGAATTGGCCGATATAATTCCTTACTCAGTGTTCAGTCTGGGCGGGGCATCGCTGTGAAACATTCGAAAATACAAAATCAGAATTAACGTTAATTATCATTTGTTAGCGAATCCCATCTCCTTGTCATATTCGTTTTATATATCTCCCAGCTCTCCTTAACCTGCTCCACTCTAATGCCGTGATATTATTTTAAAGTCTCCTATAGTAATTTACTATTAAGAGGTATTATATACGACTTTGAATACTCTCTTCCACTACAACCAAAACTATTAATATTTGTGAGAATGGGAAACAAAACAAAAATAATCAAAATGTGAAACTGGAAGGACGGAAGGATGGATGGACGGAAGGCGGACACGATATTTTTCTGTAAAATGTTTTCGGTTTTTTATAGACAACATACTATTTGTAATGACATACTCATTATTTTAGATTTGGAAAATCAGAAAAATAATGGAGTCATACTCCTAATATATCTACCAGCAAAAGTAGAAAATATTCATCCCCTCCCCCCTTTTCTTTCCCGCAGAGTCGATACAAATACAGAGAGTTGAATTTTTGTAGTTCGGTCGTACCTACCTGATGAGTAGACCTTACTTTTCTGTACGAAACCGAATTACCAACAAAAAATCTCAAAGAGATTTCTCATTTTTGAGAGTTGATACACTTTGTATCGACTCTGCGGGAAAGAAAAGGGGGGAGGGGATGAATATTTTCTACTTTTGCTGGTAGATATATTAGGAGTATGACTCCATTATTTTTCTGATTTTCCAAATCTAAAATAATTAGTATGTCATTACAAATAGTATGTTGTCTATAAAAAGCCGAAAACATTTTATATTAAATCAGACAATTTTTAACATCGTAGATATTTTTCTGATCGATGTTTCGGGGTCATATTATAGTAACCTAATTCGTCGAGAAATGTGAAAATCTGTAACACAATTTATTCGCGATTACAATTCTTAAAAATGTATATTTGATTAATCAGTGAAGATGTATATTTGAATTATTTAATATAAACTTGTTGTTTAATTAAAACTTGTCCAACTCCAAATGTATTTACGTTTCTTAAAAATTGTTTTTCTACCACAATTGAAAATAAGGCTAATTTATTTTATTCAAAGATTCAGTTTTATTAAATTACAATTTGTATACTCCTTCGAACATAACTTACAAACTTTAATCGTTTGCTTGCTGTGTGAATGTCGTGAAGAAGAAAACTTGTAAGAGAATTTTGTAACGCAAATGATTGCTTTGATGCACATGCTTCAAATCCTGCGTACTCAGGACTGGGAGGGGTCTCTTTGAAGTTCATGGCAACCAACCATATGTTTTCCACCACATGCCAGTGGCGTAGAGAAGGGGTTTGCGCCCCCCCCCCCCTGAGTTTCACATATTATAAAATTATTACATGATGTGTTGATCCACAAAAAATAATTTATATTTCGAATAAAATTAGAAAAAAGCCGAAAATAGATTACCTAAGCGAAGTTAATTAAAATGTTTAAAAGACGGTCAGGTATCTACCGGTTGAACGCTTCTACCTATAATAACAAAATTAGCACAAAATATTTATCAGATTTTTACTAGTACTCTTAACCTGGATAATCCCTCCAATTGGAGAGTTCCAAGACATTCAGGCGCCTTAAGAATTAAATTCGAAACACAATCGGTGGGAAGTGACTAAATGGATGGAATCAATAAATATTCACAGAGATGTGGTTACATAAATAGAATATAAATTGGCCTTAGTGTCACGGCGGATCAATATAAAACTATAAAAGCTAATAAAAAATTGAATTCAAACGAATTTAAATGCATTATTTCCTTATAGAAATTATTTTTTGATTAAGACCCCCCCCCCCCCCCACCTCCCCCTCCCCCCACCCCAACCTGCCACACGCTCACCGATCCTTCCCTAATCACAAAAAAAAACAATTAATAACACATCTTCATTATTTATACGTTCAAATCATTATATTTGAGTTTCAAACAAACTAATCTAATTACTAGGCTACTGTCTATGTAGAAAAAAACAGGGGTAAAAGGAACTAATTCTTTAAAGGTATTTTATTTCTTCATATGTTGGATGGTACCCGAACAATTATAAATCCACAAAGTGCTATTAAATTTAGGCTTGGACTTTTGAGAACTGAGTAAATTTATAACTCAACAACTATGCATTTTTAGTAGGTACACGTTTTACGATTTTGTGTAGATAATCAAATTTCCTAGTTATAGGCATTCGTTCACAAAAAAGGAAGCTGACATAATTCCCGTCAAAATAATGACCGTCAAAAGTATTTTTGATTAACATTGGCTAAGATACAGTCGTTCAAAGTTACCTACTACCATCTTAATACTATGTGATTTTAATTTTTTCACGCAAAAATTTCTTTTACTCAATACAAAAATGATTTTCGGTTCATTAATGATAATGATAAAGGTATTTCATTGATAATAAAAATATCAAATAAACAATACAACAGAGTATTTTATACAAAATTATTGAAGAAGGATCATAAACAATTTTCTTACGCATAATTGCGTCAATAAACCAACAAACATCCACCAAATCAATAATCAAGAAGCTCGAGAGAGAGAAGAATGTTAGTAACTACACCTGTTTCGGTTGCCAGTGTTGAAAGAAGCTTTTCAAAATTAAAATTAATTAAAACATATTTAAGGTCAACTATGTCGCAAGAACAGTTGAGTTCATTAGCAATTCTTTCAATTGAAAATGATTTGGCCCAAAGTATCGATTTCTCCGACGTACTAAACTCTTTCGCAAGTAAGAAAGCGCGAAAAGTAGAGTTTTAAAAGAAAACTGTGTTTAATGACTGTCATTATTAATTTAATATTTACATATGATGCAAAAATATGTACCTATAAATACAATAAAATATATTAATAGGAATAAATACAATTATGGGTTACAAATATTTTTATTAAATAAAATATTTATGAATTACTATAATGTATGATTTTTTTTTTTTTTTAATAAGATTTTTATTTGCCATTATTAATTCAATTTTACAGTATTATATAAAATCTTACAAAACAATATAGTACAATTCACAATTTTTTTTTTTGTATTATTTAGATTTTATAGTAATCTACAAAATCTGTTTCAAAATATTAATTTACAATTTGGTAAAAGTATAATATGATGCTATATTATTTACAAATATTTCTATTATTATTTAATGAACAGTTTATATATTAAATTATACAAACAATATTTTTTTTTTTTAATTTACTTACAAAAAAGTTTGGCCAACCAAAAATAAGCTATTTTGACAAAATTTTCTGAATTTTTTATAAAACAGAGAATTATTTCAATTAATTTATTTATTATCCTATTCTACTAAACCTACTTTACAAAAACAAAAAAAAACGTATTGAACATCGGGACGGAAATTCTTTTATATATCTTATTATAATTTAATTTACAATATCTTTCTTTTCCCTCCGAAATCATTGATGCCACCATAAAATTGTCTAATGCTATGTTTATATTTTTTTATATCTTTATCAGAGATATCTGTTTGAAATCTAAGGTTTGACTGATCTAAATAACTATCTTTCTCAAAAATTTTTACGTTTGGTCTTCTTTTTACATGATAGATTAAAGGAATTCCTTCATTATTTTGTATATAACCATTAGTATCTAAATATATAAATGCCTCAGGTGGAGTGATGTTGTTCTGTACTATTTCCTCTAATATGTAATTTTCTGTCAAAAATGGTGCAAAGATGTGGGAATTTTCAATGTTCAAAGTAGATCGATGTATATGTTTCCGAATATTATTTAAAATGACATTATCAATTCTGATTATTTTGGCCATATTGTATATTTTTTTATTTGAAATGAAATGTATGTAATTACTTTTACTACTTCGATGCTGATTTAAACAAGTTCTTAAGCATTTTCTTTCGAATATTCTTACTTTTTCCATGTAAGTGGGACTTATATTATACCTGATCACGGAGCCGTACGTTATTATTGGTCTGATTATTTGCTTATAGCATAATACTTTTATTTTGCTTCCAACGTGCTTACTGAAAAATAATTTTGCCAACATATGAAATGCAGCACGAGCATTCTTTAATTTAATTTTTATATGGTCATTATAATATAATAGGTGATCTAAATTTATACCTAGATATTTCACTATTTTTTTTTGTTCGATAGGTTCATTATTAATAACTATGTCTAACTTTTTCCAGTTACATTTTATATTATTATTGCACTTAGATAAAGGTTTTCTAAATAAAATAGATTGACATTTTTCTGTGTTAAATTTGATTTTCCATTTATGAAAGAAATTTTCTATAGTGTTTACGCCTTCATGTAGTGAGTTTCTAATATTTACAACCTTATTACCATGTGAATATAATAATAGGTCATCTGCAAAAGCCAATACTTGACAATTTATAGTATTTAAAATATCTTTTGACAGAAGGTCGGAGATATAAATATTAAAAAGTATCGGTGCCGTTATAGTACCTACTATCTGACGTATTGATTCCATCAGTTACAATAAATTTTTTACCACATACCATATTATTTATGAGCATTAATAAATCTTTATTTAAATTTAATTTTACTAATTTATAAATCAAACCATCTAGCCAAATAGAGTCAAAAGCTTTCTGTACATCTATCAATACTGCACCTGTAGAACTGTTGATATTTAGTTGTCTGGTAGTATCGGATATGGAATGAACTAGAGGACTCTGCTCGTGATGTATCAGGAGAATTGGTGCTAGCCGGAGATTTCAATGCTCGTGCATTAGAATGGGGCATGCCACACCAAGATACCAGGGGGAGACATATACTGGAGATGGCCTCAAGACTGGATCTATGCGTGTTAAATGAGGGATCTACGCCAACATACCGAAGGCCAGGTTTCGGCAACTCCATACCGGACATAACGTTGGTATCCGCACGGCTAGCATCATTGGCGAAAGACTGGAGAGTGATGGAGGATTATACCGCTAGCGACCATAATTACATAAGCTTCAAATTGCACGACGGCGAGCGAGAAGTACAGCGAGCAATGTATCGAAACCCATTGAGTTGGAACACTACCAAGTTAGACGGCGGAAAGCTCGTCGCATTTGTTGAGGCTAGCCTTGCGAGCAGTCCACTGGCTTTGCAGGATATTGCGAATGGAGTCGAGATTGAGGCGGCTGTTGACAGCATTACACGGCTGGTTCAACAAGCTTGTGATTCTTCTATGCCACGAAGAAAACAGTGGAACGGCAGGAAGCAGGCTTATTGGTGGACGAATGAGATCGCAGAGTTGAGAAGGAAAGCTCTGCAGCTTAGGCGAAGGGCGCAACGAGCACAAGGTAGAGAAGAAGCAATTGCCAAGTCAGCTCAGCACAAAGCGGCAAAGAAAGAGCTAGGCATGGCTATTCGTGCGAGCAAGGCGCCTGGAGAGACATGTGCAAAGAGGTGGATAGCGATCCATGGGGCAGAGGATATAAGCTTGCTACTCGAAAGCTGGGTTTATTGAGCACGCACGTCGCGTTGGATCCAGAAACAATGTCAAACATTGTTGATGCCCTATTCCCAACACACTCATTGAGAGTAGAAGAAGATAGTGAGAATGAAGTCGTAGAAATTCCCACATTTACCGAGGGGGAGCTGGCATATGCGGTGACCAACCTGAAAAATAATAAGGCACCTGGGCACGACGGCATCCCAACGGAGGTGCTGAAAGTGGTTGCGGGTAGATATCCGCAATTACTACTCAAATTGTACAATGGTTGTTTAGCAGCAGGAGTATTTCCTTCACGGTGGAAGATGGCCCGGCTGGTGCTGATCGCTTTTCCTCCAATTTTTGAACTCAAATTTCCTCAGGTGGCAATTTTTCGTACGATTTTTCAAAATGTTTACTGCCCACTGCCATCTATGTATATTGACTTAATGCACCCGATTTCTAGTAAGCTTTTCTTTATAATTTGACCAGAATGCTGTTGTTATGAACTTTTTTTTATATTTTGGTTTAAATTAATCAATTATTACAAGAAAATGAAAACGATTTACTTAAACGACATTTATATAAGATGAAATTCAAACATTTATGAAAATATTTCAGAAATCATAATTAAGAATTTGCAAAGTTTTCATTTACAAATTTGTCTTAGGAAAAAAAGTGATTTCCCATATGTTTTATGTGTTTTACTATGGGAAGTTCGGTTTTTTCCTCGTTTCTAATTCCCTTATAAAAGCTTCGTTTTTTAGATTATGGCTTGTATAATCAAGGTTGCTTTGGTATAATACAATTTTGATTCACAAATGAAGACAACCTGTCATAGATTATAATTTCAAACAATTTCCCTAGATTTGATAAAAGACTAATAGGTCGGTAATTTAAGGGTTTTGATGTATCCTTGTGTTTTTTCAAAATTGGAAATATTTTTGCAACTTTCCATTTTTGGGGAAAATAATGATTATTTATTAAATTATTGAATAGGTTTGTAATTTCTATAATTAATACTAAAGGTAGCTTTTTCAATGCAATATTCGGGATCCTATCAATGCCGAATGATTTTTTATTATTTAAAGTGCTAACGATAGCATATACTTCATCTACAGTCGCGAATATCTTAGTGTTATTCAATTCAGCATTGGTATTTTGAAGTTCAATAGAATTTTCTGCACTGAAATCTAATATTGGTGGTGTGTTATCAAACTCTATATTACAATTGTTAATAAGATCTATAATTGGAAAGTCATTATGTTCTACATTTATAACTTTTTCGGAAAATTGTTCGTAAAAAGTTCCGATGATGTTTAATTTTTGAATAGGATTAGATACCTGAAACTTATTATTATTAGAACTTAATTGTGATGGACACAAATTGGCCCGCAACAATAGAGTTTGGTTATCAATTTCTAGATTTCCAATATCTATTCTAGTTTTAGGCCTAAACAATTGGTTTATATTTGTAAACATCTGATTTGAGTTTGGTTTAATTTTCCACAGACGTCTTTTCCAAATGTCGTTATTAACTATAATTATTTGATCTCCAATTAGTTTATCTAAATGTTTTAGTACCTTTTTTAGAATATTTAATTTGCTATTGTAGTCCGTAAAATTTTTTACATAATTAAGAGGGTTTCGTTTTAGTTTTCTTAGTTCAATAATAGTTTTGGATTTATGTGAATATAAGTTTTTTATGTCTTTATTCCTCGCTAATATTTGTAGTAATTGTTTTTTATTTTTTTCAATTGTGACTTGGTCTATCGCTTCTAAAATAATAGTACTTAAAGTTTCTATGTACTCATTAATTTCCAAATTACTCAAAATTTTGTTGGTTGGTATAATGCAATCCTTACTATTCGATAACAAATATACATCATATTTTGAATGTAATGAACTTTGTAATTTTTCCCATTTAATAATTTTAATTTTATTTTTGTCTGTAAAATTTTCATTAAATATTTTTAATTTATCAGAATTCAATTTAATTTTAATATCTATATTTACGGCTCTGTGATCGCTTTCAAAATACAATGTTGTAACTTCATTGGAATTATTAACATTTACAATGTCCATTCTACTGTCAACGAACCCAATATCTAGATATGAGGTTCCCAGCGTATAAGTGGGTTTATTTGTTTTCACTAAATTTAATTTATAAAATATCTCATTCTCTGAAAACCATTTGTACAATTTGTTACCACGGGAATTACTAATATTATTATTCCATAAAGAATGTTTTGCATTAAAATCACCTGCCATTATAAAATAGACATTCGGACTGTTGAATTTAAAATTCAGACAAAAATTTTCAAAGTCATTTATGAAATGTTCCTCTTTTGATCCATTGTCATAAGTAGCTATAACAACCAAAGATGAATCATTTGTTAATTTCATCTCGATTGCAGAATATTCTATTTGATGAATCTTAAATTTTGAAAACACTTGCCTGAACTTATATTTTTGTTCGATTAATATGGCTTTCCCGCCACCTAAAATACTACCTTTCCTGTCTGTTCTAACTATATTATAATTTGGAATATCTATTTTGTGTTTATTAGACAATTTTGTTTCGGATAACATCAAGATATCAGGATTATATTTTTCTAAAAATTTGATTAAATTTAACCTCTTTTTATGCGATACTAGTGAGTTTACATTTAAACTTACCATCTTTAACTTGACTTCGAATTTATTTTGCTCCATTTTTAATAATTATCGTCATTAATTGTTCAATACGTTCATTTTGTTTAGCTATTATACTAAATAAACTATCAATTTTGTTGTTTATAGACTCGATTTCATTTTTCTGATGTCCTTGGTTTCTTTTAACTGCATCGGCAAAGGAAACATTAGGTTGTAAGTATGGGTTGTAAGGCGATTTTTTTATTATTTTTTTCTCATCTGTTTTAATTTTCATCCTAGTTAGCAAGCTTTGATACACCTTACATCCTTTGTACGAGGCAGGATGGCCAGCTTGTTTACAATTTATACAGTAAGCTTTTTCATTCTCGTTGTTGTTTTTTCACATTTTCCTGGAGTATGATTTTCACTACACTTAACGCATCTATAAGTAAACTGACAATTAGCAGCAGTGTGTCCGAATCGTTGACAACGTTTGCATTGACTGATGAATCCAGTTTTCTTTAGTTTTTCCCA
Organism: Tipula helvola; assembly: GCA_963556165.1. Taxonomy (NCBI): domain Eukaryota; kingdom Metazoa; phylum Arthropoda; class Insecta; order Diptera; family Tipulidae; genus Tipula; species Tipula helvola. The sequence goes on from OY744481.1 coordinate 105,516,955, forward strand.
GTGCACCTTTTGATAACTTATTACTCCAATTTTTATTAGTTCCTTAACATCACTTGTTGGCGATATTTGAATTAATAAATGGGGCAAATTTATGTTTTTTTGTATTGATTTTTTGGTAATTAATTTAGATACTTTTATTATTTCCAGATTTTGATTTTCGTGTTTTTTGAGATAATCTAGTACATCATTAACATTTTCGCCTTCATGCAGTCCTTTTAACACAACAGTCTTAAATTTCTCATTTTTTGGCGTATAAGTATAAAACGGTGTCGCCACTTCCTTCATTAACTGTTTAATTTGATTATAAACATCTGTATTATCGGATTTAATCGTATGTTTTTCTTTATTTATAACTTGAATTTTATAATTTTGGATGTTTGCTGCTGATAATAGCTCAATTGTTCCAGTTACTTTTTGGGTATGTATATTAATTGGCGGTGGTTTCACCTGTTTTATTTTTAATAAATTATTAATGTTATTATTATTATTAGTATTTGTGTTGTTCTGTATATTATTATTAATATTATTTTTAGTATTATTATTAAATTGGACGTTTGATTGTATTTCAGTCTCTGTATTATTACTCGCCGAATTTGTATTTGTAGAACTGATTTTTACTTTTTTTATATTTATTTCCTCTACATTTTTTTCCCTGTTGCGTTTTCTCATTTTCGTTTTGATGGTTAATATGTGGTCACTGCTCTGTTCATTTTCAATGGTGTCCTGTTCATTGACTTCAATGTCTTCAATGAAAATTTCTTCAATTCCATTAAATTGATTCCTAATTTCTATTTCTGGATATATCACTGAATTGCTTGAATTCGGTTCAGCTAATCGAAATTCCGAATTTCCAGATTTTTTTTCAATTATATGAATTTTTTTTTTTAGTAAAATTATTTGTTTGCTAAGTGTACAATTTTCTTTCTCCAGCCTTAAAAATTTGTTTTCGTCCATCGTCTTTGTATTTTTAGTACGGGTCATCGTAAACTAAACACACTTGTTTATTATAATATATCGACTAAATTTATGAAGTCTGTTTATCACTATGTTCTTTGATCTTAGGGGGCTCATAGGAGTGGCCCCCTAACTACACTGTTTTTTAAATGTTTCTTTATGTATATATATTTATTTGTTTTTTCACTGCAGAATTATAAATAATTTAAATTATTTTTTGCTTTAAATCAATAATAGCTATATTATTTAAATTGTTTAAGGTTTTTTCACAATTTTTTTTTTTTATTATTTAAAGCGATGCACGAAAAAATTTGACTTTTAGCCGCATCGACAGCTTTGATCGAACTCTCTATAATGTATGATGATTGTGATCTGATTCTGATTCTTATTTTTTTTTTTTTTTTTTTTCGCTGGCGCTACATCCCATAGAGGGATTTGGCCGCTTCATGCTGAAGTTTCGTAATCATATTTTTTTTTTTTAACAGATAATGAATGATTAATTCATTGATCCTACCCTTAAACCAGCCGTGAATTTTTCATCACCCGCCGGGAATCGAACCAGGGACCTCCGGAGCTTAAGCAAGCATGCTAACCACTGTGCCACCGGGGCATCTTATTGCCCTTAAATATTATTATTGAGTGTCTAATTCCCTACTTTAGCATCCTTACATTAGGTACTCCTTCTTTCGAGCCTATTCAGTTTCAAAACTACATACATAGTTCCAATAAAATGTCGGATTGCAACTTGCTCTAAATTTTATTTCTTATTTTCTTATTAAACTCCCAATTTCATATTTCATTATTTTATCAATTAAAAAAAAACATAACAGGGGCGCTTCAACAATTCTCAAATGTCTGGAGCCGGAGCTGATTAGTTCCACAGTTTAACCACCAATTATTCAGAAAATATCGAGATATATTTGACTTTATTACAATACTATGTATAAAAAAACTGTCGAATTTGTGACTAAATTTTCAACAAATATTTCAGAAACAAACCGGCAAATTTGATTTACAAAATATCCGCTTACGCGTAACAATCGGCGTGAATCCCATCCACCATTTTTCATCCATATTGTGTCAAATTTTTGTCACTTTTTTGTGACGCGTGGTTACTCGGGTAAGTATCTGCCCGACTTTCACCATTATATGTTATTTAGCGTCGAATGTCGATAGAAAGAACTTATCGTTTGCTATTTTACTGTTTGTTTTAATGTGGAGTTCGTAAAAATAAATAACGTGTAATTTTGAATTTATCGTGTACATTTTCAGTTTTACTAATTTTATTTAGTGTGAATTTCGCATCTATACAATTATAATTAACTAGGGGGTACAGCCCGTCCCAGGACCGATACAATTTATATATCAGTGGAAATAACCCAAAAGTACATAACTCGATAACATTCGTTTTGAGAAAAGTGTAATTTAAGTTTATATTGTATCCAGAAGAAATTGTACTTACTCAAATGTTTTCAGATTAACACACAAATTTAACAGAGTAAGGCATTCAACAATAGTATATTCAATTTTTCAAAATTTTGAAAATTTGCAATTATTTTCGCGATTTTCCTGACTTAAGTTGTTTTGGGTATTTAATATTTAAAACAAAATTTACATAAAATGACTTACGTTATTTTCAACATTTTCTTTCACAATATAATTTTTTGTAAGTCGAGATAAGCCGTTTTTTCTGTTTGCTATGGAAAATAAACTAACTTGTGTTCTTTTTATTTATTGAGTTTTTTTATTGAAACTAAAAATAATATTAAATTATAGTTTGATTCATTCAAACTTTTTGCATAAAATCACTCATTCAAAATCAGAAAATACAATACGTATCTTAATTTTATTTAGGAATCATCGTCTGCTTCAGTTAAATCTGGATGTGTATCAAGCATGGGCTCTGCATTTAAATTCCTGTAGAAGTAATGTGCCGATGGATCTAAGAGTGGCAATAGATCAAGTAAATCACTTTTTTTTGCGTCTGATACCTTTAGTGGGGTTGTATAGGATTGAACAAAGTCATAGTTACTTAAATTATTAAACCCACGGCGTGTTATGTTAAGTACTTTAAATGGTTCATCGTTGCTATAATTAGTTTTATATAATAAACTGCCTCGTTTTTTTGTGTATCGAATCCATTTAACATCTTGCCACAAAAACTTTTCGCCATCAGTATTTACTTTTCGCCACATAAGCTTAGATTTGGCAAGTTCTCCGAAATTAAAAATTTGTTCCTGACCCATTTCCTGAACGATGAATCGACTGGATACTGAACGAACAAACTGATACCAATCTCTTGGTTCGTGGATTTTTACAGTGCTTCGTTTTTTTTTTCGTTCAATTGCCGCGTGATCGCTGTCACACTCCATATGAGTGTGGCCAGACACGAGAAACTTGTGATCAATAAATTTCAGAGCACTTTGATGATTATTTTGCATGTAGACGTAGAACATTGTTCCAACATAAGAATTTCTATTCTGCCCTGTGCAACAGTCACTGTAAAAAATTATTTGCTCAGTTGATGTCGGAATCATGTTTAAATATGCTAGAAGACAGCTCGCAATTTCATTTCCACCTCTTTGGCCTACAACCTCATTCCACATATAACAATTAGAAGCACTGGTACCGCAATCATGAATTGTCAAATTGTAGGTCCAAAGTAAACGTTTGTAGAATGATACTGAAGTCATTACATTCGGAGTGGGTAGGCATTGCTGTAAATCAAAAGCACAAGTCTTTATTAATGGATTGCTTTTTGCCAGTTCCTTATCACATTCCTTAGATTTATAAGCCTCATCTGCAAGTTGGTGATGTTTTCTTTGTTCCTCAATAATGTCTTGTTTTGACAGTTCGTTGTCTGCTATGTTTAATTTTGCGGCAAAAATATCACATTTGTGACATGAGTCAGCCTTGGGAGTTTTAAATTTAATGCCCATTGCTTGGAAAACTTTCGAAAACTTTGTAATTGAGACTGCATTTTCAACTTTTTCAGTGTACAATTGATACATTTTTGTGATTGTCAAATCACTATGGAAATATCTGTAACATTAATAATTTTTAATGGAAGTTAAGATAATTTTAAATTGTTTCAAACGTATCTTACCTTTTCGACGTATCTCTCCGCGTATAGTGACTTTCATATGATGGGAATGAGTTGATGTGGTCTTTAATTTCATTCACTTTTTCTTCGGATGTTAAGTTTGATGGCAGCCTTGATCCACGATTGTCGGATGGAATAATTGATCCAGGAGACTCAAATTTCTTCTTGGAGATTGTTCTGATAATACCATCAGTTTCCCCGAATGTTTTCTTAAAACAAATCTTACAAACTTCGATTTTCTCTTTATCAAATTCGATAAAATAGTAACACGAAAAGTTTCGAACTTTGTTTGATCTCTTTTGTAATGTCTGAAACTTTTTGTTTCGAATTTCAATTAATCCCGATAAAAAAGCACATCGCAAATTATAAGACGTTAAATCCCAATATTGCTGAAAAATCTTTTTCTGCTTTTCAAATGTTATTTTTGTGTCACACCGTTTGCGACATTTTTGTAGTGGTTTACACTCTCGAGCATGTACTGTTTTTCCGCTTGTTGACACATATGTCTGACCTGTGTTTCGCTTCATCTGCAGTTCTTTCATAGCAGATTTGCTAGTCGAAGGTTTTTGGATTTCAATTGCAATATTTTCAGCATCATGGTTATGATTTGTATTTGTTTCGTTATCCAGATTAAATTCTACATTTCTTGCCATTTCTTCTACTTCTTGATCATAATCATCGCCTGATTGATCAGTAGAAGGCGTATAGTTTGGATCAGCGTCGGAATCATCATCGTTTTCGAAAGGATTTTTTGAAACATAAGCCTCTTTGAGAGTATCCAATAATTCGTCACTTACATTGTAATTATAATAAGTGGAGGTTTCAGAATTTGCATTATTCTCCAAAAATTGAAAAGCACTAAAACTTACTTCAGTCCCCAGATATGTAGTTTGATATTTTACTTCATTTATACTTGAATTAGCAATAATAATGGTTTTGGATACACATGGTTTCGGGTACGCGGTACTGCTTTCATTTATTTTACCCTTTGAAGCTAATGCTACCATGCGTGACGACCTACTCAAACTATTATTCATTTTTAATCTGAAAAAAGACAAAATGTTTTGTAGTTTTTAAAGACACAAATTTTTCTTATAATGTAATAAAATTGATTAAAAAGTACATATTTACCTTTTTCTGAAATTTTTACATTTGAAAAAACCACTTATATTAGCATAAATATATTTTTTTTAACTAAACAAATTTCAAAAATAACTTATCACCACTTAAGTTTCCACTTCACAAAAACAAATTATAATACAATTACACCAAAACTGTTTAACTTAAGATACAATTTTGTTTTTATTAAATAAAGTTATTAAAAACAGCACAAGTTACTTATGTCGTTTTAGATAATAGTGTAAAATAACAAAAATGATTTACGTTTAAATTAGCAAGAACTACATAAGTCTACTCAACGAAATTTACTTGTTTAACAAAGGAACTTATGTCGTTTTGGTTAAATCAATTTATAAGGAAAACGAGTTATGTTGTTTTTTATTTTTTCGCTTTATATACTAAAATTCTTCGTAAAAATACATCGATTATATTAAAATGTTTGTTTTAATGCAAGTATTTTAAATATTGATAAATCGCAAAAACTACATAACTCGACTTATGCTGTTTTGGGTTTTTGCCACAGATATAATGGTGATGTCCGCAGTGGTCGCTACAACAATCCCCATTTGACCTTTTGATATTTCTTTAGCCGAGTAGGAATAGCTCGAGATTGAAGGCTTTTAAGGATTATTGTACTTTAAATAAACCTTAAACCAAAGATTAAGGGCTTTTAAGGATGATTTTACATATGTTCGGGCATCCCACAAATAACCTTACAGACCGACAAACAGCGGGAGCTGTGCTTTTCTTCACAAAAAAAGAAATAAAAAATGTGTGTGGGCTGTGTCGTCTACACGGCTGTAGGTCTTATGGGTGATAACGTTTATAAGATGTTGAGAATAATTATTTTAATTCAATATAAATTATAAGCCAAAGTTTCTTTACTTACAAATTGAGATTAGAATAGCTCCGATCAGAAGAGGCGTTCTCTCGCTACAGTGCTCACAAGCATTGTAAATCACTATTTTGTAGTTTTTAATTTTAATTAAAATATATGTGTGTGCCTCACCGCCTGATGACGTTGTTGCGATATTATTATGCGTAAGGCATGAAGCCTGAGGACCAACCTAAGAAATCATACATTTAAATTAAAGGTAATGCTTACAGTAATTGCCTACGACCAAAGGCAAAATTTCGTACAAGTGATTTTAACATGAGTTTTTCAATTGAAATTTCTTTTTTTTTTTTTGTATTTATTTGCTTTTGCGACTGAGTAGTAAAACATTTTAGAAAAGTTACCACCGACTTTTTGACGATGCAAATAAAATCAAGTAAGTCAAGACACTCAGTCGCAAAAGCAAATAAAACACAAAAAAAAAAAGAAATTTCAATTGAAAAACTCATGTTAAAATCAATCGAATAGTCAGATTTTGAGGCGCAAATAGTTTATTTGCGACCTGTTGGAGGATATACCCCTGTATCTTTCTTTGGTAAGTAAAAAACAATTTTTAATCGAATTATAAGCATCTTAACTTTTGAAATGACCATAAATTTTAAGAAAGTATTCATGTTCGTCATTTTTCATTTAAATTAAATTTTTATAAATGTAAATATTTTTTTTATTCTTTTAGCGCAGAATGGCGATAGATCTGAAATATTCTCAAATTAGTTAACTGGAAAACGTAGATCGAAAAGTTTTCATAGGAAATATATTTTAGATTTATTGTGCTGTTAAACTAATTTCCCGAGTAACCACGTGTCACAAAAAAGCGACAAAAATTTCACATAAAATGGTGATTGGTGGAAAAAAATGTGACAAAAAGTTGTAACAATATGGATGAAAAATGGTTGATGGTGTTGACGCCGATTGTCACGCGTAAACGAACATTTTGTCAATCAAATTTGTCGGTTTTTGATGGAATATTTTTAAAATATTTGTTGAAAATTTAGTCACAAATTCGACAATTTTTTTATGGTAATAAAGTCAAATATTTCTCGATATTTTCTGAATAATTGGTGGTTTAACTGTGGAACTAATTATGAATTATTTGTTGAAATTATAACCAAAAATTCGATAGTTTTTTTGTATAATATCACTTAATTATCAACAATTTTGTAGATATTTCTTGGTTTTTTGATGCAATTATTCGTAAGAAAATTTTTTATGACACTACTTAAATAATTTTGTAAAAAATACTTCATTGCATGGTTTATTTGATATTTTTATTATTATTTATTTAAAAAAAAATATTTACCAAAAATGTAGAAAGATTAAAATCCCTTCCGTACTTTAACCCGAGCCGAGAGTCAATATAAAATGTCTCGACTCTAAAAAATGAAAACTTTCCGTCAGCTTTCTATGCGATAGTTTGGTTTCATACAGATAATCTCGCACAAACAAAAAGTTCGGTCTACTCATCAGGTACTCAGGTAGCTACGACTGAACACAAACTAGAAAAGTAAAATTCCAATTTCATACATTAAGTATGATGCAAGAACATAGTGACTTAGCGAATTATAAATTCACCAAATCAAAAATGATCAAAATCTTTTTTTTTTGGGGAGTAAAATGAGCATATATTTTGTCACAAAATACCCGCATAAATATGTTCCAAATTGTCAACTTTTTTTGTGACAAAAAGGAACTTACATTTTGTGACAAATTGATGACAAACATTTTTTTTTTTTTAGGTGGAAAAATCAACATTCATTTTGTCACAAAATACCCGCATAAATAAGTTCCAAATTGTCAACTTATTTTGTGACAAAAAGGAACTTACAATTATTGGTGACTAAATTTTTTTTTTTGTGGTAAATTCAACGTACATTTTGTCACAAAATACCCGCATAAATATGTTCCAAATTGTCAACTTATTTTGTGATAAAAAGGAACTTACATTTCGTGACAAATTGGTGACTAAATTTTTTTTTTTTTTTGTGGAAAAATCAACGTATATTTTGTCACAAAATACCCGCATAAATATGTTCCAAATTGTCAACTTTTTTTGTGGCAAAAAGGAACTTACATTTTGTGACAAATTGGTGACTAAATGTTTTATTTTTTTTGGGTGGAAAAATCAACGTATATTTTGTCACAAAATACCCGCATAAATATGTTCCAAATTGTCAACTTTTTTTGTGGCAAAAAGGAACTTACATTTTGTGACAAATTGATGACTAAAACTTTTTTTTTGGGTGGTAAAATCAACATTCATTTTGTCACAAAATACCCACGTAACTAAGTTCCAAATTGTCAACTTATTTTGTGACAAAAAGGAACTTACATTTCGTGACAAATTGGTGATTAATTTTTTTTTTTTTTGGGTGGTAAAATCAACATTCATTTTGTCACAAAATACCCACGTAACTAAGTTCCAAATTGTCAACTTATTTTGTGACAGAAAGGAACTTACATTTCGTGACAAATTGGTGACTAAATTTTTTATTTTTTTTGGTGGTAAAATCAACGTATATTTTGTCACAAAATTTTTTTTTTTTTTTTTTTTTTTTTTTTTCATTTTATTTTATTACGACTGAGACTGCGCTCATCTAGCAATTTTTCTTTCAAATACAAATTTTTATATATCTAGTAAAATTCACGTTTGTTGGGGTGTAACCCACTGGTTAGCCCCATAATCAATTAAACCTATTTACTAATTTTAGTTTGGTAAGTTCACTAGGTCAAGTGGCCTCGTTCTTTGGAGTCTTCTTTCAACGACAGGGTTATCTATCATATGGCGAATATAGGGGTTTCCATGTTCCTGGAGCCTTATTTCGTGTTTTGCGGCATGCATTTTTATTTCCTCTTTGATGTATTCCATCCGTAGGTCCCTGTGAAGGTCTTCATTTCTTGCGTACCACGGAGCATTGACGATGCTACGAAGAACCTTGTTTTGAAACGTCTGTATCATTTTGGCGTTTGTTTGCTTGGTACATCCCCAGAGTTGTATACCGTAGGTCCATATCGGCTTCAAAATTTGCCGATATAGCAGCAGCTTATTGTGAATTGTAAGCTCAGAGCCTCTGCCTATGAGCCAATACATTTTTCTGAACTTTATGTTAAGTTCTTCTTTTTTCTTTTTGACATGCTCTCTCCACTTAAGCTTGGCATCGAGGGTCATGCCAAGGTATTTAGCTGTATTTGCATATGGCACGAGTCGCGAGTTAATTTCTATAGGTAGGTGGTAAGCCTTTTGATAAGTAAAGTTAATATGCGTGGATTTTGTCTCATTAAGTTTGATTCGCCAACGCTTTGTCCAGTTACAAACCGCATTGGTCATCCTCTGGAGTTTGCTCGTTGCATCAGCGACATTATTTCCAACTGCCATAATTGCTGTGTCATCTGCAAAGGTGGCTATGGTTCCTTCATTTGTGGTTGGTATGTCCCTTGTATATAGTAAATACAGGATTGGTCCTAAGACACTTCCCTGCGGGACACCGGCAGAGATTTTCTTTAGCTCAGAGTATTCATCCTCATATTTCACTCGAAAGTGTCTATTGGATAAATAAGATCTTAGTATGGCATAGAATTGTCTCGGTAGATCTCTATGCAGCTTGTATTCCAGACCACTGTGCCAGACTTTATCGAATGCTTGCGCGACGTCCAGGAATATGCTTGAGCATACTTTTTTACGTTCTAACGTTCTTTCAATTATGTTGGTGATTCTATGGACCTGTTCAATTGTAGAATGCTTTTCTCTGAATCCAAATTGATGTGGAGGAATTAGTTGTCGGTCCTCAATTATTGGTTTAAGTCTCTTTAGTAATAATTTTTCAAAGAGTTTTGACATGATTGGCAGCAGAGAAATTGGCCTGTATGATTTTTTATCGTTAGGTGGTTTATCAGGTTTTGGTATCATGATTACTTCTGCTACTTTCCATTGATTCGGAACATATTTTAACCGAAAGCTCGCATTGATTATGTGTAGTAGCTTACGAAATCCTTTGTTAGGTAGAGCTTTGATAATTTGGCAAGTAATCAAATCATACCCTGGGGCTTTTTTAACATTCATGTTACTTTTCACTTCTTCTTTTAATTCTTTGAGAGTTACTGGCCGTATTTCAAACTCATCCAGCTTGTGAATAGATATTATATTTTCATTGGCAGTTTGTCTTGGTAGTGGTTGGAAGGTTTCCTGGAGATACTCCGCAAATAGATCAGCCTTCTCTTTGTGGCCTCTTGCCCAGGTTCCATCATCCTTTTTAAGTGGAGGCACTTGCATTTTGGGTCTTTTGAGTCCCTTCGTCGCCTTCCACAGTGAGTAATCAGAATTTTTTTCATCAGTTAGGCTAACTAGATATCTGTTGATTGATTCATTTTTAACTTCTTTAAGAAGGGATTTGAGGCTGTTACATAAATTGTTAAGAATTGTTTTGTTCTCCGGTGTTCGATTAATTTGCCAGGTTTTACGAGCTCGTCGTTTTTCTCTTACCAACTCTCTAACTTCCATTGGGTAGGATATGTTAAGCGTCTTCTTATTTTGTAAAATGGGAGTGCTTACCAATGCAGCATAGTGAATTATTTCATTGAGTTGCTCCAATTCGTTTTCCAACTGTCGAGAATTTCTTATCGGTACCTGGAGATTGATTTTGTCCTCCATTATTTCACGAAAGAGATCCCAGTTTGTTTTTGAATTTGTTAATCTGGGTGCACTTTCCCTTTGAATTACAGTTTCACTGACTGTCATGATAACCGGTGAGTGATCCGATACTAGAGAATTGCTGTTTTCAATGTGAATATAGTTCTGAGATATACCTCTTGCTACATAAAAGTCGATTAGGTCCGGTATCTTAGCTTCGTCACTGGGCCAGTATGTTGGGGAACCACCAGAGTAAAATTCACATTTTGATGTCTGGGCTGCTTGAAACAATTCTTTACCCTTTGACGTCGTAAGTCTAGATCCCCAATAGGTGTTTTTTGCATTAAAGTCTCCTCCAATAATAAAATCACGTCCTAATGATTTAAATAGTTTAATGTAGTCCTCCCTTTTCAAGTTATGCCGGGGAGGACAGTATATTGCGGAGACAGTAAGCTGTCTGTGTTTAATGTGAATCCTAACAGTGGTGACTTGCATTGTTTCTTCTTCGATTTCTGTTTCTACATGGTGTTTTATATTTTCTTTTATTAGTAATGCTGAACCACCTCTTGCTCTTTCTGCTGGATGAATGGAATGATATAAGTTATAACCCCGGATTTTAACAAACGAAGATTTAACAAAATGGCTTTCGGATATTAGAAAAATGTCGATTTTTTCTGTATTTAAAAATATTTCTATTTCTGGAATATGTTGCATAAGTCCATTCGCATTCCAGATTGCTATTCTGAAAGTTGTGTTCTTACTTAACATTTTTTATCGGATTGCGTTGTGGGAGTTGCATTTTCTTCAGTTGATCAAATATCATGTTGTTCAGGTTACTTTGGTCATCTAGCCGCTTTGTAATAGCTTCGATGCTGTTCATAATGTTTTCCATAATTCGATTATTTTCAGAGCCCATATATTTGGTTGAACCCGAGCCTTTCACTACCTGAGCAAATGTTCTTCTTTGCCCTGCGTTGCTTGGTTGTGGATTTTGATCCATCTGATTTGATGGTTGAATCCTTCGAATTTCATGATTTTGCGATTGATTTCGTGATTTATCTCTTAATTTTTGTAGGTGTTTAGCAACCTCACAGCCCCGATAATTGGCCGGATGTTGGCCTTTACAATTTATACACTTAGCTGGTACATCTCTCCCTATTGTACATGCCTGGGTAAAATGTTTACCTGAGCATTTTACACATCTCGGATCCCGGCTGCAATATTTTTGGGTGTGATTAAATCCCTGACATTTCTTGCATTGTGGTATGCGTGTAGTGGTTCTCCTCATAGGTTCAATTTTAACCTTCATGTGAAGAATTGCTTTTATACCATAAATATTTTGAACATTTTCTGAGTTATCAAATACTAGCATAAAAAGAGGGAGTCCCCTTTTATTGAAAGTTGGGTTTCCTTCTTGGTTTTCTATTCTCTCTTTTTTAATCATATTCACAGCATCTAGTATTTTAAGACCTTTATTTTTTAAGTCTTCCATTATTTCTTCGCTTGAGCAAGTGTGATGCAAACCTCTTGCCATAACTTTTATCGGACGAGCCTGTTTGTCCTCATAGGTAAACCACTGATACTTTTCAGCATTCAGCTTCATAGATAATGTTCTATAGGTTTCTGAGTCCAGAGTATTAATTTTCCAAACGTCATTGTTTAGCGCTGTTACCTTATATTCTTTATCAGTAACCGATTTCATCAGTGACTGAATTATTGGGTAACTGGTTACTCCCACGATACTTATTGGTGGGGGGGTTTTTTCTTTCGGTTGCACCAGTTTTGGTGCAATGTTCTTGGTAGATTTACTACCTTTCGGTTGATTGGCCTCAGGTTGGACAACTTCCTGTCACAAAATACCCGCATAAATATGTTCCAAATTGTCAACTTTTTTTGTGGCAAAAAGGAACTTACATTTTGTGGCAAATTGATGACTAAAACTTTTTTTTTTGGGTGGTAAAATCAACATTCATTTTGTCACAAAATACCCACGTAACTAAGTTCCAAATTGTCAACTTATTTTGTGACAAAAAGGAACTTACATTTCGTGACAAATTGGTGATTAATTTTTTTTTTTTTGGGTGGTAAAATCAACATTCATTTTGTCACAAAATACCCACGTAACTAAGTTCCAAATTGTCAACTTATTTTGTGACAAAAAGGAACTTACATTTCGTGCCAAATTGGTGACTAAATTTTTTTTTTTTTTTTGTGGAAAAATCAACGTATATTTTGTCACAAAATACCCGCATAAATATGTTCCAAATTGTCAACTTATTTTGTGGCAAAAAGGATCTTACATTTTGTGACAAATTGGTGACTAAAACTTTTTTTTTTTGGGTGGTAAAATCTACATTCATTTTGTCACAAAATACCCACGTAACTAAGTTCCAAATTGTCAACTTATTTTGTGACAAAAAGGAACTTACATTTTGTGACAAATTGATGACTAAAACTTTTTTTTTTGGGTGGTAAAATCAACATTCATTTTGTCACAAAATACCCACGTAACTAAGTTCCAAATTGTCAACTTATTTTGTGACAAAAAGGAACTTACATTTCGTGACAAATTGGTGACTAATTTTTTTTTTTTTTTTTTGGTGGTAAAATCAACATTCATTTTGTCACAAAATACCCGCATAAATATGTTCCAAAGTGTCAAAATTTGTTGGGACAAAAAGGAACTTACATTTTGTGACAAATTGGTCTAAAATTTTGTGATCACCATTTTTGGTTACTCGGGTTACTTTATTAAACTAACCAAGTACCATTTTGGTCGAAAAATTATTGCCCGTTTTCTGGTAAAACCACTACCCGTCACTAAATATAAAGTTTCTGTGACTTTTGGGTGAGCAACTGAATTAATTAATGTTCACATGTCTCTTGAAGTCAATTTTACACCAATAGGAGAGATCTGCAGTAAACGAAACAAATAATAGTGTGACGGTGCAAGCTCAAGTAGATGTGTAATCGTTGCATTAAAAACTAAGTAAGCTGTAACTATAAATAATAAATAATCATTAATTAGAAATCGAAAAAGTTTAATTTTAATTAGAAATGTAGTTTCAAATATAGTGGAAATGGTTTAATATACCGGGTGATTTTTTTAACCTGATACACTCAAATTAAAATTAGAACCCTCCCTCCCCCCTTCTTGTAGATGGGGCGGGGAGTAACTTTGAAACTAAGATAGGAACCCCTATTTTTTATTGCAGATTCAGGTTCTACGGCTTAGGCTTAATACGTAGGATTGGGCTGAATCATTTTTTTTCAGTCATGATAGATGGCGCTGTAATTGACGATATTCAATTTTTTTTAGTTCTCCTACTGAGAACCTACGCAAACGATTCTGCAATACGTCAATAAAAATACCATGGTTTCGTTGTAAATACACGAAGTTAGTCTTAAACAATTTGTATTTCTTAAATTTTGAATTACTGAAAAATGACTTGTCATTATCGTAACCCAGGAACATGCGATTAAATTAGCTTTCAAATTAATGAAATTGTTTGTATTTTATTTTAAAAATACCGATTCAGTCCGAAAATTATTTCGAAAACAACAATACCTGTGGCAAGCTATCAATACTACTTCAGAATGGTGTATCTAACTGTACAAGAGAAAATTAAAATGATTCTGGTTTATGGAGAAGCTGGCCGGAGTCTTGATAATCCTGTCACTCTCTACACTTCACGTTTTCCGGATAGGATTCGGTCATGTGCGTCATTTCAGCGTACTGCCAAACAATTTATCACTGATGAAAGTGTTCAACCGATAAAAAGGACTCGTCCAGCAACAGTCAGCGAAGAAAATAATGAAATTGATGTATTGGCTGCAGTAGCTCATAATCCTCATATTAGTACACGAGAAATAGCTAGCGATTCCGGATTGTCCCAGACCAGTGTTTGGAAAATTTTAAAACGTCATAAGTATCATCCGTATCGTGTGTCTTTACACCAAGATCTTCATGGCGTTGATTTCCAAAAAAGGGTAACATTTTGTCAGTGGGAACGTGAACAAATACAGCAAAACCCAAAATTTTTTTCAATACGTATTGTTCTCCGAGTGTCGTCTTTTACAAACCATGGAACGGTTAATCGCCACAGCATGCATTACTGGAGTGTTGAAAATCCGCACTGGCTTCGCCAAGTTGAACATCAGTGTCCTTGGACTGTCAATGTGTGGTGTGGAATAATTGGCAACAAACTCGTCGGCCCCCACATTATTGAAGGCAACTTGAATGGTCAAATGTACCGAGATATTTTAGAAAATGAACTGCCAACATTATTTGAAAACTTGAGCTTAGATGTGCGACGGAACATGTGGTTTCATCATGATGGTTGTCCCGCACACCATTCGTTGGTAGCACGTGTAGCACTTGATTGTGATTTCAATGGTCGGTGGATCGCGAGAACTGGTCCGGTAAATTGGCCTGCCAGATCACCAGATCTTAATTAACCAGATTTCTTTTTGTGGGGCTATCTAAAAGACCAAGTTTACAAACAAAACCCAACAACACGTGAGAATATGATAATGAGAAATAAAAAAATATTGAATATGGTCAATTACAGCGCCATCTATCATGAATCGAAAAAAATGTTTCAGTCAAATCCTACGTATTTTTAGCCGTAGAATCCGAATCTGCAATAAGAAATATTGGTTCCTATCTTAGTTTCAAAGTTACCCCCCGCCCCACCTACAAGGAGGGGGAGGGGTTCTTATTTTAACACTAATGTATTTCCCCCACGGAATAATTAAGTTTTGATCTCTACCATTTTTGTCGTAGAGTGCTTATTTTCCGAAATATTTGAGTGTATCAGGTTAAAAAAATCACCCGGTATTATGGAAAAGGTTTTATAATATTTGGAAAAGGTTGACTTTGAAGTGGAAAAGGTAGTATTTGACTTATAAATACTATAATATCCTTACGTCATGCTATGACTAAAAAAATATGGTGTATGTTTTTTTTTTTTTGATGTAGTGCTTAGTTCATCATAAAACAAGATGAACCTGAGTAAGATATGAAATGTTAAATTACTTGGGCATTTTAAAATAAAAGTGATGAACATTATTAATTCATAAACTACCATGTACATATGGATGATAATCGTATTATAAACAAAATTTAATGACTGTAAACATTTATTAAAAAAGTAAAACTATCCGAACACAAGACATGGCATATCAGACAAATTTCTTTACAACGCTGAGCTCTGATAAATGAGAAAAACATTTTTTTTGTAAAATGTTTTCAGTCATAAAAGTTACTGATGCATGACATGAGATAAAAGTGAAAGTATTATAATACAAAAAAAAAACATAAAAAGTTGATTATATTATAGTCCGCGCGCACTATCAGTCCGGCCGAATGAAAAATGATGTTCTTTATACAGCATTATCTCGCAGTAAGTAAATCATAACTCTAATTCCCCCCACCATTGTACAAAAAAAAAAAAAAAAAAATTATATTATTGTGGTGACCTTCTTATCCACATCACACGAAATACACACAAAATAAATGACATCTTATTTAAAAGCATAAAAAACCGTAATTAATCAATCATAAATTTTCCATACTAATTTCAATCCAAATTAACTGTAGAAGAATAATGTTATGTACATCCAACATATAATTTTTATGTATATAAATAAAAAAGAAACCCAACATAAAGAACTTCTTTGTTCCAAAACAGAATACACATAGAAAAATGTGAATACATAGAAATGGAATAGATAAATTTTATAATCAAAAATAAACATATTCCTAAAAATAAGAATAACATAAACATAGAATCATAATTTTCGTATGCTCATTCGAACGAATACAGAACTACACAAAGAATCAAACCAAATACAAGTACACATACATATACATAAAAGCATATGCTACATACAATTTATGTAAAACATGTATATGTATTTGATATACATAAAGCGCAATATATACTCTGAACAGTGCACAAGTATTGTATTTATATGCTTCTTATAAATTTTTTCCAATTTTTATGTATTTTAGATGAGGCTTGGAGTACATTACATACATAGAGCATAGAGGCAATACACAGAACAGCATAAAACAGCAACAACATTCAACAACAAAAAAAAAATTGAATGGCAATAAAAAAAATGTATGTGTAGAGATATACATAAAATTATGAACAGCAGAAGAGAAGAAATGGATACAAGAGGTACTAGAAGATTGGATATGAAGTGTTTATGTGATATACTTTTATTTTTATGCTGGTTAAGTGCAATAGGTTTGAGTATCTGATTGAAATGATTGTAATCTTTTATGTATAATGTATATAATATGTATGTATATATCGATAAGCTTTTTTTATGATTCAACATACACACATATATATACATTATATAAAAAGCTTGTGAACATAGTATAAAGTTTACCTTCCTCGTTTGTATAAATACATAGAACGTTGCTATGCCAAACATAAATCTAGGAAATATAATTTTATATTTACCTAATGTACAGCAGGTAATATTTTAAGATGTTATGATGCAATAAACCTTAAAAATGGTTAGTTACGCTTTATTTACTTATACATCTTAAGACCATAAATTTTGTATTGTCTTTATACCAGAAAGTAAGAAAGAAATTAAAATTTATAATGCTATGTACCTGAGGCTGTTTCACCTTTTTCATCTCAATTATTACTCTAATCCGGTATATATCTAAAACAATATAATTTTCAAGGTTTTCCCGTTCAGTTAGCAACAGATGATTTTTTTACGGCGAAAAAAAAACTTTGCCACTTTAGTAGGGCTGTAAAACATGTGTGCGATGATTATAGAAGTGTACAATAAAAATTTAACTTTACCATTAAATAGGTTTAATAATTAATGGTTTTACCTTCACGTTTATCTAATTTTTCGAATACAAACGGAAATTTTATTAACCAAAAGATTGGGTATTTTACCTAAAAACTGAGTACCGTAATCCCGAAGAAATTGGAAAATTGTTCGGGGTAAGATAGGTAATTTACATTTTTTATTAGGTTAAGCACAATTTTACATTCAGCAAAAAAAAAATTTATTTCAATAAAATATGAATCTTGCGAAC
This sequence comes from Tipula helvola, assembly GCA_963556165.1. Lineage (NCBI taxonomy): Eukaryota > Metazoa > Arthropoda > Insecta > Diptera > Tipulidae > Tipula > Tipula helvola. The sequence continues at coordinate 105,534,728 of OY744481.1, forward strand.
TAAGACATTCCTCGGGTAATTATAAAAATTGACTTTGCTCACTCTTTCATTCGCGCGCTCAATTATTATTGTTCATATTAATTATTTATTTATTTAACAGAAAAACACGGATAAAGCATAGCTTTTCTGTCCATACAATATAATTTAAAAATATGTATACAAAAATTAAAAAAAAATAATCCAAAATTAAAATTTATTTTGTATAAAATTAAATACTATAATTTTTGGTATTTTGCAAAAGGCTTCACCTTTCTAATCTCAATCGGACCCTCATTCCAAATAGTAAAAGTAGTAAGCAAAGGTGAATTATTGTAAATATTTGTACGGGAGGCAGTATTATTCTACTATTTCGACTAGAACCAATTTTAATTTTATCATATAAATATGAAGGAACCCGATTATTAATCCTTATATATATAAAAATCAAAAGGACGTTTATTTGTGAGTGGTGAACTCTTGAATGCCCCAACCGATTTCCAGCCCACAAAATATTTGTAAAAGACCGGCGCGTGTTTTTATATATATTCTACCGCGCTATGTGGCGCTGGTGTCGATGTACGGCAATTTATGTTTTTAGGCGCTATATTCTGTGTATATATCAGTACATTAAGTGGCGCAAACATACTTCTTACGTATATGTATGGCCAAAAGATGGCGCTGCACTCTTAGTAAATTTAAAATATACTCTTTTCTATGCATACATATATGAAATTTCGATAAATTAATGCATTTTTTCTTCACATATATGCACTTAAAATACAAAATTCTGTCTTGCATCATTTTTTAAAATGCAAATGAATTATTTTCTATATCAATAAAAATTTCAAAATCAAATTAATAAAATTTTAAAATATTTTAGGCGACAAAACAACTACACTACAGATGGCGCCTCTGTCTTTGCATTCGGTATGGCACCCATTTTCATTAAAGGAACGTGTATTATTTGACAATTATAATCGTTTGTGTTTTTGTTTAACGAATATTCATTAAAAAAGTGATTTTAATAATATATAAATGTAAAATAAATGTAAAATTATTCTTTTGATCGCATAAAAAACCAATAATAAAAAAGTGACTTAACGAATGCAATGTATTTGATCGTATAAATAAGTGATTTAGAGAGGAAAACTGATTGTTAACTGTGTTTCGCATACAAAAACAAGCATTCAACAAGAGTGAAAAGTGAATTATCATTTATTAAATTAGTGAAAAACAATATATTTTCAGATAAAATTTCAGAAAAGTGAAAAACTCAACAGATAAAAAGAGAAAACGATAATTTTTTATTAGATTTCTTGCACGAAAAGTGACTTTTGAAGAAAAACAAAATTTTAACTGCGTTTGGTATACAAAAAAAAAATCAGTTTTCCTGCAAGAAGAATGAAAATTATCGTTTATTGATGGCATAAAGAAGTGAATTACAGAAGAAAACAAAATATATTTCTAAAACAGTGAAAAATTGATCAGACATAGATTAGATATTGATCAGATAAGAAGAAAAAACAGAAACATTTTATTTGCACGAAAACTGACTTTTGAATAAAAACAAATTTTTTTAACTGTGTTTCGCATACAGAAAAGTGAGTAATTGAAGGAAAAATTTTTATTTTCACTGTTTTTGATGGCTAATATGTAGAAGAAAAAATAAAAAATATAATTTGTATTGTTGTTTTTGCCAAAAAAAACTATTGATTAAAAGAATAAATGAAATGATCAAAAACATTTTTTAAACGATTATTTTCGTCGATTTTCGTTTCTTTTCCAGATACATCTGCCAACTCAAGAAATTTTGTTCTCAATTTTGGACATTTAATGTTAGCCAGTCCCAAATAAAGTAATTTTAACTACTAATTCCGTTTATAGCCAACTTTCGCCAACTATTTTAATGAAATTAAATTATTAACACAATGCCAAAAGCAAAGTCTAATATTGGTCGTCACACACGACAAGCACAATTTGTTCGGACAGCAAGAGAACAAAGAACCTCGGATCAGCGCCTGCAAGACAACGACGACTCTAGAGCTCATAATGGCACAATTTTTCCAAAATGAAACTCCGCAGCATCGTAGTGAACGTCTACATGCAGCTGCATTAAGACAGAGAGAATTGCGCCAACGAGCAACTGATGCAAACAGAGAATCAGAACGACAGCGTAATCGGAGAAATCGTCAATTAATGCGATCAACTTTAAATCGTCTGGCATTTGAATATGATCCAGAAATAGACTACTCATCGCACACCAAAGTAGTTATTGGTGATATGGACATAATGTGCCAATATTGCGATGCATTAAAATTTAATAACGAAACAAATGGCATGTGCTGCGCGTCTGGAAAAGTTGTATTGCCTGCACTCAATCCACCACCTGAGCCATTAAAATCGCTGATATCCGGTGTTTCAACTCAGTCTAAATTATTCTTAAGCAAAATAAGAAAATTCAATTCCTGTTTTCAAATGACATCGTTCGGAGCTACTGTAAGGGAAAACACAGGTTTCGAGTCAACTTTCAAAATTCAAGGGCAAGTCTATCATCGAATCGGATCTATGCTGCCAATGCCCAATGCTGACCCAAAATTCCTGCAGATTTTTTTTATGGGCGAAGAAGAAGAACAAGTGGGTATTAGATGCCATTATAATCACATTGCAGCGGCGAATGAGCGAGAAATTGTTGCATTATTACAAACATTTCTCCATGAGAATAATTTATTAGTAAGACTATTCAAAGAAGTATCGCCAAGATTGGCTAATGATAATTATATGGTAGTCATAAGACCAGAGAAAGCACCCGCCGACCATCATTCCAGACGATTTAATACACCGACCATCAATGACGTAGCCATCGTTATGGTCGGAGAGCAATTTGAACAGAGAGACATAAGAATTATGCGCCGAGACAATACTGTTCAAACAATTCAAAATAGCCATCGCTCATACGATGCATTACAATACCCCATAATCTTCTGGGAAGGAGAAGATGGCTATCAAATTAACATCAAGCAACGCGATCCAACGACCAGACAAGAAACAAATAAAAATGTGAGTGCCATGAACTATTACGCCTCTCGGCTAATGATGAGACACAATGAAGATAATCACATTTTAAAATGCAGACAACTGTTTCATCAATATGTTGTTGATATGTATGCCAAAATCGAAAGTGAACGTCTGCGATATATCCGATTTAATCAGGCAAAATTGCCCGCCGAAGAATACATACATTTACGCGACGCTATAAATAACAACATAGATAGCAATTTAGACATCAACAACATTGGTCAGGCATATATACTACCATCATCGTATACAGGCAGCCCAAGACATATGCAGGAATACATTCAAGATGCAATGACTTTCGTACGAGCTTATGGACGGCCAGAATTGTTTATTACATTCACTTGCAATCCGAAATGGGAAGAAATAAAAAAATTATTGTTACCAGGGCAATCAGCGTTACATCGCCATGATATAACAGCACGTGTATTCAGACAAAAATTAAAATCATTAATTGATTTTATAGTAAAACACCATGTATTTGGTGAAACACGTTGCTGGATGTATTCTGTGGAGTGGCAAAAACGTGGATTACCACATGCCCATATTTTGATCTGGTTAGTCGAAAAAATAAGACCGGAACAAATCGACAATATAATATCAGCAGAAATACCAGATCAAAACACCGACCCTGAGTTATTCAAAATAGTGAAATCGAATATGATTCACGGTCCATGCGGTGATTTAAATCCGTCATCACCCTGCATGGATAATGGAAAATGCACGAAACGTTTCCCAAAAGACCTCCTGTCTGATACCATAACTGGAGTTGATGGATATCCGTTATATCGTCGTAGATCACAAGAAAATGGTGGTAATACATTTATGTTGGAGAGAACTGATTGTGAAATTGAAATAGACAATAGATGGGTTGTGCCATATTCACCTTTGTTGTCAAAAACATATAAGGCCCACATAAATGTAGAATTTTTCAGTTCTGTGAAATCCATTAAATACATATGCAAATATGTGCACAAAGGCAGCGCCATGGCCGTATTTGAAGTACAGAACTTGCAAAATCAATACGACGAAATATCAAGGTATTAGATGGGACGGTATATAAGCTCAAATGAGGCAGTTTGGCGAATTCTCAGCTTTCCCATTCATGAACGAGACCCAGCTGTCATTCATTTAGCCATCCATATGGAAAATGGCCAACGCGTTTACTTCAATACGCAAAACGCAATAGAAAGAGCACTAACTGCGCCAAAAACAACTTCAACACAATATTTGGAGCTTTGCAAGCAAAATAATATTTTTGGCCAGTTTGCAAAAACTTTGCTCTATTCTGAAGTGCCATCCTATTTCACATGGAATAAGCTATTAAAAAAATGGAAACCACGGAAAAGAGGTTCCCCAGTAGACGGTTATCAAGGAATCTTCAAAGTAAATTCTTTAGGTAGACTATACACAGTGCACCCACGACAACGGGAGTGCTTTTATTTGCGACTGTTGTTAGTCACCGTACTAGGGCCACCGTCGTTTGAACATTTAAGAACAGTTAATGGGCAATTGTGCGCCACAAATCACGACGCTTGCTTACAACTAAAATTGCTTGAAGATGATAACCATTGGGATACGACTCTAGCAGAAGCAGCGCTTGGATCTTCAGCAAATCAAATCCGGCAATTATTCGCAATTTTGTTGACGACATGCTTCCCATCAAATCCAATTGGATTATGGGAAAAATATAAAGATTCAATGAGTGAAGATATTCTACACGAACAACGTAGAAGATACCAATATACCACTCTTGAATTTATAGAAGAAATTTACAACCAAGCGCTAATTCTAATAGAAGATACGTGCATGTTGATTGCAAGTGAGTCATTGGCGCAATTAAAAATGATCTCACCAAATCGACCGGCACTCGACCTTGCCAATAATGAAATAATGCGTGAACAAAATTATGATCCTGATGATTTGTTGCAATTTGTTTTGTCAAATGAAGAAAAATTGACAAACGAACAAAAAATAATACATGAGAGGATAATGCTAACGATTGCGGCAAAAGAAGGAGGCTTTTTCTTTTTGGATGCACCTGGTGGAACAGGAAAAACCTTCTTAATATCCCTCATTCTTGCTAAAATACGATCGCAAGGCAACATCGCATTGGCGACCGCTTCCTCCGGAATTGCGGCTACTTTATAAGAAGGAGGAAGAACGGCGCATTCAGCACTAAAATTGCCACTAAACATACAGCACATTGAAAATGCAGTCTGCAATGTGAAAAAGCAATCAGGAATGGCAAAACTGTTCAAAAAATGCAACATAATTATTTGGGATGAGTGTACAATGGCGCACAAACACTCATTAGAGGCCTTAAACAGAACACTGAAGGACCTCAATGGCAATGATAGACTGTTCGGTGGAGCATTAGTTCTGTTGTCAGGAGATTTCAGGCAAACATTACCTGTTATCCCACATTCGACTTATGCGGACGAAATAAATGCATGTCTCAAATCATCATCTTTATGGTGGAGCGTTCATACACTGAAGCTCACCATAAACATGCGTGTCAGACTGAACGATAATCCATCCGCAGAAATGTTTGCACAACAACTGTTAGACATTGGAAACGGAAAATTGGCCCCCGATCGCAATACACAATTTGTAAGTTTTCCGGAAAATTTCTGCAACATTGTCGAGTCGAAAATCGAATTGATCGAGCGAGTATTCCCAAATATCGCAACAAATCATAAAAACCATAAATGGCTCGGTGAAAGAGCGATTCTAGCAGCGCGGAATGTTGATGTAGATGAAATGAATTACAGGATCCAAGATAAATTGCCTGGAAAATCTATCACATTCCGTTCAATAGATACAATGGAGGAAGAGAACGAATGCGTCAACTATCCAACAGAATTTTTAAATTCATTGGATATTCCCAATCTTCCTCCACATAAGCTAGAATTAAAAATTGGATCGACCATAATATTGCTGCGAAATTTGAATGCGCCAAGACTATGCAATGGGACGAGATTGGCAATAAAGAAAATAATGGGAAATGTAATTGAAGGAACAATCATTAGTGGAAGATATAAAGGCGAAGAAGTATTAATACCAAGAATACCAATGATACCCACTGATGTACCCTTCAAATTCAAAAGGCTACAATTTCCAATACGTCTTGCCTTTGCAATGACGATAAATAAAGCCCAAGGACAAACAATGTCCGTCTGCGGCATCAATCTCGAAAATCCATGCTTTTCACATGGTCAATTGTACGTCGCATGTTCACGCGTTGGCAATCCACCAAATTTATTTATTCATGCACCCGATGGCACAACAAGAAATATTGTGCATGAATTAGCATTAAGATAAAAATTAAGTATCCAAATAGTTAAGATAGTTTAAGAATTAAAAAAAAATGAACAAAAAAAAAATGATTTAGAAGTAAGAAAAAAAATGGAGGTGTGGCCAACACACGACTTTCTTTTACGAACAGCGAATTTTAAGAAACTTTTATAATGCAAATTTCTTGCAAACTTTATTAAGATTGTTTTTATTTTTTCATGTTTTCTGTAAATTGTATATTTTTGAAATATTTGAAAAATAAATTTTCTGTTTTACGGAATCTGGGACCTGGAACCCGAAATATTATGTAAGAGATTATGAAGATATATCTGTTTTGAGGTCCCTTGAGTCCGAAAAAGTGGGTTTCGAAATGATGTCTGTCTGTCAGTCTGTCCGTTTGTCTGCTCGTCTGTTTGTCTGTGTCTTCTCTATAGCCCAGATGGCTTAACCAATCTAACAAAAACTTTAGATTTAAGCTTTACTTATGTAAAAGAAAGTAATAAAAAATAATAAATTTGCAAGAAGTTTGCGTAATTGGTGTCTCAAAATTCCCTGTTCGTAGAAGAAATGTGTTGGCCACACATCAATTTTATTTTTTTTATAAAATTTTTTAATTTTTTTTTTAAATTTTTTTTTTTTTAATTTTTAAATTTTTTTTTTTAATTTTTAATTTTTTTTTTTTTATTTTTTTTTACTTTTAGTTTTTGGAAACATTTTGTTTTAGTAGTTTTTTGTAAACCTTATACTTTTTCAGATATTTGCAAAACAAATTTTCTGCCCCACGGGAGTGGCTACTTCCGGTTGACCGATTTGGAGCAAAATTCACTGGGACCTCCCAATTTATCAAAAAAGCTTAAATCTGAAGTTTCAGCTGGATTGGTTAAGCCATCTGGGCTGTAGAGAGGACACAGACTGACAGACGGACAGACGGACAGACGGACAGATGGACAGACAGACTGACAGACAGACATCATTTCGAAACTCACTTTTTCGGACTCAGGGGACCTCAAAACAGATAAATCTTCAATAATCTCAAGGTCGAAAATTTTCATGATTACTATACATACTTTATTTTATGTACTTACGTAAAAGAAAGTAAAACAAGTTAATAGAAAAATTCATCTGTTACTTTCTTTTACGTAAGTAAAATAAAGTATAGTAATCATGAAAATTTTCGACCTTGAGATTATTGAAGATTTATCTGTTTTGAGGTCCCCTGAGTCCGAAAAAGTGAGTTTCGAAATGATGTCTGTCTGTCAGTCTGTCTGTCCATCTGTCCGTCTGTCCGTCTGTCCGTCTGTCAGTCTGTGTCCTCTCTACAGCCCAGATGGCTTAACCAATCCAGCTGAAACTTCAGATTTAAGCGTTTTTGATAAATTGGGAGGTCCCAGTGAATTTTACTTCAAATCGGTCCACCGGAAGTGGCCACTCCCTTGGGCCAGAAAATTTGTTTTGCAAATATCTTAAAAAGTATAAGGTTTACAAAAAATTACTAATACAAAATGTTTCCAAAAATCAAAAAAAAATAAAAATAAACAAATTAAAAATTAAAAAAAATTAAAATTAAAAAAAAAAATTTAAAAAAAATTTAAAAATTTTATAAAAAAAAAATTAAATATTGTTTTGCCAACACATAAATATATGTGTATATATAGCCTAATTATGCTAATTATAATTAATTTGCACACTACAGTGACATACTTCCGGTTTTTAATGCAAATATTACATAATTGAATGTGGATCATTTTTTCATGTTTCTTAACTTTTTTAACGACTTATTAGGGTTTGTAATACTTAAGTATATATATCGTTTTATAATTGCAAAAATATTTCGCAACTCCTGCCCCCCCCCACACTTTTTTACAGGGAGTTACAGCAGTTCTTGCATTTGTCATTTTAATTATTGTGTGTATTAGCCCAATTATGCTAATTATAATTAATTTGCACACTTCAGTGACGTACTGTATGTTATAAAAATATTTAGCCTACATGTATGTTAAATTGCCAAATCGGTCAACCGGAAGTGGCCACTCTCGGCCTGAAAATGTGTTTTGCACATATTTTAAAATGTATAAGATTTACAAAAAATCACTAATTCAAATTCCAAAAAATTAAAAGAAAAAATTTAAATTCATAAATATCACCTTTTATTTCTTTCACGTGTGTACTAATGAGTTCAAAAAATTGAGTTTTGAAGTGGTGTCTGTTGGTATATATATATGACTGTCAATTTGTAGTCCAAATGGTTTAAGCAATCAAACTGCAACTTCATGTTTAAACTTTTTACATGAATTTTGGGGTCCCAGTTTCCAGCTCCCAGATTCCGTAAAACAGAAAATTTATTTTGCAAATATTTCAAAAATATACAATTTACAGAAAACATGAAATAATAAAAACAATCTTAATTAAGTTTGCGGGAAATTTGAATTATAAAAGTTTTTCAAAATTCGCTGTTCGTAAAAGAAAGTCGTGTGTTGGCCACACCTCCATTTTTAAATTATATTTTTGAAATAATTCTTTAGGGTTTCATTTTTAATTTTTCAATATAGCTAAGTATTCAATAAAAGTCCGGACGAAGTCGGCCGGGTAGAGGTGGAAAACTATCGACAATTTCAACTATCGATAGTTTCGATAGTAACATAAAAAACAATCGATAGAAAACTATCGACACAAATTAAAAGACTATCGATATACTATCGATACTATCGGATAATAAATTTATAAACTCTGTGGCCACAAATCATAGTGGCTTAAGTGAAAAATGCGCATTTTTCAGGAAAACGTTTTTAAAGTTAAGAGTCGTTCAAAATCGTATGAGTTTTTAGAATTCTTGCTTTTTTAAATGATTATTACGGTTGTTTGTAGTCACCGGAATATTACAAAAAATTGATATGATATGAAATCGAGTCTGGAGGTTTCGAATTTGAGATAATACGTAAAACGGCTTATCTCACTTTAAGCCACTATGATTTGTGACCACAGAACTTTATTCAATTACATATAGGTTGACTACAACCAGAAACTATAAAGTCAAGGGAGGTTATTAAAATCGGAAAGTTTCCCAGTTTCCCACTTTGTTTTAAAAGCAGCCAATCGTTTTTATGTAAGAAAATCAGCATCTCAACATGTTTTGGCTGTTAGACCGTTTGGGTTCGTTGGTCACCAATAGTTTGACTATAGCATATAAAAGGAATGACAACAAGAAAAACCTAACTAAAGTTATATCGCATAATAGCAAAACTCTCTTCTACGAATAAAATATCTATATCGACCTATCCAATTAAGACCATGTAAACGTCAGTTATCATAGTTTTAAGGGAATACGATTTTTGGACCCTACGATGTCGCATTCTTATTATGATAAAATCTTAACCCTCTCAAACGCCTTGTACAATATATTGTACATCAACTTTCATCGCTTCGACCAACCGTAATTTTTAATTTTTGTCTCAGTTCTCTTGTGCGATCGTTCTCTTATGTATTTATGTTCACACTACAGTTTTATGAGCAATCCCATATCATAGCAGTGCATAATTGTGCTATGTATTTTATTTTTGGACGAAAGTCAATTTTAAATGGCGTTTGAAAGGGTTAAATTATTATCTCTAAAATTGATAAGGTTATGACTGATTTTATATTCTTAAATTAATGCGTTTTTAACTAAAAATCCAGTTAAAAGAATTCAAAGCCACTTTATAATACTCTTCAGTATAAACGATACAATTAAAGTGATCCGCTTATTCCTAGCAGCGAAAAGAACTAATTAAACCTTTATATTGCTCTCCTGAAAAAACAGTATTTTTCACTTATCATATTCTTACTTGGGTAGGTCGATATATCGATAGTATATAAAAAGTATCGATTGTTTTCGATAGTACGAAACTATCGATATATCGATAGTACTATCGATAGATTTCCACCACTACGGCCGGGTCCGCTAGTGACTTTATATAAAAGCAATAATGCTCTGTAATAAAAGAATTGAATTGCTGAAACCACTTGAGCCAGAATCACAACATAATAAAAGGAATTCGCAATAAAGTGCGTGAGGAATTTACCTTGCCACATACATTAACAACTTTTGAATCCTATGTGAACTGGTTACTTATACAAATTCCTAGATTGTTAACATGATTCATAAAATTAATTTTCACAATAATGATAAAAATGTCAAGAATCACTGGGAAGTTCCTTTTAGAAATAAAAATTGCTTGTATTTTTGCGATGTTTAGTGAGAGTCTATTATAATTGGACCAATCAAGTATGTACGATAGATTCAGATTGATATTATTGAACTTGTGAAAATATTTTCACTAGTCCATAAGTTTAAATGAAGAGTCAAATGCTTTTGAGTAATCCAAAAGTACAATCCAGATCATCGACAACACCGGCTTTACCCATTAAGCAGATTATGCCTCGCATAGGGGCGCCGACCAATTAGGGGCGCTGACAATTCTTCCCACGTTTCCTAACAAATTCTACTTCTAAAAAATATTTTTCATTATATAAATTTTGAATTTCAACTCAACTCGATTACACTAGTTCCATCGAGTTTAAAATAGCTCAACGAAAACCAAACTCAACTCTGTTTCTATGAACTCCAACTCGTTTTCAAACTAAATCGAAACATGATAATAGTAATAGTTTCAATACTCGTCGTGCGAGAACAGTAAACACACCAAAAAATACAAAAAAGCTCACCTCTCAAAACGTCGAGATTGGTGGTTATAATACTAATAATTTTTCAAAATCCCAACCGAAATTTAAATGAGGGAATCAAGGACTTAAATTAATACCGTACATTAAACAAATGCGAACGGATGAACGTTTCAATGGTGTTCAAGAAACAGCAAAAAAAAATTAGCAACTGATTTAGAAATTAATCCTCAGTTTAAAGATAATGCTACGAACGACGAATGGTACGACGAAACTCCCACTGCTCCACAATATACATTTAATATTTCGTTTTGTTTCATATACTGAATACTGTACTTAATTCGTTAGATGAAAGATTTTAGGTCATAACTCATATCAATAATTTTCAGTTTTAACCGATGTTGAATGAGTTTGTAAATCGAATGAAGAGGAACTAAAAGCACATTGTGATGCGTTAGATAATATGTTAACCGATAGCGATGACAAAGACTTTAAAGGACACAATGAAAAATTATACTAACACTAATACTAAGATCCATTGTTTATATTACAATACATTTACTCGAATGCACTAGAGCAGTACTTCTCGAACTTTTTAATACTGCGGTCCCCCGAAATTGAAAAAATAAAATCCCGGACTCCCAAAAATTGTATTCAATAATAATGAATTTACAGTTAAGCATTTTGGGCATTCTTGTTCAAGGACCTCAGATGTCTCAGATCCGTATCCCGCCAATTTAAAAAATTAAAAAAATGTTCTACCAGCCCAAAATATTCTTTCAACTTCATCCGATTTACAGGTAAACAGGTAAAAATATTCATATACGCAAAAATTGTAGAATTCCAGAAAATTAAGCTTTTTTTAAAAAACATGAGAGGATTTTACATAAGGAACTATTAAAAATTAGATGTAGCTCTGAAAACTCAGGAACTAAATATTTTACCTGGACATATGAGTGGAGCAGAACAGTTTTCGAAATAACTAAACTAAAGTTAAAGCTAAACATTTTTGAGCTTACGAAAATTCTTAATTTGTCAAAATTAATTTTTGCAAGTTTTTCTAATGTGACCGCAACCCGACCCGAATTTGGTTCGTTTTTAATTTTTGTTTCAAATTATTTTTACTTAGGTATATAAAACCAAATTTGGATTTAATATATTCTTCTGAAAATTCGGAGCTATCCAATATTTTGTTTAGGTTGTTTCACTTTAATGGTCCGTTTATGACTTAGGAACAAAGGAAGATAGGAACATTGACACGACCAACCAAATTATTTAAAATGCCACCAGCCCCGCCTACTAGCCTACTTTGATCAAAAGTAAGAAATTTTGCAGCTACAGCATGGAACTAATAGGCGGGGCTTCGGATATTTTAAATAATTTTGTTGGTCGTGTCAATCTTCCTATCTTCCTATGCTCTTATGTTCCTATGTCATAAACTCAGCATAACAGTTATAGTTCATAATCACGTAACATTTTATCAAAAAAAATAACAATGTTAAGTTTAATCACAAAACTAGATATGTTATGATTAGTTTTTATAATTAGGCTTAAATTAAAGTGTCACGATTTGATAAAACTGAGTAATTTAGCACTTTTTGTTTACAGAAACTTTTACCACTAGAAAAAATACTTCAATGTTTTTAACAATATGATTCATTCGGCAATAGACAAATATATTATTTTTAATGCACTCCAATATTTACGGCTTGGTGAGCCAGTGAAATAAAGAAGCTTTTACTCATAATATATCTACTCCAATGATATTATAACAAGTGAATTCACGATTGATATTGAACTAAATCACACAGATCAAAACAGCATAAGAATTCCGTGCAGTTTAGTAGAGACTAAACTACATACAGTGATGAGCAAAAATTTCCGGACAAATATTAATTTAGGAAACTAACTATAATTTAACAATGATCCCGGCCAGTTTTTTAATTATTTTTTTTCGAAAGCGTCTCTGAACACTACTAAACTGGATATATCCTATATTTTTGGGCTAAATTACCCTTGATCCTTCCGCGTATGGATAAGAAAACAAAACTTATACCAATATCAATGAGCAAAATTTTTCGGACAAAATTGTAATTCAAATTCTTTATTATATGTAAAATTTCGTTTACAGTTTAGTTTTTTAATAAGTCTGGAGGTTAAGACTATTAATATTTCATATGTAATCCCTTGCTATCTATTACCGCCTGTGCTTGGGATCATTATCTTGGTACAAATAAAAATCGGTCTCCTAGCGGTTTTTTTCAGCAGACTGTACTACTCATTGTTGTTACAATAAATTGGAGATTTCCTACGCCATAGTATACCTTTTGTTTTCCTATCCATATGAGGCAGGATCAAGCGTAATTTAGCCCTGAAATATAGGATATAACGAGTTTAATAGTGTTCCAAAAAAAAAAAAAAAAATTGTAAAATAGCCGGGGTCATTGTTAAATTACAGATAGTTTGCTAAATTAATATTTGTCCGGAAAATTTTGCTCATCACTGTATGTTTCTCATGTTAAATTTGCGTGGAATACCAATATACGGGAAAAGGTATTAAATCGCTCAGACCATCTAATACTATTCTTAAAAAAGTCATCTTTCGCCATTTCTATGACGTTATACTGTAAGGAGTTTTCGGCTCCACAATTTCTAATTAGTTTTATCAGGTTAACTCGTGGTGGGGATTATTGACCCATTAATTGTTACTGCGTAATTTTTTTTTTGCCGGAAACATTTGATACAACTGTATATGACGCATCGAATTAAATCCTTACATCTTAATATCGTATATGGTTGCTTTATTATTGACATCAATAAGGTGGTTCTCGCATGGAGATGCCCTTCGTTTGCTTCTCGTACCAATTTAAGTGCCATAGGATGACGGCCTGATAGGATTACCGGGTGTTTTGGGTCGTATTGGCTTATGGTGCGTTGCAGGCGACCACCTTCTCGCAAAATACCTGCGTCACCTACTTAAGAAAAGATTAACCGTGTAATGCTCAAGACGGATTTTACCTTATCATGAATTGTGCGCACGCACAAATTTTTTCTTTGTGTTATTATCTTTTAAACTATGTACTCTCATAACGGTTTGGTTTTTGTTATTGTAATATGCACATTTGTTCAACAACTACGAGTTGAAGTCAAGGTTTTGCTAGAAAGTGATAAAAATTGTTTTGTTTTAGTTCGCATATTCTAAATAATCATAAAAAATATTTTATGACGGTTTAGAAGGTTGAAAAAATTATTAGTAAGTAGTTTTGGCTTTATTATCCCAGTTTTTGGTGTTAGTTTAGTATAAAATTATTTTGCGGCACTATTTGGGGTAAACGACGATCTTATTAGGCACATAACAAATGGGATTCTAAAATGATTTTTAGATACAGTCCTGGAATATTGATTGATTGATTGAATTGATCGACCAAGCTTTAAGCAGGATCTCCCGGAGTTTTTAATGGCCGTGCCTCACCGAGCACCTTGTTACATGCAACATAAAGAGGATTTGGATAGGTTTCGTTAGTATGAAAGAAATTGACCCGATTACAGACACCTAAGCAGCCAATGGTTAGTAACACAATGACGACACAATTCTAATCTACTCTTATATTTTATTAAATTAAATTTATAACTGCACTCTGAAAAATAACTTTTAGTAGTTTGATGAGACATATTCCTGGGTCCTTCTGAAATCATAATCATCATTAATTTAAACATGACTTAACGCTAAAAAATATCATCGAAATCAGCTGTTTGTTCCCACGATTTCCTCAAGCATTAAGCAGGATCTCCCGGTAATTGAATACTGACGCCGGGCCCACCGTACACATACAGTCCTGGAATATGGCCATTTATTATGGAACTTGAATATTCCTTAACCAATTGTGATGCAACTCGACATGGCGTGCGTTGCAAATGGACTTCTTAAATGATTTTTAGAGGGAGTTCTGGAATATGGCCAACTATGCTAGAACTTGGCTATTCCTCAACCGATTTTCGTGAAATTTGATATGCGCGATGGAAATGAGTTTCGAAAATTATTTTTGGATAAATTTCTGGAACAATGGACCACTAGAACTTGGCTTAGAATAGCTAAGTTTCATTATAATTGGCCACATTCCAAAATTTTATTCAAAAATCATACCAAGCTTCAATAAAATCGGTTGAGGAATAGCCAAGTTCTATCCTCGTAGACCATACTCCAGAACTTTATCCAAAAATCATTTTAAAATCTAATTTTTATCGCGCATTTTAATTTTCACTAAAACGCATCAAAAGAATATTGGAACAAAATGTACAGTCGATTCTAATGACATGTGGAAATTATAGGCGTGTTAGCCTTTATGTCAGTGTATCGCTATCTTGATACACGATCATTCTGGGGAAGACACGCGTTTGAAGCGATCTGACAAGTGATGCCTGTGCTTAGGTTCGAGGAAATTCGCAGATACCTTCACTTCAACAATATTGCTCTTCCAATCGATAAAGACCAACCAGGTTATGATCGGTTGTTCAGTGCTAATGCTACCTAGGCGTTACGTGGATGAGCAAATATGTGCGCAACTAAAATGACAGGAACTATTCTGCGTTAATATATGCCGAACCAGCCGCACAAATGGGTTTCAAGCTCTTCTCGCTTTATTTATTTCATGAGTCAACATTCCTGGTTGATGATAAACCAGTCGGTTTTCAATTTTCCCTTCATCATAGTAATGCTCCCGTACATAATAAGAGTCATTGCTATGAAGTTATACAAAAATCTTGAATATAATTATTTGTCTCGGCCAGGCCAGGGTGCCAAGAAAGCCGAGTGGGATAAGATTCTACGTGATGTTAACAACAAATTTTTGAACCACACACGAAATGTAATAGGGACTCAACAAAACCTGACCATTTGCATACACAACATTAGTGAATTTATTATTATGTAATTACCCAAAAATAATCTTAAATTTAATTGATTTACTGTTTTATTTTGATTTTTTTCCATAGCACAAATTTGTGGGTACAAATAATTTTGATCAAAACTAAATTATCTGTAATTATTTCTCCTAGATCTAAAATTTTAAAAATTTAAATAATTTTGACTACCTAGGATTGTACATGTATGTAGGTATATATGTACATATAGTCTTTATAATTATGTAGTAAATCGTTAGGAGTATATTTGACAACACTAAATCACAATGGAATTATTTTATTCGTTTAAATAGAATTTAGCTTCACTATAATCAACAAAAATGGTTTGAGCTATCAGATCACGGAATAATAAGATTAAGAGATCTAAGAAAAACAAAATGAATGTACCACGCCTATTATCACAAAGCTGATAGGGCCGAATGTCCCAGGTGGCGTATGACAAAAGCTTCTTTCACAAAAATGTATCACTGACTGGATACGTGGAATTTCGATATTCGTAATACACGCTATAATCAACAAAATTCGGTAAGAATTAGCAGAGATACAAAAGTAAAAAAGAAATAAGACATTTTATAAGAATGTTGTTTCTCCACTTAAATAAACTATCATTTTGAAATGGCAATTGAAGGTAAATCTCGAAAAATCTCGCCCCTCCCACCTCACAACCGCCGATGGGAACAATAGTAGAGACTAATAATTAATTAAATTAAGGCTTTTCAGATCTTGTGGTTACAACAGAGGGACGCTGTATTAGAATAAATTGTGTTGTCTAACAAGTGTCAGAAAAAAAAAAAAAAAAAATACTAACAAATTTACTAACTATCGACTACTTAGGTGTCTGGAACCGGGTCGAGTCTTTAATACTAACATACCTTTCCTTTCCTTCGGTTTTGTTGTGTGTAAAGAGTGTACGGAGGGACCGGCGTCATCCGGGAGTCTTGCTTAGCTAAGCTTGGTCGTACATTCTGATCAATCAATCAATCAATCAATTTTGAAATGGCAATTGAAGGTGTACTAGTTCGATCTGT
This sequence comes from Tipula helvola, assembly GCA_963556165.1. Taxonomy (NCBI): domain Eukaryota; kingdom Metazoa; phylum Arthropoda; class Insecta; order Diptera; family Tipulidae; genus Tipula; species Tipula helvola. The sequence continues at coordinate 105,551,680 of OY744481.1, forward strand.
ACATCTGTAGGGCTCATGGGACCAGCCAGTTCAAAGTTTCTGAATTTTAAAGTAATCTTTTTATGATTTTGACATTTAGCCCTTTGACACTTTCGGCCCTTGGACAAATTCGGCCCTTCGACATTCGGCCCTTCGACATTCGGCCCTTCGACATTCGGCCCTTCGATATTCGGCCCTTTGTACCCATTCCATATTCAGACGGTAATGAACGCGTTCAATTGGTCAATTGGCCAGCACATTTGGAGACAAGAAATCGGAAATTTTGTCGGGATTTAATATTAAAATCGAACACTTAAAATACAACAAGGGCTGCACTGCTCTTCTGTTAAGAGTTCCAGTGGATAGTAACACAAATACGGACAGGGAAGAAACGTAATATCGTTATTTAATAGAGACGAATAGTGGTATATTTTTAAATATTGCAAAATGAAATGACGAAAGGACCATAGAAGCGGTATTGAAAGCTTATTTCAAAGAGCTGATTGAGGTGGAATGCTTTGTGGCCGAGAATGGATATAAAAATGTTAAGAGTTTTAGTGGAAGTTGCGATCCCTGCACTGGCAACTACCGGCTCTATAGAGAAAGCTACATGAAGATTATGCAGCGATTAGTATATAAATCGTCGAGATATTTTCTAACTGGACAGAGTGAATACAATTGAAACAATTGTAGATTGCGACACGACTTCTCAAACTAAATATGCGAACACGACTTAAATTGTCGTCACTAATTACGTATCTATACTCGCGATAATAAAACACGGTATTTATTTCAATTTGATTTTACAAATTTTATTATTTAATAATTAGACCGCAAACATTATTTTGTCCAAGATGGATGTTTCTGACCAGTTTGATGTCGTGATGCCGACTGATTTTCCTAATTTTCTTTTTCTTTTGTTTTTTAGAGGGCTATTCGAATCGAGTTACATACATGTATTTACATTAGGATGGCTCTTATTTTGGGCAATATTTTTAAGCAATTAAAAAACGAAAAAAAAACGTTTTTTTCTTATTTAATCATTTTACACAGCTCTGGAAAATATTTTTAAAATCCTTATGATCCAATCATATTCTTTGCCTATTACGCAACACAATTTTCTTTAAAACAAGGCAATAATTTTATGAAAATAGGCCGAACAATTAAGTTTGTTTAGCAAACAACCAGCAGAACATTTTTTGGCCTCTAGCTTCGGTACATGTGTACATTCAATTCGCCGTTATTGCTCGGAAATGGAATGCATTAGCGATAAGATGCATTATGTGTACACTACTAAATAGAAGGAAGAGTAGAGATTCAGAAAACATATGAATGGTTCTGGTCCGTTGCGCTTAAGCCTGATAACGACTCAGCGGGATTTCGGTCTACTTTTAGGAATCGTGCTTTGTTTTCTCGTTACGTATTCCTCGAAAACGGATAGACGGACTTTAATAAAACCAAAACTGTTACCCGCAGTTTGATTTGCCTTTATTTGTGAAAACGGCCACCATTAAAGTGGAGAAAAAAGAAAAATTAACTATGCGTTGGGTTACAATTTATATCTTGATAAAAGCTGACAGGTCATTCATTACACGCGGCTCGACGACTTCTTAAGTAATAATATTTGCCGCCGTTAAAGTAAATAAAAAAAATAAGTTAGTGTAGTTTTCTATTTACATAGTTTTTCTAAAGGACAGGTAGTTTATGAAATTAATTTAAGGATAGCGCTGATTTTGTGTGTGACGGAAATCTTTTGCGGTAATCAGTCACTTCTTGCAATAAGTACTGTTTTTCTTCTTCTTTTCGTGTCAGGATTGCGTTAAATTCTTCTATCAATTGAACAGCTCGTTCTGCTGGGTCATTAAGAACTGTCAATTTGGAAACGATCTAAACCATTCCAAGCACTTTTAAATCGTACAAACATAGACACATTTGGTCCAGAAGTATCTTGAAAGCTTATAAACCGCTCTTGAAATTAATTCGTAGATATATTCGCGTGAAGTTTATCCTAAACTATCCTAAAAAAAAAAAAAAAAAATAGGATCGTTTAGGAAAAACTTCACGTGTTTGCACAAATGTGTGAAGTTTTTCCTAAATTTAAATAGCTTTGCATGTGTTCGTGATTATAATTTACTTAATTCAGATTAACCGATAATCAGTATTATATAAAGAAGAAAACGCGATTCGAATTAAACAGTTTATAAAATAAGTATGGCCTAAGCCCAAACTGCTAAGTATAATTTTAAGCAATCATTTTGAAAGTTATGTATACAGGGTGAGAGTATTTAGTATAACAAGACTATTTCCGTTTATGTAGTTTTCCGATTCTTAGATAACTCCGCTTAAAATACTAAATTTGGTTTTATTAATAGAAAAACACCATCAATCCTCCTTTCGGGATGCAGAATTAATGGGCCGACTCCACTTATATGTCAGTTGGATTGGAGATAACCAATGTGTATGTGGTCTAAGTGAAACTCAACTTTAATCACTTCTGGATCTGGTTTTTACTGACGAAAGTTTACATCCATCTGTGCAACCTTGTGAAGACCTGGCTCGCTCATCAAGCATTCATCCATAGATAAGAATATTCTTATCTGTGATTCATCATACACCGTTGGTTATTAAATTAAGTTTTCAATGTTCTGACGATTATATGGTGATTATATCTCTCTAAATGGATATCTTGAAAATATTTCCTGGGATTTCCTTTATAATGAGAAGAATATCAAAAATATGACTAACCGGTTTTACGAAATTTTGTATCCGGGGATGGATTTATTTATTAAAAAAACTGTCAACAAACACAATTCGTATCGTGAAAAGTGGTTCAACAAAAAACTTGTTAATTTATATAACAGTAAAACCAAGGTACACAAAAGGTATAAAAGGACGAACGCATCTGCTGATTATACATTGTATTCTCACATTCGTATGAGTTTAAGGCTTTGGATCAATTTATGTATGGTAATTACTTCTTAGAAATTGAATCTGGTATCAAGTCAAATCCATCGTGCTTTTGGCATTATATAAACTCTAGAAGGAAATCTGTTCGTTATCCAATACCCATGAGTTATGAGGATAAGGAAGCTCATGATCTAAATTGTGTTTGCGAATTATTTATAACGTTTTTCAAATCCGTTTATTCAGTTGATAATGTTTTGACATCTGTCTCTGATCATGACATTATCAATAGTCATATTTCCGGTATTTCTTCTTTTACGGGAGAACAAATTAAAACAGTTACTTCAAAACCGTTACCACAGTTACTCAAAAGTATACTTAGTATTTTTGGCCGGTTTTCCCAAGTCGCGGAAAACGTTTGGGAAAATTTACATAAGACATAAACAGTGACCGTAATATGATTTTGCCGCCCCGGTGGCACAGTTGTTAGCATGCTTGCTTTAAGCTCCGGAGGTCCCGGGTTCGATTCCCGGCGGGTGATGAAAAAATCACGGCTGGTTAATGTAAGGATCAATGAACTAATCACTCATTATCCGTTGTAAAAATGATTACGAAACTTCACTATGAAGCGGCCAAATCCCTCCATGGGATGTAGCGCCAGCGAAAAAAAAAAAAAAAGTAAGCAGTGACCGTAATATGATTTTGTTATACTAAACACCCTTAGTCTCTATAACTTTTCAAATGATGATGGTTTTCTGTTAGTTTACATCCCCAGTTACTCAAAAGTATACTTAGTATTTTTGGCCGGTTTTCCTAAGTCGCGGAAAACGTTTGGGAAAATTTACATAAGACATAAACAGTGACCGTAATATGATTTTGTTATACTAAACACCCTTAGTCTCTATAACTTTTCAAATGATGATGGTTTTCTGTTAGTTTACATCCCCAGTTACTCAAAAGTATACTTAGTATTTTTGGCCGGTTTTCCTAAGTCGCGGAAAACGTTTGGGAAAATTTACATAAGACATAAACAGTGACCGTAATATGATTTTGCTATACTAAACACCCTTAGTCTCTATGACTTTTCAAATGATGATGGTTTTCTGTTAGTTTACATCCACAGTTACTCAAAAGTATACTTAGTATTTTTGGCCGGTTTTCCCAAGTCGCGGAAAACGTTTGGGAAAATTTACATAAGACATAAACAGTGACCGTAATATGATTTTGCTATACTAAACACCCTTAGTCTCTATAACTTTTCAAATGATGATGGTTTTCTGTTAGTTTACATCCCCAGTTACTCAAAAGTATACTTAGTATTTTTGGCCGGTTTTCCTAAGTCGCGGAAAACGTTTGGGAAAATTTACATAAGACATAAACAGTGACCGTAATATGATTTTGTTATACTAAACACCCTTAGTCTCTATAACTTTTCAAATGATGATGGTTTTCTGTTAGTTTACATCCCCAGTTACTCAAAAGTATACTTAGTATTTTTGGCCGGTTTTCCTAAGTCGCGGAAAACGTTTGGGAAAATTTACATAAGACATAAACAGTGACCGTAATATGATTTTGTTATACTAAACACCCTTAGTCTCTATAACTTTTCAAATGATGATGGTTTTCTGTTAGTTTGGAGAAAATTATACGTTTTTCACTTATAAGCTAACTATATTTAAAAACTAGTACATACATGATAATATTTAGTCTTTTCAATACAAAAATTTTAATTTCCATTAGTGAATGCGTAATGTATAATTTATTCGTTAATGCGCAGTTTTACTCATACATTCGCAAAACTTGTTGTTTTTGTAATTTTAGGAAAGTTTAGGAAGAACTTCACATTCATGTAGATATGATGTCTACAAGCGAGAAAGAATATGCTTCTCTGAAAATTTCGTTCCAATAATACGCAAGCACCGTTCAATATGCCAGTGTTGACATTAGTGGTATCGAAACAAGACGCTTGCACTGAATCTTTATTTAATATTCCATCCCGTTACTAATTCAAACACAGCATCAGCCGTGTTTAGTCCAGTTCCGGGAGAAAGTCTAGGAACTAATAAAAGCTGTTCCGTATCACCTTGAGTCATTATAACCGGAAGCCGATCCATCGTTTTTTGTCCGGTAATTTCCGATACAATTTTGCCATCCCAATGCAATACAAATGACCCAGATGCCTTGAAAACCAAATAGAATTCTAAAACTATTTCTACCTTAAATTTTATTTTTAGCCTTAGAGCAGTTTGTTTTCGAACCAATCCCCACGCACGTTGTATAGAGGAGGTACGGTTTATAATTAAATCCTAAAGCGATAGCTACCGCGGTTATAACGTGAATCGTAAATCTGTCACTTAATTTGCATTTATCAATACAAGCGACAAGTCTAGGCGTAATAAAACTCTTTCTTCCTATTTTAGATGATGCGCTACTTGAAAATGACATGGTTGGGTCCATAATACATTGGGATAAATTTTACAGGTGATTCTAAAATATTATTAATAAAGACGCTTACTAATTTGTACCGTTTCAAAAATTTCTCGTTTCTTCATTTTTAACGATTGCGATTTCCTTATAGCTTTCCTTAAAAAAATGTTGTCCCTGTTTTACCAAAAAATCTCGGTCTTTGCTGTTCAATAAGATTAAGGAATCTGCATGACCGATATCAAAAAGATTTTCTATTTTACTCAAGAATACATTTTCATTAAGTGTTTGTGTTTCAGTTCTTTTAGTTATGCGTTACGGTTATGCGAGCTTTTTGCCAAAAAATTAAAAATTACTACACTATTTTGAACATTTAGTTCGTAAGTTATAAAAAACCACTTTCAATACTTGTGTTTTATTTGGCAACTTAGTAGATGCAGCTAAAATTTGGGAAGTCTCGTTTTCAGTCAAATACATTTTTAAGTTTTAGCTGCTAATATTTGGTTTGGGATATTACTAGCTATTATCAACATTTTATTTTGTGGAATAAATTTCTACTAATTGTGTCGGCTAATTTTCATTTGATTTTAAAATTATTTTCCAGAGTTGCGTAAAATGATTAAATAAGTAAAAAACGTTTGTGTTTCGTTTTTTAATCACTTGGTGGCACGTGTCCCCATCAAGCTAGACACTTCAAATTTTGGTGATATTAGTTTTTGGTCCATCATAAAATTTCTAGGTGGTGCTGCTAAGTTTTAAAAATATTGCCACCCTAATGTACATGTTACTAAAGCCAACAATTAAAAATTCTTTAATTTAACGAAATTCTAAGTTTATACTAAATTTAAAGATTTAGATCTTTAAACTTCAATTTTTGCATTTTTACCTTCCCAAATTCGCCATCATTTTGTTAAATTCTAATATCCCCACAACATCTTCAAAATTTGCCTAAATTCCTAATTTTTTTTCTTTCCAAACTGCGTTACAAAATTCGTTAATTTCTAAAATCAATAATTCCAAATCCCGAATAAATGTTGAATTTGAATTTAACGATTTTATAAAATTTGTAAAATCTTAAATTAATAAACTACTAAAATTACCAAACTCCAGAATTTTTAAATTTGATAAAATTGTTATTTACTGTTTCCTTAGAGGGTTTTCTAAATTCCTGACACTTAGGGTGATTTTAGAATGAAGTTCAGCGAGAGGGTTTCCCAGTGGATTTTAGGATGATTTCTAGAGTAGTTGAATTAAAGTGTTTATTTTAGAATGAATTTTAGGGTTAATTTTAGAGTGACTTGTAGGTTGAATTTATTAGTGCATTTTTGTCGTAATTTTAGGAAGAATTTTAAAGTAAATTTGGGGTAAATTTATGATGAATTTAATGGAGAATTTGAATTGATTTTGGAGTGAATTTTGGGATGAACTTTAAGGCTGGATTGTACGATGTAGTTTAAGGTGCGTTTAAGGTGAATTTTTAATTAAGACGACATCATATGGTACATTTCGGAATAAATTTTAAATTGAATTTAGATCAATTTGGGATGAATTCTTCAGTGAATTGTATGATGACTTCTAAGGTAAAGTTTATGATATATATAATAATTATAGGGCGAATAATAAGGTAAATAAAGCCCCTTTGTAGTAAAGGTTTATTTATTTTATTATAATAACCTGTTATTTTGTGTCTAGAATTTACATAAACTAAAATAAATTTTGTTGGTTTTATATCGTCCGGATGAATTTGATTTGAAAATGTATGAATATGTTTTGGATAAAGGTGAATTTGATTTGTGGAAAGGCCAATTTGATTTGGAAAAGGATGTTTGTGTTTTGCAAAAGGTTGACTTTGGAGTGCAAAACGTATTATAAGTTTAAATGTGAAATGTGGACATGTGGCTGGCATAATCTGCGTATATACGACTGACTGAATAAACTCGACTAAAAAGCAACATACCTCTTTAAAGTAGATTTTGAAATTTTGTAGCTCAGAATATTAATTTACAGTAAGGTGATTTAACAAAAAACGCGCGTTGACACAACCGTTACGGGTCCCAAAACCTATCTGTAGGGGTATCAAGAACAACAATCGCAGCACAATTGCTGATTTTAAATTTTCGTAGCTCAGAATATGCTGATTTATGGAATGGAGATTTTCAAAAAATTTGTCTATTGTTGCGCTGGATTCGGTAATATCGAATTTTTCAACAATCAGAATACCATTTAAAATATTAATAATTTAATTTTGATTTAGTATACCTCCATGATCGTTAATGATAGAAAGTTCGTAATGTCAATTTTTGAGTTTTCCGACAATTGGTACTCCACAGTTTGTTTTGATTGAAATTTTGAATTTTCCAGTAATTTGTACTCTATATCTCCGAAAAACTTTGGTTTGGTTCAGTCCTATATTTCAGTTATTGATTTAAATCATATAGAGCGTGGAAGTTATACCTAATTATAATTGCTTGGCTGAATTTCTCCAATCACGATTTTCTTAAAAAATTCGCCGTATTTTCTCACCGATAGTAGAACAAAGTGTTTCGAATGTACTGGTTTGAATAGTAGGATTAACATTAGCTTTAAAATTGTAATGTAGAGAATCCGCAAAGATGGTATTTGTAACTACTTCATGAAGCAGTGGATCAAATTTATCATTGGGTTATTTCTGCGATACTACAAAACCTCATTGAACTTGATTTTGTTCGGTATGCTGGTTGAAGAATCCTTATAACGTTATTAATATTATCTGCAATTTGACGCAGAATTTGGTAACAGCTAACGTCAAATGAGAAGCATGTCCATCGAGAAAATAAATATTAAGAAATATTGTTCACAACTAAACTCATAAGATGTTGTTACCAATTTTGGGCTTTTTTCAGGATTCGTATTGGATTTTGCAATGAAACACTCGATTAATTTACTAAACACTCTACAATTTATTCGGCAATAAAAAACAACATTTGTTCCCATCACTTTTTATTTCTTCACAATTTTACTAGTTCATTTTAAAGCACTTTACTATTTGACTTTATTACCACTTATTCACTGATCATTGGTATTTAAACTGATTTTATGTTGCAACTTGGTTGCGTTTATATAGCCGTTCAATAAACCCTCGTACTTTCCATATTGCGTTGTTGCATTAAAATTGTCCAAGTATACGTCATGAAAGGAACGTTAAGGGGTTTGGTGATGACGCAGCTCTATAGCTTAGGTTGCTGAATCTTCGTCTGAGGTAGTCTAAATGATTAATTCTGATCTCTAGGTATTACTTTTATTGTTCAATAAGCATTGCTTGATTCCAAGTGAAAAGACTCAATTTATGTTTTTTAAAATCTTTGGTATCCCAATTTTGGCTAGTTGTAACCTAGTAAAATATCACAATTTTACTAAATGCTCTACCAATAAGTCTTAAAGTTAGTGTTTTAGACGAATGACTTTTGTAGAAGTTGCATGGACGAAGAGGAGGAGGAGACTTTGGAACACTTCCTATGCTCATGTCCGGCGCTATCACACAGAAGGCATAAGTATTTGGGTGTGTACGGTATGGACAGCCTTTCGGAACTCGCGGACATTGGAGTGCGAGATTTATTACGCTATATAAATAGCTCTGGTTGGTTTCAACGGGAGTAATGGGGAGATGGGATCCTGTGGTATCACAACGGGCTATTGCTGGCCTAAGTGTGCGATAGCAGCCACTTCAACCTAACCTAACCTAACCTAGTGTTTTAAAATCGAGTTAGTTAACACGTTTAAATATTTTGGTATCCATTTGCATACCAATCTTTCCGCCATCAATTCCTCTTGCAGGATTTTTTATATCCTTCGTGATTTATGCCCAGTCTCTGTTTTGATAATATTGTATTACGCACTAGTAATGTATTAACTGGGATATGGTTTATCATGTTCAGGTGCCTGCTATATAAGTACTTTAAAGTAGTTGTTTGTTCAGCAGAAAATGATTTTGCGACCCATACTGAAGAAATAAAGATGCCAACCGTCTTTGCCTTGATTTAAGTTTAATAGTATCTTGCCGTTGCAACACAATACAATTTGTGTAAGCGGAGTGGCCATCGTAGCATAAGGTTCGATGATCGCTATGCTCTCCGTGGAAACCAACAATTGCATCACAATATTGGGAGATTTAATAATGATCACTTCCGCTGCTATGTTCTTGTTGCCAATGCCAATGCTGTAACAGAAAATGCTTTGTCGGATTCCGTGAGATGTTTTATCTATATACATGATTAAAAAAATAAATTTTAAATCCCAAATTCCAAATTCCAAACTTCAAACTCCAAATTCCAAACGTCAAACTTCAAATTTCAAATCCAAATTCAAAATTTTAAATCTTAAATTTTAAATTTCAATTTCCAAATTTCAAATTTCAAATTCCAAATTTCAAATCCCAAATTTCAAATTTCTGATCGTAATTTTGCTCTAGCTGATGGAGTTTAAACCATATTTTCAAACATCGTTCAAAGTATACAACAGGCTTTTGGGTGTCAGTTTTTTTTTCCTGAGTTTCTCGAAAGTAATACTTACTTCTTCTGTGAAGCAGATATTTTAAGTCAAATATTTCATGTTTCCCTTAGACTTTTAATTGTCTGATTCTAATTCTGGGCGCAATAATGGCCAATAGAGAGCAGCTTGCATTTCGTTTGGCTCCATGTAACTCTCGACTCATTTTTACTTATATAAGCATCAATATTGAACAGTTGAATTTGTGTTTCTGGTATAACTCTTTTAATCACGAAAATATAAAATCACCTCAATTTGAATCTTCCCTCAAATAGATTGGTGGTAGTTTCTCACTTTTTGGAGTTTTTTCAGGTTGCTGGTTTTCAACAATTTCACTGGTTTCCACCAAACAATAATACAGGTTTCTATATGCACTAATTCGACGCTATAGCCAGCACAGTGAATTTATTTGCGCCTAATTTATTTGTTTAGTCCTGTTTTCGTTAAGCACTGACCTGAAACAACTTTCGTTGTTTTTTATCATCAATATTTTATCAACGATAAACTTTTATTTTAATTTTTGTTCAACGCACTAAGTTCATTTAAATTAATTTGTAATCCACTTTTTACTAAATTACCTGGTAAATATATTTTTTGCGCCAGCTGATTCAACTGTTCACACAAGTAATAAGTTGACTCGGAATTTTCGTACTTTCTTCGGAATGCCATTTTATCCAATACTTTTCTTATTTCGTTCTGATATAGTTGTTATCTGGAAACACTTTGTTTTATTCGGCCCTCTAAGCACCTTTCTTTGGAATATTAATCTTCAATAATTTTACTGTTTTATTACATTTATAATTATGAACTTATTATTAGGTAGCCTTTCTTGCAGAACCAATTAGTGATTTGCAATGATTTATGTGCCTGAACAAATTAAATACGGTTTCGTAAACGTACGAACACTTAATATCCGTAACATTTATCTGACCACTACTGTATATTAATAATAATTTTATAGTTAATTCAAATTAAAACTTTTAGTTTCTGTGCAATTCATATGATTTAAATTAATATCAATTGTTTTGTGATGCCATAACACAGCTATCAAAATTCAGTTGGCAAACTACACGGTATCCGGTTTGAATCATGCAAATATTTTCTTTGGGTTACTCGAGGGCAACTAAATTTGGACTCCGTTAAATCTTCTTCCAATGAGGCTTAACTACAATTCCAAAAAGTTTCTATTTATTTATAGAATTTTTGCTTGTAAATTTTTAAAATTCGTTTAACTGAAATTTTCCAATCTATTACTGAATTATTAGATTTCTTATTTTTGCGTGTTTTGGATACGGTTAACTTCGCTTAAATTTTATGAAAATTTCAAATCGCTTTACAAATTTATATATTAAAATTTGAAAGGAATTTTTGATCAAATTAATAAAAAAATATGAATTTAAATTGTAATGCTACAGTTTTTTGTTTGAGTGAACATAAGCAAAATTAGAGTAGTACTTTTTTTGTTCAACCAACAAATAAAAGGAAGTCAAACTAATATCACTAATAAATAAACGAAAGTCTGTGCAAAAAATAATAAACTGCACCAAACTGCTTTGTATTCAAACAACAGCTAAAGCTTCTGGTGTTTAGTTCTAATATTATATCATACCCATATGCAAATTATACACATCAAACACAACATATGTACTGACATACATACATATAGCATAAAACATAAAAAAATATTTCTAACCTTCATTCAACTTTTACAATATATAAAATATTTTACCCTTGACAATGTTTAAACCTTATGTGCAATATTTCTACAGGTTATTTATCTACCTTCTATATACATTGTCATCATCTTCTTTTAGCTCATTTTCATTTCTTTATTTTGCTCTAATGTGTATTGTTGAATTTATAATGTGAATGAGGGTGAACTATCCTAACATGCACCAAGTATACACCATACTCAACGTAGAGACGCACTAAATACAAAACGTACATAATATACAAATATAAAAGAATAAGAACATGCAATGAAGAAAATGACTTTCCTTTTCAATTTCAACTAAATTGAACACAAAGGAAATGTGTGTACATCCAATTACAACAACAACAAAAACAGTGTAAATAACAACAACAACCTTTAAATATCAAAAGGCGACGACGACGAAGCACTGTAATTTCCACCATATCGAATTTTAATTTAAAAAACGCTTTTATTATTCGTCATTTTAATTTTAATTTTCACACATAACTTTTAATTAAATTAATTATTTATGTACATAATACGGAGTATGTTGTTACTTATACTCATTAAAATATCACTTAACTGTATATATGGATATTAAATATACTTATTTCCAATTAAATTTGCAACACAACAAGAATAAATAATAACGACCGAATGGTGACATTGAAAAGTGTGAAAATTTATTTTCCATTTTGTGGGTCGATATTATTGATTGCTTGAATGCGGTGTATCAGTCAGATGTGTTTGATATCGGCTGCGGATTTGAAGAGGGTGTAGTAGTAGATCTAAATTATTAAGTTATTAAGTGACAAGACAAAGATAACATTTTTTTTTTAGTCTTCTTTTGGAAACAATGGAAATCATTATTTTTACGTTTTCTTTGTAACAAACAAACACACAATGATGTTGTTGTAATTTATTTTATTACATTATGTGTCAAAAGGTGCTAAGCGGATAGTAAATAACATATAACTTTTCAATTTAATATTTATTTATTTTTTTGTAATTACTTGTTAATTTATAAGGTGCGTTATTTGATTAGAAATTAAGACGGATCAGCGGTGAATACGGGATAACTATTCCAAGATACTGGTAAGAGCAAAAATGAACTGGGAATTTTGAATAAAAACCATCTATATGTATGTAACTGAGATAGAAACAACCAGAGTTTAAAAAGGGATATCATTTCGCTCTTCGCTCTTTATCTTTTTCAAGAGCGAAAATAAAAAATATTAAAACGCTCTTCATAAGGAGCGATATTGTAAAACAAAAAATATCGCTCTGAAGAGCAGGAGCATTATATTTATTTATAAGGCTCTTGCTCTTCCGCTATTGCGTTTGTATTACCATATTTTCGCTCTTTGTTATTGAGCTATATTGAAAAAACAAATAAGCTCTGCTCTGATGGATAAAATCGTAATTAATATTATTTCGCTCTCGCTCTTGTTATTACGGAAAACGGTATTCTAAACCTTCTAAAATGCTCTCTTTAGAAAGCCTTATTTGTAAGCGAACTGATACACATTAAAAAATATCTACTGTTCTGAAATAAGGCCAACTAGGATATAACTTGGCTTTTCCTTAATCGATTATGATGCAATTCGATATGTACTTAAGGAAATGGGATTCTAAAATCATTTTTAGATACATCCGGAGTATGGCCAACTAGTATGGAACTTGACTATTTTTTAACCAATTTAGTGAAATTTGGCATGCGCGATCGAAATGGGATTCTAAAATGATTTTTGGATTAAGTTCTGGAATATGGCCAATCAGGACGGAACTTGCTTATTTCTTAACCGATTTTGATGAAATTCAGCATGTTTGATGGAAATGGGATTCTAAAATGATGGCTAGATGAATTTCTAGAATATGGCTAACTATGATGGAACTTCGCTATTGCTAAACCGATTTTAGTGAAAATTGACATGTGCAATAGAAATGTTCCATGTTCCAAATTTAAAATCGTTGTCCTTATATCGTGTCCGAGGTCGTTGTTGTGAATCCAAAAATATCCGAGGCTCATGTTGAGGTTTCGTAACAAAAAATTTTTACAGGTTGGGCTGTTAACCCAACGCCAACCTTCTGTAGAAGGACCACAGCCCTCACACTTTAGCCTACTCCTTTAACACAGTAGTTTCTAGTGGCCGCCACGAAGAGGTGAATGAGTTTAAATACCTAGGATCACTGATCACTGAGCAAAACTCCGTTTCTGTGGACATTTCATCGACGATCGCAGCAGGCTACCGAGCATGTTACGCCAATATCAAAATTTTCAAGTCTCCTCATATATCGCGCAAAATGAAATTGGACATATACTAAGGTGCTGATAAGACCAGTTGTCACCTTCGGTTGCGAGTCTTGGACACTAACAGCGCAATTCATCCAGAAAATCGCTGTAACTGAGCGTAAGATGATAAGAAGAATTCTCGGTCCCATTAAAGAGGGAGCCACGTACAGAATGCGAATGAATCACGAGATCAGAAATGATCTCGATAAAGTCGACATCATAGGATTCATAAAATCGTCAAGGCTGAGATGGCTTGGGCATGTACTACGTTCACAAAATCGGACCACTAAACAGGCCTTGGAGTCGGCACCAGCGAAAGTAGGACCTCGTGGGAGACCACCTACCCGATGGATGGACGACGTTGAGAGGGACCTATACACACTCGGTCACCGTGTCTGGCGTTCTCTTGTGGCGGATCGGATTATTTGGAGGAGCATCGTTGAGGCAGCTAAATCCCTTCATGGGATGTAGCGCCAGCGGAAGAAGAAGAAGAAGAATAGAAATGTGATTCTAAAATGATTTTTGGATAAAGTTCTGGAATATGGCCAAGTTGGATGCAACTTGATTATTGTTTAGCCGGTTATATTTAAATTTTTCATTTTTGCAGGAAATGGAATTTTTGAATGATTTTTGGATAAAGTTGTGGAATATGGCCAATCAATTTTATTAAAATCGGATTGAAAATGGTCAAGTTCTTTCTAACACATTCCAGATCTTGATCTAAAAATCATTTTAGAATCAAATTTTAATGGTGTATGCTGATATTCATCAAAATCTGATAGGAATTGGCCAAGTTCCATCCTCCTTAAAATCTAAAAATTATTTTAGAATTCCATTTCAATCGTATATATCGAATTTAATCTAAAAATCATTTTAGAATCCCACTTTCATCGTAAATGTCGAATTTAATCATAGTCGGTTAAGAAATAACCGAGTTCCTTTCTAATTGGCCATATTAGCCAAGCTCCATCCTCCTTAGCCATATTCCAGAAAATCATCTAAAAATAAATTTAGAATCCCATTTCCATCGTCTACCGGGTGTTTCTTTTAAACTGAGACGATCAAATATCTCGAAAAATAGCCACTCTACGGAAAAAATGTCCATAATCAAAATTTAATCATACCGCGGGGGAAATACATTAGTGCAAAAAAATAGTCCCCCACCCCCCGGGGTAACTTTTAAACTAAGATAGGAAGCCATATTTTTTATTGCAGATACGGATTCTACGACTAAAAGTACGTATGATTTGAATGAAATATTTTGTTCGGTTCATGATAGATGGTGTTGTAATCGACGAAATTCAATTTTTTCAATTTCTTCTTCTTAGAACACACGCATTCGATTCTGCAATACGTTTGAAATAAAAAACATCACGTTTTCATTGGAAATACTCGAAATTCGTCATCAAAACAATTTATTCAGTTTTGTAAATCACATTTAACGTTTGTGTTATTTCTTATCTTCATGTTTTTCGTAATTGCAAAATAAACGATAAAATACTTTAGAATGGACCGTTTAACTGTGCCAGAGAAAATTGAAATGGTTCTGGTTTATGGAGAAGCTGGCAGAAATCTTGAAAATGCTGTTGCTATTTACGGTCAACGTTTTCCGGATAGGATTCGTTCACGTGCTTCATTTGGCCGTACTATCAAACAATTTATTGCTGATGGAAATGTTCAACCGAAAAAGAAGACCCGTAGTAGAGCAACAGTCACTGGAAAAAATAATGAAATTGCTGTATTGGCTGCAGCGACTCATAATCCTCATGTTAGTACACGAGAAATAGTTCGCGATTCCGGATTGTCCCTCACCAGTGTTTGGAGAATTTTAAAACGGCACAAGTATCATCCATATCATGTGTCTTTACACCAAGATCTTCATGGCGCTGATTTCCAAAATCGGGTAACTTTTTGTCAATGAGCACGTGAACAAATACAACAAAACCCCAATTTTTTTCGTTGCGTAATGTTCTCTGACGAATCGTCTTTTACAAACCATGGAACGGTTAATCGACACAACATGCATTATTGGAGTGTTTAAAATCCACACTGGCTTCGCCAAGTTGAACATCAGCGCCCTTGGACTGTCAACGTGTGGTGTGGAATAATTGGCAACCAACTCATCGGCCCCCACATTATTGAAGGCAACTTGAATGGTCAAATGTACCGAAACTTTTTGGAAAATGAACTGCCAATATTACTTGAAAATTTGAACTTAGAATTGAGACGGAACATGTGGTTTCAACATGATGGTTGTCCTGCACACTATTCGTTGGTAGCACGTGAGGTACTTGATCGTGATTTCAATGGTCGCTGGATCGGTAGAGCTGGTCCAATAAATTGGCCCGCCAGATCACCAGATCTTACTTCGCCAGATTTCTTTTTGTGGGGCTATCTCAAAGACAAAGTTTATAAGCAAGAACCAACAACACGTGAGAACATGATTGAGCGAATCAGAAATGAGTGTGCTGAAATTCAACCAAACACACTTCTCAGTTGTGTACAATCATTGGAAATGCGTATTAATAAGTGCATTGAAGTCGCAGGCCATCAGTTTGAACACTTATTTTAAGCTAAAATTATTTTATTCACCTGCCATTTACATTAATAAATTGTTTTGATGACGAATTTCGAGTATTTCCAATGAAAACGTGATGTTTTTTATTTCAAACGTATTGCAGAATCGAATGCGTGTGTTCTAAGAAGAAGAAATTGAAAAAATTGAATTTCGTCGAATACAACGCCATCTATCATGAACCGAACAAAATATTTCATTCAAATCATACGTACTTTTAGTCGTAGAATCCGTATCTGCAATAAAAAATATGGCTTCCTATCTTAGTTTAAAAGTTACCCCCGCCCCACCTACAAAGCGGGGGGTGGGGGACAATTTTTTGCACTAATGTATTTCCCCCGCGGTATGATTAAATTTTGATTATGGTCATTTTTTCCGTAGAGTGGCTATTTTTCGAGATATTTGATCGTCTCAGTTTAAAAGAAACACCCGGTATATCGAATTTCATCATAAACGGTTAAGAAATAAGCAAGTTGCGTCCTGATTGGCCATATTCTAGAACTTCATATAACAATCATTTTAGAATCCCACTTCCATCGTACATGTTGAATTTCATCATAATCGGTTAAGAAATAATAGAGTTCCTTTCTAATTGGCCATATTCCAGAACTTTATATAAAAATCATATAAGAATCCCAATTCCATCGAATATGCTGAATTTCACCAAAATCGGATAAGAAATGGCCAAGTTCCTTTCTAACTGGCCATATTCCAGAACTTTATCAAAAAAACAATTTAGAATCCCATTTCCATCAAACATGCTGAATTTCATCAAAATCGGATCCAAATTAGCCAAGTTCCGTCCCAATTGGCCATATTCCATAACTTTATCTAAAAATTAATTTAGGATCCCATTTCCATCGTATATGTTGAATTTAATCAAAATCGGATAAGAAAAGGCCAAGTTCCTTCCTAACTGGCCATATTTCAGAACTTTATCCAAAAATCATTTAAGAATCCCATTTCCATCGAACATGCTGAATTTCATCAAAATCAGATAAAAAATGGCCAAGTTCCTTTAAAATTGGCCATATTCTAGAACTTCATCTAAAAATCATTTTAGAATCCTATTTCCATCGCACATGTTAAATTTCACTAAAATCGGTTAAGGAAAAGCCAAGTTCCATCCTAGTTGGTCATATTTCCGAACTTTATCTAAATACCATTTATTGAGCTTTGAAAGAGCAATTCGTCTATTACAAAAAATATCGCTCCCATTTATTACAAAAAATATCGCTCCCTAATATATCGCTCCCTAATATATTTTCTTCAGTCGCTCTGTAGTATTGATTGGGAGCGATATTTTTAACTTTTACGCTCCCTGTTTTAAGAGCGATATTAAAAATAAAAATTTAAATCACTTTGAAAGAGCGAAATAATTTTGTTTTTGTGTTTATCATTAAAGAGCAAGAGCGTAAACGAATAGTGAAAAATATATTATTGGGAGCAAGAGCGATATTTTTTATAAAGAGCGAAAAATTAAAACTCTGGAAACAACACTACCACAGCTAGTATTATTAACGACCCTTTGATTTCGAAGTATACTAGCAGAGCCTACTGTATAAATAAGAGCCTCCAGTATCGACTGTATTTTTTACTAAGCTTAAAATAAAGTACAAACAATTTTTCCCTTACTATGAAACTATATGGGGAAACAGTTATTTTCATTTACAGTTTCAGTTTATTAGAAATGTGAGCTTTTGTTTTGTTTTTATATGAAAATGTTCATGAAACATCTAATATTATTTGATTGAAAAATTAAGTCTTGAAAATGTTTATTTCTAAGTGAAAGTCATCATGAAAAATAAGGTACTTTTGAAATTTTAAATATTGTTGTTTTTGTAATATACATATACGTCATCAACATAACTCGTTTATAAAAAAATACAATAATCATCTCTTTCATTGCCTCCATTCAAATTTGAATTCGAATATGTTTCTATAGTTATTTTGAATTTGCAAAGCATGCTAGATTGTTTTGATTTTTTGTTTTTTTCGCTCTCATTTTATTGATTTATTTTTTTCTATTTGCTCTTTCTGATTTATTTTAGTTTAATTGTTGAGCGGAGGCGTGTTGTCTTTTTTCTTACCATTAGTTTTAGATGTGGAGATATGATGTCGTCATTAAACTAAATTTTCTCTTTTTAATACACATTGTTGTTGTTGTAGAATGTTTTTTAATTTAATTTCCCTTATTTTCTTTTGATTATTGCTGGAAAATATGGAAATGAGAATCTGTGTTTTAAATGAGTAAGACATTGAGTTGTTTGTTAGCGATTTCTTAAAAAATTATTTAACTGGGTTTAACTTTTAATTCATATTTTATCGTCAATCGAAATCACGTTTTTTCATATAAACACTATGAAAATAAATGAATTTTTTTGTGTTTCTATATCCCTTATATTAAGTTAATTTTTCACATGCCGGCTCTATTCACTTCAAGATGGTTCTGATACTAGTTATGCACGCATATGGTTAATATCACGGAAGGAAGTTTGAAAACAGATTTGTGGAAGTGTAGAGAAACTAGTAGGATAATGTTTTTCGTAGGCTAAAGTGTTGCCATTGGCATTCTAACGATATTAGAAAACTCAGCACGCTAAGGTTCAAAAAATTATGATAATTTTTCCATTGGATGGAAATGAAACAAGTTTCGTAATTATGTTTGTTGAAACAAATGTTTCACATCCAACATTTTTACTTTTACGAAGTAAAATAAAGTATAGTAATCATGTAAATTTCCGACCTTGAGATTATTGAAGATTTATCTGTTTTGAGGTCCCCTGAGTCCGAAAAAGTGGGTTTCGAAATGATGTCTGTCTGTCAGTCTGTCCGTCTGTATGTCTGTCCGTCTGTCCGTCTGTGTCCGCTCTGCAGCTCAGATGGCTTAACCAATCGAACTGAAACTTCAGACTTAAGCTTTTTTGATAAATTGGAAGCCCCCGGTGAATTTTGGTCC
This sequence comes from Tipula helvola, assembly GCA_963556165.1. Taxonomy (NCBI): domain Eukaryota; kingdom Metazoa; phylum Arthropoda; class Insecta; order Diptera; family Tipulidae; genus Tipula; species Tipula helvola. Next base: position 105,571,031 of record OY744481.1, read on the forward strand.
AAATCGGGCAACCGGAAGTGGCCACTCCCTTGGGTAAGAAAATTTGTTTTGCAAATATCTCAAAATTATAAGGTTTACAAAAAACTATCATACTAAAACAAAATGTTTCCAAAAAATAAAAGTAAAAAAAAATACAAAAAAAAAAATTACAAATTAAAAAAAAAAAAATTAAAAAAAAATTAAAAAATTTTATAAAAAAAATAAAATTGATGTGTGGCCAACACATTTCTTCTACGAACAGGGAATTTTGAGAAACCAATTACGCAAACTTCTTACAAATTAATTATTTTTTATTACTTTCTTTTACATAAGTAAAGCTTAAATCTAAAGTTTTTGTTCGATTGTTTAAGCCATCTGGGCTATAGAGAAGACACAGACTGATAGACGGACGCACAAACGGACAGACTGACAGGCAGACATCATTTCGAAACCTACTTTTTCGGACTCAGGGGACCTCAAAACAGATATATCTTCATTAATGCCTTACATAATATTTCGGGTTACAGCTCCCAGATTCCGCGAAACAGAAAATTTATTTTGCAAATATTTCAAAAATATACAATTTACAGAAAACATGAAAAAATAAAAACAATCTTAATTAAGTTTGCAAGAAATTTGCATTATAATAGTTTCTTAAAATTCGCTGTTCGTAAAAGAAAGTCGTGTGTTGGCCGCACCTCCATTTTTTGTTTGCTGTTCAGTATGTGGTTTCCGCCGCACTCCGGCCCTTTTGTCGTTCCCATAGATAGTAAACTTACTCTCGTCAAAGAAAATGACGGCATCCCAAATTCTGTATTGGCTTACGGATATAAGATATAGTGCAATATTTAAGCGCTTCTGCCGATTTTTGTTTGTTTATAAACGGCTCCTATATCCAGCTTAATTATTCTGCTAATAGCGGAGCGTTGATATTTGTTTCCTGCATTTACACACAACTCTGCAGCTAAATTACTTGCAGGTTTACGTGGATCAGCTCTGATTTGTATTACAACTCGCTGTTCTTCGCGTTCAGTTTTATGCGTTCAAAGTTTATGTGGTCTTCCCGATCGTTGCTTTTATGCTACAGATTCATTTATTTGGCAATTTATAATGATCGTTTGTACCATACACTCACACTTCTTAATAATTTTAGATATTTCATTAAAGAATTTTCCTTCCTTCTTCAATTTCACCATCAACAAACGTAAATCCTTACACACCACTAACTTTTACCACATTTTCTGCAGCGCGCTTAATCGGTACAATTCTTCAAAAACTTATGAACGTGTAGTCCCATTGTTGCTTACAAGGTAATTAAGAAATACAAACCTAGCAAAATATTTTTTTAACATATTGATCATACAAGCTCAGCCGTACCGTTTTTCATTTTAAAAACCTCTGTGTCAATAATCCAAAACTGATGGCCTGAAATAATAAAATTTGCAAAATCAAATTGAAATAAATACGTGGTCGTTCGAGCCGGATCGCGAGTTTAAGTGCATTCTGGTGTTAGTGAATCATCGTTTACGGGCAGTATTCAGTATATCGTGCGAAAAATTCGCGAAAAGTGACACAAAAGCCGCAGTCAAGTGACGCCGCCGTCTTGGCGCGTAAACCAAATCATACTTAGCGTTTCATTGTGTTAAAGCCGCCATTGTCGTTAGTGCGCATAATGCACGCTATAAGTTGGACATTTCGAACATTCTTTTTGCTGTTTTAATTCACCACGCATATTATTGAGAATAACTGGACATAAGTAATTGGAAAATATTTTTGCTGTATTAATACGTCACGTACATCAGTGCGCACAAAGGACGCTATAAGTTTCTAATTAATTGAAGACATCAGTAAGCAGAAAAGGGCACACAAAGCTCGCTATTATTATTTGCATCCAGAACAATTTTATTTGCTGTGTAACCATGCCACAACTATCAGTGCGCTTAAGGAACGCTATTATTGTTTGGAAGTACATAATCAACTTGGCAGACGTCCAACATTGGCAGTCGATAAGTATAACGTTTATCAATATATTTGTTTGTTTTTCCAATTTTTTGTTTGTTCCTTGTACTATATAAGTACCGAATTTTTCATTTTACGGTTGTTCAAAAGTATAAAATATGGCGGCTGTTCAACCACGCGGACGAGTATTAGCCTCTTTGACTTTGATAAAAAAATTTGTATCTACCATTATCGAACATACCACATGTCTTGAGATTGAAGTTAGGTTAACTAAACTCGAAGATTTATGGAAGGAGTTTCAAGAGTATGAAACCCAAGTAGCGGTAATACCTGTAAATAATACAACCTCAACTGTTGAGCTCAAGCAGGATGAATTTGAGATTAAATTTTTCGATACAAAATCAAAGATCCTAGAATTAATTCGCAAAAGGAAGCAACAAGACACTCGGCAGCCCTCTAATAATACCAATACTTCGTTTGATCAATTATTAGATCAACAGCGTGTATTTCTTGAAAATCTGGCAGATCGCACACAAGCAATTAATGAGCGCTCTATTGTGCAATCATCGGAAACCGTTAAACTACCCCGTGTGAACATCGATCAATTCGATACCATTTCTCAGGTACATAAAATTCAAATTTTGAAAGGGTTGCTTATGGGTCCTCCGCTGAATATCATTCGAAATTTCCTAGTAACCGAGGCTAATTATAAAGAAGCATGGGATAAATTAGTTAAACGATACAAAAAAAAACGACCGATATTAAACTCCCACATTGACCGTTTCTTCGATCAACCAGGCGCAACCAATGGGTCTTCTCATGCCCTGCGACAACTTAGCGATACATCTGATGAAATTATCCGAGGTATGAAAGCTTTGGGCAGAGATCCTTGGCTCAATCGAATTCTATTAGCATGGCCAAATGAAAGCTTAACTCAAGAATTTCCACAATTAGCAGATTTTTTGGATTTTCTAAATAACCGGTGTTATGCTAAAGAGAGCATTCTATGTGAAACCAAGAAACGAGGAACAAAACCGATGGGACCAATAGTGAAATTTATGTGTACGTCATCAACTGTTAAAAAGTGTCCATGTTGTAGTCATCAACATGTTTTATGGAAATGCATCAAATTCAAACGTATGTCAGTCCTGAATCGTCGACGTTGGGGGGGGGGGAGGGGGGGAGTACTAGGATGGGTCATCTCGGGAACAATATGCGAAAACACAGTCACAACGTCAACATTATTCACAACGACCATTGAAGATGAAGTGATATTAGAAAAAGTCTGGTCCGAGGAAAGAATTCCACCAACATCAGCTACATCAGAATCAAAAGCAATACCTGAGAGTAATTTGACATTAAAGTACCCTTTAAACATGAATCAGCAAGTTTAGGACACTCGAGATCAGCAGCAATCAGCCGGTTAAACGCTATGGAGCGTAAATCAAAGGAAAACCCAACGTGCATCGCATCACGAGGTGTGACCCTTAAGCAACTACTAGAGTGCATCCAGTGGTGGAACAGACCTCAATTGTTAGTCAGACCGATAGACGAGTGACCAAAACAAGAGGAAATTGAGCGAATCCAATTAGAAGAACGGCATGTGTCATTGACGTCTCACATCAAAGCCTAGTTAAACCACTTACTTGAAATCCTATTCTCACGAATTAGCTCATTCTCCAAAATCATACGAATTTTGGCTAGGGTTCTGCGAGTAAAAAAAAATGTATGGACACATAGACCTGGTTGACCTACTCAAAACGGCCGAGAAAGTATGCGTGAAATGGGCACAGTCAGAAGAATTTCAAAATGAACTTCAGTGTTTAAAACAAAACAAAAAAATTGGTACAAGAAATAGAATCATTTCCCTATCCTCCTTCATCGATGATGAAGGCATCCTAAAATTCGGAGGGAGAATAAGCAAATTAGAAGCAACATTCAATATCACGCATCCAATAATATTGCCTGGAAAATATATCTTGAGCGAAAGAATAATCAAATAACAATATATTCGATACTTACACCCAGGGCCTACGTTACTAGTCAGCATTCTCCGACAAAAATACTGGTTGATCAACTGCCAGAATAGAGTAAGAAAATATATTCATACATGTGTAGAATGTCAAAGACAACGAGCAGCTACTTCACAACAATTGATGGGATAACTCGAATAACGCCAAGTCGCCCGTTTTTACATACCAGTGTTGACTACGCTGGTTCTTGTTATCTAAAATCGAGAATCGGAAGAGGTCGTATTCCAGTTATCAAGGGTTTCATCTGCCTATTTATTTGCTTTGTCACGAAAGCCATTCACATCGAATTGTGTAACGATATGACGGCTGCAACATTCATTGCAGCTCTGCGGCGATTTGTATCTCGTAGAGGTATTCCCATCGAGATTATATCCGACAACGGTACAAACTTCGAGGGACCTAAGAGGAAACTCGGCGAATTATACGAATTATGGCAGCAAAAACATAAAACTGGGCTCACATCTCATTTTCTTTTACAGAATAACATAAAGTTTACTGTAAATCCAGCAAACGCCCCCCATTTTGGAGGTCTGTGGGAGTCCGGGGTAAAGTCTGTCAAGTATCACCTAAATCGAGTGACAAAAAATACCATGATGACGTCGTGCATTTCGCACACACTATTAACACAGACCGAGGCTATTCTCAATTCCCGACCATTGTGTTCAATGAGTGACAATACATATACATGATTTAGTGGCTCTGACCCCAGCGCATTTTTTTATTGGGGAACTCATCACAGCAGTGCCTGAACCGTCATGGAGCATATTAGTTTCAATCGATTATCAAGGTGGGAGAATGTTCAAGCTCGTATGCAAGATTTCTGGAAGCAATGACAACTTAATTATTTGCACACGTTGAAGCAGCGGCAAAAGTGGAGCAAAGAACAATAAAACGTCAAAATAGGAGATCTTGTACTTATCAAAGAGGACAATTTGCCCCCATCAAGGTGGCTAATGGGTCGTATCGTGGCATGTCATTCCGGGCACGATAGTTTGGTTCGTGTGGAGACCATTAGAACATCATCTGGAGAAGTAAAACGGCCAATTGTCGGGGTATGTTCAGGAAGCCAATAATCCAAAATTGATGCTTAGCTTTAAATTCGATGGTTCATGTATAGGTAGCTTGGCGGTTTATAACCTAAAAACTAATTAAGAATATTATTGTAAATTTGTAATTTTTTTTTTTTTTTTTTTTTTTTTTAAATGCTGCCAATGGCTTTATTCTTGAATCTTTCTACATAAGAAACTAACAAGAAGTAATCAAATCTTAAGCTAAAATTATTACATATTTTAAGTCTTAACCAATGTTAATACTTATTGTTGGTGCTCACAATTTAATTAATTTAGATTATACTTATACATACATATGTATAACATCAACATTTAATACATTTACAGGTTCACAGGTTCATCAGTCCGAGTGGATCTGTTCTTTTCAGTCGCCTAAATCGTGGCTGTTTTAATATATCCCTGGCCAATTCGTTGGGATGCGCTGCTAGTTTTGAATAATATTTAGAACTGAATTCTTTAATTGTTTCTTTAATGGTTTTAATCCCAAGGTCATCATGTATATTACTATTTCGAATGTACCACGGAGCATTAGTAATACTTCGAAGTATTTTCGCTTGTGTTCGTTGCAGGAGCTCTCTGTTTGAAGCGCTGGTGGATCCCCATAACTGAATACCATATGTCCATATGGGTTTGATTATCGCTTTGTACAGTAAAACTTTATTGGCTAATGACAACTGAGATTTCCTTCTCATCAGCCAATACATTTTGGAAAATGTCATTTTTATTTGGTTGCGCTTAGTTTCAATATGGGTTTTCCACGTTAACCTTCTATCCAGGTGCAAACCTAAGTATTTGACCTTCGTTTGTTGAGGAATATTTTCATTGTTTAATTTCACTGGTGGGCAGGTGCGTTTGTTCAGCGTGAATGTGATGTGAGTTGATTTGTTTTCGTTCACTTTTATTCGCCATGTCTTTAGCCAGTCCGCGATTTTGTTTAAATGATTCTGTAACTCCTTTGAGGCAATTTCGGGATTATTGTGTGACACCAGGATGGCCGTATCATCGGCAAATGTTGATATTGTTGTTTTGTTGGTTACAGGTAAATCGGCTGTGTACAACAAGTATAATATTGGCCCTAGAACGCTGCCTTGCGGGACACCTGCATTAATATCATTTAAGCAAGTAGTTGCGCTATTTTGTTTGACAATGTATTGCCTTTGAATAAGGTAGTTTCCCAAAATTGAGTGAAATTTCTTCGGTAGAAGCTCTTTAATTTTGTATATTAGCCCAGCGTGCCAAACTTTATCAAATGCTTGTGCTATATCCAAGAAAGCAGCAGAACAATATTTCTTTTCCTCGAAGGTGATTTTGATTGCGTTTACAATTCTGTGAATTTGCTCTGTGGTACCATGTTGGTTTCGGAACCCAAATTGATGGTCTGGTATAACGCGCCATTCTTCCAATATTGGTTTCAATTTTGTTAGTAACATTTTTTCAAATAGCTTTGATATTGTGGGTAGCATGCTTATTGGGCGATATGATGAGATCTGCGTTTCATTTTTTCCAGGCTTATGTATCATTGTGATCAAAGATATTTTCCATTTTTGAGGAATATAACTGGTTCGCATGATCGCGTTGAATATGAATGTTATTAGTTTTATGCATTTGTCTGGCAATTCCCTTATCATTTTTCCAGTAATGAGATCATGTCCTGGTGCCTTTTTCGGGCTTATGTAATGTTTAATTGTATTCTTAACTTTCTTCCAATTATACTTTATAGGTTTGTAGGATAAACCATCATCCATTTGCTGGAGTAGCCACACTCTTTGTGGAAGGCAACAAAACATTTAAAAAGCCCAACAAATTCGAATCCACCGATTATACTACCAACTGGAAATTGGGCGAGAAGTGATGAAGAAAAAGCCAATGCTTTTGCTGATCATCTAACAACAGTATTCACACCACACGAAGAAGATAATAAATTTGTAATTTATAATTTAAATTAATGCATGTCCAGTTAACTTTATTCATCTTGTTTGGTAACATTGTAGTGAGGACTTTTATATTTATTAATTAACTTGTAATTTACGTTATTATTGTAAGAACTTTGTTTGTTTACATTAAATTTCTGACAGCTAAAATTATTAAACGTTTTACATGTATCTGCCTTTAACTTGTATGTAATGCCATCTATTAACGGTTATATGAACAATCTCTTTTTAGCATTTCATAGGCACCCAAGTAGTAATCTGATACCATACTTTAAAAAAACGATAAAATTGGGTTCATATTGATTTTATTGTAACTAGTTATTTTAACACGATTTATAAATGTTTTAAATTTGGAATATTCGAAATGAGTTATAGAGGTTTTTTTTTATCCAAATTATAACTAATTAGTTTTTGTAAAATGTATCTAAAACGAGTTCGAGAAGGTTCCTGATACCATTATTATTAACAAAAAAAAAAAAAGAAAGGAAGTTTTTAATGAATATAATTCGCTAAGTCAGTGCGTTCTACTTGATACTTAAGGTAATAATCGAGAATTGTATTTTTGTAGTTCGTTCGTAGCTACCTGATGAGTAGAACAAACTTTTCAATATGAAACCAAACTACCACATAGAAAACTCGAGAAGAGTTCTCATTTTTGTTAGTCGATACATTTATGTAGACTCTGGGGTAAAGTAAAGGGGGTAAGTAATGATATTTCTACTTTTTTCCAGTAGACAAGTTTGTTACTTTTTAGTTTTTTTCACACCAATTAAAAATGGATTTTTTTCTGTATTATTGATGCTTTTTAGTTTTTTGCAAAACCGCTTAAAAATAAATTTTTTCGGTTTTTTAGTTTCCGTGTTATTGAAACTAAAATAAACTAGCTCTTGCACGGTTGCAAAAGAACTGATTAGTAGTTTTACAACAAAACATACACAGCTTCTAAACTGTAATAAAAATTTTGGATTTTTTAAAACTTACTAAAATAAGTTCCTAGATATGATAGTATAAATAAAACGTTAAAGTTTAAAAAAACTGGGGTCTGCTACGGTTTTGTACGGTGTCAGAACCGTATCTGAAACAATTTTTGAAACTTTTTGGTTTTGAAACCAAAGTTTCGGATCGATTCCAAAACCTATTTGAAACCAAAAATTGCTACTTGGGATGTTTTGGATAAAGATGAATTTCATTTGCAATTTTGTTGAATCTGATTTGTGAAAGGTTGAATTTGGAGTTCAAAAGCTATATCACATATTTAATATTGCAGTAACTGAAATATTGAAATTTTGCTTAAGGCGATGCGTCATTTTTGCTTGTTGTACAAATCACTAAGTTTATATTTGTAGTGTGCTCACCAAATACGAAGTCAAAAACACGTTGGATTCATCATTCGCCTTGAATTTTTTTTTCTTCATCGAACTGCGAATGTGATTCTCAGCTCTGGTCTTGACAGATCATTTCAAGGTCATTATATCATTTTGAAGTATATAAAGGAACACGTTTACGACTTATTTCAATTGTAAACATACCTTCATAATATGAGTCATACCAAAAAAATACTTCAAAACCTATTTAATTGCGCGATTAAAAAAGAAAACCTCCTTAATTTAAAATAAACTATGTATACGACTTAATAATACCAAATTAGTTTTCTCAACCCTTTAGCTATAATAATAACAATAATAATCGAAGCAATAAAACAAATAAGGCGTACATATTTTATTGGTTCGATAAGAATTGCGTGCGCGCGCGATTTCAATATACTATACTCGTATCTCGTCATGTAATAAAAATTGAAAATTCCAGAAAACTAAAAGTTATTTTCTATATTCAACTATAAAAATTTTTTTTTCTTTTGTTTAACTATAAATTGTATTTATTGATTTAAAAAGTTATCAACACTAGTAATTAAATAATTAAAATATTTATGTGTGTTTGCTTGTATGTCTGTTTGTTTGTTTGTTTATTATAGAATTATATAACTCACTTTTTCACTATGTATGTATATATTTATATGACAAGAGCGCTATTTACTTTAAAGTACAAACACTCTTGATGAAGATTAAGTTAAATATTATATAAATTTAGTTAACACATTTAATTTAATTAACATCAATAATTATTTAGCTAAATACGTTAAATTGTTGTAAAAAAAAAAAAAAAAATCTTCTAGTATTTTTTCGCGACTCAACAAAAATAAACAAAACAATGTTTCAAATTTACAATCTACAACAACACTATACACTACCAAAAAAGGTAATTGGACTGGTGACGAGTATATAGGTATGGTGTATACGATTTTATTTGGTGTATGTATAGAACATTTTTCACAAAATGATACAAATTTTGAAAATAATGAAAGATGGTTGGTTGTTGGTAGGTATCCACGGATTATTATTTTCAATTACTATACTCTCGCAGTTTATCTTTTTTCAAGTACGTACTCATCTCGAAATATTCTATATTTTTTTATGTAAATACCGAGAATAGGAAATACCAATTGAAATATACGTTTGTTTTTGTAAACATAAATAAAACTTCAGCATCCCGTTCTCTCAAAATGACTTTTTATATTTATATATATCTCCTTACCCTAAATACTAATGAATACTCTGTTTGTTATCGCAATATACTTATATGTACGTAATAAATTGCTTGAAATAAACCAACATAAAATTAAAACAGTTCTAATACTTAACCATTTCTAAAGAAGCCCTCAGGTTCTATATACAAATATAATAATTCGCATTTATTTAATTAAATTTTAATTAATAATTGGCACACAGTAAAATGTGCCTGTAGATAAAAACAGAAAATCTATCAAATGTATCCGATCCCGTATATAAATAAAATCTATACATGAGTATGAAACAAGGATATATGCTTGAAGAATGATAATAAATAGGAATATAAAATATACGAGTACCAAATAAAGAAGGAAGAATTATTAATTTCAGTTCCTGTAATTTTTTTTTTTTTGTTTTATATTTTAGCAAAAAAATTGTTTGTATGTATTCTTGTTTAAACCATAAAAATTATTTTTGACAGATGTCAGATTATAATGGTTTGAATGACAGGATGGATGGAGAGACGATGGTGTGCTTTGTTTGTGTTTCACATGAAAAATTATTTCCGATTTAATTAGCTCTCTATGGTTAATTACAAAATTTTTATTTTTGTCTTTTCGACGAATTTTGGTGTTTGTATCCATATGGTATAGTAAAATAACCAAATTTATGTGAGCGCGATCACAAAGAGGCACACTGAAGCGTATGGTCTTTTATATGTTAGTACTTATTAGAAAATTTGGATTTATTTTTATTTAACCTGCACGCTGTGTATATCTTCTATCACGTTGTCCTCTGTATAGGGGTCAATTTGACCCCAAATGTATTTTCTTGCCTTTTCCAGTGAAACTACTATTGCTGTTAGAAAAATAATATTAATATCAAGACAACGTTACGTTTAGTGGGTTGTGGGGGTATTCGTTACTATACAACTTCATTACTGACAACTTTTTTGTTCGGTGGTAAAACTTATTTAATAGTATTTAGTTTGGCCAAACATGGGAACGATGGGAGAGTACTTTATTGTCGGAACAAGACAATGGTTAAGTAAACAATATTTTAATGAATAGAGAAGATGCTTCCGGTTATTTTGAAAGTAGTATAAGTTCATTTTTCAAAAAAAAAAAATTAGGTTAATGATAACAATAGAGATACATTAGTAAAATCTTTTTATCGGTAATGTATAGTTAAAAAATTAAATCCCTAATACTTATAGCTTTTACATTTTATTGATACCTCTCGAACCATATGTAACTAATGGCCTTTCATTTGTCCAACACCATATGGCACACTTCTTGTTGCGGGTAGCAATCAGTGGCTAGGGAGGTTCTAAAATATAAACACATGTTGTTGAACGCCATCTAGTACCGTCATCCCATAATATTTTATTAGCTTTAAATACTTTTTTGGATATTTAGATCCTAACTGCGGTATATTTTTTTCTAAAACACCTTATAACCCGTTAAAAAAAAAAGAAAATCAGGAGTAGGAACGTATGATTTTTTCAGTATTTCACAAATATCTCGACTTCAGGTAATCGCATTAGAAAAAAAACAAGTACATACATATATACCACTTTATTCATTAAGAGTTTGCCTTCTAGTCTAGATAGGTCTAACAGAATTGGAATTTTAGAAATAATTATCCTGCTGTTAGGATCTAGATATCCAAAAAAGTATTTCATGGGGTGTAGTGGGGAGAAAACAAAGAATTTTCTTACAAAAATTGGTGGCTTTTGGAATAAAACGTCAAAAGTTACAGAGATGTGAATATGACGTTTTCCGAAAAATTGGATGTAATCTGACGCCATATAACTTTAGAAGTTTTAGACTAAATTAAATGTGGCTAAAAAATTTAGAAAGATCATGAAAAGATGAAAAAAATGAGCCTATGTAGAAAGATTTTAGATGAAATCCATAAATTTGGCGACCATGAAACCATCTGAAACTGCTTTTAAATAAAAGTTCAATAAAATACGAAGAGAATGAGGCCCATAACATTGAAAACAAAGCAACCTAAGTAGAACGGTTACCTATCGAAAAGAGCCTAAAGTCACTAAATTTCTTAACTTTAATCATAACTCGAAAAGAGGGGGGGGGGGGACCATGAAGGGGTAAAATTTTTGGAAACAACATTTTTCATCGACTACTATTCCTGAAAAAAAATACAGCGAAATCGGTGAATGTTATGAAATGCATGCGCCCAGTTTTTTAAAAAAGTAATGTTATATTTAGTATACGTAATACGTTATTATTTGCTTGAATTATTTCAATGAATTTATGTAAAGAAAAAGTAATAAATAGTATAATTGGTATAAGTAATACGTCACCAAAATTTAATTCTGTTGTTGATGGTGTCCTATGTCCTTCATTGATTTGGGCAGGTTCAAAATTGTCACTTATAAATAATGCCAATTTTGAAGCTGAATAAAAGAAATAACACTTCAATGAAGTTGACACAGATTCACATTTTGATATCCGTTAGATGGTACGTATATACGTAGGTACCCAGAATTTTATTCTTTTCATCAGCCAACACATATAATGAATTGCCGCGTTTTTCTTTTACCATTGCTTTTAAGAACGGAAACGCAAATTTGCTGACAATTTTTTTATTGGCATCACTGACGTTATGCTGCCTTACGTATACTTTTTGGCCGATGGTAAGAAATCCTTCTCGAGTTCTCTGAGATTGTATCGTTCTGAGTATTTTTTGTAAGCTGATGTACGATTTTTCTTGACCTCAGCGTGCACTACTTGGAGCCTATCACTAACGTTCATCCAATCTATTCCACTTTCGTCAACTATGTCCAATTCGTGTAAGAGTTTATAATCGTCCCCATGTTCTGATTTATGGTACCCATATAAAAGAAAATGCGGAGAGTCACCAGTAGATTCATGTATCGAATTTCGTAGAGCGCTTGATATTTGAGATACAAATTTGTCCCATGCCATATGTTTATCAGTCAAATAGGCTCTGATTGCTGCAACAATTGACCTATTGACTCGTTCAGATGGATTACTCTGAGGCGAGTTATATGCCGTTTTTATGTGTGTTATGCCGTATTCCTTAACCATGCTTTGGAATTCTTTCCCTACGAATTGTACGCCGTTGTCCGAATGAATAATTTGGGGAACGCTAAACAACGAAAATACTTCATCCTTCAGACAATTGATTACGTTCATAGCCGTTGCTTTGGGCAATGTTTTAAGATATATAAATTTTGTGAGATGGTCGTTGTTTTTCCGCTCGAAGATCGAGGGTACGGGCCTAACAGGTCAATGTATATCTTTTGCCATGGTCTTTCTGAAATCGATAGTTTCCCCAATGGAGGTCTAGTGCATTGATTTGATGCCTTGTATTGCTTACAGATATCGCATTTAGTGACCATTTTATGAACGTCTATAGCCATTTTGGGCCAATAGTATAACCGACGAATTCGTTCAAGCGTTTTTTTGATACCGCCATGCGCGCTTTGGGGCGGATTGTGCGAGAACGGGCATAATGGTTTTTCTGATATTGCTAGGCACCCACATTTTCCATGACGGAATATCAGTTAATAACACGTTTTGCTTCGGCTCTATCCTAACAAGTATTTTCCCATCACGAATGCACAATTTTGGAAGGGAATCGGGATTATCCTCAATTTTCTTTCTGAGACCTTCAAATTGTTCATCGTGTATATTAATTTCCTCAAATAGATCCATGTTATGGAGTTTTACATCGTCGTTAACTTCACTAATGCTGTCAAAATATATTCGAGACAGAGTATCTGCTACTATATTTTCCTTTCCCTTTTGATGAACAATTGTGAAGTCGAATGATTGTAATTTCAGACTCCATCTTGCAAGTCCACCATTCAGATCCTTTTGTGATATTAGCCACTTAAGACTAGCATGATCGGTAATGATAGTAAACCTATACCCTTCAATATACGGCCGGAATTGTTTGACACTAATAACAGCCGCTAAACATTCTAGTTCCGTTACTGTGTAATTCCTGTGTGCCGCGTTTAATTTTTGAGAAATAAAGGCTATAGGCTTCTCACCACTATCGGCATCTAATTGAAAGAGCACACCTCCGATACCTTGAGTACTGGCATCACATCTAATAAAAAACTCCTTAGTAAAATCCGGATTATGAAGAACACATAAGGTGTTTTAAATTTTCAAATGCCAAATCGGCTTCTTCGGTACAATGAAACTTAACGCCTTTACGTAGTAAATTTTTAATGGGAGCGGTAACGTCTGCATAATTAGGAATAAAACGACGATACCAGCCTGCCATTCCAAGTAACCGTCGCGTTTGTTTGACCGTCTTTGGCGCTGGAAAATTCTTGATCGCATCTACTTTTGATGAATCCGTTCTTAATCCGTGTTATCCAATTATATATCCGATGTATCGAGTTTCTTTAAGTAAAAAGTGGGTCTTTTCAATATTAAGGGTTAGTCCGGCCCTTGACAGTAATTCCGCTACCGTCTCCAGCAGCGCCAGGTGCTCGTAGAGCTCAGCTGAGACAATCAATAAATCATCTAGGTAGACGAAAACGTTTTCGCGTAGCTTATGTGGTTACACTCGATCCATCAGTCTGCACATGGTCTGGGGTGCGTTGCACAACCCAAACGGCATGACGCCAAACTGATAGAGAGGACGGCCTGGTACTATGAAAGCTGTTATTTCTCTAGAATTTTTAGATAGAGGAATTTGCCAAAAGGCATCTTTAAGGTCGAGACTAGTAATATACTTTGTTTGTTGCATTCCCTGTGGAAAAAATGGTTTGAAACTACTAAAATAAAAAATACCAATTATTTAAGTATATTTTTAGTAGGTTATGGTAAGATGTTTTGGGTATATTTGTAAATTTTAAACCAAAAGTATTATTAGAGTTATCAACTAGTATATTCTTTGTTTATTTAATAATGAATTAAAATGGCTTTTTTAGTATTTTATTAAATCAAAATAGTATAACAAAAACAGTATATCTATTATCAATTTTATAGATGTTTTTTGTATTCGAATGAATACTAATCCAGATATATTAATGGTGTATTTTAAATATAAAAAAAATACTAAAAATAAACTAAAACACTGATTTTTTATTTTGCGAAATACAGAACTCTATTCATGAAAATTAATAAATCAAAAGCACAAACCTAGAAATCCTAAACAAGCTTCAAGCTTTCAAACATTAAATGCCATAGTTGATTACCTAAACAGTTTACATGTGACATTCTTCCGAAAACTGGAATTTGTGCCTTACCTGGAATCGAACCTAGGACCGCAAGTTACTAAGCAATCGACTTACCCATCTTACTAATGAAACCGATTATTGCAAGTATAAACTGGTAATTATATACATACTTAGGTTTCGAACAATACATATTTCGTCTACAAGAAATTCAGAATATAGTGAGTGTTTAATTAGCGTTTGCGGAAAGAATAACGTGATTGCGATTTATTATTATTATTACTTGAGGGCCATGTGGGGGCTCAAGCCACTCCGCACTGCGACCTAAAAGATCTTTTGTGCATCAAGCCCTACTTAATTATCCGTCCAGCCAATATTCAGGCTCCTAATGAACCTGATAATACTGCCGACCGGTACATGATACATACTATCTGGGCTCATTGCTCTCCCTCCTAGATGTAATAACATTCACTTCTGCTAGAAAAGCGGTAGCAACTACAGCCCACAAATTCAGAGCCAGAAAAATCGAAAATCTGCAATTGTGCTCCGATTTTGATGGTTGAAACATCTATGAATAGGCGTTGAGACCTGTAATCGCCATGCGCTAAAGGTCATTTGAATCGCTCGAATATTTCTACACATTTCGCAGAAAATTCAAATTTATTGGAAATCAACTGAACTATAGCCCACAAATTCAGAGCCAGAAAAATCGAAAATCTGCAATTGTGCTCCGATTTCGATGGTTGATACCTCTATCAATAGAAGTTGAGACCTGTAATCGCCATGCCAGCGGTTATTTGAATCGCTCGAATATTTCTACAAATTTCGCAGAAAATTCAATTTGATTGAAAATCAACTGAACTATAGCCCACAAATTCAGAGCCAGAAAAATCGAAAATCTTCAATTGTGCTCCGATTTCGATGGTTGATACCTCTATCAATAGAAGTTGAGACCTGTAATCGCCATGCCAACGGTTATTTGGATCGCTCAAATATTTCTTCACATTTCAGCCCACAAATTCAGAGCCAGAAAAACCGAAAATCTGCAATTGTGCTCCGATTTCGATGGTTGATACCTCTATCAATAGGCGTTGAGACCTGTAATCGCCATGCTAAAGGTCATTTGAATCGCTCGAATATTTCTACAAATTTCGCAGAAAATTCAATTTGATTGAAAATCAACTGAACTATAGCCCACAAATTCAGAGCCAGAAAAATCGAGAATCTGCAATTGTGCTCCCATTTCGATGGTTGATACCTCTATCAATAGGCGTTGAGACCTGTAATCGCCAGGCTAAAGGTCATTTGAATCGCACGAATATTTCTACACATTTCGCAGAAAATTCAATTTGATTGAAAATCAACTGAACTATAGCCCACAAATTCAGAGCCAGAAAAATCGAGAATCTGCAATTGTGCTCCGATTTCGATGGTTGATACCTCTATCAATAGGCATTGAGACCTGTAATCGCCAGGCTAAAGGTCATTTGAATCGCACGAATATTTCTACACATTTCGCAGAAAATTCAATTTGATTGAAAATCAACTGAACTACAGCCCACAAATTCAGAGCCAGAAAAATCGAAAATCTGCAATTGTGCTCCGATTTCGATGGTTGATACCTCTATCAATAGGCGTTGAGACCTGTAATCGCCAGGCTAAAGGTCATTTGAATCGCACGAATATTTCTACACATTTCGCAGAAAATTCAATTTGATTGAAAATAAACTGAACTATAGCCCACAAATTCAGAGCCAGAAAAATCGAAAATCTGCAATTGTGCTCCGATTTCGATGGTTGATACCTCTATCAATAGGCGTTGAGACCTGTAATCGCCATGCTAAAGGTCATTTGAATCGCTCGAATATTTCTACACATTTCGCAGAAAATTCAATTTGATTGAAAATCAACTGAACTATAGCCCACAAATTCAGAGCCAGAAAAATCGAGAATCTGCAATTGTGCTCCCATTTCGATGGTTGATACCTCTATCAATAGGCGTTGAGACCTGTAATCGCCAGGCTAAAGGTCATTTGAATCGCACGAATATTTCTACACATTTCGCAGAAAATTCAATTTGATTGAAAATCAACTGAACTATAGCCCACAAATTCAGAGCCAGAAAAATCGAGAATCTGCAATTGTGCTCCGATTTCGATGGTTGATACCTCTATCAATAGGCATTGAGACCTGTAATCGCCAGGCTAAAGGTCATTTGAATCGCACGAATATTTCTACACATTTCGCAGAAAATTCAATTTGATTGAAAATCAACTGAACTACAGCCCACAAATTCAGAGCCAGAAAAATCGAAAATCTGCAATTGTGCTCCGATTTCGATGGTTGATACCTCTATCAATAGGCGTTGAGACCTGTAATCGCCAGGCTAAAGGTCATTTGAATCGCACGAATATTTCTACACATTTCGCAGAAAATTCAATTTGATTGAAAATCAACTGAACTACAGCCCACAAATTCAGAGCCAGAAAAATCGAAAATCTGCAATTGTGCTCCGATTTCGATGGTTGATACCTCTATCAATAGGCGTTGAGACCTGTAATCGCCAGGCTAAAGGTCATTTGAATCGCACGAATATTTCTACACATTTCGAAGTAAATTCAATTTGATTGAAAATAAACTGAACTATAGCCCACAAATTCAGAGCCAGAAAAATCGAAAATCTGCAATTGTGCTCCGATTTCGATGGTTGATACCTCTATCAATAGGCGTTGAGATATGTAGTCGCCAGGCTAAAGGTCATTTGAATCGCTCGAATATTTCTACACATTTCGAAGTAAATTCAATTTGATTGAAAATCAACTGAACTACAGCCCACAAATTCAGAGCCAGAAAAATCGAGAATCTGCAATTGTGCTCCGATTTCGATGGTTGATACCTCTATCAATAGGCATTGAGACCTGTAATCGCCAGGCTAAAGGTCATTTGAATCGCACGAATATTTCTACACATTTCGCAGAAAATTCAATTTGATTGAAAATCAACTGAACTACAGCCCACAAATTCAGAGCCAGAAAAATCGAAAATCTGCAATTGTGCTCCGATTTCGATGGTTGATACCTCTATCAATAGGCGTTGAGATATGTAGTCGCCAGGCTAAAGGTCATTTGAATCGCACGAATATTTCTACACATTTCGCAGAAAATTCAGTTTGATTGAAAGTCAACTGAACTATAGCCCACAAATTCAGAGCCAGAAAAATCGAAAATCTGCAATTGTGCTCCGATTTCGATGGTTAATACCTCTATCAATAGGCGTTGAGAACTGTAATCGCCATGCTAAAGGTCATTTGAATCGCTCGAATATTTCTACACATTTCGCAGAAAATTCAATTTGATTGAAAATCAACTGAACTATAGCCCACAAATTCAGAGCCAGAAAAACCGAAAATCTGCAATTGTGCTCCGATTTCGATGGTTGATACCTCTATCAATAGGCGTTGAGACCTGTAATCGCCATGCTAAAGGTCATTTGAATCGCTCGAATATTTCTACAAATTTCGCAGAAAATTCAATTTGATTGAAAATCAACTGAACTATAGCCCACAAATTCAGAGCCAGAAAAATCGAAAATCTGCAATTGTGCTCCGATTTCGATGGTTGATACCTCTATCAATAGGCGTTGAGACCTGTAATCGCCAGGCTAAAGGTCATTTGAATCGCACGAATATTTCTACACATTTCGCAGAAAATTCAATTTTATTGAAAATCAACTGAACTATAGCCCACAAATTCAGAGCCAGAAAAATCGAAAATCTGCAATTGTGCTCCGATTTCGATGGTTGATACCTCTATCAATAGGCGTTGAGACCTGTAATCGCCAGGCTAAAGGTCATTTGAATCGCTCGAATATTTCTACACATTTCGCAGAAAATTCAATTTGATTGAAAATCAACTGAACTATAGCCCACAAATTCAGAGCCAGAAAAATCGAAAATCTGCAATTGTGCTCCGATTTCGATGGTTGATACCTCTATCAATAGGCGTTGAGACCTGTAATCGCCAGGCTAAAGGTCATTTGAATCGCACGAATATTTCTACACATTTCGCAGAAAATTCAATTTGATTGAAAATCAACTGAACTATAGCCCACAAATTCAGAGCCAGAAAAATCGAAAATCTGCAATTGTGCTCCGATTTCGATGGTTGATACCTCTATCAATAGGCGTTGAGACCTGTAATCGCCAGGCTAAAGGTCATTTGAATCGCACGAATATTTCTACACATTTCGCAGAAAATTCAATTTGATTGAAAATCAACTGAACTACAGCCCACAAATTCAGAGCCAGAAAAATCGAAAATCTGCAATTGTGCTCCGATTTCGATGGTTGATACCTCTATCAATAGGTGTTGAGACCTGTAATCGCCAGGCTAAAGGTCATTTGAATCGCACGAATATTTCTACACATTTCGCAGAAAATTCAATTTGATTGAAAATCAACTGAACTACAGCCCACAAATTCAGAGCCAGAAAAATCGAAAATCTGCAATTGTGCTCCGATTTCGATGGTTGATACCTCTATCAATAGGTGTTGAGACCTGTAATCGCCAGGCTAAAGGTCATTTGAATCGCACGAATATTTCTACACATTTCGCAGAAAATTCAATTTGATTGAAAATCAACTGAACTATAGCCCACAAATTCAGAGCCAGAAAACCCGAAAATCTGCAATTGTGCTCCGATTTCGATGGTTGATACCTCTATCAATAGGCGTTGAGACCTGTAATCGCCATGCTAAAGGTCATTTGAATCGCTCGAATATTTTTACACATTTCGCAGAAAATTCAGTTTGATTGAAAATCAACTGAACTATAGCCCACAAATTCAGAGCCAGAAAAATCGAAAATCTGCAATTGTGCTCCGATTTCGATGGTTGATACCTCTATCAATAGGCGTTGAGACCTGTAATCGCCAGGCTAAAGGTCATTTGAATCGCACGAATATTTCTACACATTTCGCAGAAAATTCAGTTTGATTGAAAGTCAACTGAACTATAGCCCACAAATTCAGAGCCAGAAAAATCGAAAATCTGCAATTGTGCTCCGATTTCGATGGTTAATACCTCTATCAATAGGCGTTGAGAACTGTAATCGCCATGCTAAAGGTCATTTGAATCGCTCGAATATTTCTACACATTTCGCAGAAAATTCAATTTGATTGAAAATCAACTGAACTATAGCCCACAAATTCAGAGCCAGAAAAACCGAAAATCTGCAATTGTGCTCCGATTTCGATGGTTGATACCTCTATCAATAGGCGTTGAGACCTGTAATCGCCATGCTAAAGGTCATTTGAATCGCTCGAATATTTCTACAAATTTCGCAGAAAATTCAATTTGATTGAAAATCAACTGAACTATAGCCCACAAATTCAGAGCCAGAAAAATCGAAAATCTGCAATTGTGCTCCGATTTCGATGGTTGATACCTCTATCAATAGGCGTTGAGACCTGTAATCGCCAGGCTAAAGGTCATTTGAATCGCTCGAATATTTCTACACATTTCGCGGAAAATTCAATTTGATTGAAAATCAACTGAACTATAGCCCACAAATTCAGAGCCAGAAAAATCGAAAATCTGCAATTGTGCTCCGATTTCGATGGTTGATACCTCTATCAATAGGCGTTGAGACCTGTAATCGCCAGGCTAAAGGTCATTTGAATCGCACGAATATTTCTACACATTTCGCAGAAAATTCAATTTGATTGAAAATCAACTGAACTATAGCCCACAAATTCAGAGCCAGAAAAATCGAAAATCTGCAATTGTGCTCCGATTTCGATGGTTGATACCTCTATCAATAGGCGTTGAGACCTGTAATCGCCAGGCTAAAGGTCATTTGAATCGCACGAATATTTCTACACATTTCGCAGAAAATTCAATTTTATTGAAAATCAACTGAACTATAGCCCACAAATTCAGAGCCAGGAAAATCGAAAATCTGCAATTGTGCTCCGATTTCGATGGTTGATACCTCTATCAATAGGCGTTGAGACCTGTAATCGCCATGCTAAAGGTCATTTGAATCGCTCGAATATTTCTACAAATTTCGCAGAAAATTCAATTTGATTGAAAATCAACTGAACTATAGCCCACAAGGGACTCAAGGACTTTGAGAGGGCAGACCCACTCCCGTGTATTCCTTCCCGTGCCTCGTCTACCGTTTTGATTTGACTCTTGCGAGTTGCTGGGAATAAAAAAGTCGCCTGTAGGTCACCCAGGTTTACTACAAGAAGGCTAAATAAAACTGGAGGGTGCCTGGTATCCAGAGTCCGCATATATAGACTGATTAACCTGTCAGCCATTCATCCATCGGCATATGCTGTTCCACCTTAGATTAGGGATTATTTGTCAAGGTTTTCTCCTTTAGCGCAGTACTTTAGCCTGTCACAAAAGTCTACATTCAGCCTAATGGTTACAGTTACCGGTGGTTACCACGAGGAGGCAGTACGTACACTTGCGCCTACTGGAAGGTTAAGGAGCCCCTTCCAATAGACGCCAAACCACCATCGTGATTGCGATACTTTTCATTGTACCTTTAACAAAATTATGCTTTCCAATTAACGAATTGCTAAACGCAAACCGCAAGCATATTTTTAAACCAACATTTCCAGTTTTTGACAACATTTTTAATTCTACAATGACAAAATTATCAAAAAATAATTATAATTTGTAAAAGCCATCGACTTTAGAAAAGAATGTAAAATAATTAAATTTCCATTAATGAAAATGATTTTAATTGTTAATTTATTATTACGACTGCGACGTCGGAATCATCAAACAATAAAATCAGTTTAAGGAACACATCACAATACCATGAAAAATACGTGTGACTTGTAATTGTACTGCAAAAGTTTTGTCAAAAGGTAGTTTAAGCATATAGCATGGAATGAAATATTTGTATCTGGAGAAATAAACCCCCCCCCCCCCCCCCCGCTCCCAAAAAATTATTAATCGCTGACCTTCAATTTTACATAAACAACAGTAAAGAAACAAAACTATCTTTATTATGCTTCAATGTAACGACACGCGTGCTAACCTCAAGGAAGAGATTTGCACTTTTTAACTTATCTTATTCTGTTTAATTTAAGCCTCAATCGAAAATATATTTTGATATCTTTGCTGTATAGGCTTTTCTACTGGTCTGTAGCTGCATTTTCGACGCGCACTATACGTTAACACACCAACTACACTACTTTTCTACACAGTGTAAATTTATCTACGTGCTAAATACTGTTACCACTCGAAAAATGAGCGGATATCTATTTGTTCATGGAAGAGGGATGCAGCAGTATCCAATTTAAATTTCATTTAGAGGGCTTACACGAAGGCTGGACCCAAAATATTTAGTACTTTTTCAATAGAAAAATATAATAGAGAGCAAGAAACTCTATCTAATAAATACAATTTTAGTCAAAGTGGTATTGTTGGTGGTCAACAAAACCAAAACCAAATACATATTAACTTTTTCACTTTTCATTAGTACGAAAATATTTTGTTAAGTTCAAGTTTTTGGTGATTAAAGCTAATATTTCCGAATACTGCAAGAGAATTTGATATAATTTCGAAATGATAAGTCTATGATTATGAAAAAATTAATTTTTCGGGCCATGGCGACTGGACTGATTGTATCACAATTTACATATATAGGTATTTTATTCAGTCCAGTCACCATACCATGATGAGAGGAGTGATTTTTTCATAATCATAGACTGATAGTTCGAAACTAGATTAAATTATTTGCATTATATTGTGCAGATAACAGTGAAAAGTTTGTTATTTGTCAGAATATAACTTCCAACAATTTCGCAATAGCTGTTAATTTTATACATCATGTTTGCAGAAGTCAT
Source organism: Tipula helvola (assembly GCA_963556165.1). NCBI lineage: Eukaryota > Metazoa > Arthropoda > Insecta > Diptera > Tipulidae > Tipula > Tipula helvola. The sequence goes on from OY744481.1 coordinate 105,593,624, forward strand.
TCAATGATACAGGAAAAGAAATCCCTCTTGATTTTTTGATTGAAATATTACCAGCCGATGGCATCGTAGAACTAAGTGAATTTCAGGAGAGTTCTGCCGAAGCCTTCTGGGTATTGTGCAAATTAAAGAAGCCTACTTCAAAAATCAACTCATAGAAGAAATAATAAATTGAAAATTGTTTAATTACACTACTCTGCAAAATTTTACCCTGGACAATGAATAGCTGTTTCCGAAGTAATTTTTCACGCTGGATCCGAATCCGGGCTCAGAATTGCTCTATCACGTCAGGTTTTTAAGATATTCTAACCTAAAAGTGCAAAAAACACTGTTTTTTGACATATTTGAGGTTATGTAGCAATGCAGTTTTTACTTTTTTATAAAAGCCATGTATGGGACCTTATTGTACAAGTCTTCCTCTTTCAAATGCCGTTGAATTTGCTCAAATATGCATTTTCAAATTAGCATATTCGTGAATTTTTCTGTATAGAAACACTAGATATTCTAACCTAAAAGTGCATATACACCGTAGGTATAAAAGGTAATAGTGTATTATACAGTATACCGACAAATTCACGAACATGCAATTTTGAAAATGCGATATCTCGGCGAAAAAAAAACACATTTGAGCAACCTCAAAGACATTTGAAAGAAGAAGACTTGTACTATAAGATCTATACTATAAGAAAAAAAAATCGCGGTGCTGGATAACCTCAAATACGTCAAAAAACCGTGTTTTTTGCACTTTTAGGTTAGAATATCTCATAAACCTGACGAGATAGAGCAATTCTGAGCCCAGATTCGGATTCAGCGTAAAAGATTACTTCGGAAAGAACTATTCATTGTCAAGTGGCACCAAATTTTTAAAATTTTGCAGGGTAGTGTTATTTAACGTTGTTTGCGCTCTCTCAATTATTTATATTTATATGTATAATAAAATAATTTTCTTTGGTTTATAACTTAATGTTTTATTTATTTTTATTAATTATTTAATAAAAACCCGACGTTTCGACGGTACATTCCGTCATTCTCAGGGGCATAATTTTTACTGTGAGAATGACGGAATGTACCGTCGAAACGTCGGGTTTTTATTAAATAATTAATAAAAATAAATAAAACATTAAGTTATAAACCAAAGAAAATTATTTTATTATAACAAAAAAAGCTTAAAAAGTGAATTAAATTTATATGTATAAATATTATAAATTCTTTATAGAGCTAATTCTTGAAGTAGTATCAACAATTCAACTGTAAAAACGGCCATTTTAAATTTTTTCTTTCTGTCGAAAACTCGGGCCGAAAAATGTCGAAAACTATGTCATAAATACCAGTATTCGACACTACTCATTTTTGGTTTAAACAGAAAACCAAGTTGTTAACAAAAACGTAAAATAGAATTTTATTGAAAATCGCAATTTAGTTCACAATTTAAAATATTTTTTTTTTTTTCAATTTATTTTATTACGACTGAGACTGCGCTCATCTAGCAATTTTTATTTCAAATAAAAATTTTTATATATCTAGTAAAATTCACGTTTGTTGGGGTGTAACCCACTGGTTAGCCCCATAACCAATTAAACCTATTTAATAATTTTAGTTTGGTAAGTTCACTAGGTCAAGTGGCCTCTTTCTTTGGAGTCATCTTTCAACGACAGGGTTATCTATCGGTTTCCATGTTCCTGGAGCCTTATTTCGTGTTTTGCGGCATGCATTTTTATTTCCTCTTTGATGTATTCCATCCGTAGGTCCCTGTGAAGGTCTTCATTTCTTGCGTACCACGGAGCATTGACGATGCTACGAAGAACCTTGTTTTGAAACGTCTGTATCATTTTGGCGTTTATTTACCGGAGTGAAGTTTCTAACGTTAATTTAAAGTGCAGTTTGACACTAAAAAAAAGTGTAAGAAATAAGTGGTAGAAAAAGTGTTGAAAAAATTTACTAACGTTAAAAAATGTAGCTACACAAAAAAGCGTTAAATGACAAATAAAAAAAATCATTTTCTAGAATTTCAATATAAAATTAATAATGCAAAAAGGTTTTGCAAAATTTTCGAAACTTATCAAATTTGGAATAAATTTTTTTTTTTTTTTTTTTTTTTTTAAATGGTGCCAATGGCTTTATACTTGAATCTGTCTACATAAGAAACTAACAAGGAGTAATCAAATATTAAGCTAAAATTATTATATATTTTAAGTCTTAACCAATGCTAATACTTATTGTTAGTGCTGGAATTAATCAAAACGAAATTATGTAATTTTAATTAATTTAATAAACCATTAAAAAGTTTTGAATGCTAAAATGAGGGCGAAAGCACAGCATTAAACAAAATAACACAAATCTCAGAGATGTGCTCATATACTCACTATACTCATCGGTTTGGGAATACAATAAGCTAGTTGACGTGCCTATGCCATTCTGTTATGACGGGTTGGGCTCAAATAACAAATTTTCAAAAAATGATAAATTTTCCAAACTTAACAAATTTTTCGAAAACTAGTTGGAAGCGGTACTACACTAAGTCAATTAACACAAATCTCAGAGATGTGCTCATATACTCACTATGCTCATCGGTTTGGGAATACAATAAGCTAGTTGACGTGCTTATGCCATTCTGTTATGACGGGTTGGGCTCAAATAACAAATTTTCAAAAACTGATAAATTTTCAAAACTTAACAAATTTTTCGAAAATTAGTTGGAAGCGGTACTACACTATTATTGTTATTATTATTAAAAATTGGTTGGAACCATCAGAGGTTCCGTACTCAATGCCACGATAGGCCCATGGTGCATACCAGTGATTCTAACCTATCTCGCGAACGCGTGCTGCAGCCTTAATAAACTGAAGTAGTTTAGGCCATGGCAAGTAATACAGCTGATTATCAGCAATGGATCTAGAGTCAAATAATTGCAATCTAACTCTGTTGAAAGCAGGACAATTGCACACGAAGTGAATGCAATCATCATCGTCTTCAAGGCAATCCTCGCATACAGCGTCAAGAGATAGCCCCATGCGCTGAAGATGTACCTTAAAATGACCGTGCCCAGTAAGAGTCGTGATCAAGACTCGTAGCTGTTTCTTACTGAGAGATAAAGCAAACTTAGTGGCCCTCAAATTAGGTCCACTAACAAAAAGTTTGGCAATGCGACAGCTACGAGTAGCAAGCCATTGCTGTTTTAATTTACTTACAGCGAAGTTTTTTATCGCCTTCTTAACATAACTAAATGGCAAGGAAGCAACTGGTTCGGGACCGATTAATTTAAACTCAGCGCCAGCTTTCGCTAGAGAATCAGCGACATCATTGCCCTCAATACCACAATGGGCAGGAACCCACATAATCGTCACTTTGTTGCTAGAACAGAGAGTATGTAAAAAGTGTTTACAGTCCTTAACAAATTTTGACGCAGTCAAGGGATTGTCCAAAGAATTCAGCACAGATAAGCTATCTGTACAAAACACAAAATTTTTATTTGTAACAGCGAGATTCAATGCCTCAATTACGCAGAGCGTTAAAGCAATTAGTTCCGCTTGAAAAACTGTGCAGTACCGGCCCAGGCAGCCTGAAAAATGTAAATCAAACGTAGGGCAGTACACTCCATAACCCGAACTATTATCAGAGCTAGAGCCATCAGAAAAGAAGACTATCGACTCATACAAGTTCTCAATAAAATCCAGTGATCTCCACTGGTCCCTCGAAGGTCGCACCACTGAATATAATTTAGAAAAATTGAATTCAGACATCGATCTATCATTAACCATATCAATTCCTGGTACTAATGATACGAAATCATTTAAGATTGTTCTATGGCCCACGACTGAGCCAAGAGAGTTTCACATTCCTATGCTCTTTAGCCGAAACGCAGCAGAACATGCTGTGCTAAGAATGAAAGAATGTAGCTGTGGAAAGAATAGAATTGTTTTGAAAATATGTTATGCTTCCAATTAATTTTCGAAAAATTTGTTAAGTTTTGAAAATTTACCATTTTTTGAAAATTTGTTATTTGAGCCTAACCCGTCATAACAGAATGGCATAGGCACGTCAACTAGCTTATTGTATTCCCAAACCGTTGAGTATAGTGAGTATATGAGCACATCTCTGAGATTTGTGTTAATTGACTTAGTGTAGTACCGCTTCCAACTAATTTTCGAAAATTTTGTTAAGTTTTGAAAATTTATCAGTTTTTGAAAATTTGTTATTTGAGCCCAACCCGTCATAACAGAATGGCATAAGCACGTCAACTAGCTTATTGTATTCCCAAACCGTTGAGTATAGTGAGTATATGAGCACATCTCTGAGATTTGTGTTAATTGACTTAGTGTAGTACCGCTTCCAACTAATTTTCGAAAATTTTGTTAAGTTTTGAAAATTTATCAGTTTTTGAAAATTTGTTATTTGAGCCCAACCCGTCATAACAGAATGGCATAAGCACGTCAACTAGTTTATTGTATTCCCAAACCGATGAGTATAGTGAGTATATGAGCACATCTCTGAGATTTGTGTTAATTGACTTAGTGTAGTACCGCTTCCAACTAATTTTCGAAAAATTTGTTAAGTTTAGAAAATTTATCAGTTTTTGAAAATTTGTTATTTGAGCCCAACCCGTCATAACAGAATGGCATAAGCACGTCAACTAGCTTATTGTATTCCCAAACCGATGAGTATAGTGAGTATATGAGCACATCTCTGAGATTTGTGTTAATCGACTTAGTGTAGTACCGCTTCCAACTAATTTTCGAAAAATTTGTTAAGTTTTGAAAATTTATCAGTTTTTGAAAATTTGTTATTTGAGCCCAACCCGTCATAACAGAACGGCATAGGCACGTCAACTAGCTTATTGTATTCCCAAACCGTTGAGTATAGTGAGTATATGAGCACATCTCTGAGATTTGTGTTAATTGACTTAGTGTAGTACCGCTTCCAACTAATTTTCAAAAAATTTGTTAAGTTTTGAAAATTTATCAGTTTTTGAAAATTTGTTATTTGAGCCCAACCCGTCATAACAGAATGGCATAAGCACGTCAACTAGCTTATTGTATTCCCAAACCGTTGAGTATAGTGAGTATATGAGCACATCTCTGAGATTTGTGTTAATTGACTTAGTGTAGTACCGCTTCCAACTAATTTTCAAAAAATTTGTTAAGTTTTGAAAATTTATCAGTTTTTGAAAATTTGTTATTTGAGCCCAACCCGTCATAACAGAATGGCATAGGCACGTCAACTAGCTTATTGTATTCCCAAACCGATGAGTATAGTGAGTATATGAGCACATCTCTGAGATTTGTGTTAATTGACTTAGTGTAGTACCGCTTCCAACTAATTTTCGAAAAATTTGTTAAGTTTTGAAAATTTATCAGTTTTTGAAAATTTGTTATTTGAGCCCAACCCGTCATAACAGAATGGCATAGGCACGTCAACTAGCTTATTGTATTCCCAAACCGTTGAGTATAGTGAGTATATGAGCACATCTCTGAGATTTGTGTTAATTGACTTAGTGTAGTACCGCTTCCAACTAATTTTCAAAAAATTTGTTAAGTTTTGAAAATTTATCAGTTTTTGAAAATTTGTTATTTGAGCCCAACCCGTCATAACAGAATGGCATAAGCACGTCAACTAGCTTATTGTATTCCCAAACCGATGAGTATAGTGAGTATATGAGCACATCTCTGAGATTTGTGTTAATTGACTTAGTGTAGTACCGCTTCCAACTAATTTTCGAAAAATTTGTTAAGTTTAGAAAATTTATCAGTTTTTGAAAATTTGTTATTTGAGCCCAACCCGTCATAACAGAATGGCATAAGCACGTCAACTAGCTTATTGTATTCCCAAACCGATGAGTATAGTGAGTATATGAGCACATCTCTGAGATTTGTGTTAATCGACTTAGTGTAGTACCGCTTCCAACTAATTTTCGAAAAATTTGTTAAGTTTTGAAAATTTATCAGTTTTTGAAAATTTGTTATTTGAGCCCAACCCGTCATAACAGAATGGCATAGGCACGTCAACTAGCTTATTGTATTCCCAAACCGTTGAGTATAGTGAGTATATGAGCACATCTCTGAGATTTGTGTTAATTGACTTAGTGTAGTACCGCTTCCAACTAATTTTCAAAAAATTTGTTAAGTTTTGAAAATTTATCAGTTTTTGAAAATTTGTTATTTGAGCCCAACCCGTCATAACAGAATGGCATAAGCACGTCAACTAGCTTATTGTATTCCCAAACCGATGAGTATAGTGAGTATATGAGCACATCTCTGAGATTTGTGTTAATTGACTTAGTGTAGTACCGCTTCCAACTAATTTTCGAAAATTTTGTTAAGTTTTGAAAATTTATCAGTTTTTGAAAATTTGTTATTTGAGCCCAACCCGTCATAACAGAATGGCATAAGCACGTCAACTAGCTTATTGTATTCCCAAACCGATGAGCATAGTGAGTATATGAGCACATCTCTGAGATTTGTGTTAATTGACTTAGTGTAGTACCGCTTCCAACTAATTTTCGAAAATTTTGTTAAGTTTAGAAAATTTATCAGTTTTTGAAAATTTGTTATTTGAGCCCAACCCGTCATAACAGAATGGCATAAGCACGTCAACTAGCTTATTGTATTCCCAAACCGATGAGCATAGTGAGTATATGAGCACATCTCTGAGATTTGTGTTAATTGACTTAGTGTAGTACCGCTTCCAACTAATTTTCAAAAAAATTTTTAAGTTTTGAAAATTTATCAGTTTTTGAAAATTTGTTATTTGAGCCCAACCCGTCATAACAGAATGGCATAGGCACGTCAACTAGCTTATTGTATTCCCAAACCGATGAGCATAGTGAGTATATGAGCACATCTCTGAGATTTGTGTTAATTGACTTAGTGTAGTACCGCTTCCAACTAATTTTCGAAAATTTTGTTAAGTTTAGAAAATTTATCAGTTTTTGAAAATTTGTTATTTGAGCCCAACCCGTCATAACAGAATGGCATAAGCACGTCAACTAGCTTATTGTATTCCCAAACCGATGAGCATAGTGAGTATATGAGCACATCTCTGAGATTTGTGTTAATTGACTTAGTGTAGTACCGCTTCCAACTAATTTTCGAAAATTTTGTTAAGTTTTGAAAATTTATCAGTTTTTGAAAATTTGTTATTTGAGCCCAACCCGTCATAACAGAATGGCATAAGCACGTCAACTAGCTTATTGTATTCCCAAACCGATGAGTATAGTGAGTATATGAGCACATCTCTGAGATTTGTGTTAATTGACTTAGTGTAGTACCGCTTCCAACTAATTTTCAAAAAATTTGTTAAGTTTTGAAAATTTATCAGTTTTTGAAAATTTGTTATTTGAGCCCAACCCGTCATAACAGAATGGCATAAGCACGTCAACTAGCTTATTGTATTCCCAAACCGTTGAGTATAGTGAGTATATGAGCACATCTCTGAGATTTGTGTTAATTGACTTAGTGTAGTACCGCTTCCAACTAATTTTCAAAAAATTTGTTAAGTTTAGAAAATTTATCAGTTTTTGAAAATTTGTTATTTGAGCCCAACCCGTCATAACAGAATGGCATAAGCACGTCAACTAGCTTATTGTATTCCCAAACCGATGAGCATAGTGAGTATATGAGCACATCTCTGAGATTTGTGTTAATTGACTTAGTGTAGTACCGCTTCCAACTAATTTTCGAAAATTTTGTTAAGTTTTGAAAATTTATCAGTTTTTGAAAATTTGTTATTTGAGCCCAACCCGTCATAACAGAATGGCATAAGCACGTCAACTAGCTTATTGTATTCCCAAACCGATGAGTATAGTGAGTATATGAGCACATCTCTGAGATTTGTGTTAATTGACTTAGTGTAGTACCGCTTCCAACTAATTTTCGAAAAATTTGTTAAGTTTAGAAAATTTATCAGTTTTTGAAAATTTGTTATTTGAGCCCAACCCGTCATAACAGAATGGCATAGGCACGTCAACTAGCTTATTGTATTCCCAAACCGTTGAGTATAGTGAGTATATGAGCACATCTCTGAGATTTGTGTTAATTGACTTAGTGTAGTACCGCTTCCAACTAATTTTCAAAAAAATTTTTAAGTTTTGAAAATTTATCAGTTTTTGAAAATTTGTTATTTGAGCCCAACCCGTCATAACAGAATGGCATAGGCACGTCAACTAGCTTATTGTATTCCCAAACCGATGAGCATAGTGAGTATATGAGCACATCTCTGAGATTTGTGTTAATTGACTTAGTGTAGTACCGCTTCCAACTAATTTTCGAAAATTTTGTTAAGTTTTGAAAATTTATCAGTTTTTGAAAATTTGTTATTTGAGCCCAACCCGTCATAACAGAATGGCATAAGCACGTCAACTAGCTTATTGTATTCCCAAACCGATGAGTATAGTGAGTATATGAGCACATCTCTGAGATTTGTGTTAATTGACTTAGTGTAGTACCGCTTCCAACTAATTTTCAAAAAATTTGTTAAGTTTTGAAAATTTATCAGTTTTTGAAAATTTGTTATTTGAGCCCAACCCGTCATAACAGAATGGCATAAGCACGTCAACTAGCTTATTGTATTCCCAAACCGTTGAGTATAGTGAGTATATGAGCACATCTCTGAGATTTGTGTTAATTGACTTAGTGTAGTACCGCTTCCAACTAATTTTCGAAAATTTTGTTAAGTTTTGAAAATTTATCAGTTTTTGAAAATTTGTTATTTGAGCCCAACCCGTCATAACAGAATGGCATAAGCACGTCAACTAGCTTATTGTATTCCCAAACCGATGAGTATAGTGAGTATATGAGCACATCTCTGAGATTTGTGTTAATTGACTTAGTGTAGTACCGCTTCCAACTAATTTTCAAAAAATTTGTTAAGTTTAGAAAATTTATCAGTTTTTGAAAATTTGTTATTTGAGCCCAACCCGTCATAACAGAATGGCATAGGCACGTCAACTAGCTTATTGTATTCCCAAACCGTTGAGTATAGTGAGTATATGAGCACATCTCTGAGATTTGTGTTATTTTGTTTAATGCTGTGCTTTCGCCCTCATTTTTGCATTCAAAACTTTTTAATGGTTTATTAAATTAATTAAAATTACATAATTTCGTTTTGATTAATTCCAGCACTAACAATAAGTATTAGCATTGGTTAAGACTTAAAATATATAATAATTTTAGCTTAATATTTGATTACTTCTTGTTAGTTTCTTATGTAGACAGATTCAAGTATAAAGCCATTGGCACCATTTAAAAAAAAAAAAAAAAAAAAAAAAAATTTATTCCAAATTTGATAAGTTTCGAAAATTTTGCAAAACCTCTTTGCATTATTAATTTTATATTGAAATTCTAGAAAATGATTTTTTTTATTTGTCATTTAACGCTTTTTTGTGTAGCTACATTTTTTAACGTTAGTAAATTTTTTTAACACTTTTTCTACCACTTATTTCTTACACTTTTTTTAGTGTCAAACTGCACTTTAAATTAACGTTAGAAACTTCACTCCGGTGTTTATTTGCTTGATACATCCCCAGAGTTGTATACCGTAGGTCTATATCGGCTTCAAAATTTGCCGATATAGCAGCAGCTTATTGTGAATTGTAAGCTTAGAGCCTCTACCTATGAGCCAATACATTTTTCTGAACTTTATGTTAAGTTCTTCTTTTTTCTTTTTGACATGCTCTCTCCACTTAAGCTTGGCATCGAGGGTCATGCCAAGGTATTTAGCTGTATTTGCATAAGGCACGAGTCGCGAGTTAATTTCTATATGTAGGTGGTAAGCCTTTTGATAATTAAAGTTAATATGCGTAGATTTTGTCTCATTGAGTTTGATTCGCCAATGCTTTGTCCAGTTACAAACCGCATTGGTCATCCTCTGGAGTTTGCTCGTTGCATCAGCGACATTATTTCCTACTGCCATAATTGCTGTGTCATCTGCAAAGGTGGCTATGGTTCTTTCATTTGTGGTTGGTATGTCCCTTGTATATTAGTAAATACAGGTTTGGTCCTAAGACACTCCCTTGCGGGACACCGGCAGAGATTTTCTTTAGCTCAGAGTATTCATCCTCATATTTCCCTCGAAAGTGTCTATTGGATAAATAAGATCTTAGTGTGGCATAGAATTGTCTCGGTAGATCTCTATGCAGCTTGTATTCCAGACCACTATGCCAGACTTTATCGAATGCTTGCGTGACGTCCAGGAATATGCTTGAGCATACTTTTTGACGTTCTGACGTTCTTTCAATTATGTTGGTGATTCTATGGACCTGTTCAATTGTAGAATGCTTTTCTCTGAATCCAAATTGATGTGGAGGAATTAGTTGTCAGTCCTCAATTATTGGTTTAAGTCTCTTTAGTAATAATTTTTCAAAGAGTTTTGACATAATTGGCAGCAAAGAAATTGGCCTGTATGATTTTTTATCGTTGTTTAGAAGCCGTTTCCCTATAAAATAAATCATTCCAGCAATATGCCTAAAATTAAAGTAAATTGAATGAATAATTATTATACGAATATTTAGGCTTTAAGAAATATATATATTTACGTATTTTTTAATTAAATTTGTTTTGACGTTTAGAAATGTCAATAGTAGTTTGGTTACGTCTAATTCGTAGCAAATTTTTCTATTTTTTTTTTTTGACGTACAGTCAAAAAAAACAAACCACCAAGATTACAAAATGTATAGTGTAGGTAAACACATTTAAATATTAATGTTTCGCTGCAGACTTTACTCACATAATGTCATGTTACCTTATATAATTTAACTTGTGTGTAAAATGCCTTGTATAATGTACATTGTTAAATATCTTGTAAAGAAATAAAAAATTCAGTCTGTCATCAACCACATAGAAATACAGAAATACAGTCCACAAAGTTTTATTATTTTTTGAGTTATCCATAGTTAGATTGTAATACTCATTTTTGCTATTTTCGAACTAGATCGATGCGACATCTTTCGAATCTTCCGCAAACAATAGTATTCGAAAATAGCAAAAAATAAATTTGTATAACTTCATAGTTTTATAGCATCTATGTTTTAGTATATAAAGCAAAGAAAATTATTGTATCGCTCTCTTCATTTTTGTTTTTTGCGACAACATAGAACAAGCTGCTAATTGGAAAATATTAAATAAAATATTTATTGAATAAATTTATGTATACGTTTTATAACGTTTTGAAACCTCGTTTTTTTTTTTATTAATCAAATTGTGTTAGTGAAATCATACATAAGTGTTTTATATGCAAATAAACAGCGCATCGTAGAAATTCAGCCGGATAAATATCAGAAGATACAGTCCATTTTTGTTTTTGCAATTACATCGTGGGATAATCAGCAGCCAATTTTTCGGGCCACGGATACAACGTGGAAATTTACCACATCATTTTGGAGTGCTCCCCAATCGTTAGGTGGTTTATCAGATTTTGGTATCATGATTACTTCTGCTACTTTTCATTGATGCGGAACATATTTTAACCGACAAGTCGCATTGATTGTGTGTAGTAGCTTACGAAATCCTTTGTCTGGTAGAGCTTTGATAATTTGGCAAGTAATCAAGTCGTACCCTGGGGCTTTTTTAACAATCATGTTACTTTTCACTTCTTCTTTTAATTCTTTGAGAGTTACTGGCCGTATTTCAAACTCATCCAGCTTGTGAATAGATATTATATTTTCATTGGCAGTTTGTCTTGGTAGTGGTTGGAAGGTTTCCTGGAGATACTCCGCAAATAGATCAGCCTTCTCTTTGTGACCTTTTGCCCAGGTTCCATCATCCTTTTTAAGTGGAGGCACTTGCATTTTGGGTCTTTTGAGTCCCTTTGTCGCCTTCCACAGTGAGTAATCAGAATTTTTTTCATCAGTTAGGCTAACTAGATATCTGTTGATTGTTTCATTTTTAACTTCTTTAGGAAGGGATTTGAGACTGTTACATAAATTGTAAGAATTGTTTTGTTCTCCGTTATTCGATTAATTTGCCAGGTTTTACGAGCTCGTCGTTTCCCCCTTACCAACTCTCTAACTTCCATTGGGTAGGAAATGTTAAGCGTCTTCTTATTTTCCAAAACGGGAGTACTTGCCAATGCAGCAGAGTGAATTATTTCATTGAATTGTTCCAATTCGTCTTCCAACTGTCGAGAATTTCTTATCGGTACCTGGAGATTGATTTTGTCCTCCATTATTTCACGAAAGAGATCCCAGTTTGTTTTTGAATTTGTTAATATGGGTGCACTTTCTCTTTGAATTACAGTTTCACTAACTGTCATTATAACCGGTGAGTGATCCGATACTAGAGAATTGCTGTTTTGAATGTGAATATAGTTCTAAGATATACCTCTTGCTACATAAAAGTCGATAAGGTCCGGTATCTTAGCTTCGTCACTGGGCCAGTATGTTGGGGAACCACCAGAGTAAAATTCACATTTTGATGTCTGCCCTGCTTGAAACAATTCTTTACCCTTTGACGTCGTAAGTCTAGATCCCCAATACGTGTTTTTCGCATTAAAGTCTCCTCCAATAATAAAATCACGTCCTAGCGATTTAAATAGTTTAATTTAGTCCTCCCTTTTCAAGTTATGCCGGGGAGGACAGTATATAGGGAGACAGTAAGCTATCTGTGTTTAATGTGAATCCTAACAGTGGTGACTTGCATTGTTCCTTCTTCGATTTCTGTTTCTACATGGTGTTTTATATTTTCTTTTATTAGTAATGCTGAACCACCTCTTGCTCTTTCCGCTGGATGAATGGAATGATATAAGTTATAACTCCGGATTTTAACAAACGAAGATTTAACAAAATGGCTTTCGGATATTAGAAAAATGTCGATTTTTTCTGTATTTAAAAATATTTCTATTTCTAGAATATATTGCATAAGTCCATTCGCATTCCAGATTGCTATTCTGAAAGTTGTGTTCTTACTTAACATTTTTTATCGGATTGCGTTGTGGGAGCTGCATTTTCTTCAGTTGATCAAATGTCATGTTGTTCAGGTTACTTTGGTCATCTAGCCGCTTTGTAATAGCTTCGATGCTGTTCATAATGTTTTCCATAATTCGATTATTTTCAGAACCCAAATATTTGGTTGAACCCGAGCCTTTCACTACCTGAGCAAATGTTCTTCTTTGCCCTGCGTTGCTTGGTTGTGGATTTTGATCCATCTGATTTGATGGTTGAATCCTTCGAATTTCATGATTTTGCGATTGATTGTGATTTATCTCTTAATTTTTGTAGGTGTTTAGCAACCTCACAGCCCCGATAATTCGCCGGATGTTGGCCTTTACAATTTATACACTTAGCTGGTATATCTCTCCCTACACATCTCGGATCCCGGCTGCAATATTTTTGGGTGTGATTAAATCCCTGACATTTCTTGCATTTGGGTATGCGTATAGTGGTTCTCCTCATTGGTTCAATTTTTACCTTCATGTGAAGAATTGCTTTTATACGATAAATATTTTGAACATTCTCTGAGTTATCAAATAGAAGCATAAAAAGAGGGAGTCCCCTTTTATTGAAAGTTGGGTTTCCTTCTTGGTTTTCTATTCTCTCTTTTTTAATCATATTCACTGCATCTAGTATTTGAAGGCCTTTATTTTTTAAGTAATCCATTATTTCTTCGCTTGAGGAAGTATGATGCAAACCTCTTGCCATAACTTTTATCGGCCCAGCCTGTTTGTCCTCATAGGTAAACCACTGATACTTTTCAGCATTCAGCTTCATGGATAATGTTCTATAGGTTTCTGAGTCCAGAGTATTAATTTTCCGAGCGTCATTGTTTAGCACTGTTACCTTATACTCTTTGTCAGTAACCGATTTCATCAGTGACTGAATTTTTGGGTACCTGGCTACGTCCACAATATTTATTGGTGGGGGTGGTTTTTCTTTCGGTTGCACCCGTTTTGGTGCAATGTTCTTGGTAGATTTACTACCTTTCGGTTGATTGACCTCGGGTTGGACAACTTCCGGTTCGGTACTTGTACTTCCGCTAACATTTAGTTGTTCAACCTCAGGTGACGATTCAGCTTTTCTTTTCTTACCCTTCCTGGACTGTTTTTTCTTCTTTATGATCCAGTTCGTCTCCCTTTATAATTCATCCTCATCAGTGAGATAGTTGACCTTCTCTGGTTCAATACTCTCTAATTCGACTAGCAGCGAGACTAGCAGCTCCACATGAGAATTTAAAATATCAAAATGATATTTGAGTCTACAAGTTTTATGGCATAGTTAAAAAATGTAATTTAGATTAAAATGAATGAGCTGAATCTGACGCACATTTTATGACAAAAATTTAGAAATGAATTCTAATCAAAGTCACGTGAGATGTGGAATCCTAAGATTTTATGGTATCATAAGTTCGACCGGAAGTTTCATATTTCGGAACTTTGTAGCTCAGACTTTGATGGATGAAAATTTTAGAAGTGCCAATAAATACGTTCATTGCTAGGTAACCACCACTAAATGACGGGAGCTCAATTTACTGTGGTTGAATTTATTAATAGATGCTTCCAAAACAAAACAGTTTTGAATCATAAATTACTACTCTACAATAAAACCCACTCAGTTCAAGCATAAAAATAATATTCCGGCAATAAGTCAGTTTTGGTAAAACACAAAAAAATGTATCTACCTATCCTAGGGGGATGAATGCGAAAACTTGATAGAAAAATAATACAATTTTTAAGAAAATATTTGCTTTAAAATGGAAAACCAAGAAAACGAAATCGAATCCAAATATTCGTCAATACTACTACAAATAAATATTTAGTCGTCCCCAAAACCAAAAAAAAAGCGAAAATATAAATAAATTTTATTTTTAGAACGAATATTCCAGAGGGGATGATATTATTGAAAATCACAAAAGGAATTTTCTTGTACGAAACTTTCACATTTGACAAAATATATCGAGTTTAACTCACCTGAATGGGGGTTTACTGTATATACATACCAAAAATGTAAACAGAATCCAAACAAAAAAATGTTATCTATTATTTTGTGTTTATATTATTGATTTGTCTGTTTATATTATGGGTTTTTTCCAGAATATACCAAAAAAAAAATTTCCCTTTTCGACTTGAAAATGTAAAAAAATAAAAATATTATTTATTTATATATTTTGTTTTCGAAATAAAAACTTTTGGGAAGAAAATTGGTTCCAAAAATAGACGTATGTTAGCTCTATATATGTATGTACAATATACAGTTTTTTTTTCCTTACACCGATAAAATAATATCAAAATACAAAACTATCACTGGAATAAACATCCTTTTCACTTTCTTTTCCTCATTCCCTATGTGCCACATGCTGTATGCGGGGCGAGTACTGCACAAACAATTTATGTACCCATAAGTATACGGTTTTCTTTTGGGAATGTTACTAATATTATGTATATCACGAATTTTTGAATTTCATGTAAAGGACGAAAAAGGATACATTCCAACAACAACTAAATTGTATTATTTCCTTCATCACAAAAAAGAAACATCTGATATCTCTCTCATAATTGACTTCTAGGGAAAAATGTATGAACTTTGAATAGCAAGTACTCTCCTGTAATATTTCCCAGGATATAAATTATTTGTTCGGTATAGCAATACAACGCACATATATGAGTAGCAAAAACTCAAAAATAATATCCCCACACACACACACATCAAGCAAAAAATATATTTTCTGACTTAAATAAAAAAAATTCATATGAAAATGACTTGTCATAATAATAAAAAAAAGAAAAACAGGAAGGTAGATTTTAAAGATGACAAGTGATTTTTTCTCATCAAAATATTTTCATTTTCCTACATTATGTAGCTATAATATGTTTGTTCAAAATTTCCACTAGAATACCTTTCCCCACACTCAAGAAAGTACAAATTATTTATGGTTCGAATACGTAAAAATAAAATTAACCCATTCAGCCTATATACCCAGTATACACATACAGTATACACTCAAAGACAAAAGTCTACATACACCCGATATATCTAGTACATTTCGTAAACAACATTAGTTTTCCAATTTTTTTTTTTTGTAAAATTCTTTATTTTTCAATAAATAAGTTGCTGTTATACATCATCTTCCAATTTTACGGTCACAAATTCTGATAATTTAAAAAAAACTTAAAAATTAGTGAGACAAAAGTTTATATACAGAATTCAATTTTAATAATTAAAATTAAAAAAATTATATAATAAATACAAATAAATCAATTTTTTAATATCGGGTAGGTCCTCCATCGGCGTCAATCACTGCCTGTAGACGGCGATCCATAGACAACACTAAATTGCTGGTTATTGCGGGAGTAATCTCCGCCCAAGCTTTTACCAGCGCTTCTTTAAGAGTTTCCTTGTTTGTGAACTCGTATTTTCGTAATCTCCGTTCTACTTCGTCCCAAATATGTTCAATTGGGTTTAAATCTGGCGACTGGGGTGGTGAATGGAGCTGTGTCGGTACATTATACAGTAACCATTCCTTTACAATTAAAGCTGTATGTTTCGGATAGTTGTCTTGTTGAAAGATCCAAGACTGTTCGATCCCTAATCTTTCAACAGATGCTTTCAAATTATCTTTCAGTATGGTCAAGTACTGAAATCGGTCCATAGTTGTATCAATGAATACCAAATTTCCAACCCCAGCCGCCGCCATCGCACCCCAAACCATAACACTACCTCCCCCATGTTTAGTAGTATGTATGATATTTTTACTTTGTAAAGCAGTATTCGCTTTACGCCACAGTTTGCGCCTACCATCAGATCCAAATATGTTGAATTTACTTTCATCAGTAAATAAAACACGATTCCAATATTCTATGTCCTCATTAAGATGCCTTCGAGCGAAGTCTAACCGCAATCCTTTGTTCTTGGTAGAAATTAGTGGTTTTTTTCGAGGAACCCTGCTGCTATATCCAGACCGTTTCAATAATCTACCAATGGTTTTGGGATTAACGATCTTTGCTGATGTATTAGCGATCTGTTCGGCCAATTTTGGACATCCTATCCTTGGATTTTGGACCACCTTTTTTAAAATTGACCGCACATCTCTTTCAGATAACTTTTTTGGACGGCCACATCTGGGTTTATTTAGTAAAGACCCTCGTTCTTCAAAGTTCCGAACTATTGTTTGAACTGTAGCACGACTGAGTTTGATAGTTTCAGCAATTTCACCATATGATTTTTTTTCTTTTCTTAACTGAATAATTAAGTTTCGAATACTGGCACATATTTCTTTTCGCGGGGCCATATTTTATTCAATTGTTCACTATTTTAATGTGTAAAAGTCAACGATTAATTACGAACTGATGTCAGTATAACAAAACATGAGCAAATAAAAAACACAACGGGACTATCTTGTTGTATTCGCCTGCAAACAGGTTTTAATGCGCTGTGTATGTAGACTTTTGTCTCACTAATATTTAGGTTTTTTTAAATTATCAGAATTTATGGCCCTAAAATTGGAAGGTGATGTATAACAGTAACTTATATAATGAAAAATAAAGAGTTTTATAAAAAAAAAAATTGGAAAATTAATGTTGTTTCGAAATGTACTAGATATATCGGGTGTATGTAGACTTTTGTCTTTGAGTGTATATTACATTCGTGTGTTAAATATCATACAGGAAACTCCTGGTCTATAATACTCTATACCCTACGATTTAAAGGGGATAAATAAAATTTTGTTTTTCATTCATTTCGATTTTCCATTTTCCACAATGAAACATGAAATTTAATAATAAAATAATAAATTTTATAGTTTTTTTTACTATTTTTTAATATCATAATTTATTAGTTTTACAAAAATGAAAAATAATAAAAAAAAAAACGAATTCTACCAAAAATAATTTGGTTTTGTTGTTATAGTAAACGAATGTTGCTACCTATAGTAAATACATACAACTATAATAGTTAATAGTTAGAAAAAGGGGTATCTAACATTACATTTAAATATACACTATGAATGGGAGATAGGTAAAATGAAACGTGTAATGACTTGATTAGACTGCATGAAATTAATAAAGTAATCGGTGGTGTGTGTGTGTGTGGCAGGTATAGGCACTGGTGCCGGGTTAACATTTACATTTTTAATGTGTGATTCAGCATGACTATAGGTGCACATGAAAATTGAAATATTAAAAAAAATAATAATAAATGTGCCGTTTATTACCGAGTCATCATAATAATGGCTTAAATTGTGCTTACTAAATTTCTGGTAAAATGATTGTTAATTGTAGGGAGAAGCTTATTTGTCTCAGGTTGCGAAATGAGAATTGTTAACAAAACACTTAGGCGTACAGAATACTCACACCGAACTTTCGCACAGAACAAATTTATACTTTACAAAATAAAACAACAAAAAAAAAGAAAATGAAACGGAATGACAACCAAACTTAAGTATTGTTACAGGCGGATGTTTAAATTCAATTTATTGAATTGATTGCTAATCATTAACTTCCTTCCCGCTTTGATCCTTGGAATGAACAGAATCAACTGTTAATGGAGCGATATTCGTAAAAGCACGATTCATGTCTCCAGTTGCAGTTTTAATTGCTAGTACGCGTAAGCGATCATCAACTCCAGGATGGGTATCAATTATTTTGCTGAAGTTCCACTTGAGCGAAGGAATATCGTCTTCCTTGATGATGACTATTGTACCAATTTTTAATGTTCGGTGCTTCCGTTGTCCAAAGATGCTGATGTTAAAGCTCTTTAAATATTCCTTGCGGACCAATGAGACCAGAAGTTAAGAAATATGCCCTGAAATATGCTAAGTAGGCCTTTGTCGGTATTCGTAGGACCAAACGATGATACGTAATTTTTTTCAAGAAAATCTCTTAAGGATAACAGGGTGTTCTATGATGACATTTAGTTTAAAAAATTAAAATCGGCCGTCGATTTGTTCCTAAGCTGTTATAACTATTTCTAAAAGCATTAATAAGCATTGTCAATGGTGCCTTGCAATGAAGTGGGTCCAAACGATGATACGTAATTTTTTTCAAGAAAATCCCTTAAGGCTAACAGGGTGTTCTATGATGACATTTAGTTTAAAAAATTAAAATCGGCCGTCGATTTGTTCCTAAGCTGTCCTAACTATTTCTAAAAGCATTAATAGCATAGCCAGTAGTGCCTTGCAATGAAGTGGGACCAAACGATGATACGTAATTTTTTTCAAGAAAATCTCTTAAGGCTAATAGGGTGTTCTATGATGACATTTAGTTTAAAAAATTAAAATCGGCCGTCGATTTGTTCCTAAGCTCTCTTAACTATTTCTAAAAGCTGTAATAAGCATAGCCAGTAGTGCCTTGCAATGAAGTGGGACCAAACGATGATATGTAATTTTTTTCAAGAAAATCTCTTGAGGCTAACAGGGTGTTCTATGATAACATTTAGTTTAAAAAATTAAAATCGGCCGTCGATTTGTTCCTAAGCTGTCCTAACTATTTCTAAAAGCATTATTAAGCATTGCCAATGGTGCCTTGCAATTAAGTGGGACCAAACGAGGATACGAAAATTTTTCAAGAAAATCCTTTGACGCTAACAGGGTGTTCTATGATGACATTTAGTTTAAAAAATTAAAATCGGCCGTCGATTTGTTCCTAAGCTGTCCTAACTATTTCTAAAAACATTAATAAGCATAGCCAGTAGTGCCTTGCAATGAAGTGGGACCAAACGATGATACGTAATTTTTTTCAAGAAAATCTCTTGAGGCTAACAGGGTGTTCTATGATGACATTTAGTTTAAAAAATTTAAATCGGCCGTCGATTTGTTCCTAAGCTGTCCTAACTATTTCTAAAAGCATTAATAAGCATAGCCAGTAGCGCCTTGCAATGAAGTTGGACCAAACGATGATACGTAATTTTTTTCAAGAAAATCTGTTAAGGCTAACAGGCCACAGGGTGTTCTATGATGACATTTAGTTTAAAAAATTAAAATCGGCCGTCGAGTTGTCCCTTAACTGTCCTAACTATTTCTAAAAGCTGTAATAAGCATAGCCAGTAGTGCCTTGCAATGAAGTGGGACCAAACGAGGATACGTAATTTTTTTCAAGAAAATCTCTTGACGCTAACAGGGTGTTCTATGATGATATTTAGTTTAAAAAATTAAAATCGGCCGTCGATTTGTTCCTAAGCTGTCCTAACTATTTCTAAAAACATTAATAAGCATAGCCAGTAGTGCCTTGCAATGAAGTGGGACCAAACGATGATACGTAATTTTTTTCAAGAAAATCTCTTGAGGCTAACAGGGTGTTCTATGATGACATTTAGTTTAAAAAATTAAAATCGGCCGTCGATTTGTTCCTAAGCTGTCCTAACTATTTCTAAAAGCATTAATAAACATAGCCAGTAGCACCTTGCAATGAAGTGGGACGAAACGATGATACGTAATTTTTTTCAAGAATCTCTTGAGGCTAACAGGGTGTTCTATGATGACATTTAGTTAAAAAAATTAAAATCGGCCGTCGATTTGTTCCTAAGCTGTTCTAACTATTTCTAAAAGCATTAATAAGCATAGCCAGTAGTGCCTTGCAATGAAGTGGGACCAAACGATGATACGTAATTTTTTTCAAGAAAATTTCTTAAGGCTAACAGGGTGTTCTATGATGACATTTAGTTTAAAAAATTAAAATCGGCCGTCGATTTGTTCCTAAGCTGTCCTAACTATTTCTAAAAGCATTAATAAGCATAGCCAGTAGTGCCTTGCAATGAAGTGGGACCAAACGATGATACGTAATTTTTTTCAAGAAAATCTCTTGACGCTAACAGGGTGTTCTATGATGACATTTAGTTTAAAAAATTAAAATCGGCCGTCGATTTGTTCCTAAGCTGTCCTAACTATTTCTAAAAGCATTAACAAGAATTTATAATGGCTCCTTGCAATAAAGTGGGACCAAACGATGATACGTAATTTTTTTCAAGAAAATCTCTTAAGGCTAACAGGGTGTTTTTGATGACATTTAGTTTAAAAAATTAAAATCGGCCGTCGATTTGTGCTTAAGCTGTTCTCACTATTTCTAAAAGCATTATTAAGAATTGCCAATGGTGCCTTGCAATTAAGTGAGACCAAACGAGGATATGTAATTTTTTTCAAGAAAATCTGTTAAGGCTAACAGGCCACAGGGTGTTCTATGATGACATTTAGTTTAAAAAATTAAAATCGGCCGTCGAGTTGTCCCTTAACTGTCCTAACTATTTCTAAAAGCTGTAATAAGCATAGCCAGTAGTGCCTTGCAATGAAGTGGGACCAAACGATGATATGTAATTTTTTTCAAGAAAATCTCATAAGGCTAACAGGGTGTTCTATGATGACATTTAGTTTAAAAAATTAAAATCGGCCGTCGATTTGTTCCTAAGCTGTCCTAACTATTTCTAAAAGCATTAACAAGAATTTATAATGGCTCCTTGCAATAAAGTGGGACCAAACGATGATAAGTAATTTTTTTCAAGAAAATCTCTTAAGGCTAACAGGGTGTTTTTGATGACATTTAGTTTAAAAAATTAAAATCGGCCGTCGATTTGTGCTTAAGCTGTTCTCACTATTTCTAAAAGCATTATTAAGAATTGCCAATGGTGCCTTGCAATTAAGTGAGACCAAACGAGGATATGTAATTTTTTTCAAGAAAATCTGTTAAGGCTAACAGGCCACAGGGTGTTCTATGATGACATTTAGTTTAAAAAATTAAAATCGGCCGTCGAGTTGTCCCTTAACTGTCCTAACTATTTCTAAAAGCTGTAATAAGCATAGCCAGTAGTGCCTTGCAATGAAGTGGGACCAAACGATGATACGTAATTTTTTTCAAGAAAATCTCATAAGGCTAACAGGGTGTTCTATGATGACATTTAGTTTAAAAAATTAAAATCGGTCGTCGATTTGTTCCTAAGCTGTCCTAACTATTTCTAAAAACATTAATAAACATAGCCAGTAGTGCCTTGCAATGAAGTGGGACCAAACGATGATACGTAATTTTTTTCAAGAAAATCTCTTGAGGCTAACAGGGTGTTCTATGATGACATTTAGTTTAAAAAATTAAAATCGGCCGTCGATTTGTTCCTAAGCTGTCCTAACTATTTCTAAAAGCATTAATAAGCATAGCCAGTAGCGCCTTGCAATGAAGTGGGACCAAACGATGATACGTAATTTTTTTCAAGAAAATCTGTTAAGGCTAACAGGCCACAGGGTGTTCTATGATGACATTTAGTTTAAAAAATTAAAATCGGCCGTCGAGTTGTCCCTTAACTGTCCTAACTATTTCTAAAAGCTGTAATAAGCATAGCCAGTAGTGCCTTGCAATGAAGTGGGACGAAACGATGATATGTAATTTTTTTCAAGAAAATCTCTTAAGGCTAACAGGGTGTTCTATGATGACATTTAGTTTAAAAAATTAAAATCGGCCGTCGATTTGTTCCTAAGCTGTCCTAACTATTTCTAAAAGCATTATTAAGCATTGCCAATGGTGCCTTGCAATTAAGTGGGACCAAACGAGGATACGAAATTTTTTTCAAGAAAATCTCTTGAGGCTAACAGGGTGTTCTATGATGACATTTAGTTTAAAAAATTAAAATCGGCCGTCGATTTGTTCCTAAGCTGTCCTAACTATTTCTAAAAACATTAATAAGCATAGCCAGTAGTGCCTTGCAATGAAGTGGGACCAAACGATGATACGTAATTTTTTTCAAGAAAATCTCTTGAGGCTAACAGGGTGTTCTATGATGACATTTAGTTTAAAAAATTAAAATCGGCCGTCGATTTGTTCCTAAGCTGTCCTAACTATTTCTAAAAGCATTAATAAGCATAGCCAGTAGCGCCTTGCAATGAAGTGGGACCAAACGATGATACGTAATTTTTTTCAAGAAAATCTGTTAAGGCTAACAGGCCACAGGGTGTTCTATGATGACATTTAGTTTAAAAAATTAAAATCGGCCGTCGATTTGTTCCTAAGCTGTCCTAACTATTTCTAAAAGCATTAATAAGCATAGCCAGTAGCGCCTTGCAATGAAGTGGGACCAAACGAGGATATGTAATTTTTTTCAAGAAAATCTGTTAAGGCTAACAGGCCACAGGGTGTTCTATGATGACATTTAGTTTAAAAAATTAAAATCGGCCGTCGAGTTGTCCCTTAACTGTCCTAACTATTTCTAAAAGCTGTAATAAGCATAGCCAGTAGTGCCTTGCAATGAAGTGGGACCAAACGATGATACGTAATTTTTTTCAAGAAAATCTCATAAGGCTAACAGGGTGTTCTATGATGACATTTAGTTTAAAAAATTAAAATCGGTCGTCGATTTGTTCCTAAGCTGTCCTAACTATTTCTAAAAACATTAATAAACATAGCCAGTAGTGCCTTGCAATGAAGTGGGACCAAACGATGATACGTAATTTTTTTCAAGAAAATCTCTTGAGGCTAACAGGGTGTTCTATGATGACATTTAGTTTAAAAAATTAAAATCGGCCGTCGATTTGTTCCTAAGCTGTCCTAACTATTTCTAAAAGCATTAATAAGCATAGCCAGTAGCGCCTTGCAATGAAGTGGGACCAAACGATGATACGTAATTTTTTTCAAGAAAATCTGTTAAGGCTAACAGGCCACAGGGTGTTCTATGATGACATTTAGTTTAAAAAATTAAAATCGGCCGTCGAGTTGTCCCTTAACTGTCCTAACTATTTCTAAAAGCTGTAATAAGCATAGCCAGTAGTGCCTTGCAATGAAGTGGGACGAAACGATGATATGTAATTTTTTTCAAGAAAATCTCTTAAGGCTAACAGGGTGTTCTATGATGACATTTAGTTTAAAAAATTAAAATCGGCCGTCGATTTGTTCCTAAGCTGTCCTAACTATTTCTAAAAGCATTATTAAGCATTGCCAATGGTGCCTTGCAATTAAGTGGGACCAAACGAGGATACGAAATTTTTTTCAAGAAAATCTCTTGAGGCTAACAGGGTGTTCTATGATGACATTTAGTTTAAAAAATTAAAATCGGCCGTCGATTTGTTCCTAAGCTGTCCTAACTATTTCTAAAAACATTAATAAGCATAGCCAGTAGTGCCTTGCAATGAAGTGGGACCAAACGATGATACGTAATTTTTTTCAAGAAAATCTCTTGAGGCTAACAGGGTGTTCTATGATGACATTTAGTTTAAAAAATTAAAATCGGCCGTCGATTTGTTCCTAAGCTGTCCTAACTATTTCTAAAAGCATTAATAAGCATAGCCAGTAGCGCCTTGCAATGAAGTGGGACCAAACGATGATACGTAATTTTTTTCAAGAAAATCTGTTAAGGCTAACAGGCCACAGGGTGTTCTATGATGACATTTAGTTTAAAAAATTAAAATCGGCCGTCGATTTGTTCCTAAGCTGTCCTAACTATTTCTAAAAGCATTAATAAGCATAGCCAGTAGCGCCTTGCAATGAAGTGGGACCAAACGATGATACGTAATTTTTTTCAAGAAAATCTGTTAAGGCTAACAGGCCACAGGGTGTTCTATGATGACATTTAGTTTAAAAAATTAAAATCGGCCGTCGAGTTGTCCCTTAACTGTCCTAACTATTTCTAAAAGCTGTAATAAGCATAGCCAGTAGTGCCTTGCAATGAAGTGGGACCAAACGATGATATGTAATTTTTTTCAAGAAAATCTCTTGAGGCTACTAGGGTGTTCTATGATGACATTTAGTTTAAAAAATTAAAATCGGCCGTCGATTTGTTCCTAAGCTGTCCTAACTATTTCTAAAAACATTAATAAGCATAGCCAGTAGTGCCTTGCAATGAAGTGGGACCAAACGATGATACGTAATTTTTTTCAAGAAAATCTCTTGAGGCTAACAGGGTGTTCTATGATGACATTTAGTTTAAAAAATTAAAATCGGCCGTCGATTTGTTCCTAAGCTGTCCTAACTATTTCTAAAAGCATTAATAAGCATAGCCAGTAGCGCCTTGCAATGAAGTGGGACCAAACGATGATACGTAATTTTTTTCAAGAAAATCTGTTAAGGCTAACAGGCCACAGGGTGTTCTATGATGACATTTAGTTTAAAAAATTAAAATCGGCCGTCGATTTCTTCCTAAGCTGTCCTAACTATTTCTAAAAGCATTAACAAGCATAGCCACTAGCGCCTTGCAATGAAGTGGGACCAAACGATGATACGTAATTTTTTTCAAGAAAATCTGTTAAGGCTAACAGGCCACAGGATGTTCTATGATGACATTTAGTTTAAAAAATTAAAATCGGCCGTCGAGTTGTCCCTTAACTGTCCTAACTATTTCTAAAAGCTGTAATAAGCATAGCCAGTAGTGCCTTGCAATGAAGTGGGACCAAACGAGGATACGAAATTTTTTTCAAGAAAATCTCTTGACGCTAACAGGGTGTTCTATGATGACATTTAGTTTAAAAAATTAAAATCGGCCGTCGATTATTAAGCATTATTAAGCATTGCCAATGGTGCCTTGCAATTAAGTGGGACCAAACGAGGATACGTAATTTTTTCAAGAAAATCTCTTGACGCTAACAGGGTGTTCTATGATGACATTTAGTTTAAAAAATTAAAATCGGCCGTCGATTTGTTCCTAAGCTGTCCTAACTATTTCTAAAAACATTAATAAGCATAGCCAGTAGTGCCTTGCAATGAAGTGGGACCAAACGATGATACGTAATTTTTTTCAAGAAAATCTGTTAAGGCTAACAGGCCACAGGGTGTTCTATGATGACATTTAGTTTAAAAAATTAAAATCGGCCGTCGATTTGTTCCTAAGCTGTCCTAACTATTTCTAAAAACATTAATAAGCATAGCCAGTAGTGCCTTGCAATGAAGTGGGACCAAACGATGATATGTAATTTTTTTCAAGAAAATCTCTTGAGGCTAATAGGGTGTTCTATGATGACATTTAGTTTAAAAAATTAAAATCGGCTGTCGATTTGTTCCTAAGCTGTCCTAACTATTTCTAAAAGCATTAATAAGCATAGCCAGTAGCGCTTTGCAATGAAGTGGGACCAAACGATGATACATAATTTTTTTCAAGAAAATCTGTTAAGGCTAACAGGCCACAGGGTGTTCTATGATGACATTTAGTTTAAAAAATTAAAATCGGCCGTCGATTTCTTCCTAAGCTGTCCTAACTATTTCTAAAAGCATTAACAAGCATAGCCACTAGCGCCTTGCAATGAAGTGGGACCAAACGATGATACGTAATTTTTTTCAAGAAAATCTCTTAAGGCCAACAGCCCACAGGATGTTCTATGATGACATTTAGTTTAAAAAATTAAAATCGGCCGTCGAGTTGTCCCTTAACTGTCCTAACTATTTCTAAAAGCTGTAATAAGCATAGCCAGTAGTGCCTTGCAATGAAGTGGGACCAAACGAGGATACGAAATTTTTTTCAAGAAAATCTCTTGACGCTAACAGGGTGTTCTATGATGACATTTAGTTTAAAAAATTAAAATCGGCCGTCGATTATTAAGCATTATTAAGCATTGCCAATGGTGCCTTGCAATTAAGTGGGACCAAACGAGGATACGTAATTTTTTCAAGAAAATCTCTTGACGCTAACAGGGTGTTCTATGATGACATTTAGTTTAAAAAATTAAAATCGGCCGTCGATTTGTTCCTAAGCTGTCCTAACTATTTCTAAAAACATTAATAAGCATAGCCAGTAGTGCCTTGCAATGAAGTGGGACCAAACGATGATACGTAATTTTTTTCAAGAAAATCTGTTAAGGCTAACAGGCCACAGGGTGTTCTATGATGACATTTAGTTTAAAAAATTAAAATCGGCCGTCGAGTTGTCCCTTAACTGTCCTAACTATTTCTAAAAGCTGTAATAAGCATAGCCAGTAGTGCCTTGCAATGAAGTGGGACCAAACGAGGATACGAAATTTTTTTCAAGAAAATCTCTTGACGCTAACAGGGTGTTCTATGATGACATTTAGTTTAAAAAATTAAAATCGGCCGTCGATTTGTTCCTAAGCTGTCCTAACTATTTCTAAAAACATTAATAAGCATAGCCAGTAGTGCCTTGCAATGAAGTGGGACCAAACGATGATATGTAATTTTTTTCAAGAAAATCTCTTGAGGCTAACAGGGTGTTCTATGATGACATTTAGTTTAAAAAATTAAAATCGGCCGTCGATTTGTTCCTAAGCTGTCCTAACTATTTCTAAAAGCATTAATAAGCATAGCCAGTAGCGCCTTGCAATGAAGTGGGACCAAACGATGATACGTAATTTTTTTCAAGAAAATCTGTTAAGGCTAACAGGCCACAGGGTGTTCTATGATGACATTTAGTTTAAAAAATTAAAATCGGCCGTCGAGTTGTCCCTTAACTGTCCTAACTATTTCTAAAAGCTGTAATAAGCATAGCCAGTAGTGCCTTGCAATGAAGTGGGACCAAACGAGGATACGAAATTTTTTTCAAGAAAATCTCTTGACGCTAACAGGGTGTTCTATGATGACATTTAGTTTAAAAAATTAAAATCGGCCGTCGATTTGTTCCTAAGCTGTCCTAACTATTTCTAAAAACATTAATAAGCATAGCCAGTAGTGCCTTGCAATGAAGTGGGACCAAACGATGATATGTAATTTTTTTCAAGAAAATCTCTTGAGGCTAACAGGGTGTTCTATGATGACATTTAGTTTAAAAAATTAAAATCGGCCGTCGATTTGTTCCTAAGCTGTCCTAACTATTTCTAAAAGCATTAATAAGCATAGCCAGTAGTGCCTTGCAATGAAGTGGGACCAAACGATGATACGTAATTTTTTTCAAGAAAATCTCTTGACGCTAACAGGGTGTTCTACGAGGACATTTAGTTTAAAAAATTAAAATCGGCCGTCGATTTGTTACTAAGCTGTCCTAACTATTTCTAAAAGCATTAATAAGCATAGCCAGTAGTGCCTTGCAATGAAGTGGGACGAAACGATGATACGTAATTTTTTTCAAGAAAATCTCTTGACGCTAACAGGGTGTTCTACGAGGACATTTAGTTTAAAAAATTAAAATCGGCCGTCGATTTGTTACTAAGCTGTCCTAACTATTTCTAAAAGCATTAATAAGCATAGCCAGTAGTGCCTTGCAATGAAGTGGGACCAAACGATGATACGTAATTTTTTTCAAGAAAATCTCTTAAGGCTAACAGGGTGTTCTATGATGACATTTAGTTTAAAAAATTAAAATCGGCCGTCGATTTGTTCCTAAGCTATCCTAACTATTTCTAAAAGCATTAATAAGCATAGCCAGTAGTGCCTTGCAATGAAGTGGGACCAAACGATGATACGTAATTTTTTTCAAGAAAATCTCTTGACGCTAACAGGGTGTTCTACGAGGACATTTAGTTTAAAAAATTAAAATCGGCCGTCGATTTGTTACTAAGCTGTCCTAACTATTTCTAAAAGCATTAATAAGCATAGCCAGTAGTGCCTTGCAATGAAGTGGGACCAAACGATGATACGTAATTTTTTTCAAGAAAATCTCTTGAGGCTAACAGGGTGTTCTATGATGACATTTAGTTTAAAAAATTAAAATCGGCCGTCGATTTGTTCCTAAGCTGTCCTAACAAGTTCTAAAAGCATTAATAAGGATAGCCAGTAGCACCTTGCAATGAAATGGGACCAAACGATGATACGAAATTTTTTCAAGAAAATCTGTTGAGGCTAACAGGCCACAGGGTGTTCTATGATGACATTTAGTTTAAAAAATTAAAATCGGCCGTCGATTTGTTCTTAAGCTGTCCTAACTATTTCTAAAAGCATTAATAAGCATAGCCAGTAGTGCCTTGCAATGAAGTGGGACCAAACGATGATACGTAATTTTTTTCAAGAAAATCTCTTAAGGCTAACAGGGTGTTCTATGATGACATTTAGTTTAAAAAATTAAAATCGGCCGTCGATTTGTTCCTAAGCTGTTCTAACTATTTCTAAAAGCATTAATAAGCATTGCCAATGGTGCCTTGCAATGAAGTGGGACCAAACGATGATACGTAATTTTTTTCAAGAAATTCTCTTGACGCTAACAGGGTGTTCTATGATGACATTTAGTTTAAAAAATTAAAATCGGCCGTCGATTTGTTCCTAAGCTGTCCTAACTATTTCTAAAAGCATTAATAAGCATAGGCAGTAGTGCCTTGCAATGAAGTACGATGATACGTAATTTTTTTCAAGAAAATCTCTTAAGGCTAATAGGGTGTTCTATGATGACATTTAGTTTAAAAAATTAAAATCGGCCGTCGATTTGTTCCTAAGCTCTCTTAACTATTTCTAAAAGCATTAATAAGCATTGCCAATAGTACCTTGCAATGAAGTGGGACCAAACGATGATACGTAATTTTTTTCAAGAAAATCTCTTAAGGCTAACAGGGTGTTCTATGATGACATTTAGTTTAAAAAATTAAAATCGGCCGTCGATTTGTTCCTAAGCTGTCCTAACTATTTCTAAAAGCATTAATAAGCATAGCCAGTAGTGCCTTGCAATGAAGTGGGACCAAACGATGATACGTAATTTTTTTCAAGAAAATATCTTAAGGCTAACAGGGTGTTCTATGATGACATTTAGTTTAAAAAATTAAAATCGGCCGTCGATTTGTTCTTAAGCTGTCCTAACTATTTCTAAAAGCATTAATAAGCATAGCCAGTAGTGCCTTGCAATGAAGTGGGACCAAACGATGATACGTAATTTTTTTCAAGAAAATCTCTTGACGCTAACAGGGTGTTCTACGAGGACATTTAGTTTAAAAAATTAAAATCGGCCGTCGATTTGTTACTAAGCTGTCCTAACTATTTCTAAAAGCATTAATAAGCATAGCCAATAGTACCTTGCAATGAAGTGGGACCAAACGATGATACGTAATTTTTTTCAAGAAAATCTCTTAAGGCTAACAGGGTGTTCTATGATGATATTTAGTTTAAAAAATTAAAATCGGCCTTCGATTTGTTCTTAAGCTGTCCTAACTATTTCTAAAAGCATTAATAAGCATAGCCAGTAGTGCCTTGTAATGAAGTGGGGTCAAACGATGATATGTAATTTTTTTCAAGAAAATCTCTTAAGGCTAACAGGGTGTTCTATGATGACATTTAGTTTAAAAAATTAAAATCGGCCGTCGATTTGTTCTTAAGCTGTCCTAACTATTTCTAAAAGCAGTAATAAGCATTGCCAATAGTACCTTGCAATGAAGTGGGACCAAACGATGATACGTAATTTTTTTCAAGAAAATATCATGATGCTAACATGGTGTTCTATGATGACATTTAGTTAAAAAAATTAAAATCGGCCGTCGATTTGTTCCTAGGCTGTTATAACTATTTCTAAAAGCATTAATAAGCATTGCCAATGGTGCCTTGCAATGAAGTGGGACCAAACGATGATACGTAATTTTTTTCAAGAAAATCTCTTAAGGCTAACAGGGTGTTCTATGATGACATTTAGTTTAAAAAATTAAAATCGGCCGTCGATTTGTTCCTAAGCTGTCCTAACTATTTCTAAAAGCATTAATAAGCATAGCCAGTAGTGCCTTGCAATGAAGTGGGACCAAACGATGATACGTAATTTTTTTCAAGAAAATCTCTTAAGGCTAACAGGGTGTTCTATGATTCCATTTAGTTTAAAAAATTAAAATCGGCCGTCGATTTGTTATTAAGCTGTCCTAACTATTTCTAAAAGCATTAATAGGCATAGCCAGTAGTGCCTTGCAATGAAGAGGGACCAAACGATGATACGAAATTTTTTTCAAGAAAATCTCTTAAGGCTAACAGGGTGTTCTATGATGACATTTAGTTTAAAAAATTAAAATCGGCCGTCGATTTGTTCTTAAGCTGTTCTAACTATTTCTAAAAGCATTAATAAGCATTGCCAATGGTGTCTTGCAATGAAGAGGGTCCAAACGATGATACGTAATTTTTTTCAAGAAAATCTCTTGACGCTAACAGGGTGTTCTATGATGACATTTAGTTTAAAAAATTAAAATCGGCCGTCGATTTGTTCTTAAGCTGTCCTAACTATTTCTAAAAGCATTAATAGGCATAGCCAGTAGCACCTTGCAATGAAGAGGGGCCAAACGGTGATACGTAATTTTTTTCAAGAAAATCTCTTAAGGCTAACAGGGTGTTCTATGATGACATTTAGTTTAAAAAATTAAAATCGGCCGTCGATTTGTTCCTAAGCTGTCCTAACTATTTCTAAAAGCATTAATAAGCATAGCCAGTAGTGCCTTGCAATGAAGTGGGACCAAACGATGATACGTAATTTTTTTCAAGAAAATCTCTTAAGGCTAACAGGGTGTTCTATGATTCCATTTAGTTTAAAAAATTAAAATCGGCCGTCGATTTGTTATTAAGCTGTCCTAACTATTTCTAAAAGCATTAATAGGCATAGCCAGTAGTGCCTTGCAATGAAGAGGGACCAAACGATGATACGAAATTTTTTTCAAGAAAATCTCTTAAGGCTAACAGGGTGTTCTATGATGACATTTAGTTTAAAAAATTAAAATCGGCCGTCGATTTGTTCCTAAGCTGTCCTAACTATTTCTAAAAGCATTAATAAGCATAGCCAGTAGTGCCTTGCAATGAAGTTGGACCAAACGATGATACGTAATTTTTTTCAAGAAAATCTCTTGAGGCTAACAGGGTGTTCTATGATTCCATTTAGTTTAAAAAATTAAAATCGGCCGTCGATTTGTTCCTAAGCTGTCCTAACTATTTCTAAAAGCATTAATAAGCATAGCCAGTAGTGCCTTGCAATGAAGTGGGACCAAACGATGATACGTAATTTTTTTCAAGAAAATCTCTTAAGGCTAACAGGGTGTTCTATGATGACATTTAGTTTAAAAAATTAAAATCGGCCGTCGATTTGTTCCTAAGCTCTCTTAACTATTTCTAAAAGCATTAATAAGCATAGCCAGTAGTGCCTTGCAATGAAGTGGGACCAAACGATGATACGTAATTTTTTTCAAGAAAATCTCTTAAGGCTAACAGGGTGTTCTATGATGACATTTAGTTTAAAAAATTAAAATCGGCCGTCGATTTGTTCCTAAGCTGTCCTAACTATTTCTAAAAGCATTAATAAGCATAGCCAGTAGTGCCTTGCAATAAAGTGGGACCAAACGATGATACGTAATTTTTTTCAAGAAAATCTCTTAAGGCTAACAGGGTGTTCTATGATGACATTTAGTTTAAAAAATTAAAATCGGCCGTCGATTTGTTCCTAAGCTGTCCTAACTATTTCTAAAAGCATTAATAAGCATAGCCAGTAGTGCCTTGCAATGAAGTGGGACCAAACGATGATACGTAATTTTTTTCAAGAAAATCTCTTAAGGCTAACAGGGTGTTCTATGATGACATTTAGTTTAAAAAATTAAAATCGGCCGTCGATTTGTTCTTAAGCTGTCCTAACTATTTCTAAAAGCATTAATAAGCATAGCCAGTAGTGCCTTGCAATGAAGTGGGACCAAACGATGATACGTAATTTTTTTCAAGAAAATCTCTTAAGGCTAACAGGGTGTTCTATGATGACATTTAGTTTAAAAAATTAAAATCGGCCGTCGATTTGTTCTTAAGCTGTCCTAACTATTTCTAAAAGCATTAATAAGCATAGCCAGTAGTGCCTTGCAATGAAGTGGGACCAAACGATGATACGTAATTTTTTTCAAGAAAATCTCTTAAGGCTAACAGGGTGTTCTATGATGACATTTAGTTTAAAAAATTAAAATCGGCCTTCGATTTGTTCTTAAGCTGTCCTAACTATTTCTAAAAGCATTAATAAGCATAGCCAGTAGTGCCTTGCAATGAAGTGGGACCAAACGATGATACGTAATTTTTTTCAAGAAAATCTCTTAAGGCTAACAGGGTGTTCTATGATGACATTTAGTTTAAAAAATTAAAATCGGCCGTCGATTTGTTCTTAAGCTGTCCTAACTATTTCTAAAAGCATTAATAAGCATAGCCAGTAGTGCCTTGCAATGAAGTGGGACCAAACGATGATACGTAATTTTTTTCAAGAAAATCTCTTAAGGCTAACAGGGTGTTCTATGATGATATTTAGTTTAAAAAATTAAAATCGGCCTTCGATTTGTTCTTAAGCTGTCCTAACTATTTCTAAAAGCTGTAATAAGCATAGCCAGTAGTGCCTTGTAATGAAGTGGGGTCAAACGATGATACGTAATTTTTTTCAAGAAAATCTCTTAAGGCTAACAGGGTGTTCTATGATGACATTTAGTTTAAAAAATTAAAATCGGCCGTCGATTTGTTCCTAAGCTGTCCTAACTATTTCTAAAAGCATTAATAAGCATAGCCAGTAGTGCCTTGCAATGAAGTGGGACCAAACGATGATACGTAATTTTTTTCAAGAAAATCTCTTAAGGCTAACAGGGTGTTCTATGATGACATTTAGTTTAAAAAATTAAAATCGGCCGTCGATTTGTTCTTAAGCTGTCCTAACTATTTCTAAAAGCAGTAATAAGCATTGCCAATAGTACCTTGCAATGAAGTGGGACCAAACGATGATACGTAATTTTTTTCAAGAAAATATCATGATGCTAACATGGTGTTCTATGATGACATTTAGTTAAAAAAATTAAAATCGGCCGTCGATTTGTTCCTAGGCTGTTATAACTATTTCTAAAAGCATTAATAAGCATTGCCAATGGTGCCTTGCAATGAAGTGGGACCAAACGATGATACGTAATTTTTTTCAAGAAAATCTCTTGACGCTAACAGGGTGTTCTATGATGACATTTAGTTTAAAAAATTAAAATCGGCCGTCGATTTGTTCTTAAGCTGTCCTAACTATTTCTAAAAGCATTAATAAGCATTGCCAATGGTGCCTTGCAATGAAGTGGGACCAAACGATGATACGTAATTTTTTTCAAGAAAATCTCTTAAGGCTAACAGGGTGTTCTATGATGACATTTAGTTTAAAAAATTAAAATCGGCCGTCGATTTGTTCCTAAGCTGTTATAACTATTTCTAAAAGCATTAATAAGCATTGCCAATGGTGCCTTGCAATGAAGTGGGACCAAACGATGATACGTAATTTTTTTCAAGAAAATCTCTTAAGGCTAACAGGGTGTTCTATGATGACATTTAGTTTAAAAAATTAAAATCGGCCGTCGATTTGTTCCTAAGCTCTCTTAACTATTTCTAAAAGCATTAATAAGCATAGCCAGTAGTGCCTTGCAATGAAGTGGGACCAAACGATGATACGTAATTTTTTTCAAGAAAATCTCTTAAGGCTAACAGGGTGTTCTATGATGACATTTAGTTTAAAAAATTAAAATCGGCCGTCGATTTGTTCTTAAGCTGTTCTAACTATTTCTAAAAGCATTAATAAGCATTGCCAATGGTGTCTTGCAATGAAGAGGGTCCAAACGATGATACGTAATTTTTTTCAAGAAAATCCCTTAAGGCTAACAGGGTGTTCTATGATGACATTTAGTTTAAAAAATTAAAATCGGCCGTCGATGTGTTCCTAAGCTATCCTAACTATTTCTAAAAGCATTAATAAGCATTGCCAATAGTACCTTGCAATGAAGTGGGACCAAACGATGATACGTAATTTTTTTCAAGAAAATCTCTTGACGCTAACAGGGTGTTCTATGATGACATTTAGTTTAAAAAATTAAAATCGGCCGTCGATTTGTTCTTAAGCTGTCCTAACTATTTCTAAAAGCATTAATAGGCATAGCCAGTAGCACCTTGCAATGAAGTGGGGCCAAACGGTGATACGTAATTTTTTTCAAGAAAATCTCTTAAGGCTAACAGGGTGTTCTATGATGACATTTAGTTTAAAAAATTAAAATCGGCTGTCGATTTGTTCCTAAGCTGTCCTAACTATTTCTAAAAGCATTAATAAGCATAGCCAGTAGTGCCTTGCAATGAAGTGGGACCAAACGATGATACGTAATTTTTTTCAAGAAAATCTCTTAAGGCTAACAGGGTGTTCTATGATTCCATTTAGTTTAAAAAATTAAAATCGGCCGTCGATTTGTTATTAAGCTGTCCTAACTATTTCTAAAAGCATTAATAGGCATAGCCAGTAGTGCCTTGCAATGAAGAGGGACCAAACGATGATACGAAATTTTTTTCAAGAAAATCTCTTAAGGCTAACAGGGTGTTCTATGATGACATTTAGTTTAAAAAATTAAAATCGGCCGTCGATTTGTTCCTAAGCTGTCCTAACTATTTCTAAAAGCATTAATAAGCATAGCCAGTAGTGCCTTGCAATGAAGTGGGACCAAACGATGATACGTAATTTTTTTCAAGAAAATCTCTTGACGCTAACAGGGTGTTCTATGATTCCATTTAGTTTAAAAAATTAAAATCGGCCGTCGATTTGTTCCTAAGCTGTCCTAACTATTTCTAAAAGCATTAATAAGCATAGCCAGTAGTGCCTTGCAATGAAGTGGGACCAAACGATGATACGTAATTTTTTTCAAGAAAATCTCTTAAGGCTAACAGGGTGTTCTATGATGACATTTAGTTTAAAAAATTAAAATCGGCCGTCGATTTGTTCCTAAGCTCTCTTAACTATTTCTAAAAGCATTAATAAGCATAGCCAGTAGTGCCTTGCAATGAAGTGGGACCAAACGATGAAACGTAATTTTTTTCAAGAAAATCTCTTAAGGCTAACAGGGTGTTCTATGATGACATTTAGTTTAAAAAATTAAAATCGGCCGTCGATTTGTTCCTAAGCTGTCCTAACTATTTCTAAAAGCATTAATAAGCATAGCCAGTAGTGCCTTGCAATGAAGTTGGACCAAACGATGATACGTAATTTTTTTCAAGAAAATCTCTTGATGCTAACAGGGTGTTCTATGATGACATTTAGTTAAAAAAATTAAAATCGGCCGTCGATTTGTTCCTAACCTTTCCTTACTATTTCTAAAAGCTGTAATTATTTGGCATTGCCAATGGTGCCTTGCAATGAAGTTCGATTTTATTCACAGATCATTCCACCATCCCACTTTTCTGGGAATTATCCACGCGAAATCAAATCGGCCAGATTGTGATGGGAACTAACATGGCATCAATTTTTTGTTGCAACTAAAGATTCAATGTTGAAGGAGCAGAAGGAACGCTGAGCCAATACAATACAATCATATAGTCAGTCCAGAAAACTTAACTTATTTCAAATTTTGCTAGATATTTCGAGGATTTAAGATTTTTAAATTTTTGTAAGACTTTCGAGTTTTTCAGATTTTCTAGGCAATTAGCATTAAACAGCTTGTAGCAAAATTGGAGACTATTCAAGGAAACTACTAAATATTACCCCACCTTCCTTATCATCAAATTTTCGAAAAATCAGCTACTTGAAACTTAACCGTAAAAAATTATTTCACATCGAAGAGCATTGAATCCAGCATACTTACGAATCTAATCTTCGAGTAAGGAAGTCTAAAAATGTTTCGAGTAGTGGAGAATCTTTATCTATGCTGTCTCGGATCTCCTAAATCGCCTTGATTCATCATTCAACTTTTGTAACACTATGTGGATAAGCCAAGCATTACGTGTTTCGGCTATATTTTCTAAGGCCTTTAATCAGCGAATTTGTTCGTTGAGGTTATCGAGTACCGAAGCGATAGTTGCAGAATTGACTTTGGTAATTTTTGAATGTTCAGAAAGAGACTTCTTATATAATTCAACAATTGACATCTATGGATCTTAACGTTTCAACAAATGCTGTAATGTTTCGGCATAACTAGCATCATCAATTCTTTGCCGTCGTAAACATTATACGACGAAAGGAGTTATTTTCCTTTAAATAACTCCTTTAAATATTTAAATTTGTGAGCCTGTGAAAGTGTTAATAAAGAAGAATGGTAATTATGTTTTTGGAATGCTATGATAATATTGATTGTCAATCACGTCCATTTCAGAGGCAGCCGTCGCATCGATTCCAAACATAAGGCCACGAGAGTTTGTTTATCTTATCGTAACGTAACTAAATATTGCCCCACAATTGGCCTTTGATAATGGATCTTCGTTTATTATACTAGTAATTATAAATTAATTTTTAGAATTACAAACATTTTCTTTTATAGGGCCGGAATGACAAATAAACTCTCCTCCATAAACCCCGTACAATTGGATGTCGTATCGTGTTTTTATTTTAACGTGATTTCATGTTTTGGTTTCCTTACCCATTTTGGATCGTTATACACCTATCACTATCGCATGCGCTATAATATGACATCTTCATGAACAGGGGTATGTACCAATCTCAATTATTCTGATTACTATAGTAACTTCTTGATGCTGTTGTTCTGCTGAACCGAAATTTACCATAACGTGTGCATAATCATCGTTCATAAAAGTGTCCGGAACAGTTCGAACTTTTTCATTCACTATCAGTTAATCGATACCCATGTGTATGCATCAATTACCATCTGTTGGTTACATAACATTGGTACACAATGCTACATCCGGCTGATTTGCACTCCAAAGCTGCAATGTTTTATTTTTCCTCTTGGTCTAGTTTATTGTTCTTTACTGGCAATATTACCTTATTCTTCTTAAGTAGTTAAACTAGCTAATTATCCTTAGCTCAGATTATGCTTCACTTAGATCACTTAAAAAACGTGCCTTTTCTGACGATTGTCTAATTTTGGGAGAAAGAAGAAATCTTTCGGATCTGTATTAGTTACTTTCTTAAGACATCCCTAACAATTTTGCTGAGTTGCTGAAGCTGTAGGTCTAAACTCGTTTAAAATCAAAGCTCTCGACATCAAACGATAACGATTTTAGTATTTGCTGGTTTGATTTATTTCTAATATGGGATTTGTACTCAACATTTATCCATTTCGACATTAAACTCAACCTTTTGCAAAACAAATTCAACACTCTGCAAATTAAATTTACAATACCTAATTTTGCAAAAGGTTGAATATAATTAACAATTTGCAAATGACTGAATTTGTATTGCAAATTAGTGTAAAACAGTTGCTGTAAATGACCGCAATGCGGCTAACATATTGAAACTTTCTTCTTACAAAAACATCCTACCCGTCTCCTTTTCCTAATTACAAGCGCCGTTGTCTGTATAAGAGAAAACAAGGAATCAATGAAGAGCTGAGCTATCTATAATGAATTAGTGTTATATTAGGAGATTTTCACAAATATTGAATTTTCTATGATATGTATTGAAATAACGAACCAATCTTAATGCGTGTTAGCACAACAATTATACAGGGTCCGAAACCTATTTTACCATTCTTGCAAGATTTACCAACCACTGTGCTGTTCTAAATTTCTCCATTCTCCCGGACAATAGATCCCCTAATAAATTTATTAAACTTTTGGCATCAACCACCAGGATTTTTAAGGCTTTATTTAATCTTTCGCGATCGTTTTTAAATTGTATTAGATGAACATTTCTTATGGCGTTAAAAAATTAGTCAAATGTATTATTATACATGTAAGGCATCAATATGAGCTTTGCGGTTTGCTTGATAATTTCTGGCTCCACGCCTCCTTAGAAGGGGATTTGACGCCGCTCTTTTAATTTTATATTTTAGTTACACTCATTGTTGCCCACGAATAATGTGAACAATTAACATTTAAATTTTATTTTGCATTCAGATTAGAAATGTAAGATTCATTTATGATGGTCTACCAATATACCACTTATACTTATACGGTTAGAAGCACTCCCTCGCGTCGCCAATACTAATAAAATCTTTGCATTTATTTAAACTTTCCCCTCTAAGTAAGATTATTGTGATTTAACGTGAAACAATAAAAATTTATGATGCACTAAATCAAAACAGTTCTAGTGCAATCGGCAGACATTCTCGTATATTTACGTAAGCATACCGTATCAATTTCTATTTTTATTGATACAAACTAAAATAAAAAATGAAATCCAATTTATTACAAAACAAAAATTGTTGTCTGTTTTTTTTTTTATAAATAAATATTTGTCTCTTCGATCTCTTCGATTCATGCGGTTCAATAAATACTCGGATGCACAATCAGTCATTACGTTATACATATTATACAGATGGCTCAAATATTGCAGGAGGTATGTATGTATGTATGTACATATAGTAAAACCGTGAAAAATAAAATTTCCTGTCTAAATTTTGTTTCCGAATGTAGCGATGCGCGAGTAACAAGAAGAAGGAAATTGACTTTTTTGTTTACTCCATTCGTCAAGGTCCATATCACTAAAATGTGATGTTGCCGCTTAATTTATTTTTATTTAGAAAATTCGTTTCTTGGAATTGTTCTAAATATTTTAATAGATTTCATAGAATTTAATATTCATATAATTATGTTTGGTCTTTGCCCTATATATAGTATGTTTGAGTAACGTTGTGCGCGCGCGTGCTACTAAATTGAAGAGGGATTCAAATACATTTTTAGGTATTTGCGTTTTGAAATATTTGAGTTTCAATTAAATATGAATCCGGGAATTTTGCGTTTAATTTAGATTTTATAATTTTATTATACGTGGAAGTGGAGTAATTTAATAATATTTTTCATTGGAAAAGGTATTCAAAATATAACTGGGATCTATGTTTAGAGCTCAATATAACACCCAAGTAACATTCCTTAGAGCTGATCGTTGCGAGGTTGCAATCAAATTAGAAGCAATTGATACCCTACGCTTTAATAGAAAAAATCTCTATAAGGTAATTTTTTAGCACTATTAGCTTTAATCGTTTTAAGAGCTGATAGTTCGATTTAACAGCCCTCTAAGCCAGTGTAGAGCACAAAACAATACCGTAGTACTAGTTTTTATTTAGCAATTAAGTAGCACTATCCTATCATCTACAAAGGAGCTTATTTAATGCAATTAGCTTTAAATTTATTACCTCTAATAGTGCGTAAATTATGGCTCATTTATAGCTAATTTGTTAATTCTAAATAAAAAAGAAAATTTTATAAAGTTTTGAATTATATTTTGCATTGATTTAAAGTATAGTAACATAATTTTGTAGCTAATAAAGAGTTCTCACAGTTTTAAAAGAAATTTGATTTTCTACGGTCAAAATATGATCATATAAATTTCATCTCAACGTAAAACTTAAAATATTTGAAATATAGAAAGGTATAAACTGAGTAGTGCGTATAGGTATCAAATTCGGAAAAACCAAAGGCTTATCTATACTAATATTATAAAGAGGTAAAGTTTGTATGTTTAGATGTATGAGGTAATCTGCGAAACTACTCATCCGATTTCAAAAATTCTTTCACTAATATTTAGAATGGACCTTCAGGGTGGACATAGGCTATATATTATTACGTTAAAATAAAAGGGATTTTCGTGGGGACCAATTTTGTATAATAATTATACGGCTAAGTAGTAAGAAAATTATTATTTCCAATATTATTTAGAAGGCTTTGATCGAGGCCTTGATATTTTCTATTTGTATCAAAAGTCAAAAGTAAAAACAATACCGAATACTAATTTCGGCCATGTAGATGGTATTAGTATTATTCGGCCGAGTAAGTAGTGCATTATCCAGACAATTGCCACTTCGTTTAAATTTATTGTTTTCAATAACAGTGGCACTATTCTGGTTTTCCCGGGGAATTGCGAATTGGGAATTAATTTATTGTCAGTTTTTAGTGTATTTTGGTTTTCTTTTTTCCAAAGCATACTTAATTTAGGTGAAAAATAGTTCCATTTCATAGCAATTTTGTTGTTTATTTTTCCCTAAAAATTTGGCTGGGAATTATTTTTTCCCAAAACATGAATAATATACCAATCGCTCAGTATGCTTTCGAAAAAAGAAAACCAAAATACACTAAAAACTGACAATAAATTAATTCCCAATTCGCAATTCCCCGGGAAAACCAGAATAGTGCCACAGGTGAAATAAACCAAGAGATATAAGAAAGGGACAATTTAAACGGGCATACAAGAAAAAAATTTTGGCGACAAACATTAGCATCAGAAATAATAAATTGGCATCACAAATAATATTTAGGCACCACATATGAAAAAACAAACAAATATTTTTGAAGGACATTATTAAATACTGTGGCGACAAACATTGACATCAAAATTAATAAATTGGCGACAAATATAATATTTTGGAACAGAAAAAAATAATTTTTAGTAGTAAAAAAAAAAAAAAAATT
This sequence comes from Tipula helvola, assembly GCA_963556165.1. NCBI lineage: Eukaryota > Metazoa > Arthropoda > Insecta > Diptera > Tipulidae > Tipula > Tipula helvola. The sequence goes on from OY744481.1 coordinate 105,634,643, forward strand.
CGTGACAAAAAATTAAATTTAATCGATACAAATTATTTAATATTTGATGGGGGATCGATATAAAATATTGCAGTGTCATTAATATATTCTATATAATCCGCTCCTACGTGCGATGTTTGCTTATCCTGGCTCCTACGTCCCTCGAAGTTTAAATCTAAAGCCCCTCGGAGGGATAAGCGGGGGGGGAGCGAAGCGACCTCCCGCGTGCCCGTGAGAGTTACCGAAGCCGTTAGCCTCTACAATTCTAAGTTAAATTATGAATTTCCATTTTCCAGAATATTTTAAAACTAATTTAATTTTTTTAATTTTTAATTTATTTATTTATAAATTTGTTGCCAGTTAATTATTTTTGTCGCCCAAAATGTTTATTTCGATGCCAAAAATAATTTTTTGTGTACCCTTCCAATAGTGCCAAAAAATTATAAATGTTGCCAAATTATTATTATGATGCCAAGAAATTTTTGTTTGTTGCTCATTAATTTGTGCCGTTTTATTATTTTTTTGTATCTCAAATATTAATTTTTTGTGTGCCGGTTTATTGCCAGCCTATAAGAAAATACAGCAATAATTTATAACATCATGCCTAAAAGAAAATCACAACTTTCACGGCTAACATCTCAGACAAGAGCAGCTAAAATACGCCGAGCGGAAGAGTCCAACCCTGAAACTACGCAGCGTCTCGTGAGTCGTAGAGATTACATATCACAAGCGGGTGCTAGGGAGTCCAATACTGAACGCTCGCAGCGGCTCGCTAGTCAAAACATAAGAACATTGCAGGCCCGCGCTAGAGAATCTAACTTTGCACGCTCCGAGCGCATTACTAGCCTTAGACAGCATGCCTTAGATGCACGTGCTAGGGAATCTAGCGCCGAACGCTCCCAGCGCCTAGCCGCAGAAAAACAACGAATATCTATGACTAGAGCCCGTAATCGAATTGTTGCTCACGGAAATGGATCAGTTTCCAATTACGATCCAAATATAGATTATGCTCAGCAAAATACCCTAAGTGCTTTGCTAAAAAATGGAGTGATGAAGCAAACGGTATGTGTTGTGCTGGAGGCAAAGTGGTTCTCCCTATTATACAGGAACCACCACAACCAATAAAAGATCTTTTGTCAGGCAGTCACCCATTATCTAAGCATTTTATATGTAACATACGCAGGTATAACACTTTGTTTCAGATGACATCATTCGGTGCTAAAGAAATTCGCGAAAGAAACTTTATGCCTACATTTAAGGTAGAAGGGCAGGTGTACCATTTGATTGGTAGTTTGCAATACCCTTTAATGTTCGTAAAAGGCGAAGATGGTTATTATTTAACAATCCCTCAACAAAATTCAATGAGGAATAAAACTGTTTCATGTATGCAGTTTTATGCGTATAGAATGATGATCAGAGATGACTGTTTTAATTCCTTACATTATTACAGAGATTTGTTTAGTCAATACTGTGTTGATATGATGGCTAAAATGATATCAGAAAGACTAAATTACATATGTCATAATCAACAACAACTGAGAGCGGACGACTATGTACATCTACGAGATGCTTTAAATCAGGATGCTAATTCGAACCCTGCAAATGTTGGACAACACGTCATCTTGCCTTCAACTTTCACGGGATCCCCGCGTTATATGCACGAAAAAACCCAGGATGCTATGACGTACGTTCGAAACTATGGGAGACCCGATTTATTTGTGACATTTACTTGCAACCCGGAATGGTCAGAAATTAAGGAAGCGCTATTACCTGGCCAGCGGTCATTTGATCGGCATGACATAATTTCCAGGGTATTCCATTTAAAGATGAAAAAAATTATCAAGTTATTCACAAAATACGAGATATTCGGTAAAGTCAAATGTCATATGCTCAGTGTTGAGTGGCAAAAACGCGGATTACCACATTGTCATATGTTATTTTGGTTGGAAAGAAAAATACAACCAGATGAAATTGACAGTGTAATAGTTGTTGAATTACCGGATAAAGATGACGATCCAGTGTTATTCGATATTGTAACCATTAATATGGTGCATGGACCCTGCGTAGATCAAAATATCACATCACCATGTATGAAAAACGGTATTTGTTCAAAAAAATACCCTCGTCGTTTCGTCAACGAGACCCAGACCGGAGAGGATGGGTATCCAGTATATCGTCGCCGTGACGCTGAAAATGGAGGTCGGAACGCTACCTTGAACATCAGAGGAAGAACGGTTACTATAGAGAATAGGTGGATTGTCCCGTATTCCCCAATATTGTGTCGATCATTTAACGCCCACATTCACGTGGAATGCTGCCATTCAGTTCAGGCGATCAAATATATATGTAAATATATAAATAAAGGATCGGACCAAGCTACTTTCAGCGTCAAAAATCTCCACGACGAGGTGGAAAACTATCTAAATGGCCGGTACATAAGTACATCAGAATCTGTCTGGAGAATATTATAATTTCCAATCCACGACAGGTGTCCTACTTTCGTGCATTTGGCCGTACACTTAGAAAACTGTCAAATAGTGTACTTTACGGCAGGGACGGTGCAACAAGTTGCCCAAAATCCACGCAAAACTACACTTTTAGAGTTCTTCGAGCTTTGCAACACGGACGATTTCGCAAAATCTCTATTGTACCACGAAGTCCCACACTATTATACGTGGGTTAATAACAAATTTTCAAGAAGAAGGCGCGGTCAAATCGTATATGGGCATCCAGGCATAAAGAAAGACGATGCTTTGGGAAGAATATATGGTGTACATCCTTCTCAATCTGAGTGTTTTTATCTCAGAATGTTACTACATCACGTACGTGGTCCAACCTCATTCCAAAACTTGAAAACTGTAAATGGAGTTGTCAAAGAAACCTATCAAGCAGCTTGCCGAGATAGAGGTTTGCTCGAAACTGATGATCATTGGGAAAATACTTTGAGAGAAGCTTCAATTTCGCAATGTCTATTAAAGCTGAGGGAGTTGTTTGTAGTCATTCTACTATTTTGTCAGCCATCTGAACCATTAAAATTGTGGGATAACTTCAAAGAAGATTTTGTGAAGACATCAGAGATCAGACACAGAATTCGACAACAAAATCAGGATTATACTTTGCTTTTCAATGGCGATATGTACAACGAAGGTTTGATACAAATTGAAAATAAGCTACTGGAATTGAATGACAAAAGTTTAAGTGATTTTGGATTACCCTCTCCTATTCGTTCACGAAATGATGCGATGGGTACAATGCTGGTACGTCAGTATAACGTCACTGATTTTCTCAACGAAAATTTACCAAAATTAGTCACAGATCAAAAAAAGGCGTTTGATACAATAATTGACAGTGTGATGAATAATAGAGGCAAACCATTTTTTTTGGATGCTCCAGGAGGCACGGGAAAGACATTCCTCATCAATTTACTACTAGCAGAGGTAAAGCGATTTGGAAAAATAGCCCTTGCAGTCGCTTCATCAGGTATTGCTGCTACTCTATTGAGCGACGGGAAAACTGCACACTCCACATTCAAACTCCCATTATCAGTATCTCTGGAGCAACAATTGGTATGTTCCATACGCAAAAATGGGCCTCTTGGCAAATTGTTATAGGACGCGTCACTGATAATGTGGGATGAGTGTACCATGAGTCACAGAGCCCATGTTGAAGCTGTGGCCTGAACATTAAAGGACCTAAGAAACTCGAGCGCCACTATGGGGGGAGTTACTTTTGTGTTTGCTGGTGATTTTCGGCAGACACTCCCTGTAGTTACAAAAGGGACGCGTGCAGATATAATCAAAGCATGCCTTAAATCATCTTCCTTATGGAGTTTCATTCAAAACCTGAACTTGCGAACTAACATGAGAGCCTATCTTAGCGGAGACACGCATAACGACTTCCCACAACAACTGCTCAAACTTGGGAAAGGGGTTTTTCCTTCTCCAAATTTGAGCACTAATGCAGTATATTCTGACCTCGAAATTTTACTCGAAAGGGATTCTCATTGGCTGTGTTCAAGGGCAATATTATTGTCCAGGAACGATACTGTCAATGAAATCAACAATCTAATTTTACAAAAAGTTCCCGGCCAAATCAAAAATTATAAGTCGATTGACACAGTCACCAATATCGAAGATGCAGTCCACTATCCACAAGAATTTTTAAATTCGCTTAATCCTTCTGGCTTGCCTTCTTATGAACTACCATTAAAAATCGGTACGCTTATCATGCTTTTAAGAAATTTAAGCCCTCCTAACATGTGCAATGGCACAAGGGTACTAATTAAAGATTTAAAAGAAAACTTAATTGTGGCGACCATCCTCAGCGGCCCTGCAACCGGCCAACTGGCAAACATTGGATTCCAATTATTCCCACGAACTTGCCGATATCTTTCAAACGGCTGCAATTTCCCGTAAAAACATCATTTGCTATGACTATTAATAAGTCCCAGGGACAAACCTTCTCTTTGGTTGGAATCGACCTACGAAAAGAGTGTTTTACCCATGGCCAACTATATGTTAGTTTATCACGAGTTGGAACTCCAGAGAAACAGTACATTTTGCTACCAGAAAATAACACGACGTCGAACATTGTGTACAGAGAAGCTTTAAGCCACTTATAAATTTAAATACGTCGAACAATCAAAATTGATGTAATTTTTGAATAAAAATACTTAGTTTAGAAGAGTGATACAAATTTGTATATTGATTTTTTACTGATACTCCGATAGTCACAAATTGAATTCGTTTAACATTTAAAGTGCAAGGTCAAATATACCAAATTGCAGGTTCATTATTGCCGATTCCTGATAAACACAAATTTCTAAAGATATATTTTCTTGGCAATTCTGCTATGATACATGGCCCATGTGGGACACTTAATATACTTTCGCCATGTATGACTGATGGCAAGTGCTCTAAACGATATCCAAGACAATTGATTCCAAAAACAACTACACGCAATGATGGATATTCACTATATCGTTCAACAGTTGGCAACGGTAGGTCAATAAGGTTAAAAGTACGAAATAATGATACAACACAAAAAACTTTCTTAGGGCCAGCAAGGCGGACCGGGTTCAGCTAGTATTTAATAAACCTACAAGTGTAGAGAGAACACCAATTTTTCAATCACAAACTCATGCAACTCAAAACATACTAACAAACCGTAAACAAAATACTGGAAGTTTTATTGTCGATATAATATGCAAAGAAAATGGGGATCCGTTCGAAATGGTACAAGAATCAAGGTCCGATTTCGATTTAGGAACAAATCACACTAATTTAAGGGAAGAACTGAAAAATTAGGCGTTACAATACAACATCAGACATCAGGCACTTCATAAATTATTATGCTTGTTGAAATGTGCAAAATTGCCTGATGAAGGACTTCCCCATGATCCAAGGACCTTATTCGAAACCCCTAATTCCGTAACATTGAATCCTCTCGGTACTGGAAAATATTGGTATCAGGGTTTGCGGAATTGCTTAAGACCCAACTTCAATGGAAACCTCGATAGATCAATGATCATATCACTGAATTTTAATATCGACGGATTGCCAATTTACAAGATCTCATAGTGGCAATTTTGGCCAATCCTTTTCAATATTCTTGAAATAGAAAATTTAAAACATTGTTATTGGAATTTACTGTGGAAAAGGAATTGAACGCTTTCTTTGAACAGATTTTCTACGTCAGTTTGATTATGAATATAAACAGCTATTAGAAACTGGGATTTTAGTGAACGGTCACAAATTAAATTTAACAATTCGGTGTTTTATTTGCGATTCACCATTCACTAACTCGACCCGTTCTTTAATTAACATTCAAATATTTTGACTGATCACCTGCGGGTTTTGTTTTATGCATTATATACAACTAGCAAAAATACCCCTGATTGTGCTTCGCATACCGGAGATCCAATACTTCTGGCGTAATAGGAGTAACAGATACGAAGGACCGCAGTGACAATTTTTGATGTGCTGCTCTACTATAAATTTTGTGATTATTGGATCGTGATTTGGTAGAATGATTGGATGAACTTGCTCATAAGGAATTGGTGCGTTGGCAATTCGACCTCCTGCTCGTAAAACGACATCCTCATCGAGAAATGGATTGAGGGTTACTAATTTATTTGCTCGTGGAATTGGTTTTCCTGCTTGCAACATCTGCAAATCCACCTCATAATGCCTTGACTGAATCGCCAAATGGACCTTTATGTTAGTTTGGACCATCTCGTCACAAGTTACGATAGATGTATGAAAGTACCATGACAAACTTAATAAAGCCGGAATGTCTTTCCTGAAACTCGTAGATAAAATTTGCTTTCTTGCCTCGATTACATGAACGAATGACTAAACATTTACGTGATTCCACTTGATTCCTGATACTCGGACGATCTAAATTATGCCATTCCTCACTGGCACATAATAAATAGTTTGGACCATGCCACCATGACCGATCATGAGATAAACCACGAGTTGCACAATCGGCTGGATTCAATTCTGATGGAACGTAATGCCAATGGTTTCTAGGAAGTACCTTCAATATTTTACTGGCACGGTTCGCGACGTAAGTTTTCCATCTCTGAGGAATATCAGATAACTCATCGAGAACCATGCTGGAATCAGTCCATGCCACCATATTTTCTGTGGGAATTTCCAAAATGGTGCCTATCTGTTCCATTAGCTTTGTTAGCAATTTTGTGCCACAAAGTTCTAACCGAGTTACAGCCACCGTATTAGTTGGTGCAACCTTCGTTTTCGCTGTGATTAATTGTGCTCTAACGATCCCGTCTACTTCTGTGGTATACTACAGCCGCATACGCCCGTTTACGCCTGTGAATCGTGGTTTTTTCGTTTGTTCCCCTAACCATCGGGAAATCTTGACTGTTTTAATATCGGATATTTGATTCCTTAAATCCAACCATTTTCGTTGCTCCTTCGGTCGTAACGACTCATCCCATATCAGCTTTAATAACCATAATTGTTGGAACATTACCTTAATCTTTTTGATGACCGGTGCCAATATCCCCAATTCATCGAAAATTCTACTAAATTCGGCCAACATCCTGCTCTTCGTGAATATTGGCTTCGCATCTAGTTGGATACGATAGGTAAACACATCAGCATCCGGTATCCAGTGTAACTCAAGAACTTGTGTAATGTCGCTATAGTTCAAACCAATTGGTAATTGCGCATCAACTTTAGTTGGCCTAACCATATGTGCAAAAACTGTTGAGAATTAGATCCCCACTTTCTAAGATTCAAGCCAGCTCCTGTTAAAATTGTATCTATCTTACAACTCAACTTTACGGCATCCGCTAAATCACTTCACGGATAACTTTTGCAGCTTCCGGATAACGATTTTGCTGTTCATCTGCGACTGCTTGCAATACACGTGTGGCCAAAATGACGACGGTGTCATGCCATATGTCACTGTGATTAGTTCGTATATTTGAATGGGATCTTCCGCGCTATTACGCCATAATATGTACTGGTACTTTTGGTCATCTGGGTGTACGGTACATTTTCTCAATGTTCGCCGTGAATGCTATGCGATTTTTTTAGAACTGCATCAAAATATGATAACGCGAATTTTGTATAATGGGTCCAGCCTCCAGCATGTTATTTAATTCCCAATAATTGGTCTTCGTCTTTAAATGGTAATTTCACCATAAACTGACCAGTTTCATGACGGGAATAGTTTTGAATAAAATGCTCCTCACTAGAGTTATGTTCAGGCAACTTCTCGACATTCTCTAATTCTTCGCTTTCCCAAAATTAAGCCGACGCTTTCTCTATGTTTTTATCACAGCTCAGTGCCATAAATGTAGTATCTTGATCCATTCTACAAGTCCCGGCCATTATCCATCATAATTTACTATTTTGGGCTACAATTTTGTTAGCCACTCTTAATTGACCTTCAGATAACAGCGACCAAAAATGATTAATACCGATCAGTATATCGATTCGTGTAACTGTTGGTGGGCTTGGGTCAGCCATCATCTCCCCGTTTATTATTTTCCGAGTTGACCCATCTAACGCCGAAGGAGATCTGGTGCTAGTTATTGACGTTTGAAGGAAAATACGGCCATAATGTAAACTGCGTTATACCTCTCGTTCGACCAACACTTTGATGTGCTAACCCATGTATAGCAATCTTAGCCTCGCGTCGTGATAGTCCCAGCCTCTGGACACATTCTTTCGTGACGAAGGAAACTTCAGCCCCAGAGTCTAGCAATACTCTGCACCCTTGCCATCTACCCATACAATCTTGAATTTGGACGAGTGCTGTTGGTAATAAAGAAACGGTTAAAGACGGCGCATCGTAATGCTTCGTGGACGTAAGAGCGAAAACTGAATTAGTTACCGCACTTAGTTGAGAATTGCTTTTATTTGGATCCAAGGAAACTGTATTGCTAGATACATGGTGTGATACGGTTCGTGAACTATTGAATGATGCCGCTGTTGACAATGCTGACATCTCCGGTAAGAACGGCACTCCTTTACTGAATGCCCATGACCAAAGCAATTAAAACACTTCCTTTCATGTCGAATAACTTCACGGCGTTTCTCAACTAACTTCTCTAGAAATTTCGGGCATTTATACATCGGGTGTTCACTAGTGTTGCATATTTGACAACAGGGTACGATAGTTGCAAGCGCTTTCATAGATGGCTTCATGTTACCCATGGTGCCTAAATTCTTGGGTTTCTCATACGATTTCGACTGATATTCGAGAGCATCCACCCGATTGGTAATACATTTACAAAATGATTCCAAACTCGCAAAAATCACTTTCGACTGAGTGCTGCATCCATAAGGTACGGATAGCGTTATCCAACTTTGAGATTAATACATACAGTAACCAAACATCTCGACCATTCGCTTCACGAATCTTTCTTTCGTTATCTTCGTATCTTTCCTTCAATTTGTTTACAGCCAGCAATCAATTGGTTTCAGTTATATCCATATGCCGTATCAATCGTGCCGGCTCGTCACCGAGAGAATTTACCAAAAATTGTTATTTCCGGACTGGATGCAATAACTCAAGTAATAATTGAAAAAAAAAATTAATTAAATAATTCAAATTTTAGGATTTTATTTATTGGGGCACATTTATATCATTGGCTGTGACATGGACGCTTCTTCATTTTGGTTATCTTCAATTCCTTGTTCATTTGAATCGCCCTCTACTAATTCGGTGTCCTTGTTTCTTTCAATATCGGTAACTTTTATTTTTTTTTCATTTTGTTTTTTGAGTCTGATCCTTGCAGTTGGTTTCCGTTTTTGGGTTTTTTCCTGGATAAGGAATCTGGTAGCATTACGCAGTAAGCTTTTAAAAAATTGTTGCGTTGCAGCCACAGAAAAAGTTGGATCTGCACTTATTATAATTCTGGAAAAGCATATTATAATTTGCTTGAACGACAAAAACGCCACTTTACCATCTTCGTTGCTCGTTGAAGCACCTGTCCACGAGCACTTTACCAGAAACGATCGCAGGAACATTGAATCGACTAGCTCGTAACAGCAAGTCCAACCATCGCCACCTCTAATGCCATTTTTTCCCACAACATATCCCATTTGAGCAACCTAAATTAATAGAAAATTGTTTTATTATTGTTCTATTTAAAATATGACGCAAATTTTACCATAATATTCATATTTTCTTCAACTGTTAGTAAAAGATCTAAAGATCTTGCTTCATCTACAGTGGCAATTTTTTTAAAATTTTGGATTGAAAATTGGTTACTTTGCTTCATACCCTCATCTTTCTTAGAGGTTTCTAATACACCAACATTAATTAAATTTTCAATCTTCGTATATAATTTTGAAAGTCCTGTATTTAGATCTTTTTTTATCTGATCTTGGTTGTTAAGTATCATGGTTTGGTTGTTTAGAATTCTACTCTGGTTGTCTAACAGCTGAAATAATATATGTGTTACATCGTTGGTCTGCGTAATGTCGCTCTCTGGTGGCTCAGTGCTTATCGATCTAAAGTTTTCTTCTGAAATTAAATTTACCGTTGGAATTGCAAAACGGTTCAAAATGTTTGTAAAAATATCATTAGTCTTGCTAATAATCGTCGGTATAGACAACGTACCTTGTAGCTCAGTTGTACTGCTTCGGATTCTGGTGTGACTAACTGTGGGCCATTCAGGAATTGAACCTGCAGTCAAGCTTTCTGCAATCAAATCATAATTTGGTTGTGGCGATCGCATGCTGTAAGGATACTTCTTAATCCTATTTCCGATGTGAGTTGGCATATTTGTACTATCATCACTCTCGCAAAGATCATCTTCTGTTGTAATATTTTTTGAGAGCAATTCCTCCTCAATCTGTTCCGCAATTGCGTAGGTTTTTATGTTCTTTTTTTTAACTATACATGATCTAGCCACCCACGAATTTTTGTCTGGTACTGCGTTCGGATTTTTCAAAATTGTTTTTCTTTTTTTTGAACTCCAACTTGAAGGTGGATACCAAAATACACCAGTGTCTTCTAACGCTTCAGGTAGAATGGTAAGTACAAAATCTTTTTTTGAGGTCTCTTGAATAATCTTGAACGACATTCTGAAAAATAATTTGAGTATTAAATTACTATATTTAAATTAAAATATTAAAGAATTTTACCTAAATACTCGTATGCAAGTAAACATACAAAAATATAATTGGGAAATAAAATCAAATAGGCGCTTATGTATATCTCACTTCATTATGAAACTCAAACTGAACCAAAAGCATTCGATTGCAATAACACACAAAAAAAACGTAAAAAAAAATGCTCTATAGTAAGACATAATAACATCACAATAGAACGCCTATACAATATTAGAGTATAATATACTAACACTTGTAAAATAAAAATAGACTGAAATACAGCTGTGCATTCTTAGTTTATAATCTTCCTCTTTAGTATATTTATAATGGTATATAAATTATTTTTATTAAAGCTATTAGCTCTATAAAAAAATCGGGTGAAAATGGCAACTCTATATCGGTCTAATTTGTCATCAATTCGCCATATAAAAAATTATGAGATGATCAGTAGACAAAATTTACAATTTCTATTTTTATGCGTCGGATTTGTATTATTAATAAATACATATATTGATAAGAATTTTCTGCAATAAATAAAAATCGAAATACAAGTTGACCCATAAATCAAATTAATAATTGTAAAATGGCCAAACATTTTTTACATGAAGTTTATTACAAATTTATTTAAATAAAGTTTATGTATTCCCGAAGCGCATTAAAATTTTGTTAACTACATACATAAGTTGTTAACGTTCACCATAAAAAATAGGCCGCATTAGAAATTACATATTTTAATACAACAATAAATATTTATTTATTTCATTCTAATTATTCTGACCGAAAATTGTGACGTAAAACAACTTATAATATTATTGAACACAACATTTTGTAATAAATATACTTAACCCAAATACTTTTGACGTTTTCTCATAAAGCATTCGATTACATTTTTGCATTTTTTAAAGTAATTAGCTCTAATAAATGATCTAAAAAATGCATCACAAGAGCCTTTGGCCCGTTGCACACCTAAGCTAAGCTAAGCGAGAAACGTAGTTTATATTAGCTTAGTTTAGCTCGTATAGCTATCTCCGTTGCACATTTGAAATCAGTAAATACATCGCTCACAAATACATTGATGAATTTATATAATATAACATTGACGCAAAGTAAGATTACAACCCGTCAAACAAGGTGTTACGTTTACGTAACACTAGCGAAGGATTTTGTTCATACAACTATTCGTAAACGTAACACTTTGGTGTTGCAATAACGAAGCAGTTATGTCGTTCCCGTCCTATGATAATTAGACTTTTTGCGAGGAGTTGTCAATGTGTTAGTAGTTCGTAAACAGTTCGCTTGAGGTAGTGCATTTACCTCACGTGATTAGTGAAATAATAACGTAACATTTTTATCGATATGGATTTAATGCATTTGCAATTTACAAATATTGCAAGACACTATAATGACACTTTGGTTATTAGAAAACAAATTTGGAGAAATAAGATTTGCCAAAGAAAAAATTGTTATTCTCCACTACTCCAAAAAATTAAAGGAACACTAATTTTTTTCAATTTTTTCAGTGTTTTTTGAAGAGCTGTATCTTTGTAAAATACGGTTGAGCGGAAAATTTTTGTGAGATACCGTTATCAAGCAATCATAAGAAAGAGCGCGAGAAAAAAAAATTCGAAATTTTTTTTTTTTTGTAACGATCCATGGGCTCGGGAAATTTTTTTTAAGTTAAACCAATGCATAGGTCGGCTAGCCTGTTAATTAGGCGTAAATTTAATTTCATTCTGGTCTCTCTATGTCAACTTTTTGCTAAGATATCTGACTTTGAATCAAAAAAGATCCTTTTGCCTTTGATCATCGATATCTCAGCAACCAATGATTGCACAGTAAACTTTAGGGCAGCCTTAAAAACTTCAGTAAATTTCCTACAAGACCCTTTAATGATTAGTTGAGAACAAATTTTTTTTTCTCACTCAATACTGATTTGAAAAAAGTACAAAAAAACGACTTTTTAGGTTGTCTTAGTAAATCTACCGTTACTTTACAAATATTGATGAAAAGACTAATGTTGCCAGGTCATTTTACAGTTTAATGTACTCCTAATAGCCCTGTATTATTTTCAAATTGATCCATCCAACCGTTTTTCCGGTCAGATTGAACAAAGTTTTACAAAACAATTAAAGGAACAAATGATCATCAAAATAAAAAACGACTTTTTCACATTTTGCGTTAGGTACTTGTTAACCCTTAACGATCGTAAGATTTTTTTGCAATACTCGCCCATAAGAGACGACAGAAAATTAAATAAAGTTCTGCAATATGACCAAGTATTATGGAACTTGACAATTTCTCATCCGATTTTAGTGAAATTTGGTATGCGTTATTGAAATGGGATTCTAAAACGATTCGTGGATGAAGTTCTGGAAAATGGTCTACTAGGAAGGAACTTGGCCATTTCTTATCCTATTTGGATGAAATTCGGCATGTACGATGGAAATGGGATTCTAAAGTGATTTTTTGATAAAGTTCTGGAATATGGCCAACTAGAAAGGAACTTGGCCATTTCTTATAAGATTTTGATGAAATTCGGCATGTGTAATGAAAATTGAGTTTTAAAATTATGTTTAGATGAAATTCTGGAATAAGCCGTATTAGGATGGAACTTGGAAATTTGTTATCCGATTTTAAACAAATTCAGCATGTACTATAGAAATAAAGCTCTAAAATTATTTTTGGTTAAATTTATATGGTTAATTTGGAAGGCGCTTGCCTATACCTTAAACTTGGTGGTTTGGCGTCTATTGGAAGGGGCTCCGTAACCTTCCAGTAGGCGCAAGTGTACGTACTGCCTCCTCGTGGCAACCACCGGTAACTGTAACCATTAGGCTGAATATAGACTTTTGTGACAGGCTAAAGTACGGCGCTAAAGGAGAGAACCTTGACAAAAAATCCCTAATCTAAGGTGAAACAGCATATGCCGATGGATGAATGGCTGATAGGTTAATCAGTCTATATATGCGGACTCTGGATACCAGGCACCCTCCAGTTTTATTTAGCCTTCCTGTAGTAAACCTGGGTGACCTACAGGCGACTTTTTTATTCCCAGCAACTCGTAAGAGTCAAATCAAAACGGTAGACGAGGCACGGGATGGAATATACGGGAGTGGGTCTGCCCTCTCAAAGTCCTTGAGTCCCAATGCTACCGCTTTTCTAGCAGAAGTAAATGTTATTACATCTAGGAGGGAGAGCAATGAGCCCAGATAGTATGTAACGCGTGTAGAAGTATTTGCTACAGTAGACATCTAGGAGGGAGGGCAATGAGCCCAGATAGTATGTATCACGTGTAGAAGTACTTCAAACAGTAAACATCTAGGAGGGAGAGAAATGAGCCCAGATAGTATGTATCACGTACCGGTCGGAAGTATTATCAGGTTCATTACGAGCCTGAATATTGGCTGGACGGATAATTAAAACATCTAGGAGGGAAAGCAATGAGCCCAGATAGTATGTATCACGTACCGTTAGGCAGTATTATCAGATTCATTAAGAGTCTGAATATTGACTGGACGGACAATTAAGTAGGGCTTATGCACAATAGATCTTTTAGGTCGCAGTGCGGGGTGGCTTGAGCCCCCACATGGCCCTCAAGTAATAATAATAATAATAATAGGATGGAACTTGGAAATTTGTTATCCGATTTTAAACAAATTCAGCATGTACTATAGAAATAAGGCTCTAAAATTATTTTTGGTTAAATTTATATGGTTAATTTGGAAGGCGCTTGCCTATTCCTTAAACGAATAAAAGAAATTCGACATGTACTTTAAAAACTAAAATGGTTATTTCATGTACTTAATGATTTATTTATTTTAGAATCCCATTTCCATCGCCCATACCAAATTTAACTAAAATCGGTTCAGCAATACCCAAGTTCCATTCTAGTTGGCCATATTCCAGAACTTTATCCAAAAATCACTTTAGAATCCCATTTCCATCGTACATGCCGAATTTCATCAAAATCGGATAAGAAATGGCTAAGTTCCTTCCTAGTAGACAAGTAGACCATTTTCCAGGTCTTCATCCACGAATCGTTTTAGAATCCCATTTCAATAACGCATACCAAATTTCACTAAAATCGGATAAGAAATGGCCAAGTTCCATAATAATTGGTCATATTGCAGAACTTTATTTAATTTTCTATCGTCTCTTATCGGCGAGTATTACAAAAAAAATCGTACGATCGTTAAGGGTTAACAAGTAACTAACGCAAAATGTGAAAAAAGTCGTTTTTTTATTTTGATGAATACTTGTTCCTTTAATTGTTTTGTAAAACTTTGATCAATCTGTCCGAAAAAACGGTTGGATGGATCAATTTGAAAATAATACAGGGCTATTAGGAGTACATTAAACTGTAAAATGACCTGGCAACATTAGTATTTTCATCAATATTTGTAAAGTAACGGTAGATTTACTAAGACAACCTAAAAAGTCGTTTTTTTGTACTTTTTTCAAATCAGTATTGAGTGAGAAAAAAAAATTTGTTCTCAACTAATCATTAAAGGGTCTTGTAGGAAATTTACTGAAGTTTTTAAGGCTGCCCTAAAGTTTACTGTGCAATCATTGGTTGCTGAGATATCGATGATCAAAGGCAAAAGGATCTTTTTTGATTCAAAGTCAGATATCTTAGCAAAATGTTGACATAGAGAGACCAGAATGAAATTAAATTTACGCCTAATTAACAGGCTAACCGACCTATGCATTGGTTTAATTTAAAAAAAAATTTCCCGCGCCCATGGATCCTTACGGTATCTCATAAAAATTTTCTGCTCAAAAGTCTCAAAACTAGAGATTTGAAGCTTTAAAATTCTTTTCTTTTCATCTCTGTACGACCTTATTTTACAAAGATACAGCTCTTCAAAAGCACTAAAAAAATTGAAAAAAATTAGTGTTCCTTTAATTTTGTGTACTTCCATAACCACTTCAGTGGCACTAATCTGGGTATTCCGAGGAATTGCGAATTGGAATTGATTTATTGTGAGTTTTTAGTGTATTTTGGTTTTCTTTTTTCCAAAGCATACTAAATTTTGGGGCAAATAGTTCCATTTCATAGCAATTTTGTTGTTTATTTTTCCTTACAAATTTGGTTGGGTATACAAATAATTTCCTAATACTCCTGGAAAACCAGAATAGTGCCACAAGCCTTTATTACATTTCTAGGTTTTAGCACCAAATGAAACACGTTTGTCAATAGATTTTAGTGAAATTGTATATCTGAGTTAAGCTGATTCTATCCTTTCCTAATATAAAACCGAATTATTCACGCTCTGAAAATTTGTTGGGTTACCTAATTTGGGGTCGGATTTGTTAAAAAAAATAAAAGCTAAATCCAAGAAATATTGCGTTTATCAGAAATATTGTTCCACTAATTTTTCCTTTTTTTACATAGGCAATCATTCCAATTGGTTGTTCCCCGACAAAATACTAAGTCTTCATAGCTTCAAATGAAACTAGATGACACGTTTGATAGATTTTAATAGAATTTGTATCTGAGATTTGTTAAGACGATTACAAAGTTTAAATAGTTCTTAATATAAAATTTATTAATTCCGGCTCTGGAAAGTTCAAACTTTAAATGAGTGCATACTTAGCTAATTCAGACTTTCTTCGCAAAATCAAATGGATCAAATGGATGGAACAAGCACGTTTGTTGATGGATTTTAGTGACATTTATTATCTGCAATATTTTGTAAATTCTATAAATAGTTCCTACAAATGGCCCAACGGCAAGAGAGATTTTGGAATACTAGTCGTACTCCAAATCGATACCGTAAATCAAAAATTAGATTTGCCAATTTTGGTTTTCCGTGCACAGGGTTGGCCAGACAATTTTCTTCGTCTCTAGCACCGAATGGTTACGCATTTGTCGATGTTATTTAGTGAAATTTTTTTCGCGGATGTTAAGCCAATTCTACATAAATGGTTCCTAACCTTAAACATATTAAATGAAGTTGTGAATAATTTGTTGGGCCAGTCACTTCGGCTGGAGTTCGAGATAAATTTTGTTGAAATTATTACTTTTTTTGGTCTCCCTTGAATTTTGCATTGCCACTAGTAAATTTAGGGATTTGAATGAATATTATCTAGAAACCAGGACAATGTAAGACATTTTACTGGATGCCAAACAGAAGTTTGAAAACCCAGAACATGTCCAGAGAAACCAGGACGTTTGGTCACCATATTCCTATCTAGATCATACCTAGGCGAGAAGCTGAGTGTCAAAATAAAACTGGAAGATAATTTCTACTATCAGCATTTAACCTTGCCAGAAAAGAAATATGCATGGGAGTCTGGATTTTATGCAAGGGTAAACAAAGGATTTGCGAATATTATTGTCAAGGCGTATTGAACGAAATTTCCCGTACCACACTGAATGAATCCAGACTTCCATACAACTTTCTAGTCTTGAAATTATCTTGCAGTCTTATTTGTTTATAGGGGTTGAAGTCTAAGCTTAAGAAAGATTTGAGAATATTTTAAAAGGTAGACTTCCATAAATCGTTTTTGTGCCGTTAGGCTAAATGACCTCATAATTTGTCTTGCAGCGTATTTTTTGTATTCAGGAGGTCCTAATCTAAATATTTAGCCAAAGCAGATACAAAATTTCTCCCAGAATATTATAATTATTACAAGCAAAAGCCGATAATTTAAAATATTGTGTAAATTATAATTAGTATAGCAGTTATTAGAACAGGGAAGTACAAAATGAAATAGCGTAGTACAGGAGCAAGTATATGAAAGTAGTACAAAACTCCGATCGTACTCAATTCGACAGCATTGGCTTGCATAGCTTAGTTCAGGTGTGCAGCGATCTATTTAAACTATATATATTACAAAAACTTAGCTCACACCGCATAGCTTAGCTTAGCTTAGGTGTGCAACGGGCCTTAATCTTTATAACAGAGTCATCATATGGCTCCTATATTTTTCATTTATAAAACTATTAGCTCCAAGGAAGCTGTTACATATAGGGTCTACAAGAGGAAAAATATTGCTATATAGCTAAACCGACCCGATAACTTCTCTAAATTAGCTTCAAGAGCACTGTTAGAGCTAAATCTAATGCTAGTCTGTTGCTCTAAAATATAGCTCCAGAAGCGCTGCTAGAGTGTATTTACAGCTGAAATTGTTACTTGGACAGTTACATCGAGATAGGTGGTTTGGCGTCTATTGGAAGGGGCTCCGTAACCTTCCAGTAGGCGCAAGTGTACGTACTGCCTCCTCGTGGCAACCACCGGTAACTGTAACCATTAGGCTGAATATAGACTTTTGTGACAGGCTAAAGTTCGGCGCTAAAGGAGAAAACCTTGACAAAAAATCCCTAATCTAAGGTGGAACAGCATATGCCGATGGATGAATGGCTGATAGGTTAATCAGTCTATATATGCGGACTCTGGATACCAGGCACCCTCCAGTTTTATTTAGCCTTCCTGTAGTAAACCTGGGTGACCTACAGGCGACTTTTTTATTCCCAGCAACTCGCAAGAGTCAAATCAAAACGGTAGATGAGGCACGGGAAGGAATAAACGGGAGTGGGTCTGCCCTCTCAAAGTCCTTGAGTCCCAATGCTACCGCTTTTCTAGCAGAAGTAAATGTTATTACATCTAGGAGGGAGAGCAATGAGCCCAGATAGTATGTAACGCGTGTAGAAGTATTTCCTACAGTAGACATCTAGGAGGGAGAGCAATTAGCCCAGATAGTATGTATCACGTGTAGAAGTACTTCCAACAGTAAACATCTAGGAGGGAGAGCAATGAGCCCAGATAGTATGTCCCAGCAACTCTCAAGAGTAAAATCAAAACGGTAGACGAGGCACGGATAGGAATATACGGGAGTAGGTCTGCCCTCTCGAAGTCCTTGAGTCCCAATGCTACCGCTCTTCTAGCAGAAGTAAATGTTATTACATCTAGGAGGGAGAGCAATGAGCCCAGATAGCATGTATCACGTACCGGTCGGCAGTATTATCAGGTTCATTAAGAGCCTGAATATTGGCTGGACGGATAATTAAAACATCTAGGAGGGAGAGCAATGAGCCCAGATAGTATGTATCACGCACCGTTAGGCAGTATTATCAGGTTCATTAAGAGCCTGAATATTGACTGGACGGATAATTAAGAAGGGCTTATGCACAAAAGATCTTTTAGGTCGCAGTGCGGGGTGGCTTGAGCCCCCACATGGCCCTCAAGTAATAATAATAATAATAATACATCGAGATAAAGAATTTCTTCAGAAAAGTTACGAACGATACGAAATTTACGGCTCTCTCTCCTTGCTATACACAGCCAATTAGAATCAAGTTGATGATGTTAAATGTGCAACAAAAAATTACGCCGAATTCGAAGAATTGTTCAATGTAATAAAACCTGGGGCCTTACTATTGTTTTCGATCGCCTTCGTTTTGTGTTCGTTTTATTAAATTGGTACTATTGCTTTCGATGTGATCGAAATTTATAGACAGCGTTCGAAAATTTACGATGTATTTTTCTTCATCCTTCATTTTCGACTGTCATCGAACGAATTAATTGATAATTTTATTTTTTATGTAAGTACTTATTTGTTCATTATTTGTTTATTTTTTATAATTTTAGTTATTTTAATTAAAATTTTTAATTTTAATAATTTGATTTTGTATATATCGCTCATTTGCTGCAAGAGAGACATAACTCAAAATGGAAATTTTTGAGTTGTGTTTGGGTTATGGCCACACACATGCGTTATTAGAGGTACTACAACGCTGTGTTTCTAACAACATATCGCCCACTAAATCTCTACATTATACCGCTAAGTCATTTTAAAATTATTGTCGAAAAGGTTACAATTCAACAGTTTTAAAAGTGTTTCTTCAAAAATAGTAATTTTTGAGTTGGGTCAATCTTGCAGCAAATGAGCGAATTATGTTACGGCAAAATAGAAGAATGTACACATTCACCGGTAAATGTGCATATTTCCCAAAGTGAGTGGTAAATGTGCGCATAAGTTGAACAAAATACTCATATTTCGTACATTTTCCGGTGAATGTGCACATTTCCCATAGGTCATTGGTGAATGTAATTTTCCTCTAGAAATGGAAATTTGTACACTAAATTTATGCCAGTATACCATTATTAAATTAGAAAGAATATGGGACTTTTTAAATGGAAATTGGCTATTTCTTAACCGATTATGATGAAATTTAACATGAGCGATGGAAATGGAATTCTAAAATGATATTTGGAAGAAGTTCTGGAATATGGCCACATAGGTACGAACTCGGTTATTTCTTAACCGATTATGATGAAATTCGATAAGTACGATGGAAATGGGATTCTAAAATGATTTTTGGAAGAAGTTCTGGAATGGGGCCAATTAAGGTGGAACTTCGTTGTTTCTTGACCGATTATGATGAAATTCGACAAGTACGATGGAAATGGGATTCTAAAATGATTTTTGGAAGAAGTTCTGGAATATGGCCACATAGGAACGAACTCGGTTATTTTTCATCCGATTATGATGAAATTCGACAAGTACGATGGAAATGGGATTCTAAAATGATATTTGGAAGAAGTTCTGGAATATGGTTAATTAATATGAAACTTCGCTGTTTTTTAACCGATTATTATGAAATTTAATAATAATTTATTGAATTTCATTACGCGTACGCGGTTTAATTAACATAAATAAACAGTATTTTTATCATAAACCACTAATTTAACTTAGAATTGTAGAGGCTAACGGCTTCGGTAACTCTCACGGGCACGCGGGAGGTCGCTGCGCTTCCCCCGCTTAGCCCTCCCAGAGGCTCTAGATTTAAACTTCAGGGGACGTAGGAGCCGGGATCAGCAAGCATATCGCACTGCGTGCCGCATGTAGGATCGGATTATATAGAATCGGTTAAGAAACAGCGTAGTTCCATATTAATTGGCCATATTCCAGAACTTCTTCCAAATATCATTTTAGAATCCCATTTCCATCGTACTTATCGAATTTCATCATAATCGATTAAGAAATAACCGAGTTCGTTCCTATGTGGCCATATTCCAGAACTTCTTAAAATATCATTTAAGAATTCCATTTTCATGGTACTTATCGAATTTCATCATAATCGGTTAAGAAATAACCGAGTTCGTTCCTATGTGGCCATATTCCAGAACTTCTTAAAATATCATTTAAGAATCCCATTTCCATCGTACTTATCGAATTTAATCATAATCGGTTAAGAAATAACCGAGTTCGTTCCTATGTGGCCATATTCCAGAACTTCTTAAAATATCATTTAAGAATTCCATTTTCATGGTACTTATCGAATTTCATCATAATCGGTTAAGAAATAACCGAGTTCGTTCCTATGTGGCCATATTCCAGAACTTCTTAAAATATCATTTAAGAATCCCATTTCCATCGTACTTATCGAATTTAATCATAATCGGTTAAGAAATAACCGAGTTCGTTCCTATGTGGCCATATTCCAGAACTTCTTAAAATATCATTTATGAATCCCATTTCCATCGTACTTATCGAATTTAATCATAATCGGTTAAGAAATAAACGAGTTCGTACCTATTTATGTGGTCATATTCCTGAACTTTTTCCAAAAATCGTTTTAGAATCCCATTTCCATCGCTCATGTCAAATTTCATCATAATCGATAAGGAAATAGCGAAGTTCCATCCTTATTCTAAAGTGCATAAAAAGCAGTTGCACTTTATTTGTTTGTTAATAATTTGATGCATAATTAAATTTATTTATTTTTTTTAATAAATTTTATTTTTTTATTTAATTTAATTTATTTATTTAATTAATATAAATTAACATTTTTAAATTTATTATTTTTCACCACCATTGGGCACTTTTTTATCCCCGCGCGAGATGGGCGGCATGTCGCCGCACTGATGATCGAGAGCAGACTGATAAATAAAAAATTTATTTTGTTTTATGTTCGTTGTGTTGTGGACAAGCCGGTCGGCGATTGGTTGTTTGTATGTCATGTGACATAATTCCCAATGTGCCGATACAGGTGGCACCCAATGTGTGGCGAGCTTGTGGTTGAACCGGAATAATTGTAGTGGTGCGTTGGGTGAACCGCTACAATTCTTTCTTAAGCAGAAAGTAAACTAGCACAAATAATCTACAATAAATAATTTATCCACATTTACCAGCGTTAAGTGGCAAATGTGTACATTATCCAAATTTAGTAGGTAAATGTAGGTTGAACTCACATTACCCAAAGTAGCAGGTGAATATGCACATTTACCGGCTAATGTGCATAGAGCGGCGAATATGCACATTCGCCGGTAAATGTGCATATTCACCTGCTACTTTGGGTAATGTGAGTTCAACCTACATTTACCTGCGAATGTGCATATTCGCCGCTCTATGCACATTAGCCGTAACATACATATATACAGTAAATTTTAATTTTTGAGGTTATGTTAAATTATTTATTTGTATTTTCGGTCAAGCAGAAAAAAAAAATAAAAATTTACAACAATTCAAACTTTTAACATTTAACAAAATAATAGTACTAAATTTTAAATTTTGCGTGGTAATACGATAAATAAATAGTAATAAATTATTGTTGACGATCGAAAGCAATAGTACTAATATTTTTGGCGGACGTTCAGAGAGAAGCGATCAAAAACGATGGCGATGAAGCGATACTTAAAGTATTACGCAATAGGCTTAGGTAAAATTTCAAATAGCAGCCTCAACTTTAAAACAAATAAATCAGAAACAGGGTTATATGCCGTAGAACTCCTAAAAATTTCAATAATGCCATTCGTTGGTGGCTTAGATCACCGAAAATATCGCGAACTTTGCCATTGTGAAATTTCGCTATTTTCGTAATTCTGTTGAATCTAGTACTGCTGACAAAGCAGGTGCCCATGAGTTACCGCAAAACAATTATAAGT
Organism: Tipula helvola; assembly: GCA_963556165.1. Classification (NCBI taxonomy): domain Eukaryota; kingdom Metazoa; phylum Arthropoda; class Insecta; order Diptera; family Tipulidae; genus Tipula; species Tipula helvola. The sequence goes on from OY744481.1 coordinate 105,657,114, forward strand.
AACGCGAGATCTACTTAAAAATCGCTTCGAAAACTGAAAAATAATCTGCAAACCTCATATACAGCAAATGTTGAACTTGCCTCGGATCTCAAGACAGCTTTTTTTATTGTTGCTTTATTTATTTATTAACCAACAGCATGTATATGCAAAAATGGCTTACATCATTATAAAAAATATTTTTAAATAAAAAGTTAAATATTTGAATAAAAATTAAAGGTTACTAATCAAAATCAATAGTTCTAACAATTAACACAAAACATTTTAAAACAAGAACCTAGCGATCCGTTTTTTAAATTCGTCTCGGCAAATATTAAAATCAAAACAATCCGCTACGACGTTGAGATCTTGTTGAATGCGCGCTATAGGGCCATGGAAGCTGTATAGTTGCTACTTGCAGTCGGAATATAAAGAAATTCTTTTAATAAGCCCAAACATCGAAAAGGCTTTGTTAACAGCTGTATCGATGGAAGAGTTAAACGTTTAAATCCGAACTAAGGATAACGCCCAAATCAGTAATCATATTAACTCTCTTCAAACTAACGTCATTTAGAAAGTAGTCAAAAACTACTGGAGACTTGGACCTGGAATAGGTGATCACGTGACACTTATCTACATTCAGAAACATAAGGTTAGTAACACACCAACCGCAAAATGTGTTCAGGTCCCGCTGAAATTGATCGCGATCCAATTCACATGAGATATTTGAATATATTTTCATATCGTCAGCAAATAAAATACAGTCTGCGAATTTGAACTAATTACCAACATTGTTAATGAACAATTAAAACAATAGTAAAACCAAGTGACTATACCTTGAGGCACCCCATTTTGCGATCCGATAAATAAGACATAAGCCAATTTAAGGGAATAATGTCGCAATTAAGCTCACTGAGCTTATTCACTAAAATCCTGTGATTAAGTTTATCGAATGCTTTAGCGAAGTCGGTATAAACCACATCGGCTTCAACTTTGGAGGCGACATAGTTAATTAAACTATTTTGAAAGACTGCTAAATTGACCGTTGAACGGCTAGGAAAAAAATCAATGCTGATGTGTGCTAATACGTTGCTTGAGGTGGAAGTAGATCACATTGTTAACCAGTGACTCGAATAATTTGAAAATGCAAGATAGCATTGTAATTTCACGATAATGGGTTACATCACTGCGAGGACCATTTTTGTGGATCGGTATGATACTTGATATTTTCCAAACATCAGCAAATTTGCCTTGGTTGAGGCGCAAATTAAATAAATGGCATAAAGAAGCGGCAAAACCAACTACACACAACTTCATTAGAGACACTGGTGAACCCTCTGGTCCAGAATCCTTAGAAACGTCCATGTTCATCAAAGCCCTCATCACGTCAAGTTCTGAAAAAACAATTTCTAAATTATTGGAGTTAGATAATATAGGAGAGTGTGAGCTGTCCTTAACAAGGACACTGCTAAAGTAAGCAGCGAAGAAACCTCAGATTGTCTCTTGATTATCTGATTTTTGACCACGGAATTCTAAAAATGACGGCAAGCGGTTATTATGGTTCTTAAATTTGACAAATCTCCAGAAATTCGACTTCAATATCAATTATGTAACTGTTATACAGAAATCGGTTGATATATCAAAACTGTTTGCGCAGAGACTTAAACTGGATATAGTCATGGGCCAACCCTGTACGCCTACACTTCTTGTGACATGTATTACGCAGCACCTTCTAGTTGTTAACCATCGGACGTTCCGGGTATGAGACTTATTCATTAATTTTTTAAGAACAAATTTTTCAATTGCAAACTTCAATAATTCATTGGAGGTATCTAATGAACTGTTGATATCAATGTTTGATAGAGTATCAGCCCAATCCACTTCGGCTAAAAAATCATTTAATGAGCTGTGATCGGTGTACGAATAATCAAGTACGATACAATTTTTAGTAAAGTTCAAATTATTAGAAGTTTTGTAGAAAAACTGAAATTAAACCGGGGTATGATAAACACTCGAAGATCCGGCAAAGTCGTCGCATGATTCTAGTTTAAAAGATCTATTATTAGTGTAGAAAACCAAGTCCAGATAAGTGCCGTGGCTGTTTGGTACACTCTTAATTTGTGAAGTACATACTCATGTTTGCCATAAAATCACAAATTAAAGCTGCAGAATCATTCGTATTAGCAGGAATGAATATATTGTCAACCATCATCCAAATTAGATCTGGAAAGTTGAAATCGCCGAAAATAACAAAGGCATTGTTATCAGAAATAAAAGCTTATAAATTACTTGTCAATAAAATCTTGACAAAATGGCGAGATTAGTTCTAGAGGAAAGTAAACTGCACTAATTATTATGTAAAATGTACCTAGTTTGAATTTAACAGCAATGAACTGAATGATTGGGTCGGAAAATAAAAATGAACAGGAACAAATTTTCCGAACTGCAATAAGCACACCACCAACCCTACGTGTTGTACTAAGGTTATACCGATCGCGACGGAAAGTGAAAAATTCCAAAGGAAAAAACTCGCATCACTGAAATCCACTGTAAGCCATGTTTCGGTCAGAATTATTACGTCGTAATTAGATTCCAAAATCACAAGATAGAAATTTTTTGATTTTGATCGAAAAATTGATATGCTATTGACGAAATTGTTAGATCCATTGATTATATTGCTAGAACTAGATATGAATTTAGAATGTTATAGCATTGCCACACTGCGATTTAATAAATCGGATTTAGTGAATTTTTCGAGTTTAGCAAAAATGAACAAAAATGAATTTAATGTATTGAATGAAATTAAATTGATACTTTGCTGCGAGCTCCTTCCTCGATTTTTAACCGGCGACTTTCTTCAAAATCGCGAACTAGAACCCCAGGTGGCCAAAAATCAAGATTTTTAAAGGTACCATGCTTATTTTCGATGACTCCAATCTTGAAAGACGCAAACGTTAATTCTGCTGGATGCCGGCCTTTAGAGGACCGTGAGAAGCAGGACTTGTTTTATGAGTTAAAAACGCTGTTTTCAGCGATGTACTTGGATATCGACTAGGAAGTAGTCGTTGGATGAAGACGGGAAATATACAACTACTTTCTTCGAACCACAGGTATTGTACGCAATTCCATGATTGGACAATCCGAACTTGGATTACCCTGTTTCTCAACCAGAACGGCTTCTTAATTAGGTAGTGATGGCAAAGGACAATAGATGTTGAAATAGGTGTTGGACAACGTTATCGTTGGTGACCAAGTTGACTAAATTTTCTTTGTTTTGTTTTAAGCTTCCTATAGCTGTGACCATTTCAAATCGATGCTTCTGATCGTTGTTTTTTAGAACTAGTTTCTCCATATACCTTCACGTAAAATACAGTTCTCCTCTTTGGTTGCAGTTAAAGCCTCGTTCATTTCTTTTATTTGCTCAATGGTATCTTTTTGCTGTACAACGACACAATCAACTTTCCTGATCAATTATTCTAACAGTTTAATTGTTTCCTGTGAATCATAGTCATTAGCCGACTATTACGACGTTGAACACTTTTGTCAATAATTTTTTGCGGGAAAGCCATGCGCTCAAATTGCTTACTTTTTGCTTCTTCCGGAAATATATTTATTACAAGTACATGCAAGTCAAATGACCTGCTTGCACAGCATAATTGGTTTTTAATAAATTCTTAGCAACAATTATCTTCGCTGCGTTCTTAAAATTTTGTTAATGTGTGGTTTATGCTAAATCCCCTTCAGGTTTTGGCTGCGTCGGATTCCTCATGTTGTAGTCTTTTGCTGTGGAGCTCTTCCTCTGACCTTTGCTCTGATTGCATGCCGTGCTTTGATTTGATTAGCATCTTGTAATTCAGTTATTTTATCATGGAGAACTCTAAAATTTCCTTCATTTGATACTTCCTGAAAAATATTTGTATTGTAGGAAATTGTGCAATTGATCGATAGATTGACTCCTGTTAAAAATGATAAATAAACTGTGCTTTTGATGATTTTTTATGACTTTCTAGTGCAACTAATCCAACTTTCAACGTGCACCTTCCTTTGAGAGAAATTTTTCCATTTATTGGAATGGCTAACGTAGTCACGTCCTCCTCTCAAACCATAACGGCTGATTGTGGTTGTTGCGATGAGAACAACCAGTTATTATTCCTAAGTTTGATTCAGTTGGTGCGTGACGTATCTACATTATAGCTTAATATTTGAAGCTCATAAATAGTGTTGTTGAAATAAGCAGTGTGCATTGGATGCTGTAGTATTCCGATATAGCTAAAGTATCAATGAGCTTGCAATAATGTAACTCACAACATGTATAGTACTGATAGCATGTTGTACTGATCACAATACATGGTTGTTGTCCAAGTAACCAATTATGGTTATATGAAAGTAGCACTTGACGTTGGAAAATCTGACGGCTTAAACAATTGATATTTTTCCTTGTTTAATAGGAGCAGCTTTAGCTCTAAAATAGCGTTGTCTTTCACACATCTTTTGCAGGACATCAGCTGATATATGGTTAATAATTGATCAGGGTTCTGATATCCTGGGCCACCTCTGGTGGCATGTGCTGCATTATTTTATTGATTTCTTCTAGTAATCTTGGTAGTGTTAGAATAGCAGTTCTAACTAGCTTATTGTGAGTATCCAGGCCTCCTTAAATTTCAACATTGACATCAAAGCCTGAATTGTTATAGTCTATTGATGTCGTTTAGATCGTTCGAATGCTTATTTATTTGCTGGTTGAACGTCTTCCAATGCTTAATCATTTCTGCCTCGTTTTTCTTAAGTAGCAGTAATAGAGAGCAAATATCGGCAATATAGGTCTGAGTCTTATTTCCTGTCGTATTTCTGTCCTATTTCCTGTTCATAATATTCCGGATCCCCGTTATCTAGTGTACTAAGTAGCTCGCTTGCTATATTTTCTATTATATTGATAGCACTTATTTTTCGCCTTTAATTTTTGTTGTGGTGGAGTATCTCATCTCTCTGACTGATAGTTGCTTCCATATTTTGCAGTTAGCTTGATATTAGTGAGTAAGTGTCAATAACAGAGCTATTAAAACAAACCTGGATTAACTATCTCACGCAAGCTTGATACGACCTTAGCTCTTTGTGATAAGATGTCATATTAAAATACACAATTATCTTCCATTGATTATTTGTAAACTGCACGTTTCCATTTATCCAAAATAGAGTTCGAGCTGATGGGCAAAGCTAGTCAGGTTATACGAAAAGCTTAGTTGCTGAAGTTTCTGGACAAATGCTACACCTTGTTAGTAAATCAATAAAAACAAGTATTCATTTGATGCTGCCGCTTGCGCATTCTGCGGGTATTTATATGCGGCATACTTTTGGCTATTGCGAGTTTATCGCTTTTGTTCTCACTTCGGGATTTCTGTATCTTTCATAGGAAGACTGTTTATCTTCTAGATCGGTTGCTTAAATTTGAAACCGTGGCCACTTAGTTGGTGGCAGGTTTTTATCATTAATCCAAACAATGTCATCTAGTTTGTCTTTTGGTTGTTTGTAATTCCATTTTACTCCTTGTCGAAGGCTCGATCAACGTTTCAAAAATTGTTGAACCATCCTTAACTTTAGTTTCCAACGCTATCCTAAAGTTACATTTTCATGGTGTAGTGGAGATAGAGACATAGAGTAGCGAATTACCTCTTAAGAAATGGCCTGGCATTAGTACTGCTTTAGACGGGTCTGCTGATATGGTTATGCTTACCAGTGTGCTATCTCCTATTGTTCGCCTTAAGTGATGCTTCAGTATTTTGATTGCTGCATCCGATAACCCTCCGAAATGTGCTACTGATGTTATCAGAATAAATATGTTGGCACATATCTCTTCGAGCGATGAACCTTCTGAAAGCTACACAGCCTATTGCAGTTTCTGATACACCTAGATAGGTGGAAGCTCCATCCCTTGCTATTTGTTGCAATATTCGCACTGCTAGGTATGTTGCTGATACTGTGCCATCAATCACGGTGGTAAGTTTGTACTCCTTTATTTGTTGTTCAGTTGATTTTCTCCACAAGATGCGTTGGTATTCCTGGTCATCTTCAGACCAAGAGTTTATATGTTGATATTGTAATGTCAATTCAGTATTTTTGGCAAGACGCTTTGGATCTTGCAGTAGTCGAGCTGAAGTCGTTTTTTAACAACCTAAAAATTAAGATACCAATTGCTCGATGTTTATTTATTTTATCAATTGAGCAGCAAACAGGTAACACCAAATAACATGCTGCCACATTAACCAGCATGTTAGCAACTGTGCCACCGAGGCCGCATGTTAAATGGAATTCTTACTTTGTATCTTCCATTGGCTTGGCGCGAATGCCCTTTGCTGTTAATTTCCTCACATTCAGTTTCTTCTTTTGTGAATTGCTTTTTATTATTCCATTTTTCAATCTAACAGAATTTTTTTAACCGTCTCTTGATCTCTGCCGTCGTTACCATAGTATGAATCATGATCATGTTTACGTTGGCCGTTATGTTACCTGTGATGACCCATCCTAATTTGGTTTATTGCACAATTGCCTAATTTGGGGCACGTTTCAGCAGATTCGCCATAATTATTTGATCGTAGTAATCAGCTCCTAAAAGTATAATGATTGGGAGAGGCTTATGAAATTTTGGATCTGCCCAGATCAGGTTCTTGGTATGGCTCCATTAACTGGAGCCACCTGTCCCGTTTTTAACGGGACAGACAAATTTATAATTTAATGTTCCTTGTCCAAGGTTAGTTTGAGCGAGACGCGGTTTATCCCGTTTTTGTATCGTCTGTAATGGGTACGTTTTCTGTTTTTCTCGAACTTTCCCTAAACATTTAGAAATAAAATGTGTAATGTGCCGTTGTACCAATTTCCAAAGGTGTCAAGTCTACTCCAGTGGCTTGGCTTCTGGTTATATTTTTGAAGACCATAGCTTTGACTTTTACCTTGAAGTATGATGAACACCTCGGTCTAATGCTGGTAATGTTTTTTGAATCGGAGCCCTTGTTAAATTGAGTTTCATTTCCACTTCTTCGGAAATACATTACAAGTACATGCAAGTCAAATGACCACCTTGCACAGTATAATTTGTTTCTATTAAATTCCTAGATGAACAAACATATTTAACAAAAATTATTGTATGTATATAAAAAATTGTTCATACGACTGAACAAAGCATAATTAGCGGTGTTACTTGACAATTCTACGTGAAACCGTTGATTATGATTGGTCGATTCTAATATTTTAACGGTTTAATTGACGATAAAGATTTCTACCGGGAGAGACAATCGAGCACTATTTTCGAGCCAGTCCAATGAAAGATCGTTGGTTGTGTAGTTGTTGCTAAAGAAATTCGTACGATATCAATTTGACGAGCAGTATGGCACTATTTAATTTTAATTTAGGTAAACTTACAGGCTTGATGCCTCAAACAGTAATGCTCTTTTTGTGTAATTCGATTTTTTAATATGATTTTAAATTAGAAGAAATGGATTGTTACATCATACCTTTCTTGAATATTTCGGGCTTTCATTTCCTGTAGATCTGCGGGAATAGATTTTAATAATTTCAGATTATTTGTTGTGCTACTGGAAATCCTCATTTAGCCATCAACGTAATAATTTCAGCTAACAACTGTTGAGCTTGCTCCAAATTCTCCCCGGTAGATATCAGATCAGCCATGTAGACCCCTTCTCATAATTATTGATGCATTAGTATATTGTGTTTCGTATAGTCTTCATCTAATTGGTGTATGGTTTGATTCGATAAAACGATAAATCTTTACCTTCTATGCTGGAGTGTTATAAATTACACATACATATATTGTTATATTTATAACAGCTTTCGCACATAACCTTATTTTAATGCCATGATGTTGGCGACAATGTATATGGAATAGTTAGAATTATAAAATGAATAAAACTCTTGTCAGTATGTTCTTAGATAGCAAACTAGCAAAGCTAACATTTGCGTTTTATTTTATTACTATAAAATTACAACAGGTCCAGGCACGTGGTTTTGAGTAATAAATAAATAAATGAAGCGTTTTGTTTGTTTTGTACGCGCATTTTTGTACATAGTGATAAATCGAACAATAAGTTAATAGATAAGGAAATAGTTTTTTTTTGTGGTGCGTCGTGCATTCTTTTCTAATACGTGTAGCGCGACATTGTAAAAAAAAAAAAATGTCGAGCAGTGAAGCGTGGGTGTCAATTGATAAATTGAATGGCAGTGAAAATTACCACACATGGGCATATGCGATTCAAAATTTATTGGAATTAAACAATTATGAAAATTGTATTAAAACCGGAGAAAAAGCCTAAACTGATGAAGAAAAATTGCGTAAAGCCAAGGCCCGTATTGTTTTAAGTATTGACAAATCTTTATATCCACATATAGCTGGATGTACAACTGCGCATGATTTGTGGGCAAAATTGAAGCAATTGTTTGAAAAAACTAGTGACAACGCAATTGGAAAGCTGTGACTCAATGAGAGACTACGTTAGTCAAATATTTGACACGTCAAATAAATTACATGGTAACGGATTCAGTGTTGATGATGAATGGCTCGCAAGTATATTATTGGCCGGTTTGCCTAGTGACTTTCAACCTATGATTATGGGTTTGGAAAGTAGTGGTGCAAAATTAACATCGGATTTGGTTCGATTGAAATTATTAGATACGGGTTTCAGTGAGAAAGTAACATCATCAGCATTCTTTGGTAAACATAAACAAAAGGTGAGAGTCCAAAGTAACGTGAAATGTTTTAATTGCGGTAAGCGATGACATATTTCAAAAAATTGTTACAGCAAAGAAGAATCAGAGCACTCCGGTAGTAGTATAATTGATGAAAAGAAAAAGTCATCGAATAAAAGTGATGTAGCAAAAACGGGGTTTTTTGTGGCAACAACAGATACAGCATTTTTATCGAGAGACCACCAAGAAAATTGGTACATTGATAGCGGGGCATCACAGCATATGACCCCTTATGAAAATTTATTTGTCAAATTAGATTCGTCAAACGTATCGCAAATAACTTCGGCTAGCAAAGATAAAATTTCTGTCAAAGGTAACATAGCTGTGCGTATTAACGAAACAGAGGTGGATTTCAATAATGTTTTATATGTACCTGGTTTGTCAGCAAATCTATTATCAGTCGCACAGATGATTAAAAATGGAAATGAGTTAATTTTCAATAAGGAAGGCTGTAAGGTTATTAATCATCAGAAAGTGTGTATCGCTGATGTGAAGTCGGAAAATTGTGTCTATCGTTTTCCGGTGCAATCGGTAAAATGTATGGCAGCAATGACAGATAATAAAAATGCCTTGTCATGGCACCGCAAATTCATATCAATTTTTCTGATTTGTGCAAAATGAGAAATGGTCTTGTAGATGGTATTGATTTCAAAGAATGTAATGAAATCGAAATAAACAATTGTGTGGTTTGCAAGGAAGGAAAGTAGACACGGCAGCCATTTGCAAAAAGTACAACACGAACAAATGACATCTTAAATTTGGTTCACTTAGATTTGAATGGTCCAATGGAAAATCGTTCAATTGGAGGTGCTCGGTACATTTTAACGTTTATCGATGACCATTCACGGAAAATTTTTGTGTACTTTCTACGTGAAAAATCGGAAGTGTTCGATCGATTTGTTGAGTTCAAATCGATGGTTGAAAGGCAGACAGGCCAAAAATTTAAGGCTATACGCACTGACAATGGTACCGAATATGTGAATTCAAAATTTAATGTTTATTTAAAGAAACATGGTATTCAACATCAAAAATCCGTTGTATATACACCGGAACAGAGTGCTGAGAGAGCTAATCGTAAATTGGTTGAGAATGCTAAATGTATGTTATTCGATGCAAATTTGGATGTGTCATTTTGGGCCGAAGCTGCTAATATGGCGGCGCATATCCTTAATTGTTCTGCAAATTCAGTTTTGGACACAATAACACCGGAAGAAGCATGGCCAGGCAACAAAGTGAATGTAAGTCATCTACAACTGTTTGGAAATCCAGTTATGGTACACGTGCCAAAACAAAATCGTCGTAAATGGGACAAAAAGTCCAAGAATATGGTCTTTGTCGGTTTTAGTGAGGGCGTAAAAGGTTATCGATGTATTGATCCAATGACTAAACAGTTAAAGTTGAGTCGAGATGTAATTTTCTTACAAGAAAATGGTGTTGAGAAAGCAGTTAGTTTGGATGGTTCGGATGAAGTGAGGGTAAATGAGAGCAAATCTTCTCTAAATAAGTCAATAATCGATGAAAGTGACATAAACTTGAACAATGATGAAGATATTCATTGTGAATATGAAGACGCACACGATAGAAAATTTGTTCCAGAAAATGAGGTAACACAAACTTCGGATTTGCGACGATCGGCGAGAATACCTAAACCACGAACATTTGATGACTATGTAACCTATTCGGCACACTTGACTCATGTAGATAAGGAGCCAACTACGGTCAGAGAGGCATTTAACTGCGACGAGGGTGAAATGTGGAAATCGGCAATGAATGAAGAAATCGACTCATTAATCGAAAATGGTACTTACAAATTGGTTGACTTGCCAAAAAATCGAAAACCAATTAAATCAAAATGGGTTTTCAAAATTAAACGGGACGATAATGGTAATATTATACGTTAGAAAGCTAGGTTGGTAGCCAAAGGTTGCTCCCAGGTATATGGTATCGACTATGGAGAGGTCTATTCACCTGTAGTTCGATATTCTTCGGTTCGATTTTTGATCAGCCTTGCAGTAAAAAATGGCTTAAAAATTGATCAAATGGATGCTGTTACTGCGTTCTTGCAAGGGGATTTGTCAGAAGAGATTTATATGGAACAACCTCAAGGTTTCGATGATAATTCCAAACGCGTATGTAAATTGAACAAAACAATTTACGGTTTAAAGCAAAGCGGTCGTGTTTGGAATGAAAAATTGACAAAAATGTTAAAGACTTATGGTTTGAGGAAATCGGTTCACGATCCGTGTGTATTTTATGCCAATGATTTATCGCTTATGTTAACAATTTACGTTGATGATTTCTTGATTTTCTGGAAGGACGAAAATACGTTAAAGAAACTCAAACATGCCTTGAGTGAAGTTTTAACACTCGTGACGGTTAATATAGCTGACAATTTTTGGAAGTATTAATGTTTGACTAGGTAAGGTAAATTTGATGTTATTTCTCAAATTCAAATTTAATTCGGTTATAACAGTCAAGACATCTGCATTAGTCTCACTTTAGCCAAATTTTAAAGTATGTCCGTTAGTCATAAATCGAGAAGTACCATCCCTATTTAGTGCTATAGAAAAGTTTCTTAAGAACTTCTTAAACAAACGCCGAGAAAACCGGGTATAGGAGTTAAGGATGATCGATATTTAACCAATCCTTTATTTATATTAAGTACTACTCTTAGCCCACATTTTAAAAATCACCGGTGGCTTGCTAATAAAATACCTCATTACAGTTGAAGATACTAATGTGGTGATTACCACCTAACAATCGATACAAACAAACAGTTAATTTCATTAGTCAAACACGATTTCACCCTTCCTTATGCCGAGTGACCTCTACGTTCATTTTTCTAAAAACATTTAAATACACTCGTTCACGCGGTGTGGTGAATTTGGGAAAATGAATAGGTCAGGCCAAGCGACGCAAAACAATGCGTTTTGAAAATGCAAAAATACAGAAACATAAAAAAACAGTTTTTTCGCAACCGCTGAACGAGTTACTACTCACTGTCCAATTCAGCCATCAATACAGCGAACCCATTACTAAAATTGTATAACGTGCAGACATCTCCGGCGCGCTTAACATTAGCCGCCTTACACGTTGAATGAAACTAATACATCCGTGTGCAATAATTATACAATACTAAATAAATATAGTTAAATATAGTCAGTGTTTTAATACGAGTGGGAAGAAGTCGGTCGGTCCAGACGAGCCAGTCTTGTTGGACTTTTTGTTCGCTTTTCAGCCGTAACCGGGCGGATCTATGGATTAGCCCCCAACGTTGAGCGACGTACTACTGGACCCGGCGGATCATTGGATTAGCCGTTGCCCCACGCCAGCTAGATCCGGTGCATACCGTATCACCCGGATCTATCGTCATTAACCATCGAGACATATAGACGCATCATCTCCACGGCGCTCAGACGAGTAGCGGATTAGCCGAGTAGCCGTGGCTTTGAGAGGCTCGCGGATTAACACCGATCATCCGAGAGCCCAAAAAACTGGTGACCCCGACGTGATCCGGTACCTCCAATCCTCGGTGCCGGACGCTCGCAACTCCTGCGACGCGGAAACTAACCGCCGGAGTAAAAACGGTCCGTTTCCATTCATTCGAAGGCCGTTCCCATCGACTGGAGGAGCAAGCCGCCAATCGCGCTCCCCAGACGACAAGGAAAAAGCGCTTGCAGAACAACTGAGGTCCAGCAGAGCTATCAAATCCAGAGGTAGTTTCGTAAAAGGAAAATCAGGTGAGCGTTTAACTTTTTCTTATGTTTACTACCATATTTTTGCAAATCAATTAAATTCGGGCATATTTGTCCCTACCACGTTACCTTATGCGCCACACCAAGTGAACGAGTCAGACATTTTCTCGGTTTCTCTTGTGGTACTCATTAAGCGTATACGTCGCTCGGTATAAGGAAAATCGTGACAAATTTCCGAGTGGTTACTTTTATTTTATTTTTTTTTTTGTTGACGTTTGAAGGAAAGTAGATTGTGTAAAACAATTCGCCTCTACACCTCCGTCGTCACTGAAAACTTTCAGACTATAAAAGTCATTGAAAATTATTTCAGTATTATTACAAATTTATAGCTATCAGTATCAATAAAATTTTCCACTTAAACATAAAATTTTTGCGTGTTTTATTCCATTATCATTATTTATTATACTTTCGGTGATCCTACCGCTAACGTAATACAGCGGGTCAAAGAGTACGCGATTAATTGTGTAGTGTTAGAAAATCGGTGAATTAGTGATGGCCGCAAACGATACCTTATCAGACACCGAAAACGTGATTGCCGGGACGTCGCAAAGCACCGCCGAAACACAAGGGTCACGTAGCGACCATGCTCAAGACCTGGAGATCGCCATACAGGCAGCAGTGCGCCGCGTACTAGACGAAACTACACGCGGAAGGGCTTTCGTATCAACGGAACACCGTCCACCACCAGAATCCACGGCGTCACAAATCACCGCGTCACACCAATCGACATCGGCACCCGTACCAGCAACGTCAGCGGTCTCACTTCGTATCGTGCCGCTAACATCGCAGGACCCTCAATTGTGGTTCCACATGGTGGAAGCCCAATTCGAGCTGAGCCGAGTAACGCGGGAAACCACGAAGTACCACCACCTGCTCTGCGCGCTTAACGAACGCGTAAGCAATGAGGTCAGCGACATTATCGTCGCACCATTGTCACAGACGCCTTACTCGGACCTGAAGAGAGCCATCCTCGACAGATTGGGAGACTCGCGCCAGACCCAGATTCATCGCCTCCTGCGGGGCATCGAGCTGGGCGACATGAAGCCATCGCAATTACTCCGTCAGTTGAAGGCCAGCGGTGGATCTGCCGTCAGCGACGAACTAATTAAGACACTATGGCTCAAGAGGTTGCCACCACGGGCTCAAGAAATACTCGCCCCAACCGCCGAATCACTGTCAGCCTCGAAACTAGCTGAATTAGCGGACAGAGTGTTAGAGACGATGACGCAGTCTCAAATACTAACCGTCACAGCTGCCAACCCAACCAATCGAGACAACGACAACATCGCAAACCAAATCAGCGCCATAATGAGACGATTAGACCAAATGGACACAAATCAGCGAAGGAGAGACCAGAGCCAAAGACGTTCTAGAAGCCAGTCTGGACACAAAGGATCGGCCCGGAATTCAACACCAGGACCAAAAGAGGAGGCGAGCAGCGACGCACCGCGCTTATGCTACTACCACCATCGGTTCCAGGAGTCGGCCCGGAATTGCCGCCCTCAGTGCCCACACTGGGAGGAGTTTAAGTTAAAAAACTAGGCGGGCCGGTACACACGGCGACGTGCCCCAGCCTAGGTCCAAGTAGTCGCCTTAAAATATACGATAAGTCATCCAACGCCAGTTATCTCATCGATACGGGGGCCGACGTATCAGTCGTACCGGTCTCTCAACATCAATCGAACCCTCAGCACGCGGACTTTTACCTGTACGCAGCAAACGGTGCTAAGCTCAAAACCTTCGGGAACCGCCGAATCACGATAGATCTGGGCCTACGCCGCCAGTTCCAGTGGACCTTTATAATCGCAGAAGTCACGACACCAATAATCGGCGCCGATTTTTTAAAGGAAACGGGTCTAATCGTGGACATTCAGCACGGCAGATTAATCGACCCGATCACAACGCTCTTCTCAGTGGCTACGAGAACCACAGAAGCAGCACCCACAGTACGAGTGATAGGGCACACCGGAATCGACGAACGAATTGTTCAACTATTGACCAAATTTAGGCCAATCACAGCAAACCAGGTATGCCAACGACCTCCCCATCAAGTCACCCACCACATTGTGACAAAAGGTCCTCCGGTATTCGCCAGACCTCGTCGATTGAGCGTGGAGAAGCTGGAAATCGCGAAGAGAGAATTCCAGTACATGGTAGACCAGGGAATATGCCGACGGTCCGACAGCCCATGGGCCAGCCCGTTACATCTGGTACAAAAGAAAAACGGAGAGTGGAGGCCTTGCGGGGATTACAGGGCACTGAACAACGCAACAATTCCCGACCGTTACCCCATCCCGTACATCACGGATTTCGTACAACAACTGGAGGGCACCACCGTTTTCTCCACTATAGACTTGGTGAGAGCTTACCACCAGATCCCGATAGAGGACCAGGATATTGCAAAAACAGCAATCGCCACACCGTTCGGATTGTACGAATTCGTCCGCATGACGTTCGGGCTACGAAACGCCGGAAACACCTTCCAGAGGTTTATGCACGCCATTCTTCAGGGGCTGGACTATTGCTTCAGTTACCTAGACGACGTGCTCATCGCATCCCACTCCATGGAGGAACACATGGAGCACCTGGAGGAAATTTTTTCTCGGCTTAACCAAAACGGTTTAATTTTAAACATTGAAAAATGCCATTTCGCAAAACACAAAATTCAATTTTTAGGTCACGAAGTTTCCGGGGAAGGAATAAAACCGATTCCGGAGCGCGTCGAGGAAATTGAAAAAATTCCAAAACCACAAACGGTAAACCAGCTACGTCGGTTCTTGGGAATCATCAACTTTTATAGAATGTTCATTCCCAACGCGAGCCGAAACCAAGCTATTCTAAACGAATACCTCAGAGGTAGTCGGAAAAACGACACGAGGGTGATCGAGTGGACCGAAGCAGCCGAGGACGCGTTCAAGTTGGCGAAGAAACAGCTGAGCGAAGCGACCATGTTGGTTCACCCCTCAGCAACAGCCGCACTAGCACTGATGGTCGACGCTTCTGACACCGCGTTAGGAGCAGTTATCCAACAACAGGGTCAAGACACCGACACAGCATGGAAACCCCTGCAGTTTTTCTCGGCAAAATTGAGCCCAGCCCAACAGAAATACAGCACCTACGACCGGGAGCTCCTCGCAATATACACTGCTGTCAAGAAGTTCAAACATTTATTGGAGGGTCGAACGTTCACGATTTTCACGGATCATAAACCAATAGTGTACGCATTTCAGCAGAATTTGGCCAAGGCATCCCCGCGTCAATTCAGGTATCTGGATTTCATAGGGCAATTCACGACAAACATTCAACACATAGCAGGATCCGAGAACGTGGTGGCAGACGCGCTATCACGATTGGAACAAATCAATTTGCCTGAAACTGTAAACTATGCCGAAATCGCAAGCGCACAAGAAGAGGACGAGGAGTTACGAGAACTAATGCAAACGGAAAGCACCTTAAAATTTATCAAAATTCCGATCTCTTTTAATTCCGAACAATCACTGTACTGCGAAGTTTCAACGGGAAAAACCCGACCGTTCATCCCGCTGAGCTTCCGCAAGAAAACGTTCGAGGCCACACATAATTTAGCGCATCCTGGAGTCGCAGCATCAATAAAGACAATGACGGAACAATTCATATGGCCGGGCATTAAACGCGACACACGACGAATGGTGCAGTGTTGTTTAGCTTGTCAGAAAGCTAAGATCTCGAGACATACGAGAAGCCCGCTTGGAAATTTCGCTCCAGTGAGCAAACGTTTTAGCGAAATCCATATGGACATAGTTGGCCCACTACCGATCTCTGAAGGCCAACGGTACTGTGTTACCATCGTCGACAGGTTCACACGGTGGACCGAGGCAGTTCCTGTGCCGGACATTCGGGCCGAAACCGTTGCAAGGTCAGTGTTAAGCCACTGGATCGCACGTTTCGGAGTCCCAACGTCCATAGTCACAGACCAAGGGCCACAATTCGAGTCGGAATTGTTCGCCGAATTTGGCAAGACGTTGGGATTCGAGCGTAAACGAACTACCGCTTACAACCCGAAATGCAACGGTTTCATAGAGAGATGGCACAGGACACTGAAAGCAGCGATCATGTGCCAGGGAAGAGAAGAATGGACACGCGCATTACCGACGATTCTTCTGGGACTACGCACGGCGCACAGAGAGGACTTACAAGCCTCCGCAGCTGAGCTAGTGTATGGCGAGAATATCAGAATACCAAGCCAGCTGATAGTAGAAAGCAAATCCCAAGTTCACCAAACCGAGTTCATCAAAGAATTGCATCAGCATTTCAACCGGATTCGCCCAACGCCGCCATCGAGACACTGTAGCCCGACAACATTTGTGGCACCTGCACTAAACTCATGCACTCACGTGTTCGTTAGGGTCGATCTAGCAAGAAGGTCATTACAGCCACCTTACGAGGGCCCATACAAGGTAATAAGGAGAGACGAAAAAGCTTTCCAGGTGCAAATGCGAGGTCGACTCAGCAACGTTTCAATCGACCGACTGAAGCCATGTTACCTACTCGACGAGCCAAGCGAAAGAAGCCAGCGCGCCGAACAACCATCAAGAGATACGGGTACGCCGTCGGCAGACGCACCTAACCCCGAGGAAAAAGAAACGCCACCAACCGCAACAAGACGCGACAAGAAGGTAAGGTTCGATCTACGCGATCAAGCGCCGCCGCAGCTCAAACCACCAACCACAGCTAGCGGTAGGAAATCAAACGTAGCAAAGAATGCAGAAACCCACACCTCACCAGCACCAACAACAACACGAGCCGGAAGACGGACGAAAACTCCAGCGCGTCTCGAGAATTTCGTTCATCGGTAATTCACTGGTAAGGGAGTGTGTGGTGATTACCACCTAACAATCGATACAAACAAACAGTTAATTTCATTAGTCAAACACGATTTCACCCTTCCTTATGCCGAGTGACCTCTACGTTCATTTTTCTAAAAACATTTAAATACACTCGTTCACGCGGTGTGGTGAATTTGGGAAAATGAATAGGTCAGGCCAAGCGACGCAAAACAATGCGTTTTGAAAATGCAAAAATACAGAAACATAAAAAAACAGTTTTTTCGCAACCGCTGAACGAGTTACTACTCACTGTCCAATTCAGCCATCAATACAGCGAACCCATTACTAAAATTGTATAACGTGCAGACATCTCCGGCGCGCTTAACATTAGCCGCCTTACACGTTGAATGAAACTAATACATCCGTGTGCAATAATTATACAATACTAAATAAATATAGTTAAATATAGTCAGTGTTTTAATACGAGTGGGAAGAAGTCGGTCGGTCCAGACGAGCCAGTCTTGTTGGACTTTTTGTTCGCTTTTCAGCCGTAACCGGGCGGATCTATGGATTAGCCCCCAACGTTGAGCGACGTACTACTGGACCCGGCGGATCATTGGATTAGCCGTTGCCCCACGCCAGCTAGATCCGGTGCATACCGTATCACCCGGATCTATCGTCATTAACCATCGAGACATATAGACGCATCATCTCCACGGCGCTCAGACGAGTAGCGGATTAGCCGAGTAGCCGTGGCTTTGAGAGGCTCGCGGATTAACACCGATCATCCGAGAGCCCAAACTAAAGTCACCGGCGATTTTTTTTTTTGGCGAAGTTCATGAATATGGTGACAGACCTGGGGACACTTGAAGCCGTGGTATATTACTGGCAACAAATTTAGGAGGTAATACTATCTGTAGCTAAAATAAACGAGCGACTGATTTTGAAATTTGTCGAAATTCCAGCCTTTGCTAATTAAGCTGTTCTGCATACAATAATGTCCAACATATAAATCGATACAAATTTTACTGTGTTTTATTTGCCCATAATCTCAAGCCGAAAAAATAACAAAAAATTGAAGGACCCGTTGTGAAACAAAATTATGAAACTTCAGTCAAAATTAATTTTTGGTGAATAACGTTGTGGTCTTGAAAAATCAAAATTTTAAAATTTAATGGAATTTAGTAATCGAAACAACAGAATGGGTAGGTTTGACGAACAAGGTGCCTTACCAAAATTGATGTATGTTACTTTTTATCAACAGGATCTCAAATTTCAAGCAATAATCATTTGAATAGTAAACCTATTGAAACCAGGACATACCTACTTCCAAGTCACGCATCAATCGATAATCAACATCAAACAAACTTAACAGGTACAGCAGTTGATACGCCACCACCTCACATAAATTCAAACGATGAAGGTGATAATCCCAAAACGGCATCAGCAAGCGTAGTATTGGAAAAATCTGACATCATAGATTATAGCCGTAACGCAAAATGCAAAACTTATAAAGAAAAATTAGAAAGCGTTGCTAATGATTTATTAAATGTCATCGGAAGACTAAACGAACTCCGGGAAACTAGCGAGAGTTGTACCAGTTTTTCAACAATCCAAACACAATTGAATTGTGTTCATACAAAATTAGTAAATCGGGCGATGGCTGAAAATCCTAAAAAAACAAGACAAGTCAAGACATTGAGATATAAAGTTGTGCCCCACGAATGTCAAAAAGTAAGATTGAAACAAAAATGTTGTGATCCACAATGCAGTAATCATATTAGAGAAGCAACGGTTGCGTCCGTTGAATCTTTACCTCCTTGTAAGCAAAATGTAGCTTACTGTAATAATATTAGAGAAGAACCGGCTTGTGAAAATCAAATAAATCAGGATCCAGTTCAATGTGATGGAATCATAAAAACGCCACAAATTTCAAGCAATAATCATTTGAATTGTAAACCAATTGAAACCAGGGTATACCTACTTGCAAATCACACATCAATGGAAAATCAACATCAATCAAAGGTTATAGGTGCTGCAGTTGATACGCCACCACCTCCTATAAATCAAAACGACGAAGGTGATAATCCTAAAACGGCATCAGGAAGTAAAATATTGGAAAAATCTGACACCAAAGATTGTAGCCATAACACAAAATGCAAAAATTATAAAGAAAATTTAGAAAGCGTTACCACTGATTTATTAAATGTTATCGAGAGACTAAACGAAGTCCTGCCAACTTGCGACTGTAACAGTTTCTCAACAATCCAATCACAATTGAATGGTTTGCATACAAAATTAGTAGACCGCAAGATGGCTGGAAAACCTCAAAAGGTAAGAACAAAAAATAAATCTTCTCGAAAGAATATTTACACGGGGCAACTTATTGATTGTGATCTTAGGACATTAAGAGATAAAGTGGATTCACGCGAATATCCAAAAGTAATATTGAGTCAAACATTTGGTGATCAACAATGTAACATTCCTATTAGAGAAGCAATAGTTGCGTCAGTTGAACATGTACCTCGTGTTGAGCAAAATAAAGTTTACGATAATAATAGTAGAAAAGCACCGGCTATGACAGTTGAATCTGCAGCTCCTTTTGAAAATCAAATAAATCAAAATTCAGTTCACTCTGATAGATTCACAAACAGCTCGCATAATGCACCTTTATATCGTACAAATCGGCAACCACGACGTATAAGTTTTACAGGTTCTGGACATTATTTAACTGTAAACCACCAAGACAGAAATAAAGCTCCTAGCCCAGCGATTAACAACATTTCGTTACAAACATCAGGGAATCAAAAAGAAATAATCAACGATGTGGATTATATCTTCAAGCCTCATCTCAGTTCAACTGAGACATCAATACAACAATCTGGATATTGTGTGAGTAATACATGTTCATTTGGACATAACCTTATTTTAATTTATCTATTTTTCAGATGATAAACAACAGTGTACCGCAAGATCAAAATCAAACAAACGGTGTTCTGACAGCAACTGGTCCAGCAGAGTACGCGCAACATCAAAATCAAATAAAACATTTTCCGGTAGCTTCAGATCCAATGGAGCATTCGCAACACCATAATCCAGCACATAAAGTTTTGATAGCAACAGGTCGGGCGGAGTATGTGGAACATCAAAATCAAACAAACAATGTTCCGATAGAAGCATGTCCAATGAATCAGTCGCAACGCCAAAATCAAACAAACAAAGTTCCGACAGCAACAGGCTCATTAGACCAGTGTATAATAGAACAATTGCATGATTCAAATCAAACCTTAGCCATTCATGATTTAATCAAAGAAGCATCCAAAACAATACCGTTTAATATAGCGGAGGTAGAAAATTTTTTCAACGTGATTTGTGGTCTAAAAGGCAGATTAGGTTGGACAAATTTGTTGTTGGTTGTTGTGGAGAATATTAGAACATTTACGGCAGTCAAAATTTTTAATAAGGTAACATTTGAGGAAGTCGGACATTTTACTTTAACTGCGCCGGAAATGAGATCGGTTTACAATAGTGGCCTATTGGAATTATTTCAATATATTAAAAATTTAAATACACTACAAAATCCCTATGCACTAGAACAATTTAGACCAAGTACTGTACAGCTTATACTCCAAGAACAAGATGATCCCGGCAGACAAGCTTTACTGCCAACCAATAATTCGGCAGCAGATTTACGATATGATATGAATTGTACTCTAGAGCCACAGTCGTATATAGATTTTAGTGGAATTAATCAAAGAGCTTTTTAAAATTGTTCCCCCCGTTCGATTTTTTTATGATTTGAATCAATTGTTTCGTTTACCGGTGGGGGGGGTATGTAATTAAATTATCATGTATATAATAAAAATTATTCTATCGTTTATATTAAAAATTTGTTTTGTCAACCTTATTTGAGTTCTAATATGAAAAAAAAAATTTGATTTCGCATTTTGGTATTATAAAACGATATTTTCGCAAAAATGTGATCTTGATTAACCATGCTTGATAGCGAATTTTTGCGAAATTGACAAATGCCACTGCTCAACAGCAGCGGATATTTCTTGTATTTGTAGGAAAGAGAACACTATATACTCATAAATAGGTGTTTTGAAGGTCAGTCTAATTCTAGTTGAACAGCGCTCAAAGAAGCATTGCAGAAACGGTTCCCAAGATCGAAGATCGGATTTAGATGTGCGCAGACAACTAGATAGTCGCAAGCAAAGATTCCCTACAGGCTAAATTTCCCATCTCTGATTCAGAGATTATGTATATTTTACATCGCAATATGCGGGCAGGCTTACAGGAAAGAGTACTCGAAGATCAATTTGATAGTTCGGATGCATTGGTGAGGCGGTGTGTAGCTTATGAAGATGTATGGCATAGAACAGGTATATTGCCGGAATTGCTTTGTCAGCAACGCAACCATTTTTATAAAAAAAGCGTGATCCCTCATAGCCGCACATTTTGTTACGGATGTGGCGCCCTTGGGATTTTATATCCGCACTGTATAAAATGTAGAATAAATTCGGGAAACCTGCAGAAGGAGGTCAGGAATCTCAACATTTCTACCCCAAACAATCGCCACAAAACAACCAATTTCGGGAGGAATCGAGCACACACGTGGATCCGGAGTTTTACAACCGTTTCCACAAAACCAAGCCTTACCAATAAATGTCACAAACAAATCCACCCTACGAAATGCGACAAAAAATTTAAAAGCACACGGCTGAATCTATTATTTCCGATAGTAACGATGGTAGACCATATGCGGAAGTTAAAATTTGTGGAAGATCTTATCGTGGATTGCTTGACAGTGGGGCTAATGTGTCAGTCCTAGGTAAAGGTTCGGAACAATATTTGAATTCTTCTGAGACTAAATTTTTTAATTTTCCTTCATCGGTGCAAACAGCTAATGGCAACAAAGTAAGTATTTTGGGGTACAGGTACATTAAGGTGCCTATTTATCCTTTTTTATTCAATGTGATGCGTCGAGTACAGGTGTAGGCGGTGTCCTTTTCCAAAAGAGCTCTAGCGGCGAAGTGCGTTCTGTTGCTTACTTTTCTCAAAAACTTAATACAGCGCAGCGAAACTACAGCACTACATAGTTGGAGTGTTTTGTGGCTGTATTGAGTCTTGGAAAATTTAAGCAATATGTAGAAGGATTCCCTTTTACCATAATCACTGATCACGCAAGATTGAAGTGGTTGATGGGACAGAGGGATCTTTCTGGACGCCTCGCTCGCTGTGGTCTCAAAATGCAAGGGTTTAATTTCAAAATTGAGTACCGAAAGAGGAAGGAAAACGTGGTACCTGACGCGCTCTCACGAAATTTTGCCGAGTAAATAACTATGGAAGCAAAGTTTAGTCATAATCCTTTACATCTCGATTTAAATGCGTCAGATTTCGATTCAGATTTGTCATACTGTCAACTAAGAGACTCTATTATAAAGTCACCTGTAATGGTTACCACAATGCGAGTCATCGAAAATAAACTTTTTATCAAGATTGGTGATTTCAGTTGTTCTGATATTCTTGAGTGGAAAATTTATGTACCTAAGCATATTATCCAAAGCCTAATAAGTGCGGCGCATCTACCACCAACCTCAGCACATCTCGGGATTAAAAAAATCGTCGAAATTCTTCGAAGATATATTATTACTGGCCCGGCATGATAACAGGTATCACTGATTTAACCAGTAAATAATATCACCCGACCTCCCATGGGTAATTATGTTGAAGCGGTTGGTCCCTGGCAATAAATATATATCGATTTTTTAGGGCCATATCCCCGGCCCAAAAATGGGAATAAGTATATATTTATAGTATTAGACAAACTATCTAAATTTGTTCTCACAGAACCAATGCGGGATGCTACGACTATCAATGTAATTAAATTTCTTGAACATCGCATCTTTAATTTATTTTCAGTGCCGGAAATTATTGTAAGTGATAATGATAAACAATTTATTGCTAAAAGTTTTGCTAATCTCTTAGTAAAATATGGTGTTAAGCATATTCGTACGCCGAACTATCATCCACAGGCATATGCTTCTGAACGAGTGAATAGATCAGTGTTGGCATCAATTAGATCCTACTTAAATGGAAGTCACCCTGATTGGGATAAACACGTACATTCGATCAGTTCAGCAATTAGAAATGCAGTACATGACTACTCACCACATTTTATCGTTTTTGGACAACATTTTATGGGACATGGAACAAATTATGAACTCTTGCGAAAATTAAACTGTCTTGAAGATAAAAACATCGAAATATCTAACTCTGATCGGCAAGATATGATTCATAAAACAATTTTACAACATCTGCAAAACACTCACGAGCAAAGTGCACACCGATACAATTTGAGAAGTCGCAACCGCAACATTAACGTCGGGGATACAGTCTTTGTTCGAAACTACGCCCAGAGCGATGCGGTTAATAAAATATCAGCAAAATTATCTCCTAAATTTATTAAAGCTAAAATACTTAAAAAAATAGGAAATGTAGCACTTGAGGTCAATGGAAAGGATATCCGGACATAGATGTTTGATGGAGACTATCAAGAACATGAAATTGTTTTGTTGTTGTTATGATAATTGGTTTGTTGAAACTATATTCGGTTTCTTTAAGTTGAATTTATTTTTTATTACACAAAAGACGAACAATTCAATGGCATCGACAAAATGATTGCAGAATGTCAGACCCTCATTAATCTCAGGTCTGATGTCAAGTTGGTTGAGAAATACCAGCAAGAGAAGTCACCAGCTGTCAATTTGATCAAGCACACAGGAACAGTGAAGAAAGCGTACAACAAGACGCAGCACGCAGGAGACAACAAACTGTCCAACAAAGATTCAGCAAAGACTCCAAGAACCCCTTGTTGGTCATGGGGAGGCATGCATTTTTCGACAGACTGTTCTTTCAAAAGTTGCAAATGTCAAAATTGTAAGCGAACTGGACACAAGGAGGGTTATTGCGGGTGCTTTCCTGAGAAGTCACAACAAACACAAATTCGTATCAAAGCAAAATACAATCCAAAGGACAATCCAAGTGTTAAAGAAATTTCAGTTGCTAACAGCATGGGTGGATTTGCGAATAAGTGCAAATTCATCCAAATCAAGCTTCAAATGGACAGTGGTTCAGACATCACAATCATATCCGAGTCAATGTGGCAGCGCATCGGGAAGCCCCGTTTGTCAAAACCAACTTTCGCAACACGGACCGCAGACAAAAGCAAACTCAAGATCACAGCACAATTTGAAGGCGACATCAGCTTCAAAAATGTCGTAAAATCAGGACTAATTTACGTTGCACCAGACATCAACATCTTCGGGATTGATTTCATGGATAAATTCAATCTGTGGGATGTGCCATTTAGTCTGGTCTGCAATAACATTACCGCCGAAAACTCATCAAGTTTAAATGTAAAATCATTGTTCCCTGATTTGTTTTCGGGTAAGCTGGGTCTCTGTACAAAAACGAAAGTCACACTACATCTAAAGCCTGATGTGAAACCAGTTTTTCGAGCAAAACGGCATTGATGAAGAACTCAAACGTCTTCAGAATTTGAGCATCATTACTCCAGACGAATACTCTGGTTGGGCCGCGCCGATAGTCGTTGTCAAAAAAAAAAGAGAGAAACGTCAGGATATGTGCAGACTATTTAACCGGTCTGAACAGCGTTTTGGAACCAAATCAATATCCATTACCAATTCCTCAAGAAATCTTCGCGAAAATAGCAAACGGAACAGTTTTCAGTCACATACATCTTTCCGACGCGTTTCTTCAAGAGGAGATCGAAGAAGATTCTCGCAAGCTTCTCACGATCACAACGCATCGAGGACTTTTTCAATTCAACCGGTTGCCCCCGGCATGAAGTCGGCACCGGGTGCATTTCAACAAATTATGTCAAACATGGTTAATGATTTGGAAGGAGTTGCTGCCTACATGGACGACATTATCGTCTCCGGCACAGACAAGTTGGATCACAATCAAAATCTGACACGCGCACTCAAGCGAATACAAGATTTCGGTTTCAGTCTAAAAATCGAGAAATGCAAATTCGCAATGAGATCGATTCGCTACCCGGGTCACGTCATTCACAAGGATGGTCTGCGCCCAGATCCAGGTAAAGTGGAAGCTGTTACGAACATGCCACCACCGACACATCTACTCTACGTTCATATTTGGGTGCTATAAATTATTATGGTAAATTCGTAAAAGAAATGCATCAACTACGGCGACCACTCGACGTGCTGTTGGAACAAAATATCTCATGTAATTGGACACCAGATTGTCAAAAGTCATTTGACAGTTTCAAGAAAATTTTGAAGTCTGATCTGCTATTCACTCATTTTGATCCAAGCCTTGAGATTATCGTAGCGGCTGACGCATCCAACACTGGCATCGAAGGTTGTATTTATTATCGGTTCCCGGGCAAATCTGTCAAAACAGTTTACCACGTTTCAAGGACCTTGAACAAAGCCGAACAAAATTATAGTCAGATCGAAAAAGAAGCCTATGCTTTGGTTTTCGCTGTGACTAAATTTCATAAATTCGTATTCGGTCGAAAGTTCTCTTCAAACCATTATTATCAATTTTCGGTTCTAAGAAAGGTATCCCTGTGGGATGGGCACTCACACTACTTATGTATGACTTCAACATCGAGTATGTCTCCACAAACAGTTTCGGATACGCAGATGTTCTTTCACGATTGATCAACTCTCACGTCAAGCCAGACGAAGAATTTGTGATTGCGTCAATTCAAGCGGACGACGATTTTTAATCAGTTCAGCTCGAAATCTTTCATCATTTGCTCATGTACGATGATCGCCTTGTTGTCCCAGAAAAATTGCAGCGAAGAATTCTTCAACAACTTCACAGGGGACATCAGGGAATGCAGCAGATGAAGTCGATTTCTCGAAGCTATGTATACTGGCATGGCCTCGATCAGCAGATCGCAGACATGGCTCGCGCTTGTAATAAATGCGCGAGTACAGCTAAATCACCACTGAAAACTTTCCACGAATCTTGGATCGTGCCTGATGGTCCTTGGCAGCGAATTCACATTGACTACGCCGGACGCATTTACGGGTATTTCTTTCTCATAATTATCGACGCATATTCACAGTGGCCGGAAGTTTTTTTGCCGCAGACAACAACTTCAACAACTTCAACAAAAACTATAAAAATGTTGGAGGAAACATTTTCTCGTTTTGGTATTCCAAAAACCATCGTATCGGACAATGGGACTCAGTATGTTTCAGCACAATTTAAAGAGTTTTGTGAGTAGAATGGCATCGAACACGTGCGTACCGCCTCATTCCATCAACAATCAAATGGGCAGGCGGAACGTTTCGTCGATACAATCAAGAGATCCCTTAAGAAAAATCAAGGGGAAGGAGGTATCGAGGAAGCTCTACAAATATTCTTGTCTACATATCGCTCAACGCTGAATCCTAACACACCATTGCAAAAATCACCAGTTGAGATCATGCTCGGACGACCAATGCGAACAACGTTCGATCTGTTAAAACCATCTGAACATTCAAATATTAATCACAATGATCTTAAGCAGAAATAGAATGAACAATTCAACAAGCAACATAGCGCTAAGAATCGACAGTTCAATTCAATTCATTCAGTCTGCAATCGTCAAGGAACGACCGGGAAAGGTAATGTATCGCGTCAAGTGACAAAACACTAACCGAATGGCCCGTTTACATGCAAATCAAATGCGATCTCGACCGTTTCAAGAACCGTCAGCTTCATTTGATTCCCGATCGGAATTACCACTTGACAAGCTTCTGGCTGAGTGTTCTACTGATTCCGTTCCAAATCATCAGAACGAATCTTTATATGAAGAAGCAGTTGACGTGCAACAACACAATGACCAACATCCATTTACTCCGGTTCGTCGATTAACCAGAGAACGAAGAATACCTCGACGACTGGAAGGGTTTGAATTAAATTAGGGGGAGATGTTGGCAGCGGAGGAGACATTAACCAGCATATGATTCTTAAATTCAATGATTTTGAGGAGGTGTGGGTAGGTTTGGATTCGCGATTAAAATCACGTCACGTAGGCTCGAGCAAATGTGGAGTATTGAATAATGCAACAGTGGCTGGAAAAGACGATGACAAGCAGCATGTGGCTGTGAATCCAACAGCACGGTTACCGAAATTATCGGAAACAAAAATCAAGCCTTTCAATGGCAATCAAACCGAGTGGCTTACATTTAAGCAAAAATTCATTTCTCTAATTCATAATAATAAATTGCTTTACAATATTTTGAAGTTTACTTATCTAGATGATTTAATTGCGGACGAGGCAAAGGATGTTATCAGGCACATCACATTGTCTGAAACTGCTTACAAAGACGCATGGGATGAGTTGATCAAACGATATGATGAGGGTTTTCGTTAATACACATATCGATGCATTACTATCACTTGAATGCGTCAAAAATAACCATGGTGATCTCATGAATTTAATGAATGCATCAAATGCGCATGTGTTATCTTTAAAGGCTTTGGGAGTTCCGTTAGACCAATTGTCAGAGCTATTAATTATTAATTTAATTGTTAAGAAATTCAGTCAAAATTTAAAGATGAAATGAGAAGAGCAAGTTGTGCCGAATGTCCATCCAATGTGGGAAGAATTAAAGGCATTCATGGATACTGAAACAACGATCTTAAAAGCCAAAGACGGATCACATCAGAATAGTAGCTATTCTGCGCATAAACAAAGCATGATGCCGAAACAATCAACAACATTCGTTGCATCAAATATAGTTAACCCTTTGCAAGGCTCATTTAGGCCACAGCTTTCTGCACTCAGTCTCAGTGCAAGGCAATGTTCATTATGCAAAAAAAGCACATGAGCATTATCGATGTGATAAATTCATTAGTATGTCATCAGTGGGTAAGAATCCGTTCGTGTTAAAATTAGGAAAAGTTTTAACTGCCTTGGATAAGGCCATTCAAGCAAATTCTATAAGGCTAGTAAGTGTAAGGTATGCAACAAAAACCATAATACGCTACTACATGTGAATCAACAAGTAAACCGAGCTGATGAGGTAACGAGTCAATGGGGGACAGTAACAGCTTTGGCTATTCAACCAAATAATTCAGATCAAGAGCATTTGTGCTTGTTTCGGTTTTATGCGCTACTAGACAGTGCAAGTTCGGAAAATTATATAACCAAGGATTTAAATTGCATGTTAAAACTTAGTCCAACCTCATTCAATAATCAAGTGCGTACACTAAATGGTGGTTCAATGAATGTTCCAAGCTGCATTAACATAAAGGTGCAGTCACCGTTCAATGATTATTGTGAAAAATTACAACTGCTTGTATAGTTGACACTATCGCAGGTCATCTTCCAGTAAAGACTATTGATATGTTGCGGAATTACGTCGATTGGCCGTGGATTGTATGCTTGGTATCTCATTGGATAAGATGTTGTGTAATCGACTAGTTTGTGGCCTTCGGGATGAAGGACTGCAACGAAACCTCATAGCCGAGGTAGGGCTGAACCTGAGCCAGGTTATCAATCGAGCTCAGACAGCTGAAGCAGCAACAAAAAATCTCCATGTTTTTCGCCATCCGGAAAAAGTTCATCAAATTTCGAGAACGCCTTTCTTACAAAAGCATCAGAATCGATCACAATCTACAATTCGACCTTGTAATGGGTGTGGTGCATCACATGCTCGTTCGTATGCAATTCTTGGGGTAAAACCGGTCATATCCAAAGTGTATGTCGATTTTCTGCTAAAATAACACC
The DNA here is from genome assembly GCA_963556165.1 of Tipula helvola. Taxonomy (NCBI): domain Eukaryota; kingdom Metazoa; phylum Arthropoda; class Insecta; order Diptera; family Tipulidae; genus Tipula; species Tipula helvola. The sequence continues at coordinate 105,686,186 of OY744481.1, forward strand.
GATGAACAAAAGGAACAAGCACAATCGTATCCAATCGAAATCGAGAGTTAACCAAATATTGCCGTTGATTGATTGGAAAAAGAGGACAACCGTTATCATCAACGATAAGCCATGTGGTTTCGAAGTAGATTCAGGGTCAAACTATACAATCATATCATTCAACATCTTTAAATCGATTTTTCCATCCTCTCATCCTGAGATTTCAAAATATGAGTTGAATTTAATGGATTTCCACCACAATTCCATTCCAATTGTCGGGATTATCGATGTAGACGTATCGTATACAATGACCAAACTATCAAGAATCTGTCGATTGTCATTGTGGGAGGCATGCGATCCAATGTTTTGGATTGTAACTGGTTTTCACCGTTAGGGATCAGTTTAGTATTCAGTAATAAACTAGGCTGTTATACTGGTCCACGAGTGTCTTTACAAATCGATACCACCATTCAGCCAATTCGATTACCTCCGCATCGAATTCCAATCGCCGTCAGGAGCCAAGTCGAAGCTGAATTAAATCGATTGATCGAGCAAAGCGTTTTGGAATCGGTAGAATACCCAGCCTGGACCACATCCATCGTTCCAGTACCGAAGAGCGATGGCACCATACGAATTTGTGGAGACTGCAAATCAACGCTGAACAAGGCGTTGAAACCACACTGCTGTCACAAATCGACGGAGGAGTCAATTTTGCTAAATTAGATTTAGCACAAGCGTATCAACAATTATCCGTTGATCAGCAATCGTCTATGCTCCAGACGATAGTGACCCACAAGAGAGCTTTCCGATTTACCAAATTACAATTCGGAATATCATCTGCTCCTGGGATATTCCAAAATTTTATCGAGGGATTGCTCAGAGGTATTGAAGGCGTTCTTCCGTACTTCGATGATATCGTCGTCACCACACGCGACGAAATTTAACTGGCTGAGCGATTAACCGAAATTTTATCCAGAGTTGACAAGAATGGCCTTTGGCTTACGCTAACAAAATGTAAATTAGGAGTACCAAATGCATCATCACCGATTGACAAGAACCAATTACAACCGTTCTTGGGCCTCCTGAATTATTACCACTCTTTTCTACCGCAAAAGGCAACCGACGCCGAACCATTGCATCGTCTTCTATATCAGAACCAAAAGTGGGAATGGACTAAAATTCATCAAGAGGCATTCGATGATCTAAAAAAACATGGTAGCGTCCGACCAATGGTCGCCATATGGTCTGGTCGAAACTATAGCGAAATCGGTACTCGACGCCGAATCTATCGCTAACATAAAGTCAAATAATCCTCTTTATCAGAAAGTTCTCAGCTGGGCGTTAAGGGGTTGGCCGGAGAAGATTCCTGCAGGCGAAGAAAATCTCAAACCATTCTTTAATCGCCCAAATGAAATTTCGTGCATCCGAGGATGTTTATTATAAGAAAATAGTACAATTATTCCACCTAATGGCCAAGCGACAATTCTCAATGCACTACATTCCGGACATCCTGGAATTGTTCGCATGAAAGCTTTAGCCCGAAGCAATGTTTGGTGGCCAAGCATTGACGCCGATTACGAATGAAAGGTCAGGGCATGCCAACCTTGCCAGGAGAACCAACCGGAGAATCAACAGGCAGCTGTTCATTATTGGGAAACCACACAACGACCGTGGTCCCGTCTTCACATCGATTATGCCGGGCCATTTCCAGGAAAGATTTTTTTCATCAACGTGGAGTCTTTCTCGAAATGGTTAGAAGTGTTCATCGTTAATTCTACGTCATCACGATGTAGCATCCAGCACCTTCGATCACTTTTCGCCACTCATGGGTTGCAAGACGACATTGTATCTGATCATGGAACGGCATTCTCATCCGAAGAGTTCCGTGATTTTTGTGAATCAAATCTGAGCCGCCACATTCGGGTAGCAACATTTCACCCATCATCGAACGGACAAGCGGAAAGAATGATGCAAACCGCTAAGAACTTCCTGAAAAAATTACCAAACGATGCCGATGTCCAATTGAAGCTGTCTCAGTTCTTGATCAGTCAACACATCACACCATCCAGACTGAAAATAAAATACTGGATTTACACACTGATTTTGACATGCTTCCAAAAGCGGATTTTATGAACGATATCGTTATCAACAAAAAGCATACATTTCGTCATAGATTTTATCGAACTATTATAACATAACATCATCAGACTATCATACCATCATATTATATTACAGTCCTACCATTACACCAACTTACAATTATTCAATAATAATATCACCCCAGTATACCATCAGACCATCACACCGTTGTACAATGTTACCATCATACCTTCCTACCATCACACAATCATCCCATCATACCATCACACAAACGTTCCATCACACGATTAAACCATCATAACGTCACACCATTGAAACGATTCATACTAATATTCCATCAAACCATCATACTATCGTAACATCGTACCATCATACCATCACACCACTATATCATCGACTAGGTTATTTTCAAACCGATTATGATGAAATTCAGTAAGTCGATGGAAACGAAATTCAAAAATGATTTTTGGAAGAAATTCTGGAATATGGCCAATTGGGAATGAATTCTGTTATTTTTAAGCAATGCTGATGAAATTCAGCATGCACGATGGAAATTAGATTCGAAAATTATTTTTTAAAAAAATTCATCACATCAATGCTAAATATTGTTAACGATTCGCAGATCATAACTCTTCAGGATACCGACCAGTTATTTTACATGAGAGAGAAGTATGAGGGAACATATACTATAAGAGAAATGAAATCAACCTCCCGACTCCCTTACCGAAACGAATTGTCTCTACTACTAATCAGTTGTGAAATTTATATCACAGCTAATTTAAAATGAAAAATAGGTCGCGGGCCTAAATACATTTGTGCTCTGAATTTGGAAACTGTATTTGGAATCAAGTATTTTAGGTTGGTTTGTTTTTTTCAAAACAATTGTATACAAAGGTGTAAGTATTAAAGATAAATACTTGTCTCACTCTCTGCTGTTGAAACAACCTTAATACCAGGAAATGCAACAAGGCGCAGTAAAAACTTATTTTAGGCCAAAAAATGACTTAGATGGAAATCTGGAAACTTTTCTAAATGGACCCCTAACACTTTTCCCGCTATATACAAATCAATCATAAATCATAGTTGGTAAATATTGGGAACCAACTTAGGAACCATTGTAAAATAAAATTACGATACTTTAGTCAAAATTATTTTAGTGAACAACATTTTGGCCTTAAAAAATCAAAATTAATAAATTAGAAATTTAGTAAATCAAAAAGTAAAATGTCCGACTTATGTTGTAACTTTAAAGGAGAAACATGTCGCTTTAAAATTGATGTTCGCTTTGCTCTCCCATCCTGCACACAGCACTCATGCAATCATTCTTGTAAAGCTGCTCAAACCAAAATATGCCATCTTTGTTGCCCATCAGGGCGGGATGACATCGGTCAACCTTGCGTTACTGATCCAGTAAGTGGTACAACATCACTTCTAACATGTCCACACAGTAGTAATTGTGATAATCGAAAAACTAGTCAAGCAAATATTGATTGTGCCAATTCTGGTATTATGGTGCAAGAAGAACGCGTATCGCAAATAAATTGTAGCGATGGGCCAAAATCGAACAATAATTATTTACAAACTTTGAAATGCGCTGCGAGCGATCTATTAAATGTCATCGATCAGATAAACCAAATCACTCAAAATGACGATAGTATTGAGAATTTGTCATCCATCCAATCCCAATTGAATACGGTACACACATGTTTGGTGAATCAGGTGACATCTGGCCAAGTTCAAACAACAAGGAGTTACATTGGTCGTAGCCGGAATAGTGTGACTTTTAATAACATAACTAGAAATTATAGGGACGTTCACATGGAGCAAGTTATTGATTGTGATGTAAAGCCATTAGGGAATAGAGTCAAACAGCCAAAAGCATCATCGGATCGGCAATGTGAGTGTCTACAACAATGTGTGTGCGGCACCAGAGCTAACAAATCAAATCAATCAGAAAACAATGAAATACTTGCTAACCAAGCCGTGCATGTGGGTGCTGCAAATAACTCAATTAATAATCGATCAGTACGGGATGAAGAAGTTTGCCAAATAATTAACAACGATCCGGTACAATCAACAGCTATTCAAAATGTTAACGCATTTGATGAAACATTTGTTATTCATAAGAATCGTTCACCAATGGATCAAGCAAATGGTCAAGTGGCTAACAATGTTACTTATCCAAAATCTACAAATCGACATGGTAAACACAATAATTTTGATACAAACACGAACCGATCATTCCATAATCAAATGATTAAAAATGAAACATTTCTTACAGCCGCTAATCAATCCGAAATTAGTAACCAAAGTGATGGAACAATAAATGAGGGATTTTGTGAAATGATGAACGATTCCATGCTTCAATTAATCGGTGATCAATCCGATATTGATGATGATGAAATTTCAACGAATGGATCAGCAAGCGGACACCAATCTAATGAAGTGATTAACAACGCTACGTTTCAAATATCCGCTAATCAATTTGGATTAGGAAGTGAGGTTGGCGAATCTATGAATCGATCAGCTAGAAATCACACAGCTTCTCCTGCGATTCATACTGCTACGTTTGAAATAGTGGGAAGTCAGTTTGGCGGATCTTTGAATCGATCAATAAGAAATCAAGGGCATTCTCAGGGCATTAACAATGCCACATATCAACAATCCCGGATTGAAGGCCAGGTTAGCGGATATATGAATCAATCAGGTTCTTCAGCGATTAATAGCCCTGCAACATCATCTAATCAATCTGGAATGGCGAGTCATGACAGCGGATCTATGAATCGATCAATAAGAAATCAAGCACCACCTCAGAACATGAACAACGCCACGTATCGACAATACGCTAATAAATCTGGGATTGGAGGTCAGGTTGGTGGATTTATGAATCGATCTGCAACAAATGAAGCACATTTAATAGCGACTAATAACACTACGTTTGAAACGTCAGCTAATAATTCTGAAATGGGTGGTCAACCTGTGAATCTATCTTACCAGGTAATGAACAATGCAGAGTATGCACAATTCAATCCACTAGCTTCTCCAACGGTTAATAATGCTGCTTTTACAATGTCCGCTAATAGTCCTGAAATGGGTGATCAAGATGATAGACCGATGACTCAAATTTTCAAGGCAATTAACAATAACGAGTATACACGATATGTTAATCAATCCGGGATTGGAGGTCAAGTTAATAGAACTATGAATCAATCAGTTGGAAATCAATCAAACGCTTCTCCTGGCGCTAACAATCCTGAAATAAATATTCAAGGTGATGGACCTGCGACCCGTAATTTCCAGATAATTAACAAAGGTATGTTTCAACCACCCGCTAATCAATCCAGAATGGATAATCAGGTGGTTGGGGAAATTCAAGCTGTAAATAATACGGTCGATATTGGTACCTTTCATACTTGTATCCCTCAATCGGGTAATTTACCCAACCGATCAACAGATATTCTTAACAATATTCAAATTGAAGACAATACAAACAACAATTTACCGCAAAACCAAAATCAAACAGTCAACGTTCTTTCAACCGGTACAGTGAATCAGTCGCAAATAAAAAAATTACATGATGCACACCAAACCGCCGATACAACCCAGGCCGTATATGATTTGATCCAAGAAGCATTCAATTCTGAGCCCTTCGATTTAGGAATAGTGCAAAACTTTTTCAACATGATTTATGGCCTTAAAGACACTTTAAGTTGGAATGATTTGTTATTAATTATTATCGAGAACGTTGCAACATTTACGTGTGTCAAAATTTTCAATCGGAAAACATTCGATGCTGTGGGCCATTTTAATTTAGAGGCATCAGAAATGGAAGAAATTTACAAGAGTCACCTTTTGGATTTATTTGAAGTCATTCGAAATCGTAATACACTAGAAAATCCCTATGCTGCAGACCAAATTACACCAAGTACCGTACAGCAAATAATTGAAGATGAAGATGTTTCACACAAAAAATTGGACGAATATTTACCGGAGACTAATTTACAATACTCTATGAATTATACTTTAGATCCAATACATTTTAGCATTCGTGAAAATCACAATCCTGATTTAGATCCTTTTTTTTAGTAATCATGCATAAATGTTTCGTTTACTGGTACGACACTTTGATGGGTTTGTTATTTTCATGTGTTCAATAAAAATCATTGTCGTTTATAGTAGAAATTTGTTTTTTTTTTTGAATACCGTGCCACAAAAAATATTCTCTATCGAGTATATTGTCATTCTGGGCAGTTACATTGAGAGCTCTTGCCCTTGTCTCTTTTGAAATCTAATCCATAAAAGCACACGACTTTTACGATAATAAACTGCATCAAATAACGGTTACAAAAATAAAATTAAAAAACTTTCTTTTATCAGATTATAATATAACGCATATACTCGTACGTAACACACATACTTTTCATCTGCCATTCGCACACTGTGTAGGACTGAACATATAAAATAAAAAGAGTACTAATAGTAAGATACAAAATCATCTATCATCATTAAGTTGTAATGTGCTGTTTTAAGACGATTTTTTTTTACATACGTATGCATATCTTATACGAACAAAAAAATCATGAAACTACTGTTGTAATTTTAGAAGAAAAAAAAATCAAGAAACAGACATAAAATTTATTACTTTTTCTTAAGTTAACAACAACAGCAACAACAACAATATGATACCACACTAACTTTAAATACAGATGAAAAAAAAAAAAAAAAGTTATTTAAGATGTTTTATGTATAGCTAGCTGTATACGAGGAAGATATATTTTAATTAAGTGTTTTTCTAAATAAGCCTGTAGATTTCAATACATAACTGACTGATTTTTTCCATACACTATACACGTTGGCTGTACTATATCAAACCAATTTCCTATTTATAATTTTTATGGCAAATTAATTAAGTGAAAATAATCTCTCCTTTTTATTACTAATGTAAAGTTTTTTTTTTTTTTTTTTTAATTATCCAAAGACGGTGTTAAGACGATGGTTTTATATATTTAATTTAGAATACTTCACTATGTATGTATACATATAAGAAGCTATAATTTTAGAATGCAGCTCGAATCAAGATACATATTCTTTAAAAAAAACAAAAAAATTCGCTTATAGTGTTTGCTAATATTGTACCAATTTTTTTTTGATCTGAAAAACAGTAGGCGATGATTATCAACTCATTTGTTTAAATGTTGAAAAAACAAAAACTAAATATTTTCCGATTCAGTCAATAGTTTGAAGATATTATCGAGTGTTGTATCAGTGGTGTGAATCAAAATTTTAATTAATTTAATAAAATTAATATTATCATGGCACAGTTCTCAGGTGAGGATTACATTGATATCCATTTTGTTTACGGATTTTACGATGGTAATGCAGCACGAGCTCGTAATGAATATCAACGCAGATTTCCAACAGCAAGAGTATTTATAAATAATCATAGGAGACTGCCAAATATCGTAACAACATCGAATACCCGGGAGGAGCCCCATTCAGTCTCACCAAACCATTTGGATGTCGACATTCATAATGTAACAGCAAATCCTTCTATTAGCATAAGGAGGCTCGCTTTACAATTAAACACATCTCGCTATCGAATTCATCAAGTATTGCACAAGGAGAATCTTCATCCATACCATGTAACACCCGTTCAACAACTATTACTGATAGACCACACTAAAAGATTGGAGTTTTGTAATTTGTTGATGGAAAGGAATTTGGACAATGCAAGTTTTGTAAATGTATCCTATGGACGGATGAATCTCAATTCACAAGAGATGGCCTAACAAACTTTCACAATCTACACACGTGGGCTGCTGAAAATCCTCATTCGAAAAAACAAACATCATTTCAGCACCGATTCAGTGTAAACGTATGGGCTGGTGTAATTGGCGATAAGTTAATTGGACCAGTCATATTACCACCGAGATTAAATAGTGAACATTATTTACAATTTTTACAAAACGATTTGCCACTCCTTTGTGATGATGTTCCCATATTAAGTAGATTCTCGCATACTTACTGTTGGACAGCGAATCGAGCACATTGTGAATAGCCATGCCTCGCGGCAGGGTCCAAAACTAATCTATCTGAGAGCTGTCAAACAGATGGTACACTCGTTTTTCTGTTTCCTTTATAAAATAAATAGAATTATTATATTCGGTGAATATTAAAAACATCGTAGTTTTTATTTATTTTGTTTACCCATCATCGAACGCGGTAACACTTACCAACAAGATGGTGCACCTGGTCACTCCGATAATAATGTTAAGAATTTGTTTAACGAAAATTATCCAAATAATTGGATTGGAAGAAATGGTCCAATTCATTGGCCTGTAAGATCCCCCGATCTTACGGTATTGTATTTTTATGTATGGGGGACGATGAAGGCGCTTGTATACTCCAAATAAATTGAAACAAAAGAAGAACTCATACAACGAATACACACAGCAGCACAACAAATAAGGGAAAAATTACCAAGAATAGAAATAACCAAAGACATATCATACTTAAACGAATATTAGCCTGTATTCAATTACAAGGAGGACATTTTGAGCACCTTTTATAACTGCTCGACCCAAACTTTGTATTGAGGGATTGTAGAGGAGGTCCTGGGGAATTAACAAAAAATATAAAAACAAACTTTTTTATTTTACTTTAAAGCATCATAGCTGTCAAACGGATGCAGATCTAAGATAACAACTATAATAATAATAGTAGCCTATATAATTACCAGCCAAATACGACTAAGTTGGTTGCTCTCCGATAAATATTTTGAAAGTTACAGTTTAATATATGGATGTACTTTTTTTCTGAACCAAATTTTTTAAACATCCTGTATTTCAAAGGATATCAAAAATGGACCCCCCCCCCCTCCTCACCATACGATTTTTTTCTTAGAATGAACCAAGGAACCACCCCTTGACGGATTAGCATCCCAAACCCGGACACCCTGTATAGTAGTTGTAGACCTGTAACAAGTTGTATTACTGACTAACTGAAAAAGTTTTATTACATAAGTGTCTTACCGTTTGCCGAAAAATCAGATGGGGGAAGTGAAAATAAGTATGAGTTTTTTTTGTGTTAAGATAGGTACTTATATTTTAAAAACCAAAGATGTGGGGAAAACTCACATTTGGCATTTTTATTTTCAGGTTAGCTGAAAAGCTTTCATTAGCTTGTTCCTAGATTCAATTAATTTCTTATTCCGCTTCAATTATTCTTTGCATTTCTTTGGTCTTCATGGGCCTTTCCGTCTATTAATTATTTAAAAGTATAATAATGCCTATTTCAACCACTACCTTACGTTCTGTACGCATCAGCTAAAATCTACGAATTCTCATTCTTCCTGATCCTATACTTTGACGATTTATGTGAAATAACCGCCCAAGCATTTTAATGTTTTTTTTTGCTTTCCGAACCTGATGGTTAGATATACAGAAACCATTAGACAAACACAAATGGAAATGTTGCAAAGAACAGTAAATGACAATATTTATCAGAAAACGTCCATATGAAGGTCCATTGGTGGTCAGGCTGCTCCGCTGCTGTGTATACAAGGGAATAAACACAAGACTCGGTTCATGTGCCGCAACTGCATACAACTTCAGCAAGTGCTCACACTGCCTCTTCATGGCGGCCACTAGAAACTACTCTGTTAAAAGAGTAGGCTAAAGTGTGAGGGCTGTGGTTGGATTAACAGCACAACCTGTAAAAATTGTTTTGTTACGAAACCTCAATATGAGCCTCGAATATTTTTGAATTCAAAACAACGACCTCGGGCACGATGTAAGGACAACGATTTTAAATTTGGAACATGGAACGTACTCAGCCTAAACCGCCCGGAGAGCCTCCATCAACTACATATTATAGCGCTACAGGAAATAATACTAATCGGCAATGACATCACCGATTATAGTCGCTTCGGACTAACTCTCTGTTATAGCAATAACATGGATAAACACGAATTTGGCATCGGTTTCTTGATTAGTAATCGAGTCGCCAATTTGTGACTGATTTCATGCCTTTCAGTAACCGGATTTGTACACTCAGGTTTCATGGACGTCACTTTAACATCTCATTTGTGAGCATTCATGCCCCCACCGAGGAGAAGCCTAAACAAATCAAAGACGCTTTCTACCGCCAGCTCGAAACCGTCCTGAGCAAAATTCCACAACATGACATTAAAATTGTGTTGGGCGACTTCAATGCTCAAATTGGCAGTGCATATCGAAGCACTATCGGCCCAAACTCCTTGCGCCATACATCAAACACCAGCGGGCGCGCACCATCGAACTAGCTTTACTGTATAACTTGGTGGTTGCCAGCACAAACTTCCTACATAAGCGTATTCATAAAGCTACATGGAAATCAAACGACGGGACAACAGTCAATCAAATCGACCACATCCTCTTGTCCAAGAGACATTTTCAGACCATTTTCTGGTAGTTACTGAATTAAAATTTCGTCTATCAACCACTATAATCATTGCTTCCAGCGCATCACTCGTTGGAACACTGCAGCATTGAACGACTAAGTTACCAGAACCATCTACGGGATGACTGTATCAGAAATCTTGAAAAATAAACCACTTCCTGACTCCATTCAAGAACAGTGGAACATTATCAAAACGGCGGTAACCGATGCCTCAAAGTCCACCATAGGCCAAAATCCATCAAGGCCTAAAAATCTCTGGTTTGATGATGATTGTATTGGTACTATTCGGGGAAAAGATCGCGCACTACAACGAAATCTATCGCAAAGAACAAGACAATCCCATAACGCCTAAATGACTGAATAAACGGGAATGGCATGAACAACAGGCATGCAACATCCAAAATTCTAGCCTGCGAGATAGATATTTTTGCACAAGAAAATTAGCTACGAACTTTCATCCGCGTAGCAGCGCTATTCGCAGCAATTCCGGTGAGTTGGAAATGGACACTGAAACTGTCCTCGAAGTGTGGTGAATTTATTTCTCCTCACTTCTAAATAACTGGCACCACCTTCCAAGCAACAATCCCTCTTGCAACAGCGCGATATTAACGTCGAGATGACATCACCACCTTATACGATGAAGTGCGGAACTTGATATCGCAGATGAAAAATTACAAAACACCTGGAGAGGATGGTGTCTGCAACGAAATGCTCAAATACGGCAGTGATTATCTGTTTTACCGCATGTTTGAGCAATATCAACAATTTGGTGTAGAGAAGAAAATCCAGTAGAGAGGAAGACGGTTCTTATTTGACCACTTCATAAAATGGAAGATCGGCTGAACTGGAACAACTATTGCGGTATAGATTGACTGAATACGGGCTGTTAGGTTTTGGCCAATGTATTCGCAGCAAAGTTATCAATTGCAAAGTTATCGTATTGTGCTACCTGGACATACCATAAAAATTGGTTTCAATGTGCCAGCTTTTAATGGATGGCTCAATATGTAAGGTGCTAATAGAAGGCAAAATTTCGGATGACTTTGAGATAACATCTCGAGCGCGACAAGGAGACCCAATAGCTCAAACTCTTTTCAATCTATTATTGGAGAATGTCATTCGTCAGCTAAATATGGCGCAGCGTAGCTGCCTATATTATAAATCAACCGAGCTATTCGCATACGATGACGATGTTTGCATTCTGGGTCGCAACATCATCTCTCTGAAAGAGGTCCTCCTTCCATTGGAATTAACAGCCCAACAAGTAGGCCTTCAGATCAATGAAGCGAAGACCTAATACACTATTATTATTAATTGTAGGGCCATGTGGGCGGTGAGCCACCTCGCACTGCGACCTAAAAGATCTTTTGTGCATGGACCCTGCTCAATGATCCGTCCAGTCAATATTCAGGTTCTTAATGAACCTAACAATACTGCCGGCCAGTATATGATACACGCTATCTGGGCTCATTACTCTCCCTGAGACAGAACATGTTCCGCTGATTCCGCTTCCAGGTCGCAGAAGCGGCATCCATCTGTCGTACTTGGACCCATTTTCTTAAGGTGATACCTTAAGGTGATGTGACCTGTGAAGTAGCCAGTAAGCAGCCTCAACTCAGGTTTCTTGAGTACAAGACACTCCTTTACCCTGACTGATGAAGCTGAAATAAATCTCTTCGCTTGTCGCAAACCTGGAATTCTGCGCCAATAGGAGGACTTTTGCACATCCTCCCAGCGTTTTACCGCTGCCCTAAGATGCCCCTTAGTGACGCCGCAGAAGGGCTCCGGTCCAATAAATGGAGAAGCAGAACCCTTGCGGGCGAGGCCATCAGCTGCCTCATTTCCCACAATTCCAGTATGACGTGGCACCCAAATAAGTGTTACCTTATTTGAGCTTGCCAATTGTTTAATAACCTTCAGACAGTCCCATACCAGCCTTGACTCAACGGTAAAAGACCTAAGAGCCTTTAAGACCGATTGGCTGTCTGATACAATATAAACCTTTGCGTCGTTTAGGCCTTTTACAATGCCTATCCTAGCGCAAAGTTCTATAGCATGTACTTCAGCTTGAAAGACGGTAGCGTTGTTACCCAAGGTCTTCGAGAGGGCAGTCCCGCGCCCGTATATTCCTACCCCCGCCCCGTCTTCCGTTTCTGATCCATCTGTAAACCATACCATTGACCCTCGCTCAAAGGATGGTCCCCCTGTTCTCTACAAATCCCGGTAACCTGACACGAAATGGTTTGTGGAAGTCCAGTTTAGCTGGCATACGATCGGAAAGCATTTCTATGGAATGGTCTGCCTGGAATACCCGGAGGATTTCCAGATGGCCCACCATATTGCCCGGTTTGATATTTTTCGCCGCCTGCATCTTAAGGGCCATAATAGCAGCCTCCTTTTTAACATGCAGATGCAATGGAGTCAGTCCTAGGAGAGCCTCCATTGCTGCGGTTGGACATGATTTCATTGAGCCCGTAACCCCAATGCAGGCTATACGCTGAACCTTATTCAATAAAGTTTGCGCTGTCCTCTGTTCAGTTTTAGGCCACCACACTACCGATGCGTAGGTTACCATATGCCTAATGATTATTTTTGGCAAACCTCCGTTTCTATGGACATTTCATCGAGCATCGCAGCAGGTTACCGAGCATTTTATGCCAATATCAAATTTTTCAATTCTACTCATACATATATCGCATTTTCAAGTTTACTCGATAAAGTCGACATCATCGATTCATAAAATCATCAAGGCTAAGATGGCTTAAGCACGTACTTCGTTCACAAAATCGGATCACTAAACATGCCTTGGAGTCGGTACCAGCGAAAGTAGGACCTCGTGTGAGACCACCTACCCGATGGATGGACGACGTTGAGAGGGACCTATACACATTCGGTCACCGTGTCTAACGTTCTCTTGCGGCGGATCGAATTATTTGGAGGTGCATCATTGAGGCGGGCAAATCCCTTCAAGGGAAGAAGCGGAAGAAGAAGAAGTCCATACGGAGCGTTAGTAACATATGTAGAAAAAGAAACAATCCTGCATAGGAGGCAGCAAATAAATTCCAATAAAAAAAGTCGGAGCATAAAATGCATAAATGGTAGCGGAAGCAAGTTTAAATAAAACGATCCTGTGGGATGTTAAAAGAAAACTAAATTAAATTTTCTCAGGTTTGACAAATGATCATCATAAAAGTTATTAGTATGAAAACATTGTATTTCTTGCAGCCATTGGCCACAAATTGAGTTGCCGCACCGATCTTAAATGGAAAGAAAAACTTTTTTACACTAAAATGCGAACACTGGTAAAGTAAAGGTTCTTTCTTTAGAGCGTTTATCCGAGCCCCTACAGTTTACTCTAGAACAATCTCCCAGCACAAAATATGCACTCATTTTGTTAACGTATTCCAAAGTATAACAGTTGTTTCGGATGACCACAATCGTCATAAAATAGTACAGCTGAAATCAGAGGATGTCTACCTGTTCCAAATCAGGAAACAATCATAGGAAATTTCCTTCGGAAATAACAAAATAGAGGTACGCTTGAGATACATTAAATCTTTTGTTGTGAATGGCTTGGTAAAACCATATCATTATGTTGTACAGTATAACAATAAATATGAGGCTGTATGTGGATGCTATTATTAAGCATTTATTGCATAATGAAATTAAAATGTGAAAAGAAATTAGGTTGAGAAAACGTTTCTTGATACTTTCTACGGTTCATTTCCCTTAAAACTCAAATTTCAAAGCGTTCGTTCTCAAAAACTACTTAATCGGATAGTTGATGACTCATTTAAAAAACGAAATAAAACTATTTACTTTACAGAGTAAGGTTGCTCAAGTCGTACCCCTTAAGAAAACGTTTTCCGAAATCAGAGAATATATTAGTTAACCTATGAGTATCATTGGAAACCGTAGTAAACCCTGCTTTTATTTATTGCAAAAAAATTAAATAGTCTGCGCACATTTTCTTTAAGCTCTAGACAAAGGAAACCAGTACCTTAAGTTGTACTACCTACTACTTAAGTCATGTCAGTGCATAAAACCCCAAAATTATTTTTGAAAAAAAAATTTCACAAAACTGGTAGAGGCAAACAAATAACTGATAGATATATAACTTATACCAAATATAACATCAAAATGTATTTAACTAGTGTTTTCTTACCTAAGGAGCTTCCACATACCAGATGAAAATTACACTCAAACGACAATAAATGAATTTGTTTACCAGAAACTTTCTAAATGCATTGAAACGCAGATGCGCACTATAAGCCGAGCAGTATAACTGTACACTGTGCCATTAAAAATGTCATGTTTGGTGACCTTTAATACTTGGGGTCACCATTTTTTTATATTTTTCTGTGAGCTTATTTACCATAAAATCAAACAACAAAATAAAAATTCCATTGTACTTCGTTTATAAAATATGATTATTTTGAATATATCTGGGTCATCTGAATATTTTAATCAAAAAGTCAAGAAAATTATTTTGAATAAAATTGTTAATTTAAAGATACTTTTTACAATGCAATGAAATCATGAACTACTTAATTGAAGTTATTTGCTTCTCAAATGGTTTTGTAAACTTCTAGAATAATCCCTCTTAAAAACTCCTCCTAATGCATTGCTTGGTCCTTTTCCGAGGCAAGTTACAAAAAAATGCAATTCCGCTTCCAAATCGAAGCTCTTCTTAACATGGCAGAGATTTTAGAAATTCGTTTTAATTTTGTTCTGAACGTGTCTTAATTGTTTATTTATACATAAAATTGACCAGGCCCTCAATAAACAGTCATATAGCTACATGATAATGCTTTGTTGAGCCAAATAAAGCTGTCAAGGTTGTGGATTTAAATTTGCCATTGCTTTCAATACACTGCAAATGGATATATTGTACGTTGTGCATTGGACCAATGAAATCCTTGAAATGTATTATGAAATATAAATACATAGTTCTCAGAAAAATCACACACACGCACACACCTATACAAATATTAGTTGCTGTGTTTGATTTTGTATTTTTTAGGTAAGTTGCTCATTGCTCTGCAATAAACGAATGTGTGGCTATGTGTTGTAGTTGTTGACATCAGTGTTTAAATTCATTTTTTCGTTCCCTTGTTTCATCTTTTTTTTCTCTCTTTGTGAAAGAAAACAAAAAATATTTTTGTTTGTTTCTTTCCCCGGGAACGAAATCGAAAAAAGTAAAATATCTCTCCTCATATAAAACACAAAAGATAGGAGAGGAGAGATATTTTATTTTGCTGGATTTCGTTCCGGAGGAAAGAAACAAAACAAAATATTTTTTCTCTTCTTTAGCAAAAAGAGAATAAATAATGGAACGAAATTTGAATTTAAACACTGGTTGACATAGTTTATCCAGGAAGGGCAATGATAAAAGTGTTACTGTTTCCAAAGGGTATCGATCTACTTTCTGCCTCTGTTTGACTGTTATGTCATCCAAACTACCTTGCAGAAATTTTGTAGATACATATATCGAAAGAACGAATCTATGCTGCTTAAAAATAATAATAGTTCTTCCTGATTTGAATTTCATATTCTTAAAAATCTGCATGCCACACTCGAAATCCCGTTTACCAGCACCCAATCCACTTATTTCGTCATCTTGATAAAAATTATACACCAATACAGCGATTTCGTGGTCAAGAGTCTTAGACACTGATTTGGTGTATATAAACCAATGTAACATAAACCATGTAATACATACCATATAAACCAACTTTTCATTTGTTGTTGCAGGATTTTCATGTTTTGCTCGTAATTGTTGAATAAATTTCATTTTCAGCATTCTCGGAACTAAATGGTAATTGAAAATTTTTCTTAGAAATTTTTTATTCAACTTTTTGAAACTTGTATGCCTTTTAACTGTCAAGGCTCATTTTTTTTTACACACGATAGGAGAACCGTTAAGTCATTTTACAGTACAGTTGAATTAAGTATTTGAATGTATTACTCCTCAGTTAACATTTTTGATGAATTTGTTGAATACACCGATGAACATACTTGATCCAAATTATCATTTTGTACACCAAAGGGTTCTTCTGATGTAAACCACTTGATTTAACATTATAAAATTCAAAATGATAACAAATGCTAATTGTCTTGCCCTTAATAGGTAAGCTGATGCGTTTTATATTAGCTCAATCTAATGTATGTTGACTGACTTTGCGAGTCTTCGATAAATCTTTATATTTCTGTTATATTACACACTTAACTTTTCCGCTTAATATTTAATATTTTCACGTTTTTAAACTTAAGTTCAATCTAAAAGTGACGAATTTAAAACATAAAATTGTCTTAGAAAACATTTGAATGGATTTTCTTGTGTTTTGTTTAAAATATTCAGATTCAGACATATCCAAAAAACCATACTTTATAAACGAAATATAACACGATTTTTTAAGCTTTCAGAAAATAATAAAAAAATTGGTGACCTCTTGTTTTAAAGGTCACCAAACATGGCATTAATTAGAAAAAAAATACGTTCTTAAATAAAACTGTAACAAAAATAAAAGTGATACCATTTTTTAAATAAAAGATCTTGAAAACATGACAAAATTTAGAAAAGGCCGAACGGGTCCTGCTTCGAAGAACAGTACCGCAGAAGGAAACAAAAAATAGAAGTTGAGTTATTTCATGTAGGGAACTTTTTTAGAGATTTTCATCAAAATCATTAACACTTAAGACAAACGTTGATGGTTTTTGAGAAAGGTGAAAGCATTGAAGTTGACCTTGAAGACAAACCAAATTACAGGAATATCAAATCAGTTTTGCCACTTATTGTTGTTGAAAATATTAACAACAATAAATTGAACGGGCTTGTAAATAAACTAAACATAAAACAATTTTAATTAAATTTTACAGTATTGGACTCAACATTTCTGTAACCAACTTAAATGATTACAATAATCTGTGAAAACATTTTGAAGATAACGGAATTGAATATTTTTGTTACAATATTCGTCCACAAAAAAAGCACTCAAAGTGATTTTAATCGGTTTACCAAAGCAGAATTATCTCTGAAAAAAGTGCACTATTAAACGGGCTTTGTCTTTTAAAATTCATTGGGAATAAAATTAAGTTTTATTTATTACAAAAAATTCGAAGCATAATTCTTATAATAATTTCCTTTCGTATATATACTCCTTTGAAATTTACATCTACTCAATGTCGCCGTTATCTATATATTTCTAGAAAAGTGAAGCTACGCCCCAATTTTATAATTTTCGAAAAATCTTGATGGCGCCCTAACCAGGATTGCGCCCCGGGCAATGGCCCGGGGTGCCGGTACCTTGAGCCGTCACTGCTTGCATCCCCACGAAAAACACTGATACACGAATCATGAAGTTCTAGTTTTCATACAAATTTTCAAGCAGCCTCGTTTATATTCTAGTTTCCTGCCCAAATTTTTCATATTTTGGTATCACTAGCAGGTATTTAAATTGAAATTGTAAGTTTCAAATCTTGAAAATTGTGAAAGGCATATGAAATTATTGAATCAACAATTAAAAGTTAATTAAGGTAAATCTTAATTTTAATTACAGCTGTAGTTTGCCCTAATTTTAATATTATATACTGGTGATTTGGCGTTCATTGGAGGGGGGACCAAAGTTGAGTAGATTAATCTACCAGCTCCGTAACCTTCCAGTACGCATCAGGTGAGCTGGTCTGGTCTCATGTATAAGGCAGCTGTGTGATGGGTGCAATTGTGTAAGGGGTAACCTGATCACCATACCATTAGGCAGAATATGGCCTTTTGGGACAGGCTAAAGTAAAGCGCTAAATGGAAAATCTTGACATAAAACCCTAATCTATGGTGGAACAGCATATGCCGAAGGATAAATGGCTGATAGGTTAATCAGTACAAAGTATGCGGACTCTGGATCCAGGCACCCTCCAGTTTTATTTAGCCTTCCTGTAGTAAAGCTGGGTGACGTACAGGCGACTTTCCATTCCCAGCAACTGATAAGAGTAAAATCAAGACGGAAGTTGGGGCACGGCTAGAAATTTGCGGGAGTGGGACTGCCCTCTCGAACTTCTTGGGAACTAGAGCTGCTGATTTTAAGTCATTTTGCAAAGCTCGAGCTTTCGATCTTTTTATAGAACAAGCTCGAGCTTAGCTCGAGCCTTTTTGATCCAAAAATATTAATATTATAACGTAAATTTTGATAAAATTAAATGAGAAAAATACATATATTACAAATAAAACAATTATATAGTTAAACAGAAATTGAAATTCACTTTGTTGTTGGAAAAAACAATTATTAACTAATTCATTGATTTTAAAAAGGAACTTTTAAGAAAGCAAATAGTATATATGCTTTTGTCGCTAAGGCTGCTTATTTTTACAGTGACCACATTTCCAGCCAAAGAGAATACCCGCTCGCTTTCAGTGGATGTTGGCTGAATACTTCTGAGACAGTCTAAAATATCATCCAAATGTTGGCAACTATTTCCCGTTGCCTCGTACATACTTAATTGTTTTCTCAAACTCTCTTCTTTTAACGGCATTGTTTGAAGGACGGTATTTATGTTTCTTTGGAGCATTTCAGAAAGGGAACTGGTTGGTACAGTATTATCTAGCTCAACTATATCATCTTCATCAACCTCCGATGTTGAATTGGCTGCTTGGAAATTTTTTAGTTTAGCACCGTATTCTTGGGCAATTTTCTAAATTTCATTTTTGGATGATAATTGAAAAACTCGTCATTCCTTGAATAGCTTCTAAATTGTTGTGGGTTTTGTAGCAAAATCATAAGAGAGATCAGTTTAGCATTCCTCCGTTGACTAATATGAGATTTTAATGCTGTTAGCATTTCTTTCGAAAATTCATCATTATAATCTTTGATTGAATTAAATAAGAATCAAAAACTCCTTCGCTCGTTAATAAATTAGCATCTTGTCGACTCAGTGCTTCGACTGCTAATTTGATTGGCTGCAGCACGTTCAAAACCTCATTCACTTTTCCCAAATCACCTTGAGATAGTAAATGGGATAGATTCAAATCATTGAGTGCGCTCGAAATTTGCGGATGAATTTTAGCAAATCTGGCTAGCATTGTACACATGGTATTCTATCGTGTTTTGCAATCAATTTGTAAATTTAACTCTTTTCCATGTGCTGCTTTTACATATGTCTGCAAAATATTATTTTTAACAGGTGATTTTCGAAAAATATTAACTATTTTGCAAATTCTTTTTAATAACTGTTGGAGATTCACACGAATATTTGGTAGTTGTTTTATTTCAATAGTATCATTGTTATTACTATCATTGCTGTCGCAGTCCTCGGCCTCTTCTATTTGTTCGTCGGAGATTGCATTATGACTTTCCAATTCAGGTGGCATTTCTTGTTCGACTTCAATCCGTTTATACATGACGTCTAAAACGGCTAAATGTATGGCATGGTTGTAGCACAGTTGATGTGCCATTGGTATGTTTTCCCCAAAACAAACCATTACTGCTGCACCGTCTGTAGTACAGCCTATAATGTCATCAAAACCCAATTCAAATTCTGCCAATTTATCACGAAGTAGTTCAATTTATTTTGTAGCTGGGCAGCTACCAAAAATTCGAATCATACCTAAATTATGGCATTGCCCTTCCGATTGATGAATGTTTATATTTAGATATCGACGATTTCGCAAGCTTGTCCACTCATCCAATGTCAAACTAAATTTTTTTTTCTTCTTTAAATACACTTTTATTGTCTGTTGGATGAGTTCCTGCTTCGTCAACTCATAATGTTTATGAACAAGGTTCATAATGTCGGAATGGTTTTTCGGGAGAGAGTACCCGCGATTAGCAATCGACTCTCTGATAAATTTACTTCTTGATATTGCATAAGCACTTATGCCATCTAATACAACCATCCTAGCTATAATATAAGCCAGTGAATCCTTCTTTTGAACAAAAGTTTGAATAGATTTTTGTTTTTTTACAGCAACTTTTAACCATCAGCTTTTTCTGAATTATTCTCGTCATATTTACGTTTAAAAGGAATTTTATGAACATTTTCAACGTGGCGTATTAATGTTGTTGTTGATCCGTGGAATGATAGTTGCTTTTTGTAGTGGTTACACGTCACTTTCTTCTCCTTTCCTGAAGCGTCTGACTTCTTAAAATGTTTCCATACATCGGATTGAAAATCCATATTCACCTTCAATATTATAAAAATGTAATAATTAATGTGTCATATTTATTACATGAGCTCAAAAGAAATATCATTCTAGGAAACATCCATCATGTTATACATACCAGTTAATGTGCAATTTATGCACGATGCACGAACTTTAAACAAATTGTGAACGAATGAATGTTATTTACTTAATTTTTGATATTATCCACACACGTACACGTCCCGCCTTATGGACTGCTATGATTGTTATTATTTTTAAAATAAAACATCCAAGCAACACTGTTACTGTTACGTTAGGCGTAGGCGTAATGGCAATAATCTTTATTTGGTTTTACATTCTAATTCTTTTGTTTTGATTTTTGACTCTCCTTGCACATAAATTTTGCAGTGAGTTAGACTGAGATGAATTAATTATTTTATTTATCATACATTTCATTTATCATCTGTAATTATGCATTTTGTGCTTCACCTTATTTTATAAATATCTCTATTCTCTCAGTCACTGTACCGAAGTTCCGAAACGTACTTTCGATTAATTGCGATTATGTACATAATACAAGGAAAATAAGAAATTATCTTCCGATTTATAAAAATAAAAAGATCGAGCATTTCGAGCTTCTAACTCTGCAATTACCCCCAAAAGCTCGATCGTCTCGAGCTAGCTCGAGCAAGGAGCTCTAGCCAATTACCCCTAAAAGCTCGATCTTTTCGGCTCGAGCTAGATCGAGCAAGCAGCTCTATTGGGAACCAATGCTACCATCTTTCCAGTAGAAGTACTTCACACAGTAAACATCTCGGAGGGAGAGCAATGAGCTCAGATAGTAGTACGTATTACGTAGCGGCCGGCAGTATTATCAGGTGCATTAAGACCCTGAATATTGACTGGACGGATAATTAAGCAGGGTTTGGAGCACATAAGATCTGTTAGGTCGCAGTGCGAGGTGGCTAAACGCCCACCAGGCCCTACAACACCAATAATAATAATAATATTCTATATCGGATTACCCAAAACTGTATTAAAAAATGTTGCACAATTTTTGGGGGAAATCAAATGTAGGTTTTAAATTTGATCTTGAGGTCAAATTCCAAGGTCATTGCAAGGTCAAATAATTTTTTTCATTTTTGACATCGGATTCGCAAAGCGTGGGGAATTTTACGTCCGCATATGTATTATCGAGGATCGCAGCAGGCTACCGAGCATTTTACGCCAATATCAAAATTTTCAAGTCTCCTCATATATCGCGCAAAATAAAATTGGACATCTACAAGGCGCTGATAAGACCAGTTGTCACCTTTGGTTGCGAGTCTTGGACACTAACAGCGCAAAACATCCAGAAAATCGCTGTAACTGAGCGTAAGATGATAAGAAGAATTCTCGGTCCCATTAAAGAGGGAGCCACGTACAGAATGCGAATGAATCACGAGATCAGAAATGATCTCGATAAAGTCGACATCATAGGATTCATAAAATCGTCAAGGCTGAGATGGCTTGGGCACGTACTACGTTCACAAAATCGGACCACTAAACAGGCCTTGGAGTCGGCACCAACGAAAGTAGGACCTCGTGGGAGACCACCTACCCGATGGATGGACGACGTTGAGAGGGACCTGTACACACTCGGTCACCGTGCCTGGCGTTCTCTTGTGGCGGATCGGATTATTTGGAGGTGCATCGTTGAGGCGGCCAAATCCCTTCATGGGATGTAGCGCCAGCGGAAGAAGAAGAAGAATATGTATTATCCATGACCTCCTCAGGTCACCTGAAGGAATATGTTTTAATTCTAAAGCTAATGATTTGCTATGAAAATAAAAAAAAAATAAAAAAATAAACGTTTTAAAAATGGAGAATTTGTGTTTTTAGTTTATATAGCAAATCATTACCATTATAACTTAAATATATTCCTTCAGGTGACCTAGGGAGGTCATGAGAAAACATATGTGGACGTAAAATTTCCCGCGCTGATTCGAATCCGGTGTCAAAAATAGGTAGTCCCATTATAAAAAACCGACTTGACCTTGAAATGTCTAAAAACTTGGCCTCAAGGTCAAATTTAAGATCATCATTTTCTCCTTAAAAATTGTGCAAATTTTGTTAATTCGGTTTTTTTTATTTAGGCCTGGGAGATATTCGAGTGGACTGTTTAAAATGGATCACTCTGTATATTTCTATTTATGTTCAATTTTTCTTAAATTTTTCTTTGAAATTGAAAAACTTGTAATTTAGGTTAAAGGTAATGTTCAATCCTACACAATATTTCTTAAATCATTTGGAAGATCGAAACGAAATTATGTAATTTTATACATTTTGTTGTAATTTGTCCTCGGTTCTAGTTACAGGCAGTAAAACTTGTTTTTAATCTAATCTGAACAATTTCATTCAACTTTGGAAAATTTTAAAAATTAGATATAATTTTGTAATGAACAATTTTAGGTTTTCTCAAATTTTGTAATGTTTCTTCGAATTTCAATACTTAAGTTGCAGGCGACTAAAATAAATGTTAATTTCAATTGAATAATTACGTTCAAATTTTATATCTCAGACAAAATTTCAGAATAAAATTTGGGAAGTTTACCGAAGTTTTAGTATTCTGCCATAATTTGTTCACTCAAACATTTTTATTATACAATTTTGCAATAAAGCTGAATAGCGTAATGTGCGGTCTCGAAATGAAAAGTCAAAAATTTTGTCAAAAAAATCGACCTGATCCTTACTGAATTAGTCAGGCTTTTCAAGTTATAATTGCATAAAGCGGGCAGACAATGTACTCATCTTCTTTCTATAGGAAAACAAAGTAGATTATAGAAATAATTTTCTAAGTCACTCATTGGAATTGCGCGAACAACATCCTATTCACCTTTACACTAAGAATAAGTTCATTCGCGCGTTACTTTTCAATTTTCTAACTGAATTCACTTGTTTGGCACCCATATACCAGTATCATATAACCATGCACAACATTGTATCGAACACAAACAAACATCAAATCAAATTATCCACTTAGCACACACCAACTCTTTCTACATACGTTACATATTTTATATAATATGTGGAAATGAAACGACGCATCTTATTATACATTATGTGACATATGATAATCACAATAATTGAATTTCCTGAACCATCACGGAATCCAATTACGATCATGTTTTCCATTTTGATTGGAAAATTAACAAAACAAAAAGCAAAAAACATTTTTTTTTGTCTTTCATAAGCTGTGTTTGCGTATCGTAAAATAATCCAAACATTAAAAATAAAAATCACATAATTTATTGTAATTGTGATTATAAATCATCAGACCATAAAAAAATAAACAAACTAAAGAACAATCTGAAAAGAAGACATATTTTTTACATAAAAATTGCGTCTTTCCTGGCCAAAAAAAAAAAAATACAAAATATAAAAATAAAAAAAAAGTTAAATTTTCGAAGCAACAAAAAAAAATTAAAGCTAATTCCCGAATAAGAAGACCAAAAAAAAAAAAATTGTACCTATACCTATATTATGTGTGCGATGGAGGCAGGCCGAATCCAAGCAATTCGAAAGAACAAAACAAAACAAAATCCAGTTTTTTTTTTTGTTTATTTTCGTTTCTTATTCTTTTGGTAATTCTCTTCTTTTCTTATTTACTCGTATTTCAATTTTCTGAAGGTTAAGTTAGAATTTGACTTTGGGAATGAAAGAATCGAAGAAACCAAAAACATAAAATTCGACAACAACAGAAAGAACATAAAATTAAAATTTTTGTTGTTGTTGGTGTTGAATTAAAATTTAAGAGTTGCTTTTTGTATAAAACACCAAAAAAAAAAAAACTTTGTTTTTTCTTTTGGAACTTGTGAAGTACAATTGAAAGACAAATATAATTGAAAATGGATTGGATTGTAATGAATGATATATAAAGGAAATGGTGCGGTTTTTTTTTGTTATTAAATAATTTTTTATTGTTTGGTGGATTGGTTTGGCTTTGTGTCAAAAAAAAAAAAATAAACAAAAAATTATATTCTTTTTGGTATATACATAAATTGCTGTGGCTGCTGCTTTGGCCAAATGTTACGATCGATCTCGTATTTCGGTTGTGTACAATTTTTATTATTTTATTTTATCTTATTTATTTGTAAATATATATGTAGCTAAATATGAGATATATACATATTACGTATTATGTAAATATATTTTAGGGTTCGTTCAAATGTGTAGGTGGAATTTAATTGTACGGCACAAGCACCATGTCGATTTAATATTTTAGATAAAATTACTTGTATTTTTTGTATAAGGTGTTTTTTTATGAATACAATAACAAGTTTTTTGGATCTCCATCAGTAGTCTTAACAAAGATTAATTTGCATTTGAGTAGAAAATTTAACATAAATTCACAAATTTTATATACATAAGAGAAGTGTTAGTTTCGCACTGTTAAGTTCAATTCCAAATGGAAAAATGATGATTCCTATATGGAAATTACTAAACATTTAATTTCGGTATTATTAAAAAACATTAATAGGTACAAACTAATAGCATACAGGCAGGCTACAGCTATATACACTCATAACGAAATTTATGACTTCAATTATACCAAAACTATGCCTGCTGAAGCTTGGCCTAATGAAGTGTTAATCAAAGATTTTTTGGGCGAAACTTCAGCCGGAATGTAGTCCACCTGTAACCCAGCCATGCCATTCGATCATTATAAAACCGACTCACAATCAGTCTCGCTGCCAACTAACATCACCAACATGGGTTATTAAGGATAAGTCATATTTATTTATGATTCATCAAAATATTAGAATTTTACGTAAAAATTTTGATTCTCCTCTCTAAAGTCCGGATTGAACATTTTGAACTAGAGAGCTATAAAATACCGGGCTGCAATTTTTGCTAATCGCAATTCTATGTTTAGAGCCAGAGGTGTAAAGAATGTGGTTCGTATTGATGCTAGTAGTGCTGACCTTACACAGGTGAATTATGAATATAAATCTGTTTTGTTTTCGGTTATATGTATTTATAGGTTACATTTTGTGCGCACATCTGTTTTGATTAAGGAATTTAATAATATTTTACTTGAAATCAAATCCAAAAATTTAATTTTTTTTGTTGATATGAACTTAAATATTTCTGAATTTCCACCGTTCTCAGTTGAATACATGCTCATGATGGCCTCACACGGCCTTAAATCGCTGATAAATAAGCTAAACCGCATTATATGCCATTCCTACACCTGCATTGATCACTTGTGACATTGGAAATTTAAATATCACTGACCATTTTATGCCCAGTATTGTATTTATACCTATTTATTCTAATTCTTACTCATATAAATCGAAATGAAATATCAAAATTATCAATTATTCCAATTTATTTAAAGTTTTAAACAAAGAAAGTGGATCATTTGTCTACTCTCAAATTGATGTGACAAGCGTTTATACCTATTACATAAATCATTTAAAATTTTGTGTTGATAGAAATACTTCGTTGGTTGAGGTTACAGTGAAAGATAGAATGTACAACCAAAAAGTAGACGTTTAGACAACTTAGAATCTTACGAAATCCGAAAAGCTATATTTCTTAACCAGAATATCCTCAACGAACAGAGAGAAATCCGTTTCTCACCAATTACCGACCCCGCACTGTTTCATTCCCATACTCTACCATCCCATAAAATGACTAATACGTTGGGTTATAATAAAATAAATAAACAAAATAAAAAATAAAAATAAAAACAACAACAACACTTGGAATTTTGTTATTCGGCCGTTGACTAATCAATAATCAATTATCATATACCTGTGTTAAACTTATGCCCTTTTAATTTTTACTGTTTATTGCTCTCACCATTTTTATTGTTTATCACTCCCACATTTTTTATTTGTATATTTTTGTTTCACTTTTTGCTTTTTCCAACTATATCTATTTATATTTACATTTTTATTTATACAGTTTAGAAGATACTCCTGATGATCGCCTAACAAGCCGAAATCGATCAAGTGACTTTTTAAACCTTTTGTAATTTTGCGCAATATATAACAAGTGTTTTTAATAATTTAAAAATGTGTGTATAAAGATAGAACTATTAAGCCTTGGATAAAGCGTGCCCTTCTTAGGACAATTAGGTATAAAAATAAACTTTCGAAAAAGCTTTGTAATAATTTAAATGATCCGGACTTTACGAACCGAGTTAAGGCACTACTTAAAGCTCTTAAGCAGGCAATAGTTTTGGGTAAAGCTGATTATTTTAAAAATAAGTTTCAAGCTGTCAATTTTTAACATTAAACAAAAGTTGAAAATTAGTCGATGAGATTTTAAACAAAGACAGGTCAAACCGTCAAACGCAAAAATTTAAGAAATATCTGTTGAGGAAAATACGTCAGTAACCAATCCACGCGAATTGACTGATTTGTTTAACAATCACTTCGTAAGTGCTGTCTTAAATTTGAAACAATCCATTAACTGTTATGATGAAACCTGCGCTTGAAATTTTAAATGTAATATGGGAACTTAAAATATCGCATTCGTCTGGAAAAGATCTGTTTAGCAACTTCCTCGTCAAAAATATCTCCATTTATATTTCTGATGTTTTTTCACACATAGTTAATTTAAGTTTTTCTACCGGTTTTTTCAATTCTATTTTAAAAGAAGCTGTTATTCCAATTTTTAAAAACGGCGATAGAAAAGATATTTCAAACTACAGACCAATCTCATTCCTTTCTTTGTTTGGTAAAATCATTGAGAAGCTTGTCCATTGGAAGGTTACTAGTTATTTGGACAGTACCAATTTTTTACATGATAGCCAGTTTGGCTTCAGAAAATCCAGAGGCACTCAAAATGCTCTATTAGAATTCACTAACTTTTTATATAAAGGTCTTGTTTAGAGAAATGCGGTACCTATATTTTTATTGATTTTTCAAAGGTATTTGATACTTTGCTTTGCTTTTGTTCATAATTGTCCCAAAAATCTCAGGTTGTTAAGATTAAGGTATTATGAGTTAGCCTAAAATCTTAAACCATGGTGTTCCACAAGGTTCAGTAGTAGGTCCATTGCTGTTTTTGATATGTTTTAATGCTATTTTTTATATTGACTTTAATTCTCAATTGATCGCTTTCGCGGATGATCTGGTGTTCATGTGCAATCAACCTGATCGTAACATATTTACTCAACATATGCAATCGGACATAATTCTCCTGAATAACTGGTGCTCCGCGCATACAATGTCTTAAGTACAAAAACTAAATTTATGTTCTTTAAGATTAGCGATGCTTATTTAGTAGACCCTAATGTTCTTTATCACGCTCATAACTGCGACCAAGTTACTTGTAACGATGGATGTGTTAAAATTGAATTCGTTGAATCTTTTAAGTACTTAGGACTAACTGTGGGTAACGCACTAAGCTTTGGAGACCCCACATCGATGACCTTCGTTAGGATCTCTTAATAATGATTAGAAAATTTTACTTACTACGTAGAGCAAGTCCGAGAAATGTCTACATTGCATTAGGTGACTCGAAATTGTTTTATTGCTTAATTTGTTTTGGTGGCACAATTCTACCAATCAACCCTCAGTATATTCGGCTTCACAGATTCTACACAACAAACTTTCAATACTCATGTTTAATTTTGGCTCCAAAAATGTTCAATATTCTTCCGGATGAATTGAAAATTTGTCGAATTTTGCAATATTTTCAATCCGGTCTAAAAACGTATTTATTCGCATGTGATAGTGTGAGTGATTTGGTTCAATTTGAAGTGTAGGTAATTCCAATTTTAAATTTTTATTCCTTTGAAAAAATGTTTCGGCTTTCTATAGACAATTTACTGTAATGACATACTCAAACTCACTTTACCAAATCGAAAATAATGAGCATGTATAAGTGGAATCCTTTAAGAAGAATTTACGGTTCGCTTTTTGCAAACTGAAAGCGAACTGTTTGCATACATCAATTTCACCAACAGTATCATATATTTTTAAAAAGAGGCGATGCGAACATGTTTAAAACAAATTATTAATAAAAACACATGTACCAATCACTTAATGACATTACTAAAAATTCCCAGGCCCACAAAATAAGAGTTCATTGAATTGGAGGGGCAAATTAAATCCAAGGAGAAGAAAGAGGCTTTAGTAAGAATATTTTTTAATTAATTAATTTATTTTAATTTTGCGATATGTATTACGAGTACCTAACCTATACATTTAATAATTAGTAGATAACCCATAAGGCAGCGTGCAGCTTCTCATGGTTCGGTCACCACGGCACCACAGCCGTTACTTCATTTGCGATTAATTAGCTCATGTAATAATAATATACGAAGTACATTATATCAAACAATAAAAGTACTAACTTTATTCGCCATTTACTTCGGTCTAAAAAAAACAAAGTATTGAAATCCTGTCAAAAATGACGAAAAATTTCGTTGGTTCAAAACCACTTTTCTCGACGTTTTGAAAGTCCCTGAGTCCGAAAAAGCAAAAAAAAAAAAATGTCCGTCCGTCTGTCTGGATGTCTGGATGTCTGTACCAGTGGTATCTCGAGAACGGCTTGTCCGATTTGGATTTTTTTTTCGCCAATCTGTTTCTATGGTCAAGGCGGAGACTTGAAAAGCTTTTGGAGACTGTACGTCAAGAGGGTGGGGTACCTGCCATACGAATTGACCCAAAATACCTGCTTTTATAAATATTTACGATTTTTTTATATAATATGCTGGTTTGATTATTGAATTGGGCATTGAATTGGGAATTGATTTGAAGGTTAAGCTAGGGCCAATTTGCGGGTTGAGTTGAAGTTGAGTTAGAGTTGAGTTGAGGTTGGATTAGGATGTAGTGAGTAGTTAACAAATTTTTTATATGATGGAACTTGCGCTTGCCTATTTATCAACCGATTATTATGAAATTTGATATGTGTGTCGGAAATGGGAATCTAAAATGAGTTTTGGGTGAAGTTCTGGAATATGGCCAAGTATGATGGAACTTGCCAATGTCTCAACCGGTTACGATGAAATTCGACATGTTTATTGGAAATGGGAATCTAAAATGAGTTTTGGGCGAAGTTCTGGAATATGGCCAAGTAGGATGGAACTTGGTTATTCCTTACCCGAATATTATGAAATTTGACATTTGCGTTGTAAATGGGGTTCTAAAATGATTTTTAAATAAAGTTCTGGAATTTTGTCAGTTACACGGTTAGAAATATCAGTATAATTTGGTCTACTACTTTCTGTATAAAGTTCTAGAATACGATTTTTCGTTTTAAATTGGATGGCAGTACTCATGTTACCGAAGCTTTTGAGCTGTTTGGCTGTTATTGTATAAGCAAATATATGTTGGTTAACATAGAAATCAATACTGTCAAAATTGTCACACCAACTTTATGAAACAGGTGAATGCTACCTCCATTCTAGATACCAAATCGAAGTTCTGATCAACTCGTGAGGTTTCAGCCATTTATATTTTATGTTTATTTTATTATGACACTCGCTTTTTTTGCGACTTTTTAAGTGCTGAAAGAGTATCGCGAGAAAGGGTGGAAAAATAAGTATAGAAAATTATCGAATGAATGAGTGTATATATAATATAGGGGTAGGAAAGACAAATATAAAGCAAAAATCAATAGCTCATTTTAACAGCAGTTTTCCTAGACACAATTCTAGCAAAAAAGAATCATGGCAGAATATTTTTCAGCGCTTGTTGTAGACTTTTTGCGGACATATCAACAATTCAATAGTTTGTATTTTTTATTTTATCAGTAGGCCATTTTAAAAATGTCGAATTATTTGACTTTTGTAAATAAAACAATGTTGTCTTTTTCTACCTCACTATTTCTGTCCTAGTCACCCATTGCTTAGTTTTATTGCACTTTTTTCAAGCCAATGTCATAATACCATTAGTAATGTAAACGGCTCGTTTTCGTACTACAAAAACGAGCCGCTTCGGTGTAACGTAACGCACTGTTTCGGTGTTACGTAACCACATCGTTTTGGCGTTTTGTAACCGCACCGTTTACATGAACTCTCGGCGAAGTACCAATACATATACAACATTACGTTTTTTTTGTTTACTCTGTTACTGTTCTAAAATTTACGTTTCCAGAGAGTTTGCGAATCGCCAAAGTGGTACGTTAACGAAGTCTTATATGAAAACATAACTACGCTTGTGGTTCGCTTCCTCACCTTTTTTCTTAGAAGGAAACGCTGTTATTGAAAAATCAAATCAAGATTCTATTGAAATGTTACTATGATTTTATAAATTTTGAGCAACTTTTATGAAAAATAATAAACGGGTCCATTTTTTTTTTATTTTACCATTTTTGAACGCCAAAAACTTGTGGATTTCTGTAAATAGTATTGAATAATAAGTTTTGAATATGCCTTCTCAATATGCAAGGAAATCATCCAAAAATACATCCTTTTATCGTACATCTTTTGTCTTTTGAAATAGAGCATAAGATTAACTGTATATCAGCTATTATTGTGTTCTATTGTACTAAAAGAAAATGGCAGATATGCTAAAAAATTAACTTTGGTATGTTTCCATATGCTAAAATAAAATTTTTATATGTCTGTATACATGGAAGGGAAAATCTGTAGAACGTCTGGAAGTAATTTATAGAGATCTATCGAGACTTTTGAAAAAGCACAGCCTTAATTTAGCGCTAAAAATTAAAATAAATTCATGAAAACTAGATCTGAAATTTTATTGTTTAATTTTGTAGCAGTTTAAATTGAACAATTCTATCAAAAATAATTCAATTTTAGTTTTTTTTTTGGCAGATATGTACATCTTTTTGCCATTTTCACATTTCACACACTTTTTAATGTGAACGAAAACGTTTTGCAGTTTTGCTTTTACGTACTTTAACTTGAAAGAAGATTTTTTTCATACACCAAACGTTTTTATTTTTTCATGTCATACGTATACAACTTCATATTTTTGTGTTTAAAAATATCAAAATAAGTACGTATAATGTTATCTACACTACAGTTAGTTTGTTTCTCTATTTCAATTGATGATTTTTAAAGCAATTGCACTTGAAAACTAGATAGTGTTATAACATCATTAAGCATAAATATTAATTTTAAGCTTATACCTTTAGTATCGATACTTGTACTCAGATCACTGATGTTAGCTGGAGATATATGATATTCTTTATTTCGCTCAGGTAATATTTGATTTCGTTTTTTGTGGATAGGCTTCCCGATCTGTTTACTTTCTAATTTGATTTTTTTGTTTTCTAAAAGCTTTATTTCGACCTTTTTTTCATTTTTTGTTTTCCAATTTGGAAATTTTTCGTGTTTCCTTTTCTTGTGAAAGCTTTTACTTTTCTAGTTTTTGGACTCGTTCTGCTTGAATATATATTGCAGAAGTTAACACGAATAGTTTTTTATTTTTTTTTATTTAGCGGATGGTTAACTAGTCCTCATTAGGCTGATTTTAGATTGCAAAATTTGTAGTGGTAGGACCAGTGGCTTGGGTATCTGAAATTGATTTCTGTAATGGAGTCCCTATCTGGTCTGGCTGATATTCAGCTATTTCAAATGATTTAAGCGAACAATTCAGCACTGGATGAAAAGTATGTCCTTTAAGTATCTGAAACACTTTAAATAATAATTTAAAATTATATAAAATTTTCTAAACTACCTGGGGTTTTTAAAATGTCCCTAGGGTTTATTTAAATGTCAATAAACCTTGTTATGTTTGGTTGTCCGACAATATCAGTAAATTGTCAAAGGTTTACAGAGCCTTCATTCAATAGTAGTCTTTGGTAAACGAAGCTCAGATGATTTTCCAAACCTTTAAAAAATCTATTGACTGCGTAATTCCACTGGTAAATGCTTTAAATCCATTTGATATAATTTGCGGTGTAATGCAATATCAAATACTTTCAGTAACAAACAATTAAAATGCTCTATAGTTAAAGAAGAACCTGGGAGCAACTATTTTTTGTCCAGCAATGTTTAACAGGGTTGAAAAATGTTAGCGCCGTTTAGATACAATGGAATAATTATATGACTATCAACAAAATAAATCACAGGAAACGTTTTGTTGTTTTTGACCAGAAACGGATAGAAATGTTTTGAAATATATTTAAAGTATATTTCCTTGGACATCCATTATCCGAGATTTCTAGTGCCCAACTCAGATGTAACGACACCCATCTCTTTCACCAGCATCCTCTTATAAGGATAAATCACCACCGGCGGAACGGTTTGAATATTGGCACAGAATGCACATAATGGTTAGGTTAGATTTTGTAACCCCACACCCAAACTCGAAAATATTTTGAGAGCCTTTAGCAGCTAAAACAGAACGTGTTACGGGACCCAGCTAAAAGTTTGTTTCTTTTTTTTTTTTTTTTTTTTCGCTGGCGCTACATCCCATGGAGGGATTTGGCCGCTTCATATTGAAGTTTCGTAATCATTATTTTAATGGATAATGAGTGATTAATTCATTGATCCTACATTAACCAGCCGTGATTTTTTCATCACCCGCCGGGAATCGAACCCGGGACCTCCGGGGCTTAAAGCAAGCATGCTAACAACTGTGCCACCGGGGCGGCGAGCCTTTAGCAGCTAAAACAGAACGTGTTACGGGACCCAGCTAAAAGTTTGTTTCGCTCCATTGAAAATTCGATCTAGAGATTCTAAAATGCTTAAATTGTTCGACTCTGTTATATACAGACTTATCGAATCAAACCATCGTTTAATATCACTAGCGCTGACTTTAGATATCGCTGATGTGACCGCCTGGTCTTTTGATTTTAAACGGTGTTTGCATTGTAAATGTCAAATTAATTTGTAACTCAAGTTCTCAACGAGTTTGATAATATCGTTTCGATTTTGTTTAGTAAAAGCTTGTTGAAACGTTGCGTTGAAACTTTGTATAAACGATACGTTAAGACATTTTGTTATCTTTGCTTTTAAAGATGTGAAAACGTTTTGTTCTCGTTATTTCTCAATATGCTATAGTTAATAAAAAACGCGCAATAGCTAAAAAGTACCTAACCAACAACTATAACTCAAACAAACATAAAAAAAGCTCTAAAATATTTCAGAATTAGACAAGAACACTAAATTAGATGTAAAGTAACATTACCCGCAAAATAAAAGTTCGCTTGGAGTTTTAAATAAAAACATTTTGTTTTCAGGATGCAGAGATGTTTGTCAGGTACAAAGAATTTTGTCAGAAGCAGATAATTTAGTAAGAAGCAAATATGTTAGTCATATGCAGAGAATTAAGTCAGATGCAAATAATTTCGTCAGATGCAAATGACTTTGTGAGATGCGTAGTTCTTATTAACACTTATTATTATTTGTCGGTCTGATGCGGAGAATTGATTCAGATTGTAAATAATTTAGGCAGTCGCAGCTAATTTATTCAGATGCAGAGAATTTAGTTAGATGCAAATCAGTTAGTGAAATGCAGAGAATTTTGTGAGATGCATACAACTTTGTCACATATATAGTATTTAGTCAGATGCAACAGATTTAGTCATATGCATTTTCAACAAAAAAAAGAACAAATCATGTCATATAGCAAAAATATTGTTACGAACTGGGCTGCTGAGTTCGCTCGGATTTTGCAAATAAAAACACTGTGTACTTTTTATTTCACTCTACTTTTATACACTTTCCTTGTCCGCTTGCTACTGGTGGGGGCTATGACAACAGATTTATTTCTTTATTTAACGATTTAAAATAAACCAAAAACTGTTCTCTGCTTGCCATCGGTCGTGTTTATAACACTTAACCGTCTAAGCTATTGCTGTTCATAAAGTGAGCTTGTTGTATGATGGCCAAAATCGTCACAATATTTACCTCTATTTTTGATTTTATGTTTTACCAAACATTTGCGGTGCAGGTGGAGCTTGAACCCCATTCACTTTTGTTACAACTCTTGGCTTATATACACATTTGAATTTGCATCACGTCCAAAAAAAAAAAGAATCGTTTACGTTCAATGTGTGTTAGTGAAAGCTTATACTTAATTCATCCACGATAGGGTCACGCGTATATGTTCATTGCCAATTTTCACACTACTTTTAAAAGAAAACCAGTTTCGTCTGAAACTAAAGCCGATGGCTAGCTACAGTTGATGCATTATACATTTTATTCCATTCTCTGCATATTAGGATTGTAGATAGATTATACAAATTTTCATAATTCCTACACATTTTCCATAATTCCTAATGATTGTTTCAAGTCAATAAAAAAAAAACATTTGATTAATTAAAACATAGAAATATAAACATCAGAAATCGCCGTGTCGCCTCTTCTAACTGTGCGCAAAACAAAAACAATTTTTGATTTAATTTTTCAAACGTCATGTCAAAACCAATCAATACTCTACTAATTTTGTAAATTTTAATCAACATACAAAAATCACAAAAATTAATTTAAATTTTATAGTTTTTTTTATGTTTTAGGTTATCTATGTATATATGATGATTTCGTTACATATGTATTACTAAAGTCTTTTAACCGAAACGTCGTAGTTTTATAGTTTTTATAATAAAGTGTCTGTTTTATTTGAAAATTAAAAATTTTCAAACAAATTTATTTTCAGAGTTTTCGAAATAAAACGAACGCATCCAGAAAATAAAAATACAATTTAGAGATTTGTTTTAGACAGAGATGTATACACGCGGATATGATTGAAATAAGCTAACTAAGTAAATTAATGCTGGATAATTGAGATTCTTAATTAGGCACAATTGTATTCCAAAGCAAATACTGTCTCAAGAGGATTTAAATTACTCGTAGATATTTCATTTTTTTTTTTGGGAAGTGAATTATACTACAATTTAGACACGAGAATTATTTTTATAGCATATCAACGTTATTACTGGCCGTGTATTGATTTGTTATTGATTTCGCTATTTTGTGGTCAATGAAACCTAAACGCACTGTATGATATGATATAGGCACAAAGAAATCGGAAAATAGTTCTCAACCAATTGATAAAATAACAAAAAAAAAAAACCAGTCCATCGATCAAGTAAACAATCGTTGGAACTTGATATTGAATCATCGCATTAAGCAAAAAATAAATAAATAAATAAATCTTAGACAAAAAATAAAAATAAAATCCAGATAGCAAATAGAATTTTGTTGTAACACTTCATCATACATTACGCGCAAATATTATACCTACCAACTGAGAATAAGAAGACAGAACTATGTAATTAAAGAATTCAATTTTAATTGTATATCAATCGATTAACGTTTATATATTGTACATTGTTTAGAACAAAAAAAAAATCGCGTTCCAGCTTTATGTATAGACAACAGTATACAGCGCGAAATCCCACATACAAGACTTTTTAATTATAAAGTTAAACGAGACAGCTTTATTCCACGACCATATATAAATCGATTGGTCGATTGGTTTCATTTGCTTGTGCTATCGATCAATTTTTTTTAATATATGTACATGGCTAATATATTTAGAAAAACAAAAATGATTGACGATTAGACGATTTAGAAGATTAGAAAATTTTTATTTCAATAAATTACTTTACAGTTTTACACGCATCGTATCTTTCCTCGTATTTTGGAAATTTATTGCCCCATTTTAAGTAGATACAAGTAATATTTTATGTTTGTATCTTGTGTATGCGGGTGTTGTTAAATTTTATTTTGATATATTCAAGATTTTCTAGATTTTTAATATTTCTTCAAAAAAAATTTATTTCTAATTTAAATTTTGTTATGTAACACTCCTCCACTGGGATATAAGAAGAAGTAGAATTATGAAAGATATATACTTCAAAAATGCGTGATGTTGATATATAGGAAACGAAGGGGTAATTAAAATACTAAATTCTAAAACCGGATAGTACCACAACAAAAAAATTGTTGTGTTAAAATTCTAGATGACGGAATATTTTAAATTGGTATATAAAATAAATGATGCTAGTTTGAGTGAGTTGCTGTAGTAAAACAGTTCTGCTCTTAGTGCCCTTGACAAATAAGAACGAAAGTTATAATTAGATCATTATGGTCAAATCTACAAATTCAGTATAAAGTCTTACATTTTACATTTTACATTTCACATTTTACATTTTACATTTTGCATTTTACATTTTACATTTTACATTTTACATTTTACATTTTACATTTTACATTTTACATTTTACATTTTACATTTTACATTTTACATTTTACATTTTACATTTTACATTTTACATTTTACATTTTACATTTTACATTTTACATTTTACATTTTACATTTTACATTTTACATTTTACATTTTACATTTTACATTTTACATTTTACATTTTACATTTTACATTTTACATTTTACATTTTACATTTTACATTTTACATTTTACATTTTACATTTTACATTTTACATTTTACATTTTACATTTTACATTTTACATTTTACATTTTACATTTTACATTTTACATTTTACATTTTACATTTTACATTTTACATTTTACATTTTACATTTTACATTTTACATTTTACATTTTACATTTTACATTTTACATTTTACATTTTACATTTTACATTTTACATTTTACATTTTACATTTTACATTTTACATTTTACATTTTACATTTTACATTTTACATTTTACATTTTACATTTTACATTTTACATTTTACATTTTACATTTTACATTTTACATTTTACATTTTACATTTTACATTTTACATTTTACATTTTACATTTTACATTTTACATTTTACATTTTACATTTTACAATTTACATTTTACATTTTACATTTTACATTTTACATTTTACATTTTACATTTTACATTTTACATTTTACATTTTACATTTTACATTTTACATTTTACATTTTACATTTTACATTTTACATTTTACATTTTACATTTTACATTTTACATTTTACATTTTACATTTTACATTTTACATTTTACATTTTACATTTTACATTTTACATTTTACATTTTACATTTTACATTTTACATTTTACATTTTACATTTTACATTTTACATTTTACATTTTACATTTTACATTTTACATTTTACATTTTACATTTTACATTTTACATTTTACATTTTACATTTTACATTTTACATTTTACATTTTACATTTTACATTTTACATTTTACATTTTACATTTTACATTTTACATTTTACATTTTACATTTTACATTTTACATTTTACATTTTACATTTTACATTTTACATTTTACATTTTACATTTTACATTTTACATTTTACATTTTACATTTTACATTTTACATTTTACATTTTACATTTTACATTTTACATTTTACATTTTACATTTTACATTTTACATTTTACATTTTACATTTTACAATTTACATTTTACATTTTACATTTTACATTTTACATTTTACATTTTACATTTTACATTTTACATTTTACATTTTACATTTTACATTTTACATTTTGTTCTATGGTTTCAGATAGATAAATTTTATTTTGATTTGACTACTAATTTTTTATAAAAAAAAAATCGATTAGTCACTAGAGCTATCCATTGGTCCTATGACCAATTAATAAGTCTGGCTATAAAAAAGAAGTCTCTTCGAAATTCTGGCAATGCTGTAACCGGATGGCTATATGATAAATATGTCTAAGCTTTCAATACAAATCTTACTAAATTATAATTTTACTTAAAACCATTTTGTTTAATTTATAAAACTTTAAGCAATTAGTTTGCCCTTTTTAGAAATAAATTCCTCGAAAATCAAGTAAAATTGATTATTTTCGATTTTTTATTGCCAATGACTTTTTTTAATAAATAATTATATAAACGTATTCGAATTTAACGAAGCGGAAAGTGTGAAATACATAATATACCAGTTATTTATGTTTGATCTGATAAAGAAATGTAATTATAATAAATTTTTCTGACGAATTTTTATTTTGTTACATTTTAAAATCAGAATTCTACAAAAAAAATTGAATCCATTAAACATCTATACTTCAAACATAAATCACAAAACATAATTAGAAAATGCTGGTTTTTGTGCTTTGTTATATTATACTGATTAGGATGACCCAGAAAATATTTATATAAATTATGCTCTGGTATTTATAAGAAATAAAAAAAAATCGTTTTTTTGCTATTTTCATTCCGTTTATGTTACAAATTACTTAATTAAAGTGATAAATAACGACCGATAAAAAACCCTGTTCTCTGCAAGTTTTTAGTTAGTTTATCGACCAGAAATAAAATATGAAACCATGGTATACATAATTTCATCCCTAGAGGCTTTTACGTAAATCTGTAAAGAATTTTGGTCTAGTATGGAGTAACATGTTTATCTTCTTATCTATTCCACTTTAAACTATGCCAAAATGTTAATTATGTAGATACAAATAATTAACAGAATATATAAAACAGCCTATGAAGTCATTAAACACAGATCGAAAGAGCTTTGGTACATAAATTGTTACAAAAATAATTATGTTCTATATTTTATCTAAACATACTCCAAAA
This sequence comes from Tipula helvola, assembly GCA_963556165.1. Lineage (NCBI taxonomy): Eukaryota > Metazoa > Arthropoda > Insecta > Diptera > Tipulidae > Tipula > Tipula helvola. The sequence continues at coordinate 105,725,292 of OY744481.1, forward strand.
ATCAAGGTTTTTAGGTTTTGGATAGATAGATTGCTGCTGTTGGTTTAATAATTATAATTGAACTTCCTGCTGACAGTCTTACTATGCAGTCTATCCCCATATAATAATCAAGATCTCTATGTGTACTTTATGTCCTTCAATCAAATGTAATCTCAAACCTTTAAGTCAGATTTCTATCTGTGCAAGTAAAAAACTTCACTCAGTTCTAACTGCTGAATAATAACCAACTAACTGAGACCATTTAAACCATTTGGGGCTGATGAAGATTCAAGACAGATTTTCGAGAAACCGATGCATCCTCAAAGGTTCAGTGTTTGTTGTGGTTTTTGGGCTGGAGGAAGTATTGTTTTTTCAATAATGATACCGTGAATGGTGCACGCTATCGTACCATGAGAACTAACTTTCTTATGGTCCAAATTGGATGATATGGTTATGGACGATAAGGACATGGTCGATTACAACAACAATAGATACAAAAACATGAACTATTCATGTTGGAAGAAAGAGAAAAATTACTCTCTGAATTTAATCCGATTTTGCTCGATTCGCTTATTTTTGATACTTACCATTATGAGAAAACAAACTAATACAATAAAAATATTAGACGGCTCACAATAGCAAAATGTATATTATACGCAGTGTACATGTACAAAATTCTCAATACTCAATCCTCATTTTGCGACCAAAATCGATATCCGTGAAAATGATATTTACGATGAGGTCGAAAATTTTGTTCCGGCCAATTTTTTCGTTTAGTAAAAAGGAATTGTATCGTTTCTAGTATATTTTTAGTTCTTTAAATCTAGTTGGTAATTAGTGGTCATCTTAGAATTCTGCGTAATACCTATGTGAGTTTGTGGTAATGTTAGTGTAATTTTTTTTCTGTCGTCAAGTGCCCTGCATATTTTGAGTCGATTTTTGGTGTTCTGTAAATCTGACTTCGAATCTTCTACCAGTTTGCCTTCAACATTAGGCCTTCCTTCAATTAAAATACAAATCCCGAGGAAGCTCCGCCTGTAGAGAGCAAAAAATATCAGACTTTGATATTGATAAAAATTGCTAAGTGATAGTTTAGCTAAAACTTTATCGGGATAGTCTTTAATAAAGAGATTAAAATTACGAGGTTCATTCTTGTGAGGAAGAATGTAAACGACGGTCCAAGTTGTAAGAGTTTTGTGATTTGCGAAACATAATTAAAAATTTAAGTTCCAAGTACGCATGCTGAAAAAATAGACATAGTGATTATCAAATATATTTAAACTTTGTTAATGTAAAATAGAGGATGTAACAGAAAATGTGACGAAGCTTGAGACTGTGATACTACAAAAATCTCGAAACAATTTGAAATATACAAACAATCAAATGAATATTCTTTTAATATGCTTTATGAACCTATTCAATATATCCAATCCGGATTTGATATCGGAACGCGTCAATATCGTTCGATATCGGGCCGGTTCCTGAACTGTGTAGTTTTATTTGCAAAGCTCTGTCTTGAAAAAAAAAATTAATCGATGCAAAAGCAAATTCTGAAGATGATAACGTATGGAAGGGTATTATAAATATATACTACAACAACAATCAAATATACAATTTTGGATGATGGAATATACCAGATTTATGTATGTAGTAGCCAAATATAGCGAAAACACCGAATTCTTATAGAATCAATTGTGTGCTGTGTACGAGAGCCTGTATTCTGAAATTCGGCGAAAAATGAAGAGGATAGTTGAAAGAAATGTATTTCTGGTATTCAAATGGTTTTCTAAAAATTTATCATTTTCCCCGAAAGTGTATTCTAGGCAAAACAATTTGTGAGAAAAATCAATTTAAGTTCGTTGAATCTTGAGAAAGCAATCTTGGTATAAACATGTAAATAGCAATGGTTATAAACATGTAAATAGTTAATTTAATTATCGATGTTATCATCCTTTGAGTAATTTTGTTGCTTTCCCTTTTTGGTGGAAATCGACGTTAAAAACTCCAGCTATGACAAACTACTATACACTATTCTTGTTCCGGGCCAAGCACTATGCAAAATTTACACTTCTCGTGAACATGAATGTGAACACGTTCATGTTCCAGTTTCCATGTTTCCACGTCCACCAGTTTACACCTCTCGTGAACATGAACGTGAACAAAACATTTTTTGTTGATAAATCTGAAATTACTTGTCTTTTTTTAATAAAACTGATTGGAATAAACTTGAAATAAAACTACGTATCAAATAATTATCAAAATAATAAATAAAATATCATTATAACAATACTTTTTTCAATTCCCCCGATAATTTCATTTTGTTCGCAGTGAAATATCTGTGAACAAAATTCTTGCGGAAAATGACAATATCGTTCACGATACTAATAAAATTTGTGAAAAATTAAACAATTACTTTGTTACCTGTTTTGAAAAAATCATCCTGCAAAACTCAATTCAAACATTCGTAAATTTAACCCCGTCGAGTGTAACCAACCCGTTTTAACTTTACCCGACAAATAATATAGAAATCGAAAAAATCAGCGGTTGGATACGACAACATTTCTACAAAATTCTGCAATTTCTTAATAAATCCTCTTAGTCTCATCCTTTCAAAATTGAGTAATAATTGTTTTACGAAGGGGGAATTCCCAGAGTGTCTCAAAATTGCCAAAGTTATATACCAATATATAAAAGTGGCAATAAATTATCAGAGGCAAACTATCGCCCAATTTCTATTTTGCCAGTGTTTCCTATAATTTTCGAGAAGGCAATTGTAACTCGTTTCGAGAATTATCTGTCGTTCAATATTATTATTAATAAAAATTAGTTTGGTTTCTGTACACAGCAGCAACTCAGCTTCAAAATAATGATGTCCTCGACTTGGATTTGTCAGGTGATTTGATCATGTACGCCGATGGTATGGTATAAATACATCATCGTTTTATTTAAACTTGATGCTGCTACCATTTATGCATTTTATGCTTCGGTTTTTCCTATTGAAATTTGTTTGCTGCCCCCTATACAAGATTATTTTCTTTACTACATATACTGATGTGCAAAAGTTTACATATAGTAAACTGTTTTTTGGTTTCGTGTATATCCTATCAACTAAAAGTAATATTTTTTCAAAATTATTTATTTAACAAATTATAATACTCCTCACAATATCATTATAAATAGAAAATGTTCAAAGTCTTTGGTTTAAACTACAAGAAAAATGACAATTCATTATAAAACTACTTAAATTGTAATGCAAAAATTTACAGACAGTTTCAGAATATTTCATATGTGATCATAATTAAATGAAATAATTATTGAATTAATACAAGGTCGGCCCGCCCTTAGATTTAATAACCGCTGCCATTCTCCTGGCATTGAATCTACCAATCTCTTTGTAGTTGTCGGCTCAATTTTAGCCCACTCGTTTTGAAGTACAAGGGTAAGCTCCTCTTTATTATTTATGTTGTAACCGCGAATCCTTTTCTCCAATTCATCCCCTAGATGTTCTATGGGATTCATATCTGGGGACTGCGGAGGTGATTTAAGCTGTTTTGGAATATTATACAATAACCATTATGCTTAGGGTCGTTGTCTTGTTGAAAGATAAACGACACTACCAGTCCCAGCTTTTGCGCGTTATTTCGTAAATTGTTTTTCAGAATGTTCAGATAACCAAATCTATTCATCGTCGTCTCAATAAACGCTAGATTCCCTCTTCCACTGGCCGACATACAGCCCCCACACCATGACGCTACCTCCTCCGTGTTTTACGGTCCCAAACATATTTCGTTTCTCCAGCTCACTATTTGGTGTCCTCCAAACCCGTCTTCGACAATCATTACCGTGAATATTAAATTTACTCTCGTCACTAAATATAACTGAGTTCCAAAAATCTTCAATGTAATTAATGTGATTTGGAATGGCTTTTTTCTAGCAATACGACTTCTATAACCAGCTCTGTGTAGCATTCTCGTAATTGTATTACGACGACAAGTTTCCCCAGGGCTAATATTTACTACTTTTAAAATTATATTTGCCGAAATTTTAGGATCAATCTATACTTTGCGCACAATGTTTCTAGTTTCAGCATTATCAAACTTTCTAGGTCTCCCAGTACGAGGATTTGACACCACGGAACTATTGATGTTAACGTTTCTTATTATCGTTTGAATGGTAAAACGACTTAAAAATAAATAACTTTTGTCGTACTAATACAAGGACTAATTGAAATATTGCAGTGATGAAGCAGTATGTGCAAAAATAACGGTACATTATAACCTTGTATGTAAAATTATGCATCATTTTTATTTCCGTTTTTTTAATGGAAAATTTTAAAGGAATTTTCTGAAAATTAAAACAAAGGATTGTTTGTTTTTTTTATCTTATTATGGTTACCTTACAATGTGTACTAGTTTTAAAATAGAACAAACAATTTGTGATCTGAATTTTTGTTTCTGCAAAATTGTATCATTAGTAAAAGAAAAGTTCCTGTATGTAAACTTTTGCACATAAGTGTATATTACCAGAGCCTTCTATGTATAAAAGCCCTAATGATGCCACCATTTTATAAACAAGCTTTCTATAAGAGGTGCAGATTTTGTGATTTACCATGTAATCCAGTGTAAAAACCACTTTTTTAAATTTAGATTTTCTGAATTAAAATAGTGTTTTTTCCAAAATTTTGTTCCACCGATCGGTAGAGTAATAATTGTATTTAAGCATATGTGAAAACTATACATGAAATTTATCAAATAATCTGTAAAATTTAATTTAAATTACATTACATTTTGTTTACTAATACATAGAAAAATACTGGAGCTTATTTTACGAAAATAATAAACAATTAGTTCCATGCAGTGCCGCATTTGTACCTTTGACGCCCTTAGGCAAAGCATACTGAAGCGCCCTATAATTTTACAGAGAATTTCAAATTTGCAGTACACTATAATGTAAACTTAATTACATATTTGCTGTTATTGTTAATATATTCATTTAATAACCAACAAAAATAATTGTACATATTAACATATTTATTAAAATTTTCTTCTAGATTTTTTGTCTGCGAAAGCATCAATTATTCCAGTATAATCAAAATTCTATGTAAATTCTATTTTTATTGACAATATAGCTAATGCGTTTAAACGTTGTTCTTTTATATTTAGTTGATCGTAAATATGTTTTCAGTCTTTTGAAACAATGAAAAACTTCTTTCTGCAGAGAAGCATATCACAGATGTTAATGCGACGGATACAATTTCTTTCTTTAAGAACATGTGGAACCCATATATCGAGTTTTGAAATGAAACCATGGCGTTTCACGTGATCATGAACGGTGGAATTCGATTTGTTATTCGGCGGTTTGCATCAATCAATACCTTTATTTTGTTTTCTTCATCTTCAACTGGCCTTCCGGAACGTGGTGCATCTTCAACAATTTTGCAAACCAGTTTTGGCACTTACATCTTCTCTATACACATCCAATAACTTTTTCCTTAAGTGAAATACGCCGAAAATGCTGCTTTCGACCTTCCATATTTGATAGGGCACCAAACAAACTTTTTAACAAACAAGCCTTGCTATATCAGCTGTCAAAATATAAAATGACAATGCGGCTTAAGTGTGAAGTTGGCTGTAAAAAAATACAATTAAGTCCTCTGTTGGGAAAAAATGAAATTATTTTCCGAACAAGCCAATATTTTTTGACAGTTTTTTTAATCTTTGAAGTTTCAACATTTAAATGTTGCAATCATTTTTATGAGCTTTATATTTTTATGAACGAAATTTAATTAATTTAAACTTTTATATAAATTCTTGAAGCGTTCGGCTTTTAATTAATTCTTTAAGCTCGCAAAAACCAACCGTATCTGAAAACACGTAGCTTTTATTGAAAGGTTTTAACTCATGCTTTCGGAATTGAGGAAATCACAAACTCACTAATTTGCGTTTTAATACGAATTAAAATTATCCAATCTCCGCAAATTTGAAATATCGAAAAGTGGGTATAAGACCTAAACCTTTTATTATTAAAGAAAGCTTTAAATTGTTATAAAATTACAAAGATTTTTACAAAAAATTTGTAAACTTTTATAGAAAAAAAAATTGAGCTTTTATAAACTTTGAAGTTTTAAAATTTTAATGCATTAATATGTGTTTTGAGATTTTAATTTTAAAAACAAATCGATTTCAAACATTCAATTGATTTAGAATAAAAATTTTTCAAAGTACACTTCAAGAAAGTTGAAGTTGAGTATAAGGTTGTACTAAATTTTGGCATTTTACTCGATTATGTGTATGTTTCCCTTAATGCTTTTAAAATTCTGCAAAAATCGACAATAAAATAACCTAAAACACATTAGAAACCTTCTATGTATTGACAAATGATCAAAATTAATTCAAAATCCAACATTTAGAAAGCTAGTGAAATGCTTTAGGAAACTACCATGCCGAAAAAATCTAAAGAGCTTCTGTATTTGGTATGCACAACATAAACCATAACAGATTGATGTTGCGCTAGCAAAGTTAAATTCGAACTGAACAAATTTTATTTCGAAGCTTTCCAAGCTTTCAGTATTATTAAAATTATGCACTAATATATGATACAAATTAGCCTTAGCATTTATCACTGTTAGTAAACCATATAATCTCTGCAAATTTGGAATATCGAAAAGTTGGCCTAAACGTTTTTAATCTATTAAGAGCTTTAAGAAAGTGCTAACCTTTAGCTATTATTATTGAAGATATGTTTAGAAAATAAGTTGTAATACAAAGAAAGCTTTATTATTTTCTAAAAATGCTTATATTACTTTCAAAATATTAAATATCATTTTACAAACATTTTGTTGCTTCTATACTTAGAAAAAAAAATATTGAAGTTTCAACATTTATGGGTCTTAATGATTGTTTTGAGCTTTATATTTTATGAACGAATCATTTAAAAATTAGATAGATCGATCTCAAACTTTTAATTGTTTTTGAAATTAAAAATGCTTTCAACATTTTAAAGTTCCGGTAAACGGTATTGTATTTTGTGGAATGAAGCTTTTAATTAGAACCTTGTAGAAATATTGATCACGATTTTTAATGATTTGTTTTTTAAATAAAAAAGCTTTCAGCACCTAAAGACTTTGACCAGAGCCTTCTAGAGTATAGAGCCATAATCATTATGACGTATTTTTTCGAAGCTTTTTTAGTGGTATAACTTTTCACTAATTTCCATAGGAATCCATAGTAAAAATGGTGTTTTTTAGCTTCAAGTTTTTTAATGAAAAAAGCAAAAATGTTACAAAATTTGGATACAAAAGTGTTCTACATATATTTAGCAGCAATATACAAGAAGGGTATATTGGTGTTAAGTAAATATTAATTGCAGAAATATTAAAATTGAATTATTTCTAAAATATATTTTTCGAACTTTCATTTTGAAAAATACATCAAAGTTGGCTCTGACGAATTAAAATAATACTTGCTAAATTTATCTATAGTTTTACTAGTGTACGCTAGATGTCTCAGATTTATACAGAAAAATACAAAAAAGATTGTTTAATCACAAAACTATGACACGTTCTTAATATTTTCTGAATTTGTTTTGCTTTTCCTACAATTATTGAACTCAAATTTCCCAAGGTGGCAATTTTTGCTACGATTTTCCAAAATGTTTACTACCCACTGCCATCTATGTATATTGATTTAATGCACACGATTTGTAGTAAGCTTTTCTTTATAATTTGACCAGAAAGCTGTTGTTATGAACTTTTTTTTTATATTTTGGTTTAAATAAATCAATTATTACAAGAAAATTAAAACGATATACTTAAACGATATTCATATATGTTGAAATTCAAACATTTATGAAAATATTTCAGAAATTATAATTAAGAATTTGTAACGTTTTCATTTACAAATTTGTCTTAGGAAAAAAAGTGATTTCCCATATGTTTTATGTGTTTTACCAAAGCAACCTTGATTATACAAGCCATAATCTAAAAAACGAAGCTTTTTTAAGGGAATTAGAAACGACGAAAAAATCAAAATTTCCATAGTAAAACACATAAAACATATGGGAAATCACTTTTTTTCTTAAGACAAATTTGTCAATGAAAACGTTACAAATTCTTAATTATGATTTCTGAAATATTTTCATAAATGTTTCAATTTCAACATATATAAATGTTGTTTAAGTAAATTGTTTTCATTTTCTTGTAATAATTGATTTATTTAAACCAAAATATTAAAAAAAGTTCATAACAACAGCATTCTGGTCAAATTAAAAAGAAAAGCTTACTACAAATTGTGTGCATTAATTCAATATACATTACATAGATGGCAGTGATGGCAGTACAAATTTTTTAAAAATCGTACCAAAAATGGCCACCTGGGGAAATTTTAAGTTCAAAAATTGTAGGAAAAGCAAAACAAATTCTCAAAATATTAAGAACGTGTCATAATTTTGTGATTAAACAATTTTGTTTCGTATTTTTCTGTATAAATCTGAGACATCTAACGTACACTAGTAAAAGTAAAGATAAATGTAGCAAGTATTATTTTAATTCGTCAGAGCCAACTTTGATGTATTTTTCAAAATGAAAGTTCGAAAAATATATTTTAGAAATAATTTAATTTTATTATTTCTGCAATTAATATTTACTTAATACCAATATACCCTTCTTGAATATTGCTGCTAAAGATATGTAGAACACTTCTGTATAAAAATTTTGTAACATTTTTGCTTTTTTCAATGAAAAACTTGAAGCTAAAAAACACCATTTTTACTATGGATTCCTATGGAAATTAGTGAAAAGTTATACCACTAAAAAAGCTTCTAAAAAATACGTCATAATGATTATGGCTCTATACTCTAGAAGGCTCTGGTTTTACTATGGAAATTTTGGTTTTTTCGTTGTTTCTAATTCCCTTATAAAAGCTTCGTTTTTTATATTATGGCTTGTATAATCAAGGTTGCTTGTCTTTGACACGTTAATTTTACAGTATTGCGATATGACATCATTTAAATCACATAACAAGTGAAGTGAATTGAAAGTTGGGTATAAGCTCGTACTAAGTTTTAGCATTTTACGTTAGCATTTTTAAATAGATTTGCAAATCTGTAATTATTTCCAAATTCATGCAGCTTTAAAATGAAAACCTAGGTTAGCCGGTTAACTTGGATTATGCTTTGACATATTTTTGAATGATAAGCTTCTATTTTCTAAATTTAAATTTTAGTCAAATTCATACTAACTGAAACTGAACTATTTTTGTAAAATTTTAAAGTATTTGAAACTTGAAGAGAAATATGCAAGCGAAAATATGCAAGCTTTCTATTTAACAAATAAAAACGTCAGAAGAACAATTATTTTCTGTTTTTAGCCCCAAGCTTTCTTGACAATTCCAACATTTTACCGAAACTTTAAGTATGTAGCTTGAAAAGTCAGATTTCAGCGTTAAATAGAATTTTTTTATATATTTCTCTTAAAGCTTTTAAAATCCTGCGAGGTCTATTTAAAAAGACTTCCTATCCAATAGTATAATCCAAATATATTGAAAACCTTCTATTGGCATATGATCAAAATTAATTCAAAATTCTATTTGAAACCTTAATCTTAAGCGTTGAGGAAGCTGTCAAACTCCAATAATCGAAAGAGCTTCTGTATTTGGTGTGCACATCATAAATCTATAACAGATTGATATTTGTTATTATGAAGCCTTATGAGCCTTTAGTTTTCTCAGCACCTTTAAGTTAAGTGCATGCAAATTTATCGGTCTCGAACTTAATCGCTTTAGCATTATTAGTTTTTGTAAACAATGTATTTTCTCACATTGTATCAGTTAGAATATTAAAACGACCCAGTTAGGTATAAGCTGCTGCTTAGCTCGTAGCTAAATTTTGGACTGTGTTATTTTGATCAAAACGGCCACACAAAAGTTTATTTGCCATTTTTTAGCATTTTGCATGATTTAAAAAAAAAAATTTAGCTACTAAATAAGCTTTTATTAAAATCCTTAATATAGAGGAACATCTCGAGCATTAGATTCAACAAATACTTCAATATTCAAATTCTTTGTATCCAAATAAGCTTTCACTATTTATGAACTTGGGCACATTGTACATCACCAAAAAATTTAATAGGCCGCTAAAATACCGTTTTAAGCACTCAAAACGTCAAGTGAAACAAAAATTAAACGTTTGCAAACTCTCATATTCTGTTCCCATATGAAACAAAACTTAACCTTCGGGAGTCGGACCCGTTCATTAGATTTATTTTACCTAAAAAATTTACAAAAAAGGTCATGAAAAGCTTAAATACTTGTAGTCTTACTTTGGCAATTTTACAACAACAATGCCGTGTATTTTCATTTCGGAATGAAGAGTTTCATTCCGCTGAGAAGAAGGAATAGAAAAATTCTCTTCTTCACCTAATTGCAGTGTTTACCATTAGAGTAAATATATTAAATATATTTAGTTTTATGAGTTGGTATTAAATAACAATTATCAAATTTTCGATAAATCAGAATTTTAAATTTTTTTAATTGTCATTTGGAATTAATTATACTTTATTCAATAATTTGTTATCACTATTTAATGTTTGTTAAAATTCTAAATAGTAAATTATATTTTAGAGCTTGGTACCAACTGTTGAAAGTAAAAAAAAATATTCTGAAGAAGAGTTGCTTTTGATTTGGGCAAAATTTCATTTAAAGCAGTAGTTAACACTAACCAACAACTAGTTAAGGAAGATAAAAGTTAAACAATTCTTGCAAAAAATTAAAAAAATGTTGCTGCATCTCGGCAACAATCTGTTGCAAATTTTCCAACCAAGTTCATGGAATGTGCTACACAAGGTACAAAATGTGCTTGTTCGTAGTTCTTAATTCGTGCTTGAAGTCTCGTATAAATGCCAGACATGTTTCTAGCGTTGTCATATGATTGGCCTCTCATATTTTTGATTTGAATTTTATTTGCATTTAAATATTGTATTATTTCCTTCTCCATATCTGAAGATCTGCTTTATGTCCAAAAATTTCCAAAAAAATCAAAAAAATGTTCCTCGGGCACACCATCTTTTATCCGGAGTGGAGTCAACGCTAATAGTAATATTTTGCCTCTCTTACTACCATAAATATTTATTCTTTTACTTTGTCGGCCATTAATATTATAATTTCTTCGAATACGATTGACGATAAAAATGAAGTTCTCTCTTTTCCTGGATTTCCATATTTTTCAATAAAGGCAGCCAAGAAGGGATCGAATTCAGCTACTAATTCCACTTCCATCAAAAAATTACCATTATTGACGTTTCCAATGTTTTGTGTTTTTCCTCTTAAAGGCAATGTTCGGCTAGCAAGTTTTCGTATAATGCTCACAACTCGTTTGAACACCGTTTACTGATTATTTTAAATAGCGACGTCGTGTTGATACAAATAAATTCTAATTACGGTTAAAACAAATTATGTTTAATAAAATTTTGAAAAAAAAAATCGAGCGCCCTATTTCAGTTGGCGCCCTTAGGCAGTTGCCTATATTTGGCTGTTAGCAAATGCTCCCATGGTTCCATGTTTTTATAATAGATGGAACTTTAGCCAATTATATGTCTCTTATTTTAAATACAGATGACTCTAATGAAGTCGTTAATTAAATTTAAAAAAAACTAGTTTTTTTAAAGTAACGGGTTATATTTCATTTAAAGTTGAAAACTGAGAACGAGCTAAGTGATTTATAATAAATTAGAATATTGTTCAAATCACAATTTATTATACATACTGTGGTGAAAATTTAATAGTTTTTTTGTGTTTTTGTAGGTAGTTACCGAAAATAACTCTATTTTTCAGATAAGTATTCCATCCGGTATTTCATGATGAAAGCTTGTGATGAGTATGTAACTTATTATAAAATTAATTTCGGAAACAGTAGCCCAATCGTAGATGTAAGCTTAACCATTTCTAAGTCTTTCACAGTACAGATTTTTTTTTATAATAATATCCAGAATAACGCTAATTACGAACACATTTTAGGGCCAAAATCGACTTACATATTTTAATGTTAAATAGTTCCAATCCTATTCAGTCTACAGTAAATCATCAAAACACTATTCGATCTAGTATTACTAAATTAAAAAGTTCTAACGATTTTGATGAAATTCCAATTAAAAAACTAAATTTTTTTTCTGACCAATTTGATCTTATTTTTGCTAAATGTAATCGTTATTCTTCGGAAATAATAATTTTTTCAACGATGATGATGTATTCCTATCCAGCGGCTTATAATTATTTACGTTCTAGAAATATTTTGAGTTTACCACATCCAGTTTATTTAAAATCTTTTTCAACTGGTAATTTTCAGTCCGGAATGGCAAAACAATTTTTAATGAAAAAATTTTCTTTTTTAGAACCTCACGAAAAATATGTTAATTTATTAATTGATGAAATTCACGTAAAATCTTGCCTAACTTACCAAAATAAAAAGATTGAAGGCGTAGCACTCAATCACCCAACCACGTCAGACAATCATTTTACAGTAGCAAAGTCTCTTCAAGCCTTCATGATTTCTTCTCTTCTTTCAACCAATAAAGAAATTGTTGGTCTATATCCTGTCGCGAAACTCGACGCTAGATTTTTATACACCACAATCATGACAATTTTCGATATGTTACATGAGGTGGGGTATATGAAGTAGTTAGTGTTATTTATTCTGACAATAATCAAGTTAATCGAAAATTATTTAAAAAGTTTTCTCCTACTATTGAACTTCCGGTTTGCATTAATTCAAAATATTTACCAGGTAAAAATTTTTTTTTTCTTTTCGATTCGGTTCATTTACTGAAATCAATTAGAAATAATTGGTTTAATATTAAAAATCGTACTTTTATTTTCCCCAATTTTAGCAATTTTAGTTCGGTAATGAAAGGTAATGTGAAAGATTTAGAAACCGTTTATAAATTCGAAGAAAATTTCGCTGTAAAGCTAGCACCAAAAGCTAGCAAAAAGTTTTGTACCCCAACGCGTTCGAGAGGCAAAATGTTTTACTAGCTGTTCGGTTATTCGATCAAAAAACGATTGCTAGTTTAAGTGATTACAAATCACTCCTAGCGACAGATTCAGAAGGCACAGCTGAATTCCTCACACTTATTAAAAATTGGTGGACCACGGTAAATGTTAAATCCTCTACCAAAGGATTTCATGCTAGGGAACCAATTTCAAAAAATAACCGTCGTGGTTCACAATTTCTAGAAGAGTTCACCAACTGGATGAATCAATGGGATGGTTTGTCAAACTCAAATAAATTAACAAGAGAAATTCATACTGCGTTATTTCATACAACGAGAACTCTTTGTCAAATCGCGGATTATTTGCTGGATAATTTAAAATTTAATTACGTGTTGTACGGGAAATTTCAAACCGATTATCTTGAGGCGACGAGTGTGAAGTTTTCCAGACATTCCAGAGATATATCTATGTATTAGTATTACACTGCTAAAACAAATTCTTATTGGAAAATTGAGTGTTATTTCAAAAAATTGAGTAGTATTAAGAAAAGTATTTTATAAAATCAAGCTTTAATTAAATTTAGGCAAATCAAAACACGTAAAAATTCTTGCTCGTTCGATATTAAAGCAATTTTAATTGATTTATCTATGAATTGTTATTAAAAAAATGATATATGGCTTTTTAAAGTTAAAGTGTGACTTGATAGAAAATAATTTTGTAGAACTTTAATTAAACGAACGATTCGTATGGATTAGGTTTTTTTAATTAGGTATTGTAGAGGCCCATTCCATGTGCTAGCCAAACCTTTGTCATCATTGTTGTGGATGGCCGATATTGGCCCTTGAGTGTTGAGTGCGATTTAAAAAAATTAAAATTTGTAGAACTTTAATTAAACGAACGATTCGTATGGATTAGGGTTTTTTAATTAGGTATTGTAGAGGCCCATTCCATGTGCTAGCCAAACCTTTGTCATCATTGTTGTGGATGGCCGATATTGGCCCTTGAGTGTTGAGTGCGATTTAAAAAAATTAAAATTTGTAGAACTTTAATTAAACGAACGATTCGTATGGATTAGGGTTTTTTAATTAGGTATTGTAGAGGCCCATTCCATGTGCTAGCCAAACCTTTGTCATCATTGTTGTGGATGGCCGATATTGGCCCTTGAGTGTTGAGTGCGATTTAAAAAAATTAAAATTTGTAAAACTTTAATTAAACGAACGATTCGTATGGATTAGGGTTTTTTAATTAGGTATTGTAGAGGCCCATTCCATGTGCTAGCCAAACCTTTGTCATCATTGCTGTGGATGGCCGATATTGGCCCTTGAGTGTTGAGTGCAATTTATAAAAATAAAAATTTAGTAGTATTATTATAATTCTTATAAGATCTCATATAATAAATACACTTTAGGCCCTTTTCCAATTACCGACTTATTTCAGACTTATTGGCTTATTTGACGCCATCTTGAATAAGTCAATGAAGTCATTCCAATTGCTTTTATCGACTTATTTTGAAAATTGTTGACAATACACAATAATTAGACAGAATGTTTCCATGACACTAAAAATAAATAAGTTTTCTATAGGAAAAATTACTAAAGAATAATTGCTGATTTACATTCAACGACATTTGACGTCCGCAAAAAAGCTGAAACACAACATATGAAAAACACCAAATCTTTGAATGTAAATCAGACTTAAGTCTCCTTTTCAGCAGACTTATTTGAATAAGTTCGAATAAGTCAATAAGTCGGTGTTTGGAAAACAAGTCGTTGCTACAACTATAACTACTGTTATAGTAACAGTTTTCGTATTTATAAACCTCACTATAAGATTTATTTGTAATGTAACAATGGTTATAGTGATCAAAATCCATCACTATAAACGTTGCTACAATACATATATCCAAGACAAGAAAGTAAATTCGAAATTCGTATCGAATTTTAAACATGATTTTAAAATGATTTTCGAAAATCGTTTGTGTTTTAGTACAACTGCTTCGCATACAAGAGGCGCTAGTCCGTGTACAAAATTGTTTGTTTACATTTTTTTTATATGAAGTTTCGGTAAAAACATGTCCAATTAAATCGCAAAATTGTTAATTAAAATTATCTTGAAGAAACGTTGATGGTTATAAAAATAATTTGAAATACTATTTAACATATTTTATTTAAATTAAATAATCCGTTGACCCTTTAACATCCGAGAAAATTACAAATAAAAATCAGGTCATTTTTGGTATTTTCTTAAGTTATGTCCGTTGTTTTAGAAATTTATTAGCCAACAAAATATGAGATTTGAGCAATATTTTGTATTTAAGAATAGAAAATAAAAAGAAAGCTGGTTAATTCCATTGAAAAATATAAATATAACAATAAGTTTTGTTGATAAATCAGCTATAAATTAATCAAAATTAGCAGTTTTAATTTGTCGCTTTCCTGGATATTAGAGGGTTATGGATTATTAACTTTTCAAAATACATGTATTAATCTATTGTAAATTATTATTATTATTTTAAACTTCAGATCGTGGCATTTTTTATTCAATTTATCTCAATTTTATTATAGCTGTTTTTAGCAAAACTCCATATAAAAAAAACGTAAACAAACGTTTTTGTACATGGACTAGCGAAACTAGTGAAAGATTTATGAACTAATTTCACAATCCATAGCAATAGCAATAGTTACGAACGACTATAAATTCGGGCCTTAAGTAATTTAGTACATATTAAATTATCACATACATAAACCTCTTTAGCCAATTTCCTCACCAGTAATATTTAGTACAAAAAAACGTTGTTTTCTTCAGCCGTTTTCTCTTTACTATGGAGTCAACATCATTGCAACGTAATTGTGTAGCCTGTGTAGTAATTTTTCAGCATACTTAAATTGAAGTAGCAGGTTGAATCCTCATTGGTAATCCGTGTTATTTATTATTTTGTATACGTGATATTACTAAAACTTTAACTCATGTTAAAGTAGCTGTTTTCGTATTTATAAACCTCACTAATAAATTTGTAACAGAGCATGCACAATGAAAACACTTTTTGTATGAATTTCCAACTTACTTATGTATGTCAAACATTTTTTCTGGTAACTCTCGGATATAACAAAAATAACAATACAATTCTAAAACGTATTCAATGCAAAAAAAAGTATACAACTGTTGAAAAGAGAGGTAAATATTCTAGAGAACTGGGTTACAAAGGAATCATTAAAAACACATCGAATCATTCAATCTGACTAGCTCACATTACAGACGCGAACACTGCCCAAACCAACGGTATTTTCCGTCGGATGTTACGATTCAAATCATGTACGATTCATTTCATAGAATAAATCCAACTATGAAATGTTCATACGACACATATAGAAAAATAGTAAAAGAGCTGAACTGCTGAATATAAGTTTTACTCTCCTGGGAAATGAAGAATGTCAACGTTGTGCCACATTCAACCTTATATAAAATTGGAACATGAAAATTATGATGCGCAATGGAATACTTGTACAGATTACAATCTGCTCAAGACGTGATATCTTAAAAGCTGCCAAGCATATGAGCAATGCAAAAGCAACCCTTGGGAGCTGAATGAAATATCATTATCGGTGGATCTACAAAAGGTATTTATGTTACCTCGTATGGACCTTTATAAACAAATATTGTTTACCCGAAGGATCGTGGCGTTCAACGAATTATTTGTCCCAATATGAACCCTGCCCAATAGGAAAAATAAAAATACAATGGCTGTTATATGGCATCAAGCCACAACAGGCCGCAAAAAAGAAGATTTAATTTCTGCATTTCACAAATGAATTGTTCAATATCGCGACGTAAAAAAATTAAATTCTGGTTGGACAACTGTTCATCTCAAATTAAAAAAGTGGACGCATTTTTTATATCTTGTTACAATTGTGAATTCATCCAATGCCTACATTCATGCCTGCAGATAGCTTTCATCACCAAGTGGAGTTAAGTTTAAAGCGCCAACAAAAAAAACATACAATTTCCATGTAGCAATTCATCACAAACTAAAATAAAAAAATAAACTGGACGTCAGAAAATGACGATGACGGTTTTATAGAGTTGCCGTTTTTAAAAACATCAGTGGAAAAAAAAGGCTTAATACTGCCTGAAAGGTTTGGCTAGCACATGAAATGGGCCTCTGCAATACCTAATTAAAAAACCCTAATCCATACGAATCGTTCGTTTAGTTAAAGTTCTACAAATTTTAATTTTTTTAAATCGCACTCAACACTCAAGGGCCAATATCGGCCATCCACAACAATGATGACAAAGGTTTGGCTAGCACATGGAATGGGCCTCTACAATACCTAATGCATACGAATCGTTCGTTTAATTAAAGTTCTACAAATTTTAATTTTTTTAAATCGCACTCAACACTCAAGGGCCAATATCGGCCATCCACAACAATGATGACAAAGGTTTGGCTAGCACATGGAATGGGCCTCTACAATACCTAATTAAAAAACCCTAATCCATACGAATCGTTCGTTTAGTTAAAGTTCTACAAATTTTAATTTTTTTAAATCGCACTCAACACTCAAGGGCCAATATCGGCCATCCACAACAATGATGACAAAGGTTTGGCTAGCACATGGAATGGGCCTCTGCAATACCTAATTAAAAAACCCTAATCCATACGAATCGTTCGTTTAGTTAAAGTTCTACAAATTTTTATTTTTTTAAATCGCACTCAACACTCAAGGGCCAATATCGGCCATCCACAACAATGATGACAAAGGTTTGGCTAGCACATGGAATGGGCCTCTACAATACCTAATTAAAAAACCCTAATCCATACGAATCGTTCGTTTAATTAAAGTTCTACAAATTTTTATTTTTTTAAATCGCACTCAACACTCAAGGGCCAATATCGGCCATCCACAACAATGATGACAAAGGTTTGGCTAGCACATGGAATGGGCCTCTACAATACCTAATTAAAAAACCCTAATCCATACGAATCGTTCGTTTAATTAAAGTTCTACAAATTTTAATTTTTTTAAATCGCACTCAACACTCAAGGGCCAATATCGGCCATCCACAACAATGATGACAAAGGTTTGGCTAGCACATGGAATGGGCCTCTACAATACCTAATTAAAAAACCCTAATCCATACGAATCGTTCGTTTAGTTAAAGTTCTACAAATTTTAATTTTTTTAAATCGCACTCAACACTCAAGGGCCAATATCGGCCATCCACAACAATGATGACAAAGGTTTGGCTAGCACATGAAATGGGCCTCTGCAATACCTAATTAAAAAACCCTAATCCATACGAATCGTTCGTTTAGTTAAAGTTCTACAAATTTTAATTTTTTTAAATCGCACTCAACACTCAAGGACCAATATCGGCCATCCACAACAATGATGACAAAGGTTTGGCTAGCACATGGAATGGGCCTCTGCAATACCTAATTAAAAAACCCTAATCCATACGAATCGTTCGTTTAGTTAAAGTTCTACAAATTTTTATTTTTTTAAATCGCACTCAACACTCAAGGGCCAATATCGGCCATCCACAACAATGATGACAAAGGTTTGGCTAGCACATGGAATGGGCCTCTACAATACCTAATTAAAAA
Source organism: Tipula helvola (assembly GCA_963556165.1). Classification (NCBI taxonomy): domain Eukaryota; kingdom Metazoa; phylum Arthropoda; class Insecta; order Diptera; family Tipulidae; genus Tipula; species Tipula helvola. Next base: position 105,743,856 of record OY744481.1, read on the forward strand.
ACCCTAATCCATACGAATCGTTCGTTTAATTAAAGTTCTACAAATTTTTATTTTTTTAAATCGCACTCAACACTCAAGGGCCAATATCGGCCATCCACAACAATGATGACAAAGGTTTGGCTAGCACATGGAATGGGCCTCTACAATACCTAATTAAAAAACCCTAATCCATACGAATCGTTCGTTTAATTAAAGTTCTACAAATTTTAATTTTTTTAAATCGCACTCAACACTCAAGGGCCAATATCGGCCATCCACAACAATGATGACAAAGGTTTGGCTAGCACATGGAATGGGCCTCTACAATACCTAATTAAAAAACCCTAATCCATACGAATCGTTCGTTTAGTTAAAGTTCTACAAATTTTAATTTTTTTAAATCGCACTCAACACTCAAGGGCCAATATCGGCCATCCACAACAATGATGACAAAGGTTTGGCTAGCACATGAAATGGGCCTCTGCAATACCTAATTAAAAAACCCTAATCCATACGAATCGTTCGTTTAGTTAAAGTTCTACAAATTTTAATTTTTTTAAATCGCACTCAACACTCAAGGACCAATATCGGCCATCCACAACAATGATGACAAAGGTTTGGCTAGCACATGAAATGGGCCTCTGCAATACCTAATTAAAAAATCCTAATCCATACGAATCGTTCGTTTAGTTAAAGTTCTACAAATTTTAATTTTTTTAAATCGCACTCAACACTCAAGGGCCAATATCGGCCATCCACACCAATGATGGCAAAGGTTTGGCTAGCACATGGAATGGGCCTCCACAATACCTAATTAAAAAACCCTAATCCATACGAATCGTTCGTTTAATTAAAGTTCTACAAATTTTTATTTTTTTAAATCGCACTCAACACTCAAGGGCCAATATCGGCCATCCACAACAATGATGACAAAGGTTTGGCTAGCACATGAAATGGGCCTCTGCAATACCTAATTAAAAAACCCTAATCCATACGAATCGTTCGTTTAATAAATGTTCTACAAAATTCGTTTTTTAAAATTTCGAGTATAGTTTAGATTTCTTTTGAATTTTTTTTTTTAAATCTTATTGGAATTTATTTTAATAACCGAGGTTTAAATCCTGGGTTGTTTTAGTACTGTCGTTGTTTTTATTAAACGAGCTAAATGACAGCAAATATGTAAGTTGATAAATGTCAACAAAAGCCTTTAATCATTTGAAATTTTGGTTTTGAATTGGTTTGATTAAATTACTATAATTAATTCAATTGTAATGATATACATATTTTATTGTTTTATTTCTTATTCATATAAAATATCGAATGTGTTACAAATACTATAATATAATGCGAGTATTTTGTTATTATTCCACTGGGGAGAGTAGTTTATTCAATATGAAAATCGTCGGTAAAAATTATAAATTATACGAAAATTTAACTAACAATTCATAATTTTCTTATTTTAATTTTCAAAAATCCTTTATTTTCAATTTTCAATAAAATTTCTTTACATTAGAATTTAGCAGTGTACTCTGCACCACTACATATGAAATCTTTAATAATCCAATATGAATTCGTATAATTCCAATTGGATTCGTATACGTATACGTATGGAAGAATCTCTGGAAAACTTCACGCGCTCTTGAGGCGCGATTCGGGCAATATCGACAGATGAGTGGTTGCTGTTATAATGTTACAGTGAAACAAATCCTCCAATCGGAAAAAACTAAAACTTGTAAATTTATTAAAACTAGCAAATTCAAAACGCGACTATTTTAATTTAACAAGTGATTTGGATTTCTTTGATACCGATATAGGTAGTTTTAATTTAGAAGAGATAGTGGAATATGCTGAACAAGTTTCCGTTGAATCGAAAGTTTTTTCAGCAATGATGTACATTTCCGGTTATGTAGGTAGACAAGTTTCTGGGAGATTGCATGGAAATTGAAAAATGTACACCTCTTATAGAAAGCTTGTATTTCTACCTTACGGCTATGATATATAGAGTTGGCTATGATATTACTGACGCTGATAAATAATGTCATTTACAGTTCTTTGCAAGCTCTCATTCTTCCTTCATCAGGATCGGAAAGCAAAAAAACATTAAAATACTTGGTTATGTATAGGATCAGGAAGAATGAGAATTCGTAGATTTCGGCTGATGCATACAGAACGTAAGGTAGCGACTGAAATAGGCATTCTTCATTACCAAGCATGATGCCAATCTACTATTGTACTTTTAAAAATCATTAGACAGAAAGACAACGTAACGCAAAGAAACCAAAAGAATAATTGAAGCGAAATAAGATATCAATTGAATCTAGGAACAAGCTAACTCAGCTAAAAAACATTAATCTTTGAATTTAAAGAAAATAATGTTCGGGTTGCACTCTCAGCTATTTATATTTGAGTGTTATAACCTTATATTAAGAGCCACTGGCACTATGAACAAAAAATTACTAAATACATAAATGACTTTACAATGAAAATTTAAAATGTTAAATGTTAGTTTTCCCCACATCTTTGGTTTTTAAAATATAAGTCTCAACACAAAAAAAACGCATCTTTCTTTTCACTTCCCTCATCTGCATTTTCGGCAAATAGTAAGACTCATAAGTACTCAAACTTCTTCAGTTAGACAATGAAGAAATTTGCCTTACAAGTAATTTTCCACGAAACTGTTACTAACTACCTGAAAACAAGTAAAATTGGATTCATTATTTAAAAAAATAAAAAATTATCTAACTACATTAAAAGTTAACCTGTTCTATATTAACCTATGCCATCTCGTAAAGCACACAAGCGTAAAAACAACCTTCTTCAAATCATACTTCCACATAACAAACAGAATATTATACAATATTTACAAACACTTTGCGACTTATCAACAATTTCTTTCATATTTTGTTGGTCAATTTATACAAATTAACAAAAAACTAGTTAAAAAATAAAATTAATTGAATTGACTCATATAATATAATTAAAATTAAAACTCAATTGATTTCTTATTAATTTGATTAAAGAACAAAAAATTAAGTGGCGGCGGCTGCTCTTAACTAAACTCATTCAGATACCACACAAAAAAAATACAACAACAACACCAAAAATACGAATATTCGCTTGACTGCACAGACGTCATGTCTTCTTGTCAAATTATTGATAAAATAAAATTTATTTTGTGTTTGCACCCAAAAATAATTTTTTTTTTTTTAATTTATTTCGTTCGTTTATATTTTATTATAATTAGTTTTTATTTTTTTTTTTAGTATAATTCGACAACAGTGAGTGCACATAAATTTGTTTTTGGTTTTATGCATTTTTAATAAGGAAGTAATAAAAATCGTATATAGAATAGATGGATGGGTATTCTAATGACCAAATTACGTGATATTTTCATAATAAGAAATTTAAAATTTCTTATTTATTCTAAACGTATCTACATACAGCAACAACAGTAAGTGGCATATACACAACACACCAGCTGAGTATTTAAATAAATTTTAAAAATTTTATTGTTTAAAAAAATGCTTGTTGATGTCGTCAAGCCATGCATTTCTGAGTATTTGAAGTCAATGTACATACTTATGTTTGTTGTATGTACATATGTATATGTTATATTATGCCTATAAGGTGAATATTTTTATTATTCTTTTCTTTTGTATGATTGATGTAATTTTGCGGATTACTGAAATAAAAACGTTCGTAAAACCTTACGTAACAATCAATTTATTTCTTTTTATTGCGATAATTTTCTTATTTGTAATCTCCAAAAAATAAAAATTAATTAAATATTTATTATTTAACCCGAATCCCGATTAGAGTCTTAATTTTAATTTCTAATCTTAGGACTCAAAATTTAATCCGTACTATTATTAACATACAAATTCTTATCAATAAAAATATCTCTGATTGTTTCTTATGAAAAAATGGTGATAACACTTTCAAAAATAATAGTGTCACTGTTTTCAAATGTTATAGGTAGTTTACAGTACGTTTATACTACAGCAAAATTAGCAATGCTATAAATGACATCATCTGTGTTATAAATGTAGCAAGGCAATTACAAATTGTCTAATACAATTTTTTTTACATGTTTTTAGTCGAATTTTTTGTTTGTTTTAAAGCCAACAGTTTTAAGAACAAGATGTTTCCCGGCGTGTTGTATCATGAAATTGTCTGAAAGTAAGTACATTTTGTGTTTTTTTTGTCAAAATTTTGAGATTAATGAAAATGGATTGAGGAGAACTGACTATATCGAAACCTTATAACCTTATAACTAATCCAGCCGTCATTATATCCTCGTGACATTCCTCGCATAAATCATTAAAACGGTCATGACCCGAAAAGGTGGCTTATCCCTCTTTAAAAACAAAGCAAAATTAGGAAAGATTAAATTGCGCCTACGAATAAAATTTTTAGTCAGACCATAGCTCGAGGTTACAAACCATCTCAGGTTCAACTCACACAGAGCAAAACTCTTGATTGATTTCTTACCACTTTTGAATAGTACGGGAGTGACCCACGAGCCACAGCATGGCCTAGAAAGGATTATAGCAGTGGCAGATACAAAATAGCTTACACAGCAACAAATATGGTTGATGACAATGCTCCAGTAAGAGACCTACAAGCAATATTCTGTGGGCGATAAAGTTTAACAATAGGAGATTTTAGATTAACCATCGACCATTCCTACAGAATCATATAAAAGCATTGGTAGAACCAACCTTAAGTATTTCAAAAGGCTCTTCTACATTGGCAAAATATAGCAGTTAGCTTTTGAAGTTTCCAATCCGGGTGATTTTTCCACGAAAATTTACGATTTATGATAACATCTTTTGAAGGGTTGAAATGTCAACTCAACCACCCAATAAGAACAGCATGTTGAGTTAACTCACAAGCTGCTTATTTTGCCAACAACACCAACACTGTTTATAATATCTTTGGTAACTTACGTAGCTCGTACATGGATATATCGGACATCAACGAATTTTTTATTTGTTAACGAGGAAATAACTATCGAGGAGAGTGGGCAAAGCCTTGACTCAGTGGTTGTAAGTGAGCCCTGAATACACCAAATAACTCGACTTCAACCGTTTCCTGCAATTGACGACTGCTTGGAGTGGTCGAGAACACCTGAAAGGCAGTGTATTAGTCTTTTCAAGAATTAATGGACAAAAAACAAAATAAACATAATAAAGTCAAAGTAAAAGCGCAAAGGTAAAAGAAAACCCCACTAAAATAATTCCACCAGATTCTTTTCCTTCTACTACTTCTAACAGTAGTTTTGCTTTTTTAAAAGGATTCCTTAAATTGGTTAATTAACTAAAAATAAATAAGCTTTCATAATAAGCTTTTAGATTAAAACATTTCTAGAAATTGTTAAATACTCATCCAACTTTCCTTAAGTGTATCAATAATTTTATCATTTACGCTAAGTTGTTTAAGTCGTTTCCATAGAAACAAGTGGACAAGAGGTAACGAAACCAGCATAGATTTCTTGCGTCAACGCCGATGCTAGCAATTCAATATCTTAAGCCGACCGAATACTAGTTGAAGCATCAAGAAATGAAATAAGCTCAGAAGAGAATAGTTCTCAATCGGTTAATTTTCATTTAAGATATGGTTTAAATGGTGGTCTTTTATACGATTAATATTAAAAGAGTGTGCCTTTTATTGGTTAAAATTCGTGCTGCCCCATATAGTATGATGTTGCATTAGAATTTCAACCGATTTAAAGCGGGATATTTTTATTGAAACCCCCACCTTACGAGTCTGGTTAGTTCTTCGGAAAGAGGTGCACAACCAGAGTCACAAGGCAGATTGACTGAAGCTATAACCAGTTAAAAACAAAATAAGCCAGATATGATTAATAAAGCCGCAAAACTGAACAATATAAATGATTCAAAGAACTTCATCGATAGCATCATAGTAGTAGAGAATGAACCCGGACAAATAATAGACTTTTTCGTCTATCGCGATGTTAAAAAAATATCAACTATATGGTACATCATGCAGTTGAAAAATTATCAGTTCAAGATAGTATTAGAGAATCAATTGCCAATCATATTTCAAATTTATTTTCAAAGTTTTCACATTTTATTTCAAATGAAATAAAACGTAATGAATTTTTTGAAATTTGGGCTTCTGTCTGATCCATTTCAAAATACTATTCGAAATGATTAACAATTTTTTAAACACATAGAAGTGCATCGTCACGTTCTGGAAAAAGTTCTGTTCTCGGAATATATTATTTCTGCTCGACCATTCCACCAGCACAATTTTCAAAAATTGCCTTTATTTTTGTAGCTGGATTAAACGTAGCGGGATAATTTGGTACTAAACAGAATTTTAGGTTAATCCAATTCGTTTAATGCTCATCCATCATGAAGAATCTTAACGTTTGACTACTTTAATGAGGATTCTCTTACCATTATAAACAAGAACTCATTAAGAAGCACAATACCTAATACCCAACTTTAATCAATGATAGGCTCAAGCCAAAATTTGACAACTTGTCCATTATTCCACAATAATTAATAGATACGAATGCAGTCAATTTGAATATCTCGTCCAGAAGCTTATCCATATACAGCATTTCAAGTCAAATTCAGGGCAATTAGGAAGGAATTAAGCTGTTTCTTAACCGATTATGAAGAAATTCGGTATGCATAACGGAAATGGGATTGATTCTAAGATGAGGTTCAGACGTAGTTCTGGAATATGGCAGATAAGGAAGGAACTCTGTTATTTTTAAACCGATTAAGATAAAATCCAGCCTGTACGACGGAAATGGAATTCTAAATGGTTTTTGCATAAAGTTCTGGAATAGGGCCAATTAGGAAGAACTTGGCTGTTTTTTAAACGATTATGATGAAACCCGATTTGTACCATCAAAATGGGACTCTAAAATGATATTTAGAAGAAGGTTTGGAATATGGCCGATTAGGAAAAAACTCTGTTTAATTAAATCAAAAAAATCAATTTTTAACAATTTTTAACAATTCAACTTATAACCCTTTCAGTCGTGAATTAAATCAGGGCATGAAAAAAATATGTTGCGTGTATATTTTAGTTGTTGGGGGGTATTTTTATGATATTCCGCCAAAAAAAAATTAAAAGCTCACACAAGAGCGCTTTTGGATAATGTTCCATATATAGGACAATTCTACTCAACATTAAATTTATCCACATATAAGTACATATATTATGAAAACTTGATTTTATCCAAAACTTGAGGCCAACATTGAGAAATTTGACATTTGCTCGTAATTTGCTCATTCCCAATTTCGGCAGTACGTAAAGTACTGTTGGCTTCCTCTTCTTCAATGTAACATTTAGTTTCCTTCTCGTAAAATAAATTTTTAAAAGCCGCTGGCGGAAGAACAACTACGTTCTGAAAGGCATTGTGATCAACAATCAAACTGTTTAGCGGCATGTTGTTTCCTGTTTCTGCACTTGTATCTTCCTCATCTGATGTAAAATCAAATTCGGATTCAACCATGTTGACTAATTCTTCCAGTTCCGAAAATGTAAAAGTCTTTATCGGGTGGAAATGTTTTTCGTTTTTGTCGTTTGATATTCATCCTGGGAACGGAGAATAAATTTAGCAAAAGTTGAGTAGAAATGTCCCATATATGGAATAAAATTATTTATGTACTTTATATGGGACACAACCTTTTCACAGATTTGTCCTATATATGGGACACTTATTTTTGTACTAAAACTGTAACCAATTCAACCGTAGAAATAACAAAAACTGTCTTTGAAACTGTCATTTGAAAATTTAACTTTAGAAAAAATTAATAGTAAATATTGTATAACACATTTTAAACCAATATTTTACTTAAAGAAAACTGTATGTTGCTTGTCGTTTGACAGCAAGTCCATTGACGTTGACAAAACTAAGCAACTAAATACATACAGATATTACATCTACACGTGTTGTAGTTAAAATGAAACAAGCAAATATAGCAGAACACAATAAAATAACATAAAGTAAAAAATATGAAATAATTTTGAAGTTATGTTGCTTACAAAACAATGTCCTATATATGGGACAAATCTACTGAAAGGGATAATTTAACGATACAACATCACAAACCTTTATGTAGTGCTTATACAAAATTATTAAAAAGTAGGAACAGTTAGGAACTCAAGGAGTTTATATTAAATGTTCCGATTCATCCGTTGTAACTATTAACAATACATGTGCAATATACTTATTCAGAAAAATTTAGGAAGGAAATTCATAAACAAAATCTAATTAAAGTCAACATTAAAACCAACTTTCAATGTAGTCAATGGTAAATAGCCAATTTCTTAACCGAGTAGCAAATATTTTAACGGATTCAAAAGTTTTAACTGCCGTTGGTAGCTGATTATGTATATAAATGGCGCCTTAAAAAAGTGAAATCTTTTCCAAAATTATTTTCTCGTAAATGGAACAAAGCAATATTTTACTCGAGATAACTACATAGTTACAAACTTTAATATATTTCAAATAACCTACCCATTTATAAAATATTTTCATAGTTTTGATATAGTTCTGATCGCGAATTTTCGCATCTTAATCATGATGCTTAAATTATTTAAGTATACACTGCCCCACACAGATATTCCATATTCGAAATGGATGTTAACTAATGGGAAATATATAAGCGCTTTAAAATACTTCGAGGTACAATGCTACGAAGTAAGTACAGTTTGCGTATGCCAAATAAAATTTTTGATTGCGTTTCATAAAAAAGTTTTTTATAGTTAAGCTGATGGGCAATCCATACTCCCAAATAACGATATTCCGGAACTATATGAATTCCGATACAATTATTTTTACATATTCTTATATCAAAATCTTCAGAATGACATTTTAAGATATCATAATTAATTTTGGCGGTAATTTGATCTAAATAAACAGCAAATGGCATATAAACATTTTTCTCACTAAGCACAAGAGAATGCATATTAAACCAAGTTCTTAAAACGCATAAATCAGACTGCATGGCAACCATCAAATTATCAATTGTTAAATTTCTATAGGCTATATCAGTATCATCCGCAAAAGCTGTTAATTGGCCAATGAATTTGAGATATAACGGCGAATTGATATATATATATATATATAAGTTAATTTATTTATTATTTAATTTAATAAAAAAAATTAATTTTTATTTTTTTATTTTTTATTATTGATTTTATTTAACACAATTTTACTTTATTGAATGATTCATTTAATACACTTTTATTATAAAACTTAAACATCTATCTTAAACTAAATTTGGATTACAACTAACTTTATTAATGTAATTAACTGAATACTTGCAACCGCAAGTGGAAGAATGTGCTCAGTTGCGATAATGTTGAGTGCAACGTGCGATGGTTGTTATCTTCAGACAGAGGAATATGATCCCTCACATAAACGTGGGAACCTAGTTGCTTGATGTGTTAACTTATATATATGTATATAAGAAATAAGATGGGACCCAACACAGACCCTTGAGGGACACCTCAACATTGGTATAAAAGGTCGCTGTACTGATCGTCAATTCTAACACGTTGACATCGATTTTCCAAATATGATTTAAAATAATCCCACGCAACACCCCTAAACCCAGCGTGTGACATTTTCGCTAGTAACATTTGATGATCAACTGTGTCGAACGCCTTTTTAATGTCAATGAAAAGTGCCCCCGTTTTTAAATTGTTATCGAATAGCCAAATTGTGAGAGATTTAAAAACTGCGTACACTTAAAAAAATTTAAAATTCGATCTTTAGTAATTTTCTCCAAAATTTTAGAGAATCCGGAAAGTAGAGAAATAGGGCTGTAATTATCTCGATCACGGGAATCACCCTTTTTATGTAACGGAATAGACTATTTGAAACAATCCGGAAAAATGCCATAACTAAAACATAAATTAAAAATATAACTAATCGGTTCAGCAATGTAAAAGGCGTATTTCTTAATACAGATATTGGAAAATCCATCAGAACATCCATCCAACTTGAACTATTCGAAGAAAACAGGAATAAGCTTTGCTGCTCATTATTGTAGTCATGCTTGACAATCTTTTTATTTCTAATTTGGGTAGAAATTTCATAAAAAAACTGATTAAAAACATTAGCAACAGCTAATGGCTCATCAACAATCACTTCAAGTATCATCAAAAATAGAAAACATATTCTTCTACTTCTCCTTTATACTACCAGTAACATTGCTAATCACTTGCCATTATGTTTCTTAACATCGGAAGGATTTAACAAAAACAAGTTATGATAATACCTACTTTTAGAAGTCCTAATTTCACGTTTTACTAATTTCTTATGGTTGAGATACCGTTTTAGAATCCCATCATTACTAGGATGAGAACGAGACAAAGTTCCTAATTTATTCTTCAACTGAATTAATTTTAAAAGATGGCAGTACATGCCTAGATACCTAAAGGATCATCTAACATTCATTAAATATACGATTCATTATCGAATAAAATCTAAAACTAAAACAGAACAAGAAAAATGCTAGTTAAAAAAAAAATTGTTAAAATTACTGAGAATTCTAAAAATTTAGCTAACTTTATCCAAATCAAAAAAGCTGTTAACAAAAAACGGTTTGGAATCATCAGTCAATTTCATAATAATAATGAAATCCTTAACCCAACAATACTTCATTCCTGTAACATATGTATTGTAAATGTACACCCTCTACTGTATGTAAGGTAGGATCGCATAGACGGTATACCACTGTATATGATGGTGTCCGCCATATTAATATAACATATAATAAAGACACAGTTCATCCTCAATCGTTGCTATTATTACATGGTGTCAGATGTGGTGGTAGAAGTCTATGTAAAAGTAAAAATAATAAAAATAATTTAAATAAAATAAATTTATTGCGGAAAAAAATAAATAGTAAAGTGGTGAACAGAAAAAAAAAATTATTATAAACAAAAGGAAGAAGTAAAAAGGAAAAACTGTATAAAATAATTCGGGTGTGGAAAAAACCACATGGGAAAAAAATAAAGTGAGGTTAAGTAATAACACAGCTGGATGTTACTACGGGTAAACTCACAATAATCAAATGTGTATAATCCCAAGAAATTATACAATTTAACAATTTATTACCGTTTATTCGCCGCAAAATAAATAATTATTCAATATGGAAGGACTAAAACCACCGAAATGTTTAAACACGACGCATCCAGATATATTCACGGAATGGAAAAATTGGTTACGCCAATTTGAGTTTTATTCCATCGCAGCTGGGTTAAACAAAAAAGAGGAAAAAATTCAAATAGCAACACTGATGACATGCATAGGATCATCAGCGTACAAGGTTTACGAAACATTTAAGCTGAAAGATGACGACACGATGACGGTACAACAATTAAAAGAAGAACTTACTAATTACTTCACACCGAAAGTCAATGTAACTTACGAAAGGTATTTATTTAATAAGATAATTCAAAAAAATAGATCATTTGATGATTTTTTAACGAATTGTAAGTCACAAATAATCAAATGTGTTTTCGAGAATTTAGAAGACGAGTTACTCAAAGACAAAATCGTAATAGGAATTTTGTCTGATAAAATAAGAGAACGTTTATTGTCAGAAGAAAAGTTAACGCTTCAGAAAACAATTAATTTATGTCATGCTAATGAAATAGCATATAAGCAAGCATCTTCTATGCATAATTCCGAAAATATAGAAATTAGTGACGTAAAAAAAAGTCAAAGTAAAATAAATAATTATTCTAATAAGAAAATAGATAAAAATAAGTTTGTTTGTGTACGATGCAATAACAGTCACGGTCCGAAAAATTGTCCCGCGTTTGGTAAGATTTGTCTGAAATGTAGAAAAAAAGGGCATTTTGCAATAGTTTGCAAAAGCACAAGTAAAAAAATAAATAAAGTTAATGAAATAATGGAATCACTCCATATAAATGAATCAAACGATGATAGTTCGGACGAAATGGTTATCGGTACTGTTGATGCATCGAACACAAATTGTTGGTTTCAAAAAGTCAAGATCAACAATATTGAAATAGATTTTAAGCTAGATACAGGAGCAATGTGTAACGTATTAAATTTAAATTTAGTAAAAAAACTAAAAGGGCAAATATGTCATACTAACACTAAAAAGCTTGTTACTTACAGTGGTCATAAAATTGATGTATTAGGTCAAGTCTTATTTGATTGTATAGTAAAAAACAAAAGCTATAGATTAAATTTTAAAATAGTAAATGAAAACACTTGCCCTGTACTAGGTATGAATGCATGCGAAGAATTAAATTTAGTAACTAGAAATATAATCGATACTTGTGAAATAGATGAGAATATTTATAAAGGGTTAGGTTGTATAAAAAACTTCGTGTATGATATTGATTTAAAACCAAACGCTGAGTTTGATATAGCACAGGCAAGAAGAATTCCACATGCAATACGGGCCGAAGTTAAATCCGAATTGGATACAATAATATGCAAAGAAGTTCCAGAACTACCTTTCCAGATTATAGCAACAGATTTATTCAATTTCGCTTCAGAAACATACATAGCAATAGTTGACAGCTATTCCGGATTTATGGACATGGAAAAGCTAGAAGAATCAACATTACATTCGGTAATTAATTTTTTAAAAAAATGTTTCGCAATACATGGAACACCACAGGTAGTAGAAAGCGATAATGGACCACAATATACATCGAGAGAATTTAAAGATTTTAGTAAAAAATGGAATTTCACACACAAGACGTCAAGTCCGCATTTCCCACGAGCAAATGGTTTAGCTGAGCGAACAGTTCAAACGTTAAAGAATATGTTGAGAAAATGCGAGAAAGACAATACAGACATTTATCAAGCGATACAAAATCTTAGAAATACTCCTCGTGATAGCAATTTGGAATCACCAAATCAAAGATTGATGAGTCGCATCACGCGAACACACATACCCATAAGTAACGAGTTGTTAAAGCCAAGAGTTATAACTGGAGTGACGGAAAATTTAAAAATTCTTCGTAATCAACAAAAAACTTAGGCTGATAGAAGTACCAAAACACTAGCTGAACCCAAAATTAATGAAAAAATTCGATTACAAACTAAGAACAGGGAATGGATCCCTGGTAAAGTAATACGACGATTAGATGAACCAAGATCAGGCATAGTAAAAACCGAAGACAACAAATATTATCGTAGAAATTTTCATCACATCCATCCAACAAAAGCCAACATCAATATACAACGCGAAAATGATCCAATCATAATAACAGATAGTCAAGATGAGAATCGACCAAATAAGGAATTCAACATCGAGAATAATGTTAACAACGATACTTCAAACCGTCTCGATCAAAAAAGCACGGTAACGAATCAATATCATACGCGATCAGGTAGACAGGTAAAACAGCCAATAAGACTAAATCTTTGAATGTAGGTCATTAGAAAATAAAAAATAATTAATTAAATGAATTAATAAATGAATTATGTATAAATTTATAAAAAAAGGGGGATGTAACATATGTATTGTAAATGTACACCCTCTACTGTATGTAAGGTAGGATCGCATAGACGGTATACCACTGTATATGATGGTGTCCGCCATATTAATATAACATATAATAAAGACACAGTTCATCCTCAATCGTTGCTATTATTACAATTCCCACATCCTTTTTGAATTTCTGGAATTCGTTGTAAAACCCAACCTTAGATTTGTCCAACCATTCACACTCAACTTCTCTCTAATTGATCCCATATTCTTCCTTGATGTAAATATTTTTTTTTTATTTCTTTGGACTTTAATATAATTAGTACTAAATTATTGTGGTTTTTGGTAGTGAAAACTTTGGAGTCAATTATTTCTAATTCTGTATCCACACATTCCAAGTACTGAAATATCGACCTTATTTGTTGATCAACTTGTTCCGATTTAGGCAGTCCCGAAATGACAATAGAGTATTGTCACTTTGCTCATCATTTGTCCTAACATATTAGTACATTTTTCCAGGTCATATAATCTCTTAATAAAAACTTGTTGATCACTTTCAAGTTGCTTCACCCTATTCTGTAGTAATTTGTTGTCATCTTTAAGCTATTTTCGAATCAGCTTTAAATCTTCATATTGGCGAGCCAAAAAATCTTGAGATTTGTGAACATCTAACACAATGGCAGTTAATTTATCAAGTGATTCGCTAATCACTTTGAAATCAGATGATTTAGAAGAGAGATTATTAAGTACACAAGCTACATTTACATACTGGTCATCATGTATTTGATCAGGCATCGCATTATTTAGATTTAGGGAATTACATTCCAAACAGCAGTACCATATTGAGCTTCAAATCATCGGCACCAAATATTTTTTTGCAAACTGTATGAAAAAGTCCATCGCAGTTATCGCATGCAAGGCTTATTCAAATATCAAATCGTAATGAAAGTAAGTTTATAATAAATAACCGAGTTCTTTCCTAATTGGCCTTATTGCATTACCTCAGCTAAAAATCATTTTAGAATCCCATTTCCATGGTGCAAATCGAATTTCATCATCTGATAGAACATCTGCTTTATTTCGCCGTAGGTAATGTATGAATTTTGTGAGTACACTATTTTAATTCATCTGGATTTCTTGCATACTGTTTAGCAGGTATTTGTTTATTAAGTGTTTTAGCAAGCTCTAGTTTTATTGATATCATCTGCTCGAATAGTTTAGATCAGAAGACGATTTAGTTGAACTAATTAAATTGGTGAGCATCTCTTGCTATTCTGAACACCAATTTTCATAGAGAACAAGTATTCGGGTAAGATGCTTAACTTTAATTTGTTTCCCGAAAAAATTGTTTGCCCCACGTTCCACAGGTTTGACTTTACAACGAAATTACATACAACGAGGTTACCACCACAAAATTTTGTTGGTTTAATATTTATTAACTTCATTAACAAAACGATATGTCAAATGGTAAGTATTTGAAGACCTCGACCTTCATCGAGACTTCTACAACAATATCTAAAATCATTCTTTCCATTCTAGTATTTCTTGGTTTCCCTACGTCATCATTTTGAACTAAAATATATGGTCTCACGTAAGCATATACCAACTTATTAATTAGATTTTATTTACAATTTATTGATTACTTTGGTAATCCTTAAACACTTGTTTAACAAGTGTTTAAGGATTACCAAAATAAGTTTTATTTGTCACACTTGTTGTCGGCCATAAGTTTATAAATTATTGATGTTTGTTTTTTGTATACCTTTTGGACAAATATCTGCTTAACAAATTAATTGATAAATCTTGCTTTCATACAGGTTGTTCCAGCATCATCGGATAAATCGCGCGCCCGATGGGTTGAATTGAATAGCATTATTTTTGTTTATAGGTTATTAAACGTAGTGATGTGGAATATTTGTTTTTATTTTACAATGGTGCGTGTCACTGCAAGTTTCATGTGGTGATTGTATCTTCGGTTGAATCAATTATTTCAATTGAGGAATAAACTATCCTTTCAGATTAAATTCTTTTGACGAGAACCCTTCGTAAGCTGAAGATAATATTAATTAGACGACACCAAATGCAGCTAATGTAATTCTATTCTATAAGGTAGCGAACATGGTAGTGACGATATATCATCAAATACATAACGAAATTATATTGTTCATATCAGATCATATTCAATTTAATCCGACTGACATTTCAATCGATCGAAAAGCCTGAATGTGATCTTTAAAACTGAACTAGAAGACAAAAAATTAATTCATTTTCAAGTTTTTATCATCATCATCATCATCATCCAAGATGATCATCAATCAAACAAAGAAATTATAAATTTTATTTTTTTGTGTTCGTGTTCTTTTATATTTTCTTCTTTAATTTTCGTTTCTTAAACAAAAAAAAAAATAAAATTTAAATCACGATTTTTTTTTTTTTGGTTCTTCACAATCAAGAAGACCATTAAGAAGATGACTAAGAAATTGTACAAGGAAACCAGTTTTTCAATTTTTCTTTAGCAATCATTTATATTATGCTGTGTTTTCGTCTTATAGGTACGAGTAGATACAAAGTATATATTAAACACAAAACCAAATCAAAACAACATAAGAATTAAGAACTTGAATTGTTGATCTTTTTGTTTGTACGAATATACATAAGAGATTCAATATTACGATGAAAATAGGTTTAAAATTGATATGTACATAAGAATCGAGAACGTTTAGCGATAACTTAAGTGGTATCACAAAAGACATACACGATAACATAACATTTAATGTGTATTATATGATGTAATTAACAATAACAAGTCATCAATAAGGTAATCGCATATCAAGCATATATACACAGTACGATGACATAGTTTATGATTATGTCGCCACGATAAATTTAGAACAAATCAAGTTTTGGATATTTGTGTGTGTTTGCTTGCGCTAAATGAATTTGCATCAAAATTTAATATTTATATATAGTAAGTAGGACCCATCCCGCACGCTATCTTCTTTACAAAACTATATACTCAAATAATGAATACTCAACGGACAATAATATTAAACAGCAGAACTATCTGCTTAATTTATTGCATAATTATACAAAATAATTGTCATTTATCAATATGCACATATACAAAAGAATTAACAAAACTAGCGAACTCAGTAAAATAATATTGGTGTTCGTGTGTACAGTGTATACTATATACAACACAGTGTGTCATCATCTTAATTAAAATATGTATATTTAGAAAAAAAAAATAACAAAACTAAACACTAAATTAAATTCACAAAAAAAATTAATTAAAATAATCAAAACTCACATCCGATTTATGTAAATTTTCAAAGTTGGAAATTAATTCGCTATTGGTGAATGAATAATGTATAACAAACAACTTATACATTCTAAAAATATAATATTTTAATTAGATTTTTAGGTATAATTAAATAATAACAATATAAAATTATATAATTTGAATAATAGAAGAAAAAAGCTCCAGTGATAAATTTTATTATTCTGTTTCGTTTCTAATTAATTTTACGGCGACAACGACGATGATGATGATAATGATAATATTGATTGTGTTATATTCTACACGTATGACATAGACACACTAGTATCGGATGCATAATACAGATGTATGTAAATTTTTCTAATTTATTTTGTTAACCACATATTATTATAACTGTTGTCGATTAATTAATGAGATTGGAAAAATTTATGTTTTAATATTGTATTACAGTAAAGAAGAGTTGGATATTTTGCATTCATATGGAAAAATCTAATGGTTTAGTGTACTGTACTCACCGAACATTGAGTATGATGAATTCTAAATTAATAGTGAACTTTCATCTTCCGATTTTTCTAATTGGTAGAAATACCTATAATCATTTAGAATATGTGAATTCCTCGTGAGACTGAAAAATTAGAAATGCATTTCATGGTTTGTGTAATTTAACTGAATACTTCAATAGTAAAGATTTTGCGAAGTGGACATGAACCTCATGATATTTTTCAGTTGGTCCTATCAATTATCAGGGTTGATGATTTTTTGAAGTTTGTGTCGTATTTTCATAAAATGGTCAAATTGACGCCGAAATACATCAGTTGTCTGAGTTTCAGTAATTGAACTGATTTTGCACAGAAGACATAAATCAACCTCACTGTTGTTTTCTGATAGTTCTATCAATTGCCAGTACTAACATTTGTTTTTTGTTTTTGAAACACAGTTTTGAAAATATAAAGGGCTTAAGCCTCACTGGTTATTAAATAGTATTTAGTAATAAAATAATTGAAGTTGAAAAATTGTATTGTTTTGTGCTAACTATTTTATCTTCTACATAATTGTGGTATTGTGTAAATATTCCTTAGATCATATAATATAATGGACCGCCAGCAATGGCTTTTAACTGTCTCTAACATCTGCAGCGCAAAGTAGCCTTGTGACCGATAGTGTAACTATAGCAAGTATAATCAAAATTAGTACCCACAGATGTCACTACCAAATTAAGTAGATGTCAACAGATGTCACTGCAACTTCATCCATCGTAAATCTTATAAATCTAAATAATAAATCTTATGTTAGAACAAAGTTAAATAAAATTATCCACTTTAAGGGTCAATAAAATAATTTTTTTGAATTATCGTTTTTTATTTTATTTGTAAATTTAAATTTGCAGTGACTTCTGTTGGTACTAAATGTATCTACTGAATTTTGTAGTGACATCTGTGAGTACTAATTTTGATTATACTTGTTATAGTTACTCGTCGGTCACAAGGCTACTATGCGCTGCAGATGTTGGAGATAGGTTATTTTACAATTTTATATGGAAACGTCACTTCGCTAGCGGCCCATTCTATTGTATGGTCTAAGAAATATTCCATTAATTTCGTTTCTTTATGATTTACATTTATAATTTCATTGGAAAGCCTCAAAAGCACTTCGGCTCGGACTTCATTCGTTCCAATTAATTATCATCTTATCATTTTAATGTTGTTTACTAGTAACACTAATCATAATTCATTACAGGACAGCGTCCAACACAGATCAAACTTAGATAATCGTAGTGGCAGCTAGTAGGTTTGTCAGAATTCTACTTTTATAATAGTATGTTCAGCTGGATACAAAACGCAAGACAATCTGTATACGTAATAATATGTAATAATGTGACAACGAAAATAAAACGTATTTCGACAGTTATTTATTGCAGACAACTCTTATCAATATATGAAAGTATTTATTAATAATAAAAATCCGACGCATAAAAATAGAAATTTTAAATTTTGTTTACTGATCATCTCATAATTTTTTATATGCCGAATTGATGACAAATTAGACCGATATAGAGTTGCCATTTTCACACGATTTTTTTATAGAGCTAATGGCTTTAATAAAAATAATTTATATACCATTATAAATATACTAAAGAGGAAGATTATAAACTAAGAACACACAGCTGTATTTCAGTCTATTTTTATTTTTCAAGTGTTAGTATATACTCTAATATTGTATAGGTGTTCTATTGTGATGCTATTATGTCTTACTATAGAGCATTTTTTTACGTTTTTTTTTGTGTGTTATTGCAATCGAATGTTTTTGGTTCAGTTTGAGTTTCATAATGAAGTGAGATATACATAAGTGCCTATTTGATTTTATTTCGCAAGTATATTTTTTATGTTAACTTGTATACGAGTATTTAGGTAAAATTATTTAATATTCTAATTTAAATATAGTAATTTAATACTCAAATTATTTTTTAGAATGTCGTTCAAGATTATTCAAGAGACCTCAAAAAAAGATTTTGTACTTACCATTCTACCTGAAGCGTTAGAAGACACTGGTGTATTTTGGTATCCACCTTCAAGTTGGAGTTCAAAAAAAAGAAATACAATTATGCAAAATCCGAACGCAGTACCAGACAAAAATTCGTGGGTGGCTAGATCATGTATAGTTAAAAAAAAGAACATAAAAACCTACGCAATTGCGGAACAGATTGAGGAGGAATTGCTCTCAAAAAATATTATAACAGAAGATGATCTTTGCGAGAGTGATGATAGTACAAATATGCCAACTCGCATCGGAAATAGGATCAGTAAGTATCCTTACAGCATACGATCGCCACAACCAAATTATGATTTGATTGCAGAAAGCTTGACTGCAGGTTCAATTCCTGTGGTTACTTCAAAGGAAATGGTTGTGAATGAATGGCCAACAATTAGTTACACCAGCATCGGAAGCAGTACAACTGAGCCACAAGGTACGTTGTCTATACCGACGATTATTAGCAAGACTATAATGATATTTTTACAAACATTTTGGACCGTTTTGCAGTTCCAACGGTAAATTTAATTTCAGAAGAAAACTTCAGATCGATAAGCACTGAGCCACCAGAGAGCGACATTATGCAGATCAACGATGTACAACATATATTATTTCAGCTGTTAGACAACCAGAGTAGAATTCTAAACAACCAAACCATGATACTTAACAACCAAGATCAGATAAAAAAAGATCTAAATACAGGATTTTCAAAATTAGATACGAAAATTGAAAATTTAATTAATGTTGGTGTATTAGAAACCTCTAAGAAAGATGAGGGTATGAAGCAAAGTAACCAATTTTCAATCCAAAATTTTAAAAAAATTGCCACTGTAGATGAAGCAAGATCTTTAGATCTTCTACTAACAGTTGAAGAAAATATGAATATTATGGTAAAATTTGCGTCATGTTTTAAATAGAATAATAATAAAACGATTTTCTATTAATTTAGGTTGCTCAAATGGGATACTTAGTGGGAAAAAATGGCATTAGAAGTGGCGAAGGTTGGACTTGCTGTTACGAGCTAGTCGATTCAATGTTCCTGCGATCGTTTCTGGTAAAGTGCTCGTGGACAGGTGCTTCAACGAGCAACGAAGATGGTAAAGTGGCGTTTTTGTCGTTCAAGCAAATTATAATATGCTTTTCCAGAATTATAATAAGTGCAGATCCACATTTTTCTGTGGCTGCAACGCAACAATTTTTTAAGAGCTTACTGCGTAATGCTACCAGATTCCTTATCCAGGAAAAAACCCAAAAACGGAAATCAACTGCAAGGATCAGATTCAAAAAACAAAATGAAAAAAAAATAAAAGTTACCGATATTGAAAGAAACAAGGACACCGAATTAGTAGAGGGCGATTCAAATGAACAAGGAATTGAAGATAACCAAAATGAAGAAGCGGCCCATGTCACAGCCAATAATATAAATGTGCCTCAATAAATAAAATACCAAAATTTGAATTATTTCATTCGTTAACATTTGTTGTTTGTATTTCATTTTCCAATTATGTATAAAGAATTTACTGTGAATAAGTGGTATGACAACCAAACCTTGATTGTTGTACGGAACAGACACTAACTTGCACTTTATATCGCTTAACTGATAATGCATATGCGAATCTTCGTCAAATGTTGAGTAAACAATGTTTAAACGCGATGATTTATGGGTGTTATAAATAAATCGTTATTAACTCTAATGGTGCGTAAATTGTGGGTGCGGTCAAGAATTCAGCCGCTGCGCAGTTTAAGCTGCACAAAAAAAATTGAAAAGCAGGCGAAATGCAAAAAATATTGGCTGCAATTTTCTACGACCAGCAGCCTCTGACTGCTAATTTGTAAGACATTTGTCATTTAGCTACTTTTATAATTTCTCGTGATTACGGTGATTACGAATAATTGAGAGAAATAGTGTTTTTTTATTTTATTTCACCAACAATAATGCATAAAATTAAATTTTTTTAAAAAAATTGACATTTTCAGATTTTTCATCCGCTTTAATGTGACTGCGTATAATGCGCAGCCTAACTTTATTTGCTGCATTTTAATCCGATGGAATGCGCAGCTCTGGCTGCAAATCTTAATTTTTGACCGACTTGCTGCATAAACTGCGCAGCGGCTGAATTCTTGACCGCACGGTGTGGCTCATTTATAGCTAATTTGTTAATTCTAAATAAAAAAGAAAATTTTATCAAGCTTTGAATTATATTTTGCATTGATTTAAAGTATAGTAGCATGATTTTGTAGCTAATAAAGAGTTCTCATAGTTTTAAAAGAAATTTGTTTTTCTACTGTCAAAATATATCATCACATAAATTTCATCTCAACGAAAAACTTTAAATATTTAAAATGTATAATTCCAAATCGTGGAAAAGGTATAAACTGAGTAGTGCTAATAAATGGTTTCTTACAAAAAATAATAAAATAGTTGG
The DNA here is from genome assembly GCA_963556165.1 of Tipula helvola. Taxonomy (NCBI): domain Eukaryota; kingdom Metazoa; phylum Arthropoda; class Insecta; order Diptera; family Tipulidae; genus Tipula; species Tipula helvola. The sequence goes on from OY744481.1 coordinate 105,765,545, forward strand.
ACTAGATAAAGTAGAAGAAAAAAATAACCAAATATTCATAAAAGGAACATCACTAAAAACAGTGATAAAGCTAATTGCATTAAATAAGCTCCTTTGTAGATGATAGTGCTACTTAATTGCTAAATAAAAACTAGTCACTCTATAATTGGACATGCTTTACTACGGTATTGTTTTGAGCTCTAAACTGGCTTAGAGGGCTGTTAACAGCACTATTAAAGCTAGTAGTGCTAAAAATTTACCATATATAGCTTACTTTTTTTGTTAAAGCTTAGGGTATAAATTGCTTCTAATTTAGTACCAATAGAAACCCACGTGCTTTTCTAGAACTACAGCAGACCAACCTCACAACTATCAGTGAAAATTGATAGAATTAATACGGCATATCGGAGCAAAATTGAATACCAACAGTTTCCCACGTTGAATTTCGGCGATGGTAGACAAGATACGAGATATATTAGCGTAGAATTCAAAATTCTAGTAAACATTTACAAAAATATATTTCAAAGGTGTGGCTATAAAATCGCATTTAAAAATCAAAATTCTTTAGATCAAAAAATTCAAATCAAGGACAATACAATTTTCGATACCGGTATTTAAAAATCAACACGTTCTGATTACTCATCATTTCATATTGGTCAAACTGGTAGATCGTTCAAACAAAGATCCAAAGAGCATATAACTGGTATAGGGAAAATCAGAACTGAGCCGAATTTCGCATAACACACAAATAAAACATAACACAACTGCATGAATTTGGATTCAAATATGGAAATATTAGTTACTTAGATTGAAAAAAGGAGATGCTATGGATTGTTTAGAAGAAATCGAAATTTACAAAAACAAAAACAACAAATATTTATTGTTGGTTGTTGGTAGAGTTTCTGTTTTCCCAAAGTTTTCCAGTCCTCGAGATCCGAGAATCTCGAACTCGTCTCAAATGTTTACAACTATGACCAGGTATTATTTGTTGGTGATTTTAATCTACCAAAAATTTCTTGGTGCTGGATAGACGAATGTTTTGTGGGTTCTACTGTTGATGTTACTTCCGGCTATGTGTTGGATAGCTTTCCTAAAATAGGAACTCGTCAATTCAATGTAGTATACAATAGTTATGGTCGTATTTTAGAGCTCGTTTTTTCATCGGTGGAATTTATTGGCGTAGAAGCAAGTCAGGATTTAGCGGGGCACTCAAGTATATACCACACACTACCTTCTAATTAAATATTATTTTATTGATTGTGATTTACGAAATTTTGTTAACAACGATTTTGAATATGATTTCAGGGCTACAGATGTGCCTTCATTAATCAAGTTTTTTGATAATGTTGATTGGAATTTGTCATTTAATGGGTTGAGTGTTTCGGCCGCCGCCTCTGACTTTTATAAAATTTTGTCATCCGGGTTTCATTTGAGCCATGATTCAATCGTCGCTTGAAAATATAGCCAACAGAAAATCAAGAGCGTTTAAGGCATATAAGAGATCTGGGTATGTATACGACGAACGAAAATATCGCGTATTATGTAAAGAATTTAAGGTTCTCAACGAATTTCTTTATAATATATATTTGATACAAATCGAAAGTGAAATTTCTTGTCACCCGAAACGATTTTTCGCGTTTATAAATAAAAGAAGAAAATCACAAGGAATGACGCATAATAATGACTCTGTCTCGGGTTCATATGAAATTTGTAACGCGTTTGCTAATTTTTTTAAGGGCTCATTTGACAGTTTCGATTTGTTTCAGCCTTCAAGTGATGACTATATCTATAAATCAAATGTCGTAATCCAACTTTCTCCCTCGAAAATTATAAAGGGATTAAACGGTTTAAATGCTGGAGGTAGTACGGGTCCAGATGGGGTGGCACCTTTGATCCTAAATAAGTCTGCCCTTTCTTTGTGGGAACCGCTTTATTATTTGTTTAATGTTAGTCTTTCTAGTGGAATATTTCCTGATATTTGGAAGAATTCATTTGTTGTCGCCATTGTGAAATCAGGTAGAAGAAGTGGTGTTACATGTTATAGAGGTATTTCGATCCTCTCGGCGATTGCTAACCTTTTTGTATCTTTGGTGAAGTCTAGAATAGAGTTTCACATAAGACAGAGAAAAAGTTCGCGTCAACATGGCTTGGTACAGGGCAGATCTACGATTGGAACCTCATGGTTTTTTCAAATGATACATTCAACATTGTTGGATCACGTGGACAAGTCGATGTTATTTATACAGACTTTTCGAAAGCTTTCGATAGGTTAGATCACAAACTTTTAATTAAATGGATGATGTCCTATATCTAACTAAGCGATGGCAATGCGTAAAGATTTCAGCAGCTAGATAATTCTGTTTTCAGATTACTTCCAGTGTTCCACAGGGAAGCCACCTTGAACAAGTTCTGTTTACGATATTCATTAATGATGTTGTCCAGTGTTTCAAGTTTTGTAAATGTCTTATGTATGCCGACGACCTAAAAATCTATGCGAATATTAATTTTATAGTTGACTCTGCACGTATGCAAGAGGAATTTGATGTTTTTTGTGAATGGTCCGTAAGGAATAAGCTGCTATTGAATACGAATAAATGTAAAGTAATGACGTTGTGCAGGTCGCGGCTGTCTTGTGCAGAGATCCCATACATTTTGATAGATACACAGATCAGTAGAGTCTCTGATATATGTGACCGAGGAGTCGTTTTCTCGACTAACCTGTCTTTCAATAAGCATATGATTATATAGTAGATAAAGGATACTCTTTATTAAGTTTTATCAAGCGTAATGAGAGGGAATTTTGTGACCCGTTTCCGTTAAAATCCCTTTACGTGACTTTTGTTAGATCTGTTCTAGAATATGCTTCAGTGATATGGAAACCGTCCTATCAGACCCATTCTGATAGAGTTGAGAGTATTCAGAAACAGTTTCTGATTTATGCACCGCGACGTTTGCCTAACTCGAATCATGGTTTTGCTCGTGAACAATACGTTAACGGTTTAATGTTGTTAAAGTTACAAACTTTAGCAATTAGACGAAATATCGCTTGTATCGTGTTCGCCCGTAATGTGCAATGTTCTGAAATCGATTGTCCTGAACTCCTTGAGAAGTTTTGTAGTTACGCCCCTCAGCGAGCACTTAGACCGCGGTCAGACTTGTTACGTATTCCGTTTAGTTCGAACAATTTTAATAGTACGGAACCACTAATTAATGTTTTCAATGCTTTCAATAACTGCGCGGCAGTTTTAATTTCGGCATGTTGAGAGATTTGTTTAAGGGAGGGTTAAAGCAAATGACCATTCAATTTCGTTAAATTATTTTTCTATTTTATTTAATTTTTTATATTAATACTTTTTAAATTTTGTTCGATATATTTTTTTGCTATATTGATATGCTCTTTTTTATTAAATAAATCATGTGGTGGTGGTGGATATAATATTATTATCATACTTTGTAAATTACATAACCTGATAAATAAATAAATAAATAACTCTTTACTCAGTGCTTCAATCTGGACAAGGCATCGCTGATGTGGACCATTCGAAACTACAAAATCAGAATTAACGTTAATTATCATTTGTTACCGAATCCCACCCCCTTGACATATAAGATTTCATTTTATATATCTCCTAGCTCTCCATAACCTGCGCCACCCTAATGGCGTGATATTATTTTGAATCCTCTCATAGTAATTTGCTATTAGAAGTTATATACGACTTTAAATACCAAGACAATTTATTACTCAGAAATAATACCTTTAAACGCGATTTTATTAAAGCAATTCAAAAGTAATATATCGATCAACATGTCGTTGAAATTTCAATCATTAGTTGCTTTCCAATCGACCAACCGCAAGCACCCGCTAGTAAACTGCTAGTAGAATGGCTTTTGTATTTGCTATGGTCGATTGGCACGCCCAGATTTGGCTGTTATGAGTAAAACATAACCTCAAAATCGTAATTGTGTGCTATTACGGCAAAGTTGTTATTTTTTTTATATAAAATCACAAAAAAAATAATTAATGTACAACGCGCTAAACAAAATCAATTAAAATTTCTAATATTAGCATAAATATTAAGCGGTTCTACATTTAACCACCTGGCGTCAAAATTGTGCGTAACTGCTTCTAACTGCTCGTAATAAAATAGCAAGAGCAGATAAGAGTAAATAATTTAGCGAAGACAAAAACCATTCTACTAGCGGTTCACTAGCGGGTGCTTGCGGTTGGTCGATTGGAAAACAATTATTAAAATGTCATAAAATTTCAATAAAACGTCGCAGAAATGTCAATGTCATAGAAACGGGAATATCTTGCTGTATTTAAAAGCTCACTAGATATAATTATTTTTAAATATTAACGATATTATTTGCCAACAGCAAAGTATGTTAGGTAAATTTAGAAATTTAATTTCCATATTACACCATCTAGGGAAAAATTGTTGGAATTTGCAAAGTGTTTTAACTGTAGAAAAAGATTTCTTCGGGAAGTTCGACATTACCTCGATAAACAGATAAACAAATTTATATTATTCCTTTCTGTCCCAATGACCCCCATACGCAATGCTTCAACCGACTTCAAATTTTGTGATGTATTGTTAAATTTATCGTCAACGTAACAAAAAAATCGTCGGTCCTGTTTTTGTGAAAATCTGTTCCTTCTTTATCTTTAGACAAAATTTCGACGAAAACTATCAATATATGTGAGAATGGGAGGCAAACAAAAATAATGAAAATGTGTAATTGGAAGGACGGAAGAGTGAAAGGACGGACACAACATTTTTCTGATCGGTGTTTCGGGGTCCTGGTAACCTAGCTCGTCGATAAATATGAAAAACTAAAACAAATTTTTTTTCGCGATTACAATACTTACCCAATATAACTTCGTTATAGTGGGAAAAGTAAAAAGTATTACCAGTTGATGCTAAACTTATTACTCTGATTTATTCCTAAATATATATAGAATCAACAATGTACTTATAACTAGCGAATTTTACATTTCCCCTTAAAAACTTTTAACAATTTCAATTTTAGTGTATTTAACACCTCTTCGTAAAATATTTGTCAATCTGGAATATACCAGAATAATTTAATGTTTGAATATAATAACCCGCATGTATACATTAAATACACTAAAATTGAAATTGTTAAAAGTTTTTAAGGGGAAATATAAAATTCGCTATTACTACAAGTACGTACATGGTTGATTCTATATATAGGAATAAATCAGAGTAATAAGTATAGCAGTTCAGTCGCTATAGCCTGATGAGATGACTGAAAGATGAATTATTTTTCATGCTCACAGATCGAAACTAAATTGCAAGAACTCTTAACAATTTCTACTCTTCGTAAAATATTTATCAATCTGGAATATACCAGAATAATTTAATATTTGAATATAAAAACATAATTTATTTGAATAAATATAAATAGTGAAATAACCCACAATCAATATAAATATTTTTTATTATGAATATCAATCACTAGCTGGTAATCTTATTTATTAATTTATATCGCCCCTCGCCTATTGATTTATATAAGCTGGGTAAATTTATAAATTTCAGAATGCAGTGTTCATTTTTAATAAATCATCAAAGTAGATTGGAAATGTATTGTCGTTGTATTACTATTGGTTATAACTTAGGTGTCTGTAACCGGGTCAACTTACACATCATCTTTATGTTGTATTTATTCATCAGCCCAGCAACCCCGATTATTTTAGCTAGTACACATTTATTACTGGTTAACAATATTCACTGACGAATAAACAAATCTGGCTAGCAACTAAATTTAACTTTTAGTCCATCATATTTTACAAACCAAGGATACATCCATCCCATAATATAAAATTGGTTGCATTCACTGCACACCGTTCAGTAATATTGGAGACACCATAAAGAAAGGCAAAACTTTATAGAATTTTTTATTATTCGTTTTTTTATTCTTTAATAATTTATAAATTTTGTAAAGTAAAATAAATTATTATTATAAAAAAAAAAAAATTGTTTTTATAAGTTTTCTTCCATTCAATTTCTTTGTTTTCTTATTCATTTCATCGTTTCGTTTATACAAAAAAAAAAAATATATTTCCTTATCATCATCACAATATTCTTCTTATTTACCATTTTTTTTCACATCTTTTTAGTGTTCTTTGTGTATACAATTTTCTTCGTTTTGGTTCTTATTTACAGCCATACATCGTTTATTTTTTATTTTTTGTTTTGTTCATAATATCATCCATGCTAAGATAAAAAGAAAAAAAAATTAAGAACATAACAAAAAATACGAAATGACGATGACGAAGATGATGTAGAAAAACTGAATACATAAATGTTAATAAGAAGTAAACTAAAAATGAGAATATCTTAAAACTAGTTCATACTTCAATTGTAAATAATAGTCGCAGTCTTTCTTGCGGTTTGGATGTAATGTAAGTATATGTTATGCTGTGTGTACGGTGATGATATCTTAAAGATTATTATTACGATGATCATGAGGATTTTTATTTTTTTTATCTTAGCCTCGGTATAGGACAGTTGCACCAATTTTTTTTTCTTTTTTGTTTTAATTACATTAATTAAAATGAATGATTTATTTGCTGAAATAGTTAGAATATAAATAAGAAATAAAAATTATAATAAAGACGAGAACTAATTCTTAGACAATAGACATTAATCTTTAATATGTTGTTTACTTATATGTATGCGGCCTATGTACAACGGTATGCATAGCATAAATTTATGAATATGTCTATATTATTTTAGTTGACATAAGACATTATTTATCGTTTCCTTCGTCAGCGTTCTGCACAATATATAGTAATATAATGTATACATAGATGGATTGTTAGATAGATACGTAGATAGAGAAGACTTTATATTATACGTATGACAAATCATATAAATCAATCAACACATTGTGGATCTCATTCCTAATTGTCAGATTAGATGTGATATGTGATGCAGAAAAGTATTATTTGCGGTGAGATGGCTACAGTTAAACCGAAATCCATTGTATAGTTTGATTATTCTTTTTTTAATACTGTATCTAATTTTATAATATTTTAAAGGTGAAATTCAATAGATTGCACAGAATAATTGTACAAATTAAAGATATATATTTTTGCCTTGAGTAAGGAGTTTCCTTACATTGTAGGACAATTCAACAAGCTCAACCCTTAATTATTTGTGTTGCTCTTTGTTATAACGTTTATTGTTTTCAGATGATGATCATTACAATTCGGTAAACAGGGTATTAAAATTAAATGTATTTACTTTTTTAATTATTTTTCTTTTTCAGAAACTTGGACGCCTTAACATTCTCCCGCCCATAAATTACGCAGTGTTTCATTCAGCTACGTACATATGTGCAGTTAACCGAGGATTTCATCCCAGGAAATTTAAAAAAAATCAACCAGGCAACCCTAGAAAATGTAAAGCCATATTTAGTATTATGTGAAGTTAGCCCAGGCCAGAATTTTATTAAAATTATATTAAATATCGAAATTACATAATATACAATAAAATAAAATCCACATACAATATTAATAAAATTTAAATCAACACTGATATTTTTTACTTATTTGCAAGATTTTACTGAGCACCTAAAAATGTATGGATGCTAGAATCTAGAATCTAGATGCTATAGCTATTGGTTTATTTTGCCGTAAATAAAATTATCTCGTATTAGTGATTACTGATTAGCATTTTTGAGATCGGAATACCATTAGCTTAATTTAGAAAACAATTCTTGAAAACCGTATTGTTCCAAGTGCCCGAAATATAGCCATGGGCTGAGCCATGGTTCATTAATTTTTATTGTTTGATCATTTATTCGTCTGGTTTGCCAAAACTAAAAATGTCTCATATTAGTGATCAGCATTTTTGAGATAGGGATACCATTAGCTTCATTAAAAAAACAGTTCATGAAAAACGTATTGTTCCAGGTGCCCGAAATATAGCCATATGTGCACAGAAAAAAATAACTCAGTAAAATTGATAACATATTAGTAATATTGATACAAAACGTAACCCATAAGTAAAATTGACACAATTGATAAATTATTTTATCAGTTTCAGGGGAAAAAGCAATGTGATTAAGAAGTATAACTAATTTGTAGTATGTATAAAAAAAATATCAGTTTGATAATTTATTTGTATAAAACTTCGTTTTAATGTTTTATCAGTTTGATGAAATCTTTTATATCAACATTACACATTTTTTCAAAATTGTATAATACACTTCTTCTTGATGATACAAAATGAATAATTAACAAACAATCCTGTGTCGATATGATAACTTAATTTTAAGAAAAACATACGAATTTTTATTAATTTTATAACAAATTTATTATTAACAAACAATGTTTGTTTAATAAACATAGAGTACTCTCTCCATTTGATAAATCAATTTTAAGGTATTGAAACAATTATTTTGGAATAGGTATAATATCAATTTATTATTAACAAAACCGATTTTATCTTTCCTGCATACGTAATAAAATAAAATCTTCTGCATAAAATCTTCAATATAAAATAATTAAATACATATTTAATATAAAGAATTCAATTTAATAAACAAAAATCACTTTAATAAAATTAAGACTTCATATTAATATTTATGTACATATACATACTACATCATACTATACTACGTATTATTATTAAGTCACAATTAAATTTGAAATAAACTAAAATTATAATATGTACTAGTTTCAACAATTCAAGATTGTTTATAGGACAATTTATATAATATTACATAATTTTGCTACTACTCCATTTTTCATATTAAAATTATATTCCTTAATTCAAAAATAATAAATATAAAATATTTTTTTTAATATTTAATTAATTCAATTTTTATTTGTAAGATCGCCGATCAATTGCAATACAGCAGCTGATTTTATGTCATATTTCGTTTTTAAATTATAAAAAAAAATTTGGATAAAATTCCAGAGAACTTCAGTTTCGTCTGGATATTTAATATTAAACACTTGAAAAATTTTAAAAGTGACGTCGATAGCTTCTAAAAAATTGTTAAATTTATATTTCACATTATCTATGTATAAAATAATATTATTTATATTAAACATATCTTCCTCAATTAAAATTAACGGCTGAATTGGTTTTTTTGAGTCCTTCTTTAATTGGATGAATGACTCAATGCCAGTGAGATTGGGTGCTATGGTTAATAAGGATTCCTGGGAATCCTTAATTGAAAATTTTTTTACACACTGTTCTCCAGAAGTTTGCCTAGAAACCTTTCTGGTAGTCGGTATGATGACAGAAGGCAGCAAGTAAAATATTATACATGTTCGACTGTCTGTAAATAAAATATATATTTTGAATTAGCTACCCATTGAAAATTAATTTTAACGTATTTAATGTATTGCATGAATATTTGCTATATACAATTAATAATGTGACACTTACTTTCACTTATAATGTCCCAATTATCTTTCAATTGCTTAAATATTTTTTTGCTGCCAACATCTTTGATTCGGGTTTCGAAGATCTCCATTAACTTGAATTGTATTTTATTGAAAATATCTATTAGAGCTGTAGACTGCGGGCATAGGTATGAGTAATCTATATTAATCTGAAAAAGTTATCATTAAATAATGTCTAACTTCATGAATAATTAGTTTAAAAAAACCACCAATTTGAATCCTAGTTTTTCTTTGTAATGAGGCCACCGTGTGAATGCATTTTCCGTAGACAATTCTTTAAATTGTTTTATTCGCATTGCACATGTTGCCTGCCAATGACCTTCAATATCCGACCATGTTTGTTGAGTTGTTCCATTGAGCGCATTTAAATGATGTTCGACATCCTGACTCCCAGCCACGTCACCACTTACAGCGTCATCTGGTGAATTATAGAACAAATTTAAATCATCTGTTGTAATAATAATAATAATTGGTTTTTACGATCCATTGTCAACAACTTTTTTCTAAAACATTGACCGTGCAAATGAGAGCCACACTACTTTTTAATTTACCTGGAATTTGAACGACCTCGTTTTGATTCTTGCTACCATTCATGTTGCTATTGTTCGAAAGAACCAAATTCCTTTTAAAGTTGTAAAAATTTGTTATTAATTTTGTTGTAGTAGACCTCCTTTAATACAATGTATTTAATAAACATGTTAATAAATATTTTACTTTAGATAAACTTAAAAATATTTTACCTTTATCTCTTTTTTAAAAACACTAACAATCTGTTCAGCTATATTTTCCACCAGTGGCACAGGCCATTTAACATTCTGATCTATCATGTACGTATATATTGCTTCTCGCATATTTTTTCGATGTACCTCGGTTAAAAAATCATGTTCTGCGTAATACTTTTGTATATTTCTCCCCAAAAATGAAAGCTTTAAAATTTCCTGCAAATCTATAATATTTGATTGAAGCGGATCTATAGTTAATATTAAACTAGGCTCGGTCGGGTCAATTGAAATGGCTGATGTTTTTTGTTTGAAAGATTCAAGTTTATGCTGGAATTTTACTCGATATCCTAAAGGCACATGTCTTAGCATATTTGCTACTTCCGACGGAGACAAAATCTTTAACGCTTCAATGTCGATACATTCCCCTGTAAAATTAATGAATTAGTAATCAGTAGCAGGATTTCTCACAAACAACTTACTTAATAAAATTGGCATTAAAAAGGGCATACTCCACTCAGCCATAAGTTCTCTTATGCCATCCTTTTGATCTTCCGATAGATTTGGGTAATTTACCATAGAAGGTATTGTCACCTTATTTATATAGAGAATTCCCTGCTCAAGATCCAAGTTCTGGAACACGGTACTCTGGAAGTGAGTTACTTGGTCCGAAAACTGATTGGTTTGAAAATCAGAATTTATATTTTCAGACATGTTAGTTGTGTTTTCTAAAAAGTATTAATTATAAAATAATTATTAGTATAAATAAATTAGTTTAATTAATTTCTGGAAATTAGTACATATAAAACCAAAATTTAATATTGGAACGAAATAAAAGAATAGATACATTGTCGATACGACTAAATTAAAAAAGCTGCAAAATAGATGATGGTTTTTACTGATGAGTTAATTATTAATTTATTATGAAAGATATTGCTTAAACAAATTATTATTTAGATACGAATATTATTTTATACATGACAATATGATATACATATGATGAAAAATTAGAAAATGCTTTGTTTAGTTTTCGAATACAAAGTAATCTTTTAAACGAAACATTGTTTGATTTTTTCCGTTTGTCATTAAATTGATAGGAGGACCACTAAAATGTTTAATGTTGTTAACTGAAATTTCTATGCAGTCATCACTATTGACTAAATAAGCATCGTAGTGCTCCAAATATGAATATACATTTCTTTCCTCCGACACAATTATGATCTCTTCATTTTCGTTAATAACGAATATTTCTAATATTTTGTGAAGACATAATACGTCTTTAAAGGTGGTTAAATAAAATCCGCTTTGATAAGATTTTCCTTTAAAAGTTATTTTAGAGAAACATTCAGCATTTGAATAAGACTTATATTTTATCTCAAAATAAGTTTTGTATGAACTGTTCTTTTTATGAATATTTTTATATTCTAATTGATGTTGAATCTTTTCTAAAGCATATTCTGCAAATTTATATTGATATTTTTTTGCTAAAGATAAAATTATGTTTTTTCGAGATGTTATTACTCTAGCATATGTTTTAACCTCTTTATGTTTAGCTTCCATGCGCATACACCAAATGAAACGTAGTGCTCCTGATTCTTGAATAATGTGCGGATAGTGTACAAGATGATGATGTTTTGGTTTTAGATTATCGTGGAAAAGTCTTATGTAATCTAAATTGTGTTCTTTTATTAAAAATTTTAAATATTTTATATTTTCTTCGTCAAATTTTGGTGACAATATTGCATCAACTAAATGTAATAATTTAATCATAAATTTCCACACTTCTTCTCCCTCTGGTACTAAATCTCCAATTATTATTGGCAAACAATATACTAAACTCATCATCTCACGTGCAGAAGTTTTAAGATGAAAATTCTTTAAATGGTTCATTTGAATTGGTGGCGATGTATTAGCCATCTCAATAGATCCACAATTAAAGCAGTTTTTACGGCAATTTAGCATGTCAAGGGTAAAATATTTCCTTTTTTCTATTAAGTGTAAAAGAATGTGGCAAATATCATAATGACATATCCCTTCAAATATATCGTGCATTATATCTACTGAAAAATTGTTAACAACATGAAAAGAATGCAAGGTATTAAAGATTGAATCCCTGGAAATACCTGTTGCACTGAAATTCTGTAACGAAACATCATTTGAATAGTTCTCTTTCGTCCTCATTTGGTCTGCATCTTCTTGACATTGTGTTTGTGTTACAATCTTGGAACATTTGCAAAATCGGCAAAAATAGTTGGCAGAAAATGATCGACTAAAATCACAAACGCTATTTACAGCTAAGTTGTCACCTAGAATCAATCCTAAGATGAAAAATAGTTGCATTGGTCCAGTGTCTGTTCTTATCGTGATCCCATTTTCTGCTAAATTGTTCATTTCCTGAATTAAGGTTTTAAGGCACTTTTCATTGCCGAATTCTTTAAAATCGGTACTTTTGATAAATCCAGCGATAAAAATATTTTGAAGTTTTGATGAATTTAAATCTAATGGAAAGCTATAGTAGATCCCACAAACCGACTGCCGAGCTGCATTTGATCCTAACGGATTGTTAATTTCCAGATCATCTAAATATAGAAAATAAGGTATGATTATTTTGTTTTCTTTGCCCGCTACTTTCGTTTTCCATAAATTTCCTTGAACAAAATGGGATATGGTATTGTTGGGCGACTTTAATTTTTGTAATTTATTTAATGTACATAACAAGTTTTCCTTTTTTTCGAAATGTTTTTGGAATTGAAACGTTAAGGGTAACATAACACCTTTTAAGTCCCTCTCTCTGTAAAAACTTTCACCATTTTTATACTGAACGTCAATTTGTCTGTTAATAATAAATTCTTTAATATTTTGCATTAAAGTTTTTTCTTTTAACCACTTCACCATTTTATATTCTGAGTTAAAATTGTCAAACATATGCTTACATTTCTCTGCAATTATTTGTAGTTTGCTTTGAGTTATAGAGTTTTCATTGATTAGCGCAATTATCAAATCGGAAAGCGGTGTTAGAACGGCGTCGTTCATAATTTTTTGAATGAAAATTACATCAGATCGGGCAAAGTTATTCTTTCCATACAACTTTATGATGAATTGTGTAATATAGTTATCAAATTCATTTAAAATTTGTAAAAAATTTGGATGCTGTGGATCATAATTTTTGGCTGGTAATGGTAGTTCCGGTTCTTTATCGCTATTTAAATCGCAATCATTGTGCGAGTAGCAATCACTTAAAAATTGAGTTTCTTGATTGAAATGTTTTTTTGCATGCCGTTTGAAGGTTGCAAGTCTAGAAAATAAAGCTTTACAATCGACTGCCGTACATCTATACGTGCTAAATCTGTTAAGATTGTGGAAAATTTTGTAGTGTAACACTAAATCATTTAAATTTGCATATCTATTAATCGAAGTACACATAAAGCAATTCATTTTAATAGTTGAGGTTAGATAAAATATTCGTTATTATAATTCGTATACAGATTGCTTTCTATAACAAGAAAAAATAAAAAGAAAACATTTCGGTTAGATGTCACGTAATGCATATCACCCACCCAATTTAACCTTAAAACCATGTTTGGGGAATAGAGTTCCTCTTCTAACCAAATCAAATAAATCAAACTCTCCATTACATTTAGGAGCATTTAAAAATACTTATTTTTATATAAATTGTTAACTTGTGATTTAGTTTATTATTTTATAAATAAACCAAATACACAAAACTAGAATCATTTAAAAAATGCTATTATCCCTACATTTAATGAAAATTAATTCTGCGGGGAATTTTATTCTCCATAACAAGGATTTGAATTGTAAAACATACACACGGGTTTAAGGTTAAAGCATGATTTTTCGGCTATGCTAATTTAACACGACGATCTTCTCACTTTAATGGAGCCCCATTTTTTATTGTTAGATAATTATGCACTTAAAAAATACTTACTTAATGAACAAAACAGTTTATTATAAAGAAAATATCACTTAATAACACTTTGGCTTATTATTATTCACATGTAATTGATTATTTTCAATTAATTATTTAAACAAAATCACATTTAATATTTAACACAACCATTTCTTGTGAAATCACGGACTAAATAAAATTAACAAAAACGTGCTGCTGCAACACTCCGAATTTCCCGTTATTTATTTTTACAAACTGTTTCAATATGATAATTAATTTGTCAAAAAACGATTTGACAAAATAATGTTATGAATTCGTTAATTCTGTACCGAATCAAAAAGTCGATTTTATTATTTATATATTTATTTACAAACGATTTGTCAAAAGGTTAATTAATTTTAAATAAATGATAGATAATATAACACTGATGAAAAAAAAAAAAAGCAAATGAGTCGTAATCATGTCCACAGGTTTTTGCAATTGTGTTTTTGCAAAATTGAATTGCCATGATACGTACGAGTTTACCGTATCGCTTTACTTTAGAGTGATGCTTGTCTTTTATATATTTTGGGCAAACCGGTCAAAGAAGGTGTTTTTTTCTCAAACGTAAATGCTTTTCCGATTTCAATGTCCGGATTATAAAATTGAATAGAAAACAAACACAGCGGAATTTCTAAATATTTTAATTGTTTTAGGCATAATTGATAGCATTGATGGAAAATTTTAAAGATACTAGATTGACTACACGGCTTCGCTAATTTGGTAAAATTTTCGATGACATTTTGGTAAAAATGAGGCTCTACAGCTATAATTTCCCGTCTTATATTGTTTTTTAGCTCTGAAATTATTCTTGGCTTATGGGTGTAGGACAGGACCTTGACATAAGCCCCCAGAAAATGTCTAAAGGTGCCAAATCACATGATTCGACGGCAAATAAATGTAGCTTTTTAAGCAATAGAGCGATTGTTCGACACTTGTTGTTGTAAAACTTACCATGGAGGTCCATATCAGGGAAGTTCGGCCACTGAAAATTGGTAATCTCCGCCCGATACTTCTCTCTACTGACGTTTAATGCTCCTTCTTTATCGTTCTCGAAGTAGTAGAGTCCGATGACACTACCAACTCACAATCAGCACCAAGCAGTATTTTTACCTTGTACAATAGGCGTTCGAAGATAACCTGTGGATTGTTCTCACCTCATAAATGAGAAGTTTTTTACTTACGTAGTTGATAATGGTGGCCAAAACTTTCACGTAATGAGCGATACGTATAAGATTTACAGAAGGCGAATTCCCGTAATAGCGTTGAAAAATTTCTAGCCGTTGTTAAACGGTATATCTGGTCATGATATCAAAGTAGGAGAATATTTATGCCACTTCAGATTGTAGAGATTCCGTTCCGTTTTTTTTATTCAATTTTAAAATCCATTGGAAATGGAAAATACTTACATACATTTTTTTCTAAAGGTTCGGTTGCCCTAAAATTGAAAATACATTATGTTTTGATTTTAAACTTTGGTAAGTATGGTTAATTCTTTTTAAACGATTCTTATCGTTATACTACACAATTTGTCCAAATCGATTACGTGGAAGAGATTTGAGGCAGAAAATTGCTTATACATATTATGTTCTTTCGATTCAATTTTCTGAAATGTGTACCAGAACTTGGTAAAATTTGGTAATTGATAAACAATTTAAGACCAGGAACCTTTATTTTATAGTTTAAGGGTTTTTATATATATCGATATTGCATTCTATAAATATTTTATGAAATAAATAAAATTAATTTATACAAAATTGATAAACTGGAATTTGTCATTTTGACAAAATTTATTTTTTTCAGTGGCTGAGAAGTTTCATTCATTTTTATATTTCGATCAATTATTCGTCTGGTTTTCCAAATGGCTCAAATGGCCAAATCTCAAAAATGCTAACAACTAATACGAGACATATTTATTTTTTTTTTTATTTTTACTTTATTAAGAAAGTTTACAATATTTACTAAAAAGTTACATTGTTTTTTAGTTGCGCTAATTCTATTTGAATTATTTTGCAACGTAATTTATTAAATTATATTATTGCAAGCTGTAGGTCATGAAGTTTCTCACACAGATAACAGGAATTCATTAAAAAAAAAATTAAAAAATAAAAATAAAAGATTCGAAACTATCTCATGCTTTGTACGGTTTTTGGTTCTTTAAAAACTCCAGAAGGCTTTTTTAAAGCTTATGACATTATTTGAATATTTAATCTCTCTTGGCAGTGAGTTAAACAAACTACTACTTAAGATATTTAAATTTTTATCGGTATTTGGGGCTATCATGTAATGTGAAATATGTCTAGTCCCATGGTTATGACGACTTCGTATTTGTTGAAAATACAAATTGTGAATTATTAAATTATTGGTCAGTTTATATAACAATAATAATTTTTCAATTTCAATTTGCAAATTCAAACTTTTAAAATTTTGAAATAGTAACAATCTAGGATATTTAAAAGGCAAATGACACATGTACTTTAATGCTCGTTTCTGTAAAATAAATAATTTATCAAGTTTATATTTAACACAGTTACTCCAAGTTGGTAGGACGTATAATATCAAAGCAACCTTGATTATACAAGCCATAATCTAAAAAACGAAGCTTTTTTAAGGGAATTAGAAACGACGAAAAAATCAAAATTTCCATAGTAAAACACATAAAACATATGGGAAATCGCTTTTTTTCTTAAGACAAATTTGTCAATGAAAACGTTACAAATTCTTAATTATAATTTCTGAAATATTTTCATAAATGTTTGAATTTCAACATATATAAATTTCGTTTAAGTAAATCGTTTTCATTTTCTTGTAATAATTGATTTATTTAAACCAAAATATCAAAAAAAAGTTCATAATAACAGCATTCTGGTCAAATAAAAAAGAAAAGCTTACTACAAATTGTGTGCATTAAGTATATTACATTACATTACATAGATGGCAGTGATGGCAGTACACATTTTTTAAAAATCGTACCAAAAATTGCCACCTGGGGAAATTTTAAGTTCAAAAATTGTAGGAAAAGCAAAACAAATTCTCAAAATATTAAGAACGTGTCATAATTTTGTGATTAAACAATTTTTTTTCATTTTTTCTGAATAAATCTGAGACATCTAACGTACACTATTAAAACTACAGATAAATTTAGCAAGTATTATTTTAATTCGTCAGAGCCAACTTTGATATATTTTTCAAAATGAAAGTTCGAAAAATATATTTTAGAAATAATTTAATTTTAATATTTCTGCAATTAATATTTACTTAATACCAATAAACCCTGCATGTATATTGCTGCTAAAGGTATGTAGAACACTTATTGTATAAAAATTTTGTAACATTTTTGCTTTTTTCAATGAAAAACTTGAAGCTAAAAAACACCATTTTTACTATGGATTCCTATGGAAATCAGTGAAAAGTTATACCACTAAAAAAGCTTCTAAAAAATACGTCATAATGATTATGGCTCTATACTCTAGAAGGCTCTGATAATATTCGTGACAAAATAAATGAGTTATGGCAAGTAAACATTTGAAAGGCACAAAGTTGCGAACCCATATAGACGACTTTACTTTATATGTTTTTTCCAGCTTAGCAAATTATCGATAATCACACGAAGATAAGTATACTCAGTTACATGCTCAATTGGTTGATTATCGTAAGGCAATGTGAAATGCGACTTCTCCTCAGATTTAATATTTTTGTTTCCAAAAAGTAAAAGTTTAGTTTTTCCGGCATTTAATATTAACAGGTTAAGGTCAAACCATTTTTTTAATTTTGACAAGATCATTTTCCATTTCAGAGTGCATGCTGCCAAGACTTTCATTTTCGTAGCATATTACCGCATCATCTGCATAGAGAATAATATTACCCAACTATGTAGATCTATTTTCGTGATGTCATTAATAAAAATATTGAACAAAGTTGGCCCTAGAATTGAGCCTTGTGGAACACCTTTAATAATTTTCATAATTTCACTTACTGTGTGTCCTAATTGTACTACTTGTTCTCTATTTATTAAATAATCTGCGAAAAAGTCTTATTGATCTTGAGAAAGAGCTAACTTTTCGAATTTCATTAAGAGTAGCTCGTGGTCTACAGTATCGAATGCCTTTTTAATATCAATGAAAATACATCCAGCGTAACATTTTCTAATACATGCTCCATTCACAATGTTCACAAGTCCCAACAGCGCAGCAGTAGTACTTGAATTTTTCCTAAATCCAAACTGTGAATCTGAGATAATCCTATTTACCGACAAGAAAGTATTTAATCTGTCCAGTACTACACTTTCTAATATTTTAGAATGACTCATTTAATATTGATATTGGTCTGTTATTATTTGGCAGTAAATAATTTCCAGATTTTGGTATCGGAATAACCTTGCCAAATTTCAAGGAATTTGGAAATTTATTATTAATAATTGCATTATAGAAAACTTTGTAATAAATTTCGCCGAGACTCCATCGATTCCTGTAGAAGCACTTAGGTTTAGGTTCTGCATATGTCGTTTAACCTCTACTTCATGGACACGAGTAAACTGTAAAGGAACAGTAATGGCATACCTGATGTAGTCGAAATCAATAATATTTGGTTTGGGTAGCACCTGTGTAATACTCTCGCCAATAGTGATGAAAAATGTATTAAAAATATTACTAAGTTTCAACTTATCCGATACAACATCAGTCCCAATAATCAGACTAGGATTCACATTTTTCCAAAGAATTCTGGAATCAGAAATATATATTAATATTTCAACATATTTTGAAACAACTTTGTTTGAATCTTTATGCAGCAAATCTAAATTAAAGTCACCAAATACTATACTTTTAGGGTAACTGTGGAATATTTCATCGAACCGAACATTAAATACACATAAGTTGGTGCCATGTCCTCTATAAATACCCATCACATTAATATTATAATTCAAAAGCTTAATTACCAAATAATTAGAATCATGAAAATCCTCCTCGAATAACTGCACTGCATTAATTGTATCCTTCACAGAAATACTAACCCCACCACTTCCTTTATGTATTCTAATTGAAAGAAACGCAGGATATCCCGGAATGTTAAAGTGTGGACCATCATTTTCCCGTAGCCATGTTTCGCTAATATTACTATATGCGCCACGTATTTTAAGGAGTGAATAAGAGTTTCAATATCATATAAAATATTTAGGAAAGATTGAATATTCATATAAATAAAATTTAACCATTTGCGATCGCCTTTATTATCAATATAAACATAGTCGTGTGTTCCATGCATTACATAATTTGTTGTTATGTCAAATAAATTGTTATTATCATCATCTGTACAGGGATTTTGGTCGCAAAATGAGGATTGAGGAAAGAGTATTTTGTGTATATTGTACACGGTTATAATATACATTTTGCTATTGAGTGCCGTCAAATATTTGTGTTGTATTAGTGTA
This sequence comes from Tipula helvola, assembly GCA_963556165.1. Classification (NCBI taxonomy): domain Eukaryota; kingdom Metazoa; phylum Arthropoda; class Insecta; order Diptera; family Tipulidae; genus Tipula; species Tipula helvola. Next base: position 105,785,062 of record OY744481.1, read on the forward strand.
TTTTCTCATGCGTTTTCTCATGGGGTATAAGTATCAAAAACAAGCGAAGCGGGTGAAATCGATTCAAATTTTTGGTGCTTACGCTTGCCTTGAGTTATTTTTCCCTTTCTTCTTACTTGTGGAATTCATTCGTTAATAAAAAACCAAAAAAAAATATATATACGTAACCCATGATACAATAATATTACAGCTGAAAGCACGTGGAACGTGACGTCACTCAGAGTCAATTTGGATATTTTTTTGCGAAATGGTTTAGGTTTATAAGAATATTTTTAGGTTTTGGAAATGGAAATAAGTTTCAACGATTGTACACGATAAAAAAAACACAAATCCCAACCAAACGGAGTAAACGTTACGAAATATACATATCACTCAAAGTGACGTCACTAAAAGGAAAAATAGCGATATGTCGATTGGTTGGAACTTACCTTGTATATTTGTTATACCATGTACCATGTACGTAACCAAAAAAATTACTCGCAAATAAAAAAAAAACAAAAAGCAACATAAATGAATGATTTTTAATTTATGTATTCTTCGTCGGCTCCATTCGTAATATTTTTAATTTTTAAATTTTGAACAAAGGAACCAAAACAGAAAGTAATGTCGAATTCTATTCACCTTTTTTGAAAAATCTAGATTTGATGCACGGAAAAAACTAGAGTTGTTACCACGAAGAAAACGGAATTTTAATTGAAGAAAATGTACTTTTTCTTCATTTAATAGCTCATTTTCTTATTTCTTTCGCGTTTTTCTTCATGTAAGATTTGTGTTTCTTGAAATGATAAAAAAATTCTTGAGTTAAAATTTGTTGCTTAATTGTAATTTGAGATTTAGTTTCTTGTATCTATAACTGCTCAAAATTCTTGATTGAAGAAAAAAAAACAACGAAAGAAGAAAAATACGATTGTTTTGTTTTCAATTTTTCTTGCAAGTAGAAATTGACTGTTTTCTCAAACTATATTGTCCAATTTTCTTGGAATTGGTTATTTTAAAAATAAAACAATTTCTTGATCAACACAAATGCAATTTCTTAATTCAAGAAACTATTGAAATGTTAATGATAAGATTGAATTTTTCTTAAATCTAGAAATATAACCTTTTCTCAAAATGTAGGTATTATCCAATTTGATTCAAATCATCCATTTAAAAATTTAATATATTCAAATAAATAAATGAATTTCGTAAAAACATTTTTATTTTTTTATTCAAATTTAATTATTTATGGTTTGCAGACATTTGTGGAGAGTATGCAATGAGACATTAGGGTATTTTGTACACATTCTGCTAACTTTTTCATTTTTATAGCTGAAATAATTGGGTTACAATACACAACTAAGTTGGATGTCTAGAAATTTGATTAGCCGGTGTAATAGTGTGGTTCAGAATATGGAATAATTTGGATAAATATAGTACAGTATTCCCAATAATTTAGATTATTTTTAATTAGGAAAAGTTTACTCTCTCTTCGAAACAACCAATTTTTTTATGTTATTCTTGAACTAAGAAAAAAATCTTCAATTGAAGAAACTATTCTTTAATAAATTCTCTTAACAAGAAAACTATTATTTTACGTCTCTCAGAACAAGAAAACATTTTCTTCTCTTAAACGATCTTATTTAAAAATCGCATTTTTCATTTGAACAAAAATTTCTTAATCTGAGAAAATGTTTTTAATTCAAGAAATTATTTCATAATATGAAAAGCTTGTTTCTCATATCAATAGAATAAAGTATTTCAACTAAGTAAGCCTTTCTTGAGACGAGAAAATTATCGTTAAATTGTTATAATTGTACGTATATAAATACCATTATATAATGGATGTTCGTGCCGAAAAAAAGCATTTTATCGCGAACCTTCAACAGTGAGAAGCGTGAAAAAGTTATGTGATTTTGAAAGTAGGATTTTGTGAAAATTTTCTTTTGTTAAAAGTGAAAAACTTAGATTTTTTAAACGGTGGTGTTTCCGCCTCAAAGTGGTGTAAAGTGACAAAAGAAAATGGATTTCTTAAACTAGACACATTTAAAAATGTTTTTAATATTTTCTCTCGCCTTGCTCGATATTCAAAGGTCTCAGATGTTGAAAACATATGTAAGTATTTCTGTTATTAAATACAATATAAATAAATACTTAAAAAAAATCATATTTCCTTTATTTTACAGAAATAAGAAACTGCAAAAAATTACTGGCACACTAAACACTACTAACAATTTTTTCTTATTAGTACAAAGTTTTTGAATAGTCAAGTAATTATGTTGGCACAGGAGAAAGGCATATATGAATTTATTATATGTAAAGACAACATACATTTAAATCATTTGTTTTACACTTCCAAATGGAATTAAAATATTTAAACTAAAATTATTATCTATTTAAAATCTACAAATTTTTTTCATATATTGATACTTTTTCTAATAATGATTGATAATTAGATTCATAGTTAAAAAACAAAAATTGAAAGTCTAAACTTAATATTAAATTACAACGATCATAATATTAGTTCTAAGTGAAAATTATTTATAAAATTATAATTATTTATATTTAAATTTAATGAAACAAATAACAATCGAAATTATTAAATTTGTGAAATAAAAAAACACAAAAATAAATTGTCATATAATTGTATTATTTTATAACCAACCATTTCACAAATTGAAGAAATATTTCTGAAACCAAGAAATATTGCGTAACCATACCTGAAAAAATATTGCTTTGTCACAAGAAAAGCGTTTCTCTAGTGAAGAATATTCAAGTTCCCTGGAAGAAAAAAACCGATGCATACAAGAAAACGCAAACAATAGATTGGTAAATGTTCACTCTACTCAAGAAAATATGTGTTTTCCAGCAAGAAAATATCTGTTTATTTACAGAAAATGCTACTTAAATAAAGAAACGAGATTTCTCACCATAAAATTTCTAGTTTTCAATCAAAAGAATCGGTTTCTACAATCAAAACGATTTTGTTAAACTTAAGAAATAAGAATTAACCATGAAGAAAAACCATATTCTCGATGTAATCACGTTTTCTTGTATCAAGAAATTAGTTTTCTCATATCAAACAAATAAAGATTATTTTAATATTTTAGCAGAATTTCAAATTGAGAAACGTAAAGTTTGTGGTGAGAAAAATTTCGTTTAGCCGAAAAATGATGTACAAATTTTCTTGAACTAATCGATTTTTTCTTCATATTAGAAATTATTTTTTTCCGTGTGGTTCTAATAGAACACAAAAACATTTGATCTAAATTTGTAGTTGTGCTGGTAAACATATAAAATTGTTTATATTGTTAAACTCACAATACAACATTCAATTCACGAATGATTTTTTGCTGTCATTTACAATAATAAAAAATGGAAATTGCTACGTAATTATGAATTTGGTAGAAAATTGGGGGTAAATCTTAAAAAAAATGCAATTTCTGAAATTTGATCTAGATCAAACAATCCCTTGAATTTTTTGGGTAAATAAAACACAAAACCTTGATCTGCCGTCATTTTTTTTGATTCAGATCAAACTTTTTGGGTGAATAGAACATCACATAAGAAAATAAAATGATTTTGTTTATTTTTTTTAGTATTGTGTTGTGTTGCCTTGCAACTCGTGAGGGTTGTTCCTTTACGATGTTATGTCGAAGGGTGGGGACATTTTATTCTAAACAAAAAAAAAAAAATTGTATATAAAAAAAGGTTACGCAAGTTAAAAAGGAAAGTAATAAAATAAACCATCTCGCTTTTTTATTTGCTGTGTATATGCTAGAAAAAAATGTCGCCACCCTCCGACATAACCTCGTATATGAGCAACCGACCATCATGAGTTGCAACACAATACCATAGCATAGACATTCATACTAGATTTCTCATTTAATTGTAACTAAAGGAAAAAAACAAAACTTGTGATAATTCCAATGTTATCGTTGTGTTGTAAATTTTATAAGGCAATGAATTTAGAATGCGTTGCAAAAAAAATAAATCTATTATGATTGTCTATGACAATACTAAACAAAATAAACAAAATCGTTTTGTTTTCTAGCTGTTTTTTTTTTTTGGGTAATATATTTTATTTTGAGTATCTCTCGCTTCGTAATATTTGTATTTTTTTTTTGGAATTTGTTGTTCTATCATTGAGCATTATAATAATGCTCAATGGTTCTATCTCTGTCTTCCTTAATACATCCTCTCAATCGTTCTCTTCTGAGCGTATTTCTCTTATTTGTACCATGTTATCCCTATTATTCGCGTCATTTTATCTCTTTTTTTTGCATCATATTAAACGAAAAAATGAAACAAGAAATGCACATTCAACACCAGTACAATTTACCAATACTATTGCCTTCCGGTAATCCTCAAATCAGTTAATCTAAAATATAAACAAGCAAAAAAGGAATTAGTAATATTAAAAGTATGAAAATTAAAAGTTAAAAGTTAAAAATGATTAAAAAGGATAAATGTTAATATGATAATAAAAAACTTGATTAAAATGAAAGTTATTATTTGTTTTGAAACTATAGTTGAAGTTTATGCAGATCAGCTGTTGTGTGGATATAAAAGATTTTGGATTTATCTTGCTTTCTGATTTGAATTTGAGAGTCTTTAATCCAAAGATGTGTGAACGCGAACTCTTTTTTAAACTCCCAACACCGTCGATATAAATTTAATTTGTAACCAGTCAAATGATCTCGGAAATAAACAAAGCGGTCTTTGCTAATGTTTGTAAACCCCAGCTGATTAACGGTAATCTTCTTAGTTTTCCGTGCTTGTAAGATTTCTGACTTGGTGCTACAATCTTTCAGACGTATTAATATTAATTGTTTTTTGGGGTTGCTTGGATTTATTTTATTCTGCATTAGTGCCACTGATTCGATTTGCTCGTCCGTAATTTGTAATTCCAGAGCAGAAAAAACATTACGTACTATCTCAGATGGTGGAATTTTAATTTCATTTGGAATTCCAGCCAAAATCAAATTATTGTTTAATTTTTCTTGACGTAATGCATCTAACTCATACTCTACCTGATCAATTTTATATGTTTGTTCTGACTGTTGTTTTGTTATATCCGTGATGCAGTTCTTTAGCACCCGATTTTCTTCGACTAAATGCTGATATCGCTCCTCAAAATTTTCAAATTTTTCACGTAGTAAACGAATTTCTGCCAGGATCGTCCTACATATTTCGCCTTCGTTTGCACTTGAATTCAACTGCTTTTTATCCACTGGACACGAATCTCGCAAAGTATTTTTTAATTGTGAGCTGGCTAAGGGTGATTGTTTATTTAAATCTACATTGGTTGGAGTATAGAGCATTTTACCACGACATTCCTCGTTACAATACTAGATACGTTGTGACACAACCTTCTGTATATGTTGCCCAATAACACCTTTGCAGCGAGGATGAAATGTTAATTTGCACCAATCACACTCTAAGTAAGTATGCGCCTCAGTTATTGGCTTATTACACTCTTTGCACGTCCCAACATTTAGACAATTTCTTGTCAGCGTTAATGTATGGCATCGAAAATTTTGGCGGGAACAAATTCAACTTATTTGGCTTAGTTTTGGCAAACCAGACGAATACTTGATCGAAATATAAAAATGAATAAAACTTCTCAGCACATATGGCTGTATTTCGGGCACCTGGAACAGTACTTGGAACAATACGATTTTCTTGATTTGTTTTCTAAATTAAGCTAATGGTATATCCCCTTCTCAAAAATGCTAATCACTAATACGAGATAATTTTGTTTGCGGCAATAAACCAATAGCTGTAGCATCTAGCATCCATACATTTTTAGGTGCTCAGTAAAATCTTGCAAATAAATAAAAAATATCAGTGTTGGTTTAAATTTTATTAATTTTGTATGTGGATTTTATTTTATTGTATATTATGTCATTTCGGTATTTAATATAATTTGAATAAAATCCTGGGCTGGGCTAACTTCACATAATATTAAATATGGCTTTACATTTTCTAGGGTTGCCTGGTTGACTTTCTTTTCATTTACTGGGATGAAATCCTGGGATAATTTCACATACGTATCTTTGACGATAACAAAATCTGCTGCGATAACCAAATATGCCGCAACTTAAAACTACAGTTTAGCTCAACTACTATTATAAATGATACATTTCCAGTACCCACCGTATTTAATCTCAATACGATAAGAAATGGCGTAATTCCATTCAAACTACAAATTTTCTAGAGCCACACCCGAAGCTCATTTTGCCATCTCATCTTCATCATACAAACCTGGGCATTTTCCAGAACCACATCCGGAACTCGTATTAGAATTTCATTTTCATCGTAAACACTGAGTTTCATCCCAATCGGTTGAGAAATAGCTTAGTTCCATTCAAACTGGCCATTTTCCAGATCCCATTAGGCTATTTTGCAGAAATCCCATTGATAACAAAAGCCACAAAACAAGAAAGAAATAAAAAACAACGCAATTGGATTTTTTTAAAGAAAAATGGTACCCGGGTCCCACTGGAGGACCCCTTAAAAGACTTTTCTTGAAATCAATACTAAGTAGTCGCAATCGCAATACCAATTTTTATCAAAATCGACTGTGCCGTTTCCGAAACCCATGATACAAATAAACATATAAACAATTTTTGGATTTTTTAAAATGCACCCTACTATAAAATATACAATACATATGTATGTAGCTTCTTTAAAAAACAAACATAAATAATTTGTCTATCCCTATTTCCAAATACTATTCATATATGGATTTGTTTTGGTAATAAAAACTTTGTTACCAACTGTAGAAATTTGCAATATGTTTCCCAACTGCTAATTTGCCCATCCCATAAAAAAAACATAAACGATCACCTGATTTCTAGAATATACTGAGATCAACATAAAAACCATTAAGGAAATTTCCTTAAAAGTTGTGTGAGGCCTGCATATACAAACATATCTATGCGTAGTATATGTACATAGGGAGTCATACAATATTTCTTCAAATGTTCACAAGTATTTTATGGTTTACCAATCAAATAAGAATTTATGTTCGTATGTATACTTGATACATTCCATAATATTTTGTCTGGTTATTTTATTGTTTAGATCCCCTTACAAAGATCACCTGATCAGTGTACACAATACGTAAAATAATGTACCATCATCAAAACAAAAATAAAGAAAACTTTCCATCGCCAAGAAGACATGAAATAAGTATGTGTATATGTGTAACATGTATGCATATGCCTAAAGTAGTGCACTATTTATGTTACACATACAAATTTTGTACTAACTCAAAACTACATAATGTTTGTATATAAGAAAAATAAATATCGAGTTTTGTTTTTATGTACATAAATACTCGTATATCCATTGGAAATTTACCAAAGAAAAAAAAACGAAATGCAACAACAAAGTGGTGTGTACGTGACAGTTTTTAAGGCTAACAAAATTACTAAAATGCATATACAGTACGATATTCTGATAACCAAAGATTAAATTATATGTACATAAAAACCCCTGTGAAAACCATAACATGACCTTTTAACAGAGATACGAAAGAAAGAGAGAAACAAATCTTAAGACGATATACAACTGCATTAAGATCGTCATGATCACCAAAAAAACAAAAAAATAAAAAACAATTGGTTAAATTTATGACGTCTGACTAGTCGTCATTAATCTTTCCAGTTTATGTGTACGTGCATTTTTACATATTTTACATAAAATGCATATCCACATAGTAGATTTTGTTGTTGGTTTTGTCTCGTTTTTTGAACACCAAGCGAAAAAGATGCAACAAAGATGTAAGCAATAGTATAGTTGCAGTTGGTAACAAGAAGAAAATTATAAAGATCTACTTGGAGATTTTAATGCTTGATTGTATGTATCAATTGTTTTAAATTTTAAATTTATCTTATTTCATTAAATATGTAAATATGGGTGAATACAGTTATTACATTGTTTCGAGGGTTATGATGATGATAACTAAGATGATATTGTGGCGATGATGACAAAAAAAGACACGACTCTTCTGTATCCGCGCACATATAAACATATTATGTACTCGTTTACAAAGGGGATGGAAAGTTTTTATTTTTTGATATTCCACATTAATTTAAATACAAATTGGAAGTTTAAATAAGTAGTTTTAACGGTCGGATGGAATAATTTTTTTTTTTTTTTTTCTGGGGGGATAACAATCTGTTACAGTGGAATATTTTGAATTTAGTTTTTTTTTTGTTTTGGTGGTACATAAAAACAAGAATTGTTAAACAAATTGTGTCATACAAAAAATTTCCACTATCAGTGTTGTGAAAACAAGTACATATCAAAAAAATATTTACTTGAATAACAATTACGCGATATGTAAAAATGAAAAAAACAACACGATTTGGCAGCAAAATATTATTTTGACAACTAAATCAATGTGTAAATATCTGCAGAAGTAATAACAACATGTATAGTATGTGTTTATTATGCGTCAAATTAGATATCCGCCAAAAATGATTATCTTTGTGAAGCTGTAGAATAAATATTTTTTTTTTTTTTTTTTTGAAAATCTAATCTCATAGTTCAAATTTGGTGTCAAAATAATGTCGCACTGTGTTTCCAAACAATAATTTTAAGACAGAGGGCGATTAAACAAAAAGGGTGCCTCGGCATAAGTAGAATTCGAATTTTGATATGAAAAATTGCACATTTTATTACTTTTGAGTGACCGTTTTGTAACACCGGAATTTATTTTTGTTACTTTGAATCGTTTATGTGAAATTTCAACAGTGCTAACTAAATACTTACATAAGTTTGATGTCCGCACGCATGGATCCGCTTTATGGGCAACGTAGATTACGTGATGTAATCTACGCGGTTGTCGACGCGTAATCTATTACGTAGATTACCTCGCGATTTTTTGCGTTTTTGGCGTCGACAACGTAAACAATGTCGACAACCTACGAAATGATTAATTTCCTCATTTATTTAGCCGGTCTTATCATATTGATGTCTGTTAATAAATAAGTCATTGTCTAATTAACCTAGGGATAAAAAAAAGGTTACATTTTGATAATAAATCACATAAATTACTCATTGGTACATGAACTGACTAAGTGACTATCATAGTTATTTTTCATTCGATTCTATACAACACGCGTGCATTATTTATAACATTTCAAAAGAATTAAAAAATAATTTTCTGACGAAAAATTTGAAAAATGTCTTATTTTACACGGTATACCGAAGAACAAAACGAAAGGCGCTAGATTTGTAAAGTTGTTTAGGCTTAATAAGGGAACAGTTCAATTACTAATAACTAAACTTGAACCATTGTCACGGCAATCAACCATACCAAGGGGCATACCAATTGGCAGCTGGAAGTTGCCATATCCTAGCCTTATCGAGAAAATGGCAGTAACAAATGTCGTTATAATCAACTGTTTATAAGGGCGAGAAACATAGTCGAAAAATGCTTTGGTCTCGTAAAATCGAGATCCGATGTTTACTACGACATCGCACATTGCGTTACCATCTAATAGTTGCGTGTAAAATTATTTATATATGCCCTATTTGTGCTACATATTTTATGTATAGACAATTTGTGTTTGGCCGGTGAAATGGATGAAGATTACTCAGGTGATAGTGATTTACCCGAAGATGAATTAAACCCTGAAAGTAATTTGGTCGAATTTATAGATGAGGTTGATACATCCATAAATTAAGATAATTCAACATGGTACAATCTGGGATGCAGATTGCGGGAATCATACATACTTATATCAACAAATATTTTAATTAAAACATATTTCATTTCTTATAATCATAAATAATTTTATTTTGTAATATAAATTTCAAATTAGATTAATTAAAAAAAATAATCATAAACAAAATTGATTTAATAAATTTATTGATTTAGTTGGTGGTTTTGGATAGTACAATTGCGTCTGCCACATTGTTTAAACTGTCGGCAATTTCTTGCATTGCGGCAGCAAGTTTATTAAAGCTCAAATGAGTAGTTTTCGGCTGCCGTTTAACTTTTTCTATCAAGTAAAAATTATTATTTTATTATTTCATTATTAAATAAATACAATTCGAATGCAGAAATCCAAAGAATTACAAAATAAAAATTTCAATAAAATGTATATTTGTATTTACTAACCTTTTATTATGGTCACCATGTTGTTTATAAAATATATTTAACAAGGCAAACATTAAGCGTGTTTGCGCTTCAGCACAAAGTAAAATAATTAAAAGTAATGAATATAAAACACCTCTTGTTCGTACAAAAGTTCTATTGCGATTAAACGTTCTTTTATTTCATCTTCTTACTTGACAGCGATAATTGCGTTCGGTTTCTTATTAATAGGAATGTCGATCCCTAGATGGCATTAGTTAAAGGAAAAGGAAATAATATATTTAGTAATACTATAGAACTACAGATGGCATTAATTAATAATTATATAATTCAAATAATATCCGTTAATTCAAATAATGTCTGTTGGCTTATCTCCATTACGGTGGCCGTAACATCCTGGCCGGCTAAACGAACAAGATGACCCCATAGTGGCTCTCATCTTGGTATTGAATGATTCTATCATATAATTCTTTCCTATGGGGCATGCTTATAGTAACAATATTCGCCGCTGTTTTTAGATTCAGCACCCTCGGTACAGGTTAGAATGTCAGTGTTTTGTATCGAAACTGTATGGTGAATTTAATAACACAAAAGAATTTTTATATTTTAAAATGTTTATAAGTCGTTTATCGACGCGTTTGAACTTCGTAGCCATAAAATTAAACGCCAAACATTATTGTAACCTTTATCACGACGGTAATGACATTTGATGTGCAGAAACAAAAACAAACTCTTTTTGCCTGCCCCATTATTCCCATTCAACTAGCGCGGCACAAACATGCTCTTCTCGTATACAAAATTTCATATTCAACATCCAGTATTTGCTCTAGGACACTGGGAAAACCTTAGGGAAAACTTCCATTAAAAATCCCTAAGGAGAAAACCAGCATCAGATGTGACTGCTTCTTTCTCCATCGGTAGTAAACATAATTGATTGATCGGTCGTACTAATTTACCTTTCTCCGTCTTTACCTTGCATATTCTTGCTTTGTCATCTCGTCCAATAAACACTTCGATAATTCTGGACATCATCCATTGACTAGGTGGCGTTATTATACTTTTACAACATTGCCCTTCGCATGTCCATTCAAGTCATTTCTCTTCAAATTCCCATCGCCCCTTTGATTTGACATTCAAAAATTTCCCGAGTTGGTCCAGTGTTGGCAGGTGGCCTTCACCATCCTGATTACGATATTGCTCCCATGCATCCAATGTGTACTTAGATAACCGTTGTTTTGCGTAATGGATCCAAATTTGATCTCACAATTGCTCCGGCTTTGCAATAGTCTCCAGTTGTCTGATTCCACCATTTAAGGAGTCTAGTATCACCCGCAAAGAATCGTGAGTTTCACGATCCTGGTTTTTAACAGCTTCATAATTGTCACTCGTAAGTTGCCATGGGCCCAATGTCAACGCAGCCTTCCTTATACAGGCCTGCTGTAAATAAAGCAGCTTGGTGACTGGGTCATATAGCTCTTGTCATGGACCTCAGCTAAGAACAAATCCCGAAATGCCGGCCATTCGGCTGAATTCCTGTTAAGCTCCCCTATCCTAAAAATGTATAATCTAATAATGATTATACATTCCACAAATATCCAAAATGCCAGTTTTGCCAGTATACATAAATTTTACTTCTAATTCAATGTAAACGCCGCTCGTGACCAAGATGTTTCCTTGTCGATACCGCAAGTCTACTTTCTCGAATAATTCGAAATGCCGCCTCAGTCTTTCTTGACGTATATTCAATTCGGTAACCGTCAATATTTGAAAACCTTTCTCATTCGATATTTCAGAAAAGAAACGTTCCAGCGACTCAATATGTTGCTCTCTTAAAAGATATAACCATTCTTGATTCGACTGTTTGGAATCCTTTCCCTCATCAAACATTTCGCAATCTTCCGCATACAGTTCTGGAGATGCTTCATCGTCCATTTTACTACAATACAAAACTATAAAATTAAACTCAATAAAAGATTAGTGTTAGCCAGTCCTTTTACTGGACTTCTTTACTCGTAATTCCAAGTCAAAATATAATTCCAAGTTAACACAAAACAAATTTTTAACCATTATAACTCAAATCATCGTGCGAAACATACAACACGAGATCAATATTCAACTTTTTAAAAACTCAAAACATCGTGTGCCTCCATACGACACGAGAACAACCCTTACAACTTATCCCCCCCAACCGCACGTGATTCAATCCGGCAAAGCGATCAAGCATGTGTGGCCACACAATACTGCATTACAATTAAGGGATATTAAATAAATGACAAGAACAGTTACTTTACTAAGACCATTCAACCTTCATTGACCCCCGATTGGCAACGGTATGAATTTCTTCGGCCTTACAACCTTGCACCTAGACGATACCTATTTTTTCGTCTCTTTTTTGTCTTTTTTCCACATTTCACTTCTTTTTGATTTGAAAACATCTTTAGTGGCAGGAGTAAGTAAAAAATTGTATAGAAATCATGTTACGGAAACAAAAAAGCCGAACAAAAAATACTGCTTGTATGTGTGAATATCGACAAGAACAAAAAATAAATAAAGCGTAAAATCAACGCAAAATCTACGCACACACAAACAATCTACAACATCATCCGGCATTTCAAAAACATCGTGAGCCGATGCCGAATAAAAAAAAAAATTTAAAAAAAACCGCCTACTTTAATTTATTTTGTTGTGAAAATATCTGCTATATATGGCCGCAACAGCAAGTGTTTTTGAAAATGAAAATTACATACGAGCAAAAGGACCACAAATTATGCTTGTAAGTGATTCAAAAAAATTACATGGAAATAGCGAGCTGTGAAAGTTGCACATATACACTGTTTAAAATTGTTTAATCTGTACGCTTTGTTATTAGTGTTGTTCATGCTGTTGCTAAGTTTGGTTATGGTGGGTTTCGGGTTTCGCCTTACCGTCTTTCAAATTGCTATGAGTTTACGGTCAACATAACGCCCTAAAAGAACCGCTTTATTTAATTTATTTCAAATTTATCAGTGACAAAGCGATGCGATTTTGCTTTATTCAGCGAGTTGCCGTGACCGTTTACTGCTATGTAATCTTGAACCAGATTGCTGTGTATGAGTAATGGTATATTTTAAAGCATACATGGCAGGTTTAGGTGATTAACTTAACAGAACTGTACTTTGCTCATGCTCAATTAATGTCAGTAAAGTTCGTCCTCCAAATTCAAAATAGAATAACTTATTGGCTTTTTGAACCAAAAATGTAACTTAGTTTATCATAAATACTGAGCGAACATCAGCCGTCTTTATTAAGGGGTTTCTCAGCCTCATCAAAATTGCTTGAAATGATTCAATAAATATTTATACATAAAAGTTTTCACATAAATCTTTTGTGAGTTGAGGTTGAACTCGCTCGTTGATTTTTATTTATTTACCTCAATATATTCTTTACCGTTACACACGTTTCAATTTTTACTCTTTTCCGCAATATTTTCTTACACGAGCCAAACTTGACCGTTTTCACAAAAAATCCATTGTTCCATACAAATAAAAAATCATCTTACCCTTTTCCATTCTGATATTATTCTCAAAATTTTACAACAGCGCTCGCGTTGCCGCCGTGCCCCAATACTCTTTTTCCTTTTTTATATATCGCTACACGCGAATATACCGCGCCTTTTTCGTTTACAACTTTGCTTTTTACTTTTAATTTGCAACTTTGCTTCGTACAAAAAAATTATTAGCCTGAATAATTATACTTTATTAAACTAACTATCACCGTTCCCGAATCGTTTCTCGGGTTTCTGGCACCATTGTTTGCGCTTCAGCACAAAGTAAAATAATTAAAGGTAACGAAAATAGAACACCTCTTGTTCGTACAAAAGTTCTATTGCGATTGTTGGATCGGGAGATACCGGGTTCGAATCCCTATAGGGATTTTTCATCATCTGATTACGATCGGTGATGACGATGAACACATCTATGACCCCCTGTTGAGAGTGCGGAATCCATGGGCCGACCCACCTTTCACGTCAGTACTATAGGCTGGCATGAAGCAATGCAATGTGCAGGTGGTTTAAACAAAAGCGGGTCTATAGCCGTACGTCCTCAAGTTGGCTGGCAATGGCGTAAGGTAGGACGTTAAAAGGGAACTGCGAAAGAGTTGGGAGTGCCTAGAGCCCCAGAAAAGATTGCAGAGATAGAGACAAAAAAAAAAAAAAAAAAAACGTTCTTTTATTTCATCTTCTTACTTGACAGCGATTAATGCGTTCGGTTTCTTATTAATAGGAATGTCCATCCCTAGATTGCACTAGTTAAAGGAAAGGGAAATAATATATTTAGTAATACTATAGCAATACAGATGGCATTAATTAATAATTATGATATATAATTCAAATAATGTCCGTTGGTTTATCTCCATTACGGTGGCCGTAACAAAGCGTACTAGATTTTTTTTAGATTTAGTACAAGAGTATTTAAAATAAAATTTAATTTAACATGGAGTGGCTAGAATACCGAACTGAAAAATAATTTTATGTTACCTCATTTTAGAAAATTATAACATAAAATGTTTGAATTCCGGAATAGGTGCCATTAACTTCAGAAATATTAAAATTAAATTATGTCTAAAATATATTTTTCGAACTTTCATTTTGAAAAATACATCAAAGTTGGCTTCGGCGAATTACAATAATATTTGCTAAATTTACCTTTAGTTTTACTAGTGTACGTTAGATGTCTAAGAATTTTACAGAAAAATACAAAAAAAAATTATTTAATAACAAAATTATCACACGTTTTTAATATTTTGTGAATTTGTTTTCCTTTTCCTACAATTTTTGAACTGGAAATTGCACCAGGTGGCAATTATTAGTACGATTTTACAAACTTTTTACTGCCATCTATGTATTCTATATTCACTTAATAACCACACGATTTGTAGCAAGCTTTTATTTCAATTTGACTAGAATGCTATTGTTATGAATTTGTTGTACATTTTAGTTTAAATAAATCAATTATTACAAGTTAATGAAAACGATTTACTCAAACGAGATTTATATATGTTGAAATTCAAACATTTATGAAAATATTTCAGAAATCATAATTATGAATTCGTAACGTTTTCATTTAAAAATGTGTCTTAGGGAAAAAAGTAATTTCCCATAATATGTTTTATGTGTTTTACTATGGAAATTTTGGTTTGTTCCTTGTTTCTAATTCCCTTATAAGAGCTTCATTTTTTACATTATGGCTTGTATAGTCAAGGTTGCTTTGATACCATTCGCTAAATTTTTTAATAAATTGAGAAACTTCTTTAATTTTTTATCTAATGCGTCGGAATAATTGTTGTCTTATTTAACTGATCGTTTTCAAATTTGTTGAAGCTAATAGAGTTAAATCTAGTTACTTGTCTTTTCCTAGCAATGAGTGCTGACTTTGCAATGAGTGCTGACAATCACCTTATAAGGTTGGCCAATTTGATCATAATTTAATTTTGCATTTTTTTTCGGTGGCGCTGCATCTCATAGAGAGATTTGGTCGCTTCAAGATGAAGTTCCGTAAGACCATAATCGTTTTTTTAACGAAAAATGAGTGATTAATTCATTGATCCTTACATTAAACCAGCCGTGATTTTTTCATCACCCGCCGGGAATCGAACCCGGGACCTCCGGAGCTGACAACTGTGCCACCAGGGCGGCGGTGAATAATTTGATTTCTTAATGTTATAAATATAAGTTTTCATTCTCCTTTGTACTTTTCTTATAACTTTATATTATTATTTGCTGTAAATAAAGGGGCACAAAAAAATAAAGTTCGTGAAAATAACGGTTTCATTATTATTTTTTTAAAATACTTGTTTTTAATTTATAAATAATCAAATAAATACTGTAGCCACAGCAGATACTGGAAAACATGTCCTAGGTAATAAGATACATGCAATGCAGTCTTCTCGCCCTCATATACCTACAGTAATCTATTATTTTATCCTTCAAAATCTACAACTACGAATCCTGCAAATAATTACAAATAATCTAACCCCTGGATATTTTTTTTTTCGATATTGTTTAAAGATTAGAGAATTTAAATAAATAGTTAGGGTTGAAAATCTTACTCGGTCACATCAAATGCTAAACATTACCAGATTATTAGTACGAAAACCTCAATATAGTGAGGATTAAAAAAAAAAATTGCAAATTGATAACAGAATAATATTTAATAACTATAATATTTAACAGCATGATAAAATATGATATTAAGGTTCGTCATGGTGATATTACCATCAAACCAAAAGAGATTTTGATTATAGATAACATGTTATAGTTAGAAAGTTGGTTTGTACTTTTATGTAGCACACAACCGCACACAAAATTTTTGCACAGCTGCAATACAAATGCCAATCAAATTATTTATTTTCACCCATCATAATTACTATTTTATTCTAAAAGGTAATTCTCTAATTATATTTCCATATACAGACAGATAGCTAAATTATAAACGCAGCTATACCAAATACATACAATTATATAAGACCTAGAAATTCAGCTTGATTTGCATAGCCATATAACCATTTACATCGATCGCTGTTTAGAAAATGCAATTTTTTTTATTTTTTTTTATTTTTTTTTAGTTTACGCGATCATCTCCAAATAGAAATCTTATAAAAGCGTATAAAATTTATTGTTACTGCGTTCGGTGTATAAAATAGTTTATAACCATAAAACCGGAATCTGTACTATCATTTGATTTAATTTGAATATTATTAATTCGTTGTTTAGTAGATTTTGGTGATCTTCATGTGGTCGATCATCGTATAAAAAAAAAAAATATACCGCGCGGTATATAAATCATTATAGAAAATCCGTTATGGGCCTATAATTATTATTCATCTATAAAAAATGTTTTTTTTTAAAGATTTTGTTGTATCACTAATTTATCGATCGATCGGCAGTATTCGATTTTGTGGTCAGAATAATATCGGTAGAGATCATTAAAAATTTGAGTGTCTGATGAAATTTTTTAGTTTTTTGCACACGGGGATCGCTTTGTTTATTTTAATCAAAACATAAAATCCAAATTTATGATCATTATATTGGTATAATGAAACATCGTTGTCGCCGGCGCCGCCATTACTTCAGTGTGTATATAGTTAATATATTCGGTTGTTATTATTATTCTATGATTACTATTATAGTTTGTTATCAATTATAATTTATGGTAAACAGGAAATAATCATTAGCATGGTTTTTGATTAAAACCAAAAAAATAAAAAAATTGTTTTGTTTTTGAAATTTCGTTTTGTTTATGTTGTGCGATGTGGAAACTATAAAACTTATATGAAATAATTGGATGATAAGTGTGTGTGTGTGTTTGCGTTCGATGGTTTGAACTTGCACCGTAAACAGGAAACTTATGTCAGTGGATAAACCTAAATTTTTATCGATGTAAATTGTTTGATATTGTAAAATAATTTATCAAGTCTTTTGATCTTGGGTGTTTGTTCATTCCACAAGATACTCGTATTCTGCCCAAATATCTAATAAGACAGATGTTTATTCCGTTTTAAACGGTTTGAAGTTTTTGTTTGTACTAAACGAATCATGCAAGGATATCATGTGACCAATATTTCAGATTTTAAATATTTCTTTCATGGATAATAACAGATCTAGAAATTTCCTTCTCAAAATAATTTATAAGTGCTTCAAGAAATCATTGTTAGCTCCTAAATTTTTATATTGTTACAAAATTGAGCATTTTACGTTTCTCTTAGGTTTTTAGTGTGGACGACTTTGATCATGGTTCCCAGCTTTTTTTAAAGAAATCGCATACGTTTATATGGTAAGCCTCTTGTAGATTTAGAACCTTACAAGCAATGGTGGCAGGAAAAGCTCTCACGTTAACCATTAAATATGCATATATTTAAATTTTTATTTATGTGTAATGTATTTTAAGGAACCTAATAGGATTTGGACACTTGTATATATTTGAGCTGAAGCGATACAAGAGATACATTTTATTGCTTTGTTTTATTTTATTTTTATTTTAAGCATCTGTAGAAGACGCAGAATTCGCTATTTAATTCCTGAGTAAGTCTGGGATTATTCTGATAGCGCGGCGTTGAACCCTGTCCAATAACTGGACGGTGATACCAGATGCACCTCCCCAAACTTGACAGCAATACTCTATACATGGCCGGATGAAGGTTTTATATATTTGAGAGCTTGATGCGATTTAAAAAACTCTCTGCATCGATTCAGGAACCCGAGTTTTTTTGAAGCTGATTTAGCCAATGCAATAATGTGTTCATTCCATTTGAGTTTGTTACTTATTTGAACACCAAGCAGTCGAATTGAGTCGCAACCCACAAGGATGTGGTTTTTTACCACAAAAGGGTAGTCGTAACGATTTTTTTTACGCGATAATGTGCATATTTGTGTCTTTTTTTCGTTCAATTGTACTAAGTTGTTGTTACCCCACTCAAATATTGTACTTAAATCGGAATTAAGAAAAGTGACGACTTCTGCCCGTTTATTATTGAGATCTGTAATGCTAGGCTCCGCCTCGAATGAAATAGAAGAATGCAATGTGGCAAAATTGGAAGTCTTCCTAAATTGATTGATTGATTGATTTTGAATGTACGACCATGCATTTAGCAAGATCTCCCGGTTGACGCCGGGTCCACCGTACACTCTTTTTTACATTTATTTGGAAGGATAGGATAGGATTGTTAGTATAGGATTGAGGTCGACCCGGTTACAAACACCTTGACGGTCAATTGTTAGTATTTACATTTTTTCTACAAACTGCTTTCCATCCTTAGTATCCTAAAGTCAATATTAATTAGTTATCAATTACTTCTTATGTACCTTCCACACTCCACTGCCTCCGGCCGCTTTCCATTGATTGATACTCTCAACCAACCATGACAACACAGCTCCAATCTACTCCCGGGCTTTAATTAAATTAAGATTAAACTGTATAATAATTTCTAAAATTCAAAACGCACTAATTTAATTAACTAATCTCTTCCTCTTAATTTATTAATTTTAAATTTAAGTTTAACATAATTTCCATAAATTGAATCCAATTTCTCGTGATCTCTGAAACAAAATCAATATTAATCTATTATTAGTAAATAATTACTACTTGATTAACCTGAATTAACTTATGTAAATTTGTTCATAACCCTAGATTTTCATGAGCGTGTTATTAAACATCATTAGTTGCTACGGACAATCTTAATATTAATATGTATTAGTATCTGTTTCTCTTGGTTTTTTTTGCTTCCCAAATCTGTGAATTTTCCGGTTTTAAAGTACCTTTGATACTACTGCCAAATTCTGCAATCGATA